>CM014736.1:39974752-41194112 GCA_004329165.1 Spatholobus suberectus
ATAAATCGAGAAAGATTCGCCACAAAAATAGAACTCTTTGATAAGAATCTAAAGATTCTAAGCAAGAACAAAAGGAGCAATGCTCACTCAATTAGCACAAAACTAATCACATTCACAAATGCCAAAAGTTTTTTACAAGATGGTCTTAGAGGCCTATTTATACTAAAACTAAGAAAAATGCCCAAACAACTAAAAAGACCCAATACAATTCATAGTAGGCCCAAACTCAAACAAAGCAAACTAAAACATTAGCTAACAAATAACTAAAGTCCACATAACACCTAATTAAACAACACTTAGGTGCATACACAAGATCTATAAGAAACCCAATAAGGCCCAATAACAAAACATCCTAAAAGACAATTAACAAGATAGCTAAACCCCTCCGAGACCTCTATCATAAATGAACAAGCAGCACTAGTAAGGCAGCCCAATGCACCTATTGTATGCAATCTTGTCCACGTGATCAAAGCGGTAATCATGAATAGGCTATCACTTATGAAGCACTATTGGAAATAGACAAATACCAAGTATCTTGCATGTATTTTTTACAGGAGACAACACTCTTCTCCCAGTAGAGATTTACGCCTTGATTGATTCAAGCCATGATTGGTCATCCACTACTTTACGAGCGATTAACACCTTCCACTACTCATCAGTCAGATGCCAACATTTTGAAGGTTTGGCTTGTCAAAAGAACTCTCGAATGGAATAAACTACCATTTTTAACATCCACAACTACATAGCTTCCACTATTCAAGCCATGATTGGTCAGCCCAATGTACAATTGTCACTATAATGCAGCATGGTCAACACAGTAGAAATTTGAAACATGATTCAGAAAAATGTGTATTCTTTCAAAGACATGATATGACAAAGGCTAACTATGTTTAGTATCATAATCTTTCACATGCTTAGTAAAGGCTTATATTGGATTTATCAAGAGGTCATATGATTCAGCCACAACACTATTTTTAATGCTGCAATGGCATACACAATTATAGAAAGGGATAGTAGTCCAACAAATCTGTAGAACACCTTTATTTAATTTAATTTAATTTAATTTTTTGAGGGAAATAATTCCAAAGAATAGCAAGTGTCTAGATACATGAATAAAATCCAGGGTGAATGAGATAAGTGCTCCAAAACTTAGGTGATATTACCGAAATCACTTAACCACACCAAAACTTCAAGCTGTTAACTAAGATGTAAGTCTTGACATATAATACCCTGCATAGAGGCAAGCCCTTCCCTATTCAAGCCATTAAACACGTTATGCCCCTTTCTTAGAGAAGGTTTGCCCTGAATCTTAAGATAATCAGAGACTAGTCGAACTTGGAATTTGATCCCATGTTAGCTTTGATACCAAATGGTATAACCAACAAAGTTTACCATTATACCACGTTTAAGTTTTTAGTAACAACATAACTCTTGACATATAACATCTTGGCATCCTGCATCAGATGCAGACTCTTTCTTATTTAAGTCATTAATCATGGACCAATGTGTTAATCCAATTCACAAACCCAACATGTATCCTCTGGGCATATTATTAGGTTTGTTCAAATTTAACTGTTTAGCAAAGGCATAACATACAGTCAAATAAGCCTAGTACTCTATTAAGTGGAAAAACTCAGCTAGCTGCAGCAGACAAACCAAAAAAAAAAGTGGAGATTTGTATCAATAAAGCTAGGTCACTTTAAATAACAGCCAGATTAAGCATACATTGAGTGAGCAACCATCCAATAATTCTGAGAAGGTGTTCACCACAGCAAAATTACCTTCATAAATAAAGCAGATCAAACATAAGAAGAAGTTTGCCGCATCAAAATAGAGCAATAGCAAACAACATATAAATACATCCAATTGATCTAAGAACACGTGAATTCAGAGATAAGGATATGCGACAGGTCAAATAATGTTTCATAAAATTGAAAATACAAAGCAGATTATCAGCTAATATTCATATTATAAATCATAAAAGTAAAATGCATGGAGTACATACGAAAATTAAAAAAAATAAAAACTTCTGAACTGAAGAAACTGGATGTCTACACAGTTCTATTTTTGCCCACCAGTGGTTACAAACTTCAGAGAGGAAAATCAAAATATAAACCAAAAATAAGGAAACAAGTAATAATGCAGCAAATTATCTACTCATAAATACTTCAACTGTTCAGACTTCACACCCACCCTCAACTTTTACCACACTGTATATATCATTAATATTGCACCAATCCACATAAAACACACATAACATCCAAGGCTGAAGAATTCATCCAGTGATTAAACAGACACTTGCATTCATAGTTTTCATTAAAAAAAAAAACCAATGATCCAGCAGCAAATTCCCATTCTTTGTAGGTGTTGGTGATAATCAGTAATAAAAATGAGTTTAGGATGCTGACATACACACTGATAACTGATAACAAATAGAAGTAATGAAGTATCTTTATCAAGATTCTTATTACACCCACTCCACAATTACCCAGATCTTTTCTCTGATTTGCATCAGAAATGAAAATACTCATTCTCACCATTCAGTTCATCCAAAGCCAGGCAAGAACAATTCATTAATAGGTAACTTGGTACTGCAAATATACATCCTCATTTTCCATCATCCCTAGTAATTAATCACAAGTAGCAGCATGAATCAGCCAATTCAAAACATGCTACAGTTGCAGAAAAGATCACGTAGGGGCCCGTCGGCTGAAAATAGCAATAGAACAACAACCACCATCACCAAACCTTTCCCCAGCAAAACTGTTGACAGTTGTGGCCACAACAGCCACAGAATGGACCGTAAACAGCCAATATCTCAGCTATGCTGTGTGACACAAATGGAGCTCCAGTAGAAGCTGGAGGCCACTCCACACGGCACGACACTAATCTGTAGTGCCTGCAATTAACTACTCTGCTCACACCAAGTCATCATGAAACTTAACCAGTCAAAATGATTTCCTGTGACTAAACAGCAAAGACACTGAAACGCAATCATTTTATTCATTCAAGCACCATGAAGCACAAGGAGTGTCTATATTCACCAAGCCAGCAAAAATTCATATCATAAGGAGACAAAACAGCAACAGTAACACAGCCCAATAAATCTACAACAAGTTTGCACAACACAATTCAACCACACCTTACTATTTCAAACTAAAGTCCTATTTCTTTCCATGACCAACCAACCAACCAACCAATCAGGCAGCTTTCACATTCCCCTTGGCCTCCCCGGAACAACACCCACCGCCGTGCTCGTGATGGTGGTGGTGATGATGATGGTGGTGATGGTGATGATGATGGTGTTGCTTCCCCTTGAGCTGCTTCCTCATGTCATAAGCATCCTCCCCATCCGCATAATACTTAGCCTCCACATCATGAATCCTATACCCCAAGGTCTCCGTGTACAAATTAAACGCCGCGCGGTTGCTCTTCCGCACGTGCAGCGAGACGTACTCCGCACCAAACACCTGCGTTGGAGAAACCCACAGCCAATCCAATAAAACACCTAACAAACTAGTAACGGAAATAACAAACTCAATAAGAGAGTATAAGGAAATTTGTAAATCCAAAATATAATTTATATATTTAAAGATTGGTAGACGGGCCTGTTCCATGGCGTTCTGGGCGGTAGTCATGAGTTTTGTGGCGAGGCCGAGTTTGCGGTGGGTGCGGAGGACAGCGAGAGAGGTGATGTGGCCGTGGCAGTCGGTGGTCTCTTCCTCCATTTTGGCGAGGACGTAGCCGACGATACGGCCGTTGTAGTCTTCAGCGACGTAGAGGAGCTGGGGCCAGGAGAGGATGTGATAGAGGTAGTACTTCATCTGGTAGTTCTCAGGGAGGCAGAACAATTTTCCCTTTCCTTTCACTCGCTCACGATTAGGGCAACGATACCCAGACCTCCATTTGCGACACACAACTTGTCCACTACACCAGTTCAAACAAATTATTAGATAACAAATTCCAAAATAAATAAATAAATAAATAAATAAAATGGATAATTACTCAAAATTTTCTGCGATAGTTATATTTCTAATTTTTAATTCATAAATCACATGTATTCTATAGACCTGTCAAAAGGTGCGGGCTGGTCCGACCCGACTCACATGGGCCATTAGTTCTTAATGGGGCGGGCCGAGCTGGCCCGATTTATGATCGGGCCTGTAATTTGGTGACCCAGCCCAGTCTTATGCAGGACACCGGACCAATTTGACTTGAGTTTTTTTACACATGATTAATATTGTTATCTATTTTAATTATGTAGGACTGAATGAAGAAATAACAATATGTACATGCAAAAATACAACTCTTGCCTTTGACTAAATGAAGAAACAACAATATGTAAACAAAAAAAATTGCTAAAATTGTGAGCAAAACAGCAGCAGAGTCGAACTTGCAGCAGGATTTGACTCAAATTCAGGAAGGCAAAGCGGAGGCAGAGGCGGAGGACGACACCGTGGTGGATGCAGAGGGGACACGGAGGGCGGAGGGACGTCGACAAGGATGCGGAAGGGACGTAAAGGCGACACTGAGGAAGACACAGAGGGAATGCGAAGTGGACGTGGACGTAAAGCGGAGGTCTATGTAGAGGCCGAATGGTCGCTGGACGCAAACGCGGAGCTTAGGCGAAGCGGAGGCAGAGGCAGAGGGACATCAACGAGGATGTGGAGGGGACGCAAAGGGGATGCCGAGGAGGACGCAGAGGGAATGCGAAGGGGACGTGGACACAGAGCAGAGGCTGAATGGTTGCCGGACGCAGACGCAAAGCTTAGGCGGAGTGGAGGCAGGCAGTTCGCAGATGGAAGTCCGACAGCTACTTAGGGTTCTCAAGCTTTTCAATCAGATTTACAAAAGAGAGAGGGACTGTGGGCTGCTGCGGCTGTCTCCAAAGTCTGTAGTGTAGTCACTATAGTGTAGTGTAGTGTAGGCAAAGGCGTGGAGCATTTCATTTCGTGTGAGTGTGTGACTGACTCTATGAGACCTTTTTTTATTTATTTATATTATATATAAATAATTTAATATTATTTATTTAATTTTTAATATATATATATATATATATATATATATATATATATATAAAAACCAAGCCAGCCTGAAGCCTATACGGCCCAATCCCGCTCGGTCCTAGTTGGCCCACGCGGGCCAGATGGGCTAGGGCAATTTGGCCTGGTTTCTTATGGGCTAGGTTTTTTTGAGCCCAGCCCAACCCTTTTTACGGGCTGAGCAAGGTCGGCCCATCGGGCCCGGCCAATTTTGTTAGCTCTAGTATTCTAGTATCTTATTATATGGACACATTGATACTTATTACTTTTAAAGTATTATATTTTTGGTTTAATTGCAATTTTTAGTCTCTCACTTTTGCAATTTTGTGAATTTGGTCTCCTATTTTTTTGCAAATTTGATCTCATTATTTTAATTATACAAAGAGTTTAAAATATTTTACACTATTAAACAATCACAAATCATGTTAAAGATAACTTGTAAATTAGTTATTGTGAAAGTCAACAAGATGAACATATATGACAATCTCTACTTGAGTATAAAAAAAGTACATGTACTATTTCTGCTTATACAATATTAATTTGTCTATTAACTTCACATTCAATATTTAACAAAAAGGCTGACATGACGCTCTATTATATTGTTGCATAAGCATTTTTATTAAATATCTAGTTAATGGATAAATTAAAATTACACAATTAAAATAATAAGAGATCAAATTTACAAAAAGAAAAGAAGACAATTTGCGAAATGATGATAGTAAATAAAATTAACCCTATTTTTTCTATTTTTATCTATAAACACATATATAATAATATTTTAAAAAATAACAAAAAATGTAGTTGTGATTTATCAATAAATAAATGTGTAATTATGATTATTGTTAACTTTATCTCTAAATATAAAGAAAAACTAAAAGCGATTGCACTCATGGAAAAGAAATTATTTCAGTTTATATACTTGCAATATTAGAATCGTAATTAGTGTCGTGTGTTATTCTTTTTCGTATTTTCAAATTTTTTTGAGATAAAAATGAAAAAAATTGTTTAATTAAAGTGCGTGAATCAAGTAGTATAGGTTGTTCCCACTTATTCAGTGTTTCAAGTTCAAGTTCTAAATACGCAAGATTTTTTCATTGAGTACGTGAATCAACGGGCACATTCATGTTACTTTAAAGGAACTTGAATTTAATGAATTAGTTAAGATTTCTTTTATAAAAAATATTTATATGAAAGATCAATCCGTCATCTTTTTTTTACCTTTTTATTCTAATTCTTTTTAATTTTCAATCAAGACATTCTTATAAGCATTGATATGAGATTAAGCCCCGTTTGGATTGATTTATAAATAGTTTATTTGAACTTATCTTTTGATATAAGTATTTATGAGAGTATAAAAGAAAGCTTATAAAAATATATTATGATTACCTCATAAGCTATCTTCAACTTATTTTTATAAGCTCTTCATAATAGCTTATTCAAGTATTTGACGCACACTTTGAATCCCGTCACTCACACACACACATATATACACATAATATATATATATGGGTGAGGATCAAGTTATTCTAAGAGTGACTCTTGATAGAGTTACTCCATTTAATAACTCGTTGTATATATTAAATTTCAACAATCAAAACGTTGAATTAAAAGATCTTATTAAATAGATCAAGTATATAAATTTTTATAAAGTTTGAAAACTATTTGATACTTCATTAAATAAATTCTAATTAACGTATAATATGCTTTTCTAAAATTATGTTCATTTGCATTTATTTAATGAAGTATCAAATAGTTTTCAAACTTTATAAAAGTTTGTAAACTTGATCTATTTAATAAGAACTTTTGATTCAACGGTTGGATCGTTAAAATTTAATACATACCAAAAGTTATTGAGTGGAGTAACTTACCAAGAGTTACTCTTGGAGTAACTTGATCCCTCCCATGTAGTTATATACATATATATATACATATGTATATGTATACAGTACACACACACACACACATGTGTGTGTGTGTGTGTGTGTATAATATAGGAAAAATATCTAATGAGAAGGTCTTGTTTATGTGAGAGTGAGAGGAATAAAGCTGGACCATTAAATCTTACCATGAATGGTTAAGATTAAAACACACAAGTCATGTGAGATTTTTAAAAAATCACGTGACTTTTTAAGTGGTCACATGACATTAAATCCTGACTATCCATGTATGGTTATATAACTCAGATTTACTCTTCTCACTCTCATATAAAAATAACCCTCTCACTAGATATGTCCCCTATGTATATATATATGTGTGTGTGTATGTGTGTGTGTACATCTTATACTCCTCTCTCTGTCTCTCTCCCTTTCTCTCTTTTTGTACAATTTGTTGTACAAATTACATTTCTCTTTACAAAATTTTCCCAACCTTGTAATTTTAACATGATATAATAAAACCAATAATGTTATTTTAAATTAGTGATTTCTTTCATTTATTACATATTCACAAGAATTCTCTCCCATTTTTTTTTCTTTTTTATTTCAGTTTAGATGTCCCTTGTCTGGATCAACATAATCTCCTCTTATTTTAAATTAGTTATTTTATATAGAACAACCCCTTACTATAGCAAAACCAAAAGACAAAAAATATCAAAGTGATTGATTGTAATAGTTTACTTTTCGCGTCTTTTTTCTTTGGCATTACAATATTTTGTTATTAAAGAATACAAGAGCATTCAATCCCTTTGTTTCAACCAAACAGGATACTCAGTTAAATACGCTTGAAGGTCCGTTTGATAGGGAAAAAAATGTGAAAAACAGAGTAAATAAAAATAGAAATGAAAAATAGAGATAGGTGAAAATAGAGTGAAAATAAAGATATTTGATTTAAGAAAAATAGATAAATAAAAAAGAGATATATAAATGAATGAAAATAGGTAAAAAAATAAAGTGAAAATAACTAGTTAGTCCTACATTTTCTTTACTCCTCTCCTCTCTCATTTCTTCTCTACCAAAGACATTCATCTTTTTATTTTTTACCTATTTTTTTTCTCTCCACTCTATTTTTCCTCTACCAAACAAAGGGGAAATGATTTTGGATTGTACCATGCGCCAAAGATGAGACCTGAGGCTGAGGCTACCCGAAATTATTACCCAGTGCATACGATGAACAAGACCACAATCATTGCTGAACAAAATTTATAGATTATACAAGAGTAATTTATTATTTTTGTTTTTTAGAAAGATAATTTCTCTTCCTCACTCCATAGCTCTCCTACAAGATAATTATTCACAAACATTTTACAGGATATTAAATTCTTAATTTTACAAAGAAATATTGCTTTTGAATTTCCATAATCTGATGTCATTGGTATTGTGTGTGGTAACAATCTTCTTCATTCCAACAGCGAGGCATGTAATAGAAGGTCGAGCAGTCTTACGAATGAGGTCAATATTTATGTAGGTATGTTCGGGCAACCTCCTCCCTTTCCTTCTTCGAATGGACCCAGAAGGACTTCGAAATGTTGATAACAATTTATCCCCCATAACACAACTTGAAACAATACTGCCATCATTCTGATTTAGCAATCTTAAGATACCATCTATTCCACCAACAGCTAATGCTGACGTGTCACTCTGCATGTGCTGTAAGGAGTATATAACATTAGGACTCACTCTGTTGCTCCACAACATTTTCCTTGTTTTGCATGAAGTGAACAAACAAGGTTGAGCAAGTGGTTAATCAAACAAATAATATTTTGTGGTGGTCAAATAGAAACGGATCACTACTAGTTTATGCTTGCAGTACATTTCTGTTCCAAATCAATTTGACTTCACTGAAACTGCCTTTAACTGGGTGAGTGTTGTGGTTACCTTCCTAAGGAACAGGTTTTTTTAATTCTTATCTTGTCTGAGACATAAAGGCACCTTATTACCCATCAGAAGATATTAAAACAAGAGTGTAATGGAAATACTAATATGAAAATTTTCTAAATTTCTGGGAATGATACAACTGGGCCAGAGCCAGAGGAACATAAAATGTGCATTATTACAGCAGTTTTAATTTGTTTAGGAATTTCCTATCCTTTTAGTATGTTCATAAACATTGTATTAGCTTTAGATAATTTTTTTGTAATACATCATTACTTATTGTGTCTATTTAGTATCCCCCTAACAAAGAAAATTAAAGCTACTCTCAATCAAATTCATCGAAATAATCAAATAATATATTTTTGTTGTAGCAATTGCCTATGTAGCAGCATGTAACACCTTAAGTGCATTCTTAAGTGCGTGAATGCACTTAAGGAATAACCTTTATTACCTTATTGCTGGCATACCTAGGGTCCCAACAATATGTACATCCAACAGCTGATCCTGCGAACAATAGCTGAGAGAAGGGATTGAAACACAAGGTCCTTATGCCTGTGAGATAAACATTGAATCGAATTCACTTTCTGCATCCAAAATGTATAATGCTTTTAAAATATTGGTTAAACTAATCATGACACTTCGTATCATACAAAATTAATATCCTTAACATATAAATATCTACAAAATATTTCATCAAATAGAACTGGTCCACCAAAAAAAAAAAAAAAAAGAGCATATATAAACCTAACTCCCACTAAAATGCCGGAACTACTGGACTATACCAATAGAACCATGTTAGCATACAGGACAACAGAAGTTCTAACCATGCACCTAGCAAACTAAGAAAAAGTTTTGTTACAAGATCAAGTGCTGAAGCAAAAAAAAAAGCCATGGAATCAACTATATGTGAAATCATTTGGTTCAAACAGTTACTTGAAGAACTTAAATTTGGGGAGATTACACAAATGACATTCATGTGTGACGATCAAGCTACTCTGCAAATCTCCTTGAATCCAATATTTCATGAGAGGACAAACAAATTGAAATAGATTGACATTTCATTGGAGAATCTTATCTTATAGAGGTATCACCACTCGCTTTGTTAAAACAAATGACCAGTTGGCATATGTTTTCACTATGTCTTTGAGAGGTTCTCGGATAAGTTAGATATGTAAAAAATTGGTGCATATTGCTTATATGCTCTAGCTTGAAGGGGAGTGTTGGAGAATATGTAAGTATGGGCTAACCAAACAATGTAATTATAGTAATTAGGGTAATTGTAATCTGTATATTTATTATCCTTTTAATGTATATGATTCAGCTTGTGTAATTTAGACACACAGAATTCATCCATTTTCTCTTTTCTCTTCCCTTAACATTAACCAAGATGCCAATTGAAAGGGATAAATTGTTACCTCTGACATCACTTGATCTAAGTGTTGCTACTAGCTGAACAGAGGAAGGATCTGATATTGTGATACTCCCTGAAGTGGAGCCACTCACTATCAATTGATCTTCACTCAAACATAAGCATCTTATTGGTGCAGAGTGCATTCTGCAGATAGCAAGTTGTACCCATCATGAATGCTAGATGATATCTTTAAGTTATTCCTCAAGCAATATATATGAATCAACCTACAAGAATGATATTATTGATATTGTATATGAATGAGATTATTTCTTTTAAGCCACTAGGAAAGATAACTGTGCCCTTCCTTTTCAATATGCAATTCAAATTCAGAATCTTTTCTTGATAAACTTAATGAAATGTTGCCGATCATTTTTTGACAGAAATCAAAATAGGAAAAACTACAAAATACCTTATTATTTGAGAACATCTCCTACTGTACATGTCAAAAACACGAACAGCTCCATCATCACATCCAACCACAGCTTCTGGATCAAACTGAAAGCACAGAAAAAAAAAACCTTTAAGATATCATATGTAAATAGCTTGTTTGTCTTCACTTCTACTAATCATCTATTCAACATTTATTGCTATTTCACCACAACTTTCCCCCCTCAACCTATTGTACTATAAATGTGAATAGCACAAAGGTGTAATCTCAAGCACTGCAAAATCAACTTCGCAACAATCATTTGAAACTTAATATTGTTATAAAGATGGATCACTCTCATTCTGAAAGGTGGAACTTGTGGCATGGATTATGATGGAGTACTAAGTGGCTTGGTCCCCTCTCCCCCCTCTGACAGTTAGCATTTTAAGGGTGGGTTCCCCAAGTGCTTGTATGCTTATCAAAATATAGAAGACATGAACTCCATTGAATATTTGTGCCCTGATATACTGAAAAAGGAACTAATCTCAAACCAGATTCACAGCTTACATCTTTATTACAGGCAGGAAAAATGTTGTAAGCACAATCTGAATGAAAAATGTGAAATATATCTCAGGGCATCCAGTATTACAGCAAGCAAAAACTAGACTCTCCTTTACTCTCTTTCTTTCCCAACAAAGCTTAATTAGAATGAGGAAGCAAGCTAAGCAGAATCATGGCAAGCCCATATTCTGTAGTATCAATAAATATTGACGTGAAATTAAAAATCACTTGTATGATACAATTTCAAAAGCATACTGCCTAAAACGTTGCATCTGTAGTCTGTCTACACTGTACAAAAACAACATTTGCACATAGAATATGATTTTTAGCTACTCCTTGTTGGTTGAAGCTCCATAAATCGTCAAAACTTACAAAGTAAAATTTTAGTCATCTTAGCAATATAACAAACAATGCTGAAAACCCAACTCCATTGTAGTATCACTTCAATTTCCAAGCAACAATTTGAAGTTTCTTCTCACTTGGCTTCAATTTTGAATTAATTAATTTTCTGCAAGTATTTCATTGACAATAGTAACTCCACCTATGGTCTCAGAGTCGGTCCCAAGCCCAACTAGTAAGGGGGGAAAGGGGTTGTGTTAAGCCCTTAACAACCAAAGTATAACTTGTTGAAACCCCAAACATGGATTACTCAAGACAGATTATGTGTGCTAATGTTAGGTCGTTACCTGAAAGTAACAGATAAGGCTTGAGCTAGAGATGCTGCATTGACACCCAGATGTAGTGCTATATAAGCAAGGGTTCTTACATATTTCTAGATTGATATGGGTAAAGAAGCTTGTCCAAGAGAGTCTAATTAGGTTTGGTACTTTGACACATAAGTCTCTAGAGGTGGTGGACACCATGATTTGAAGAAGGATTAACATCATTTGTCTTCAAGAAACTAAATGAGTTGGAGAAAAAGCTAAGGAGATACACACTACATATGATTTAAACTTTGGTGTACAACAAAAATTAGAGGAAAGAATGACGTAGGTATTATTGTGGAGGATGTAAAAAGGATTGGAAACAAAATTTTATCTTTAAAATTAATAGTTGCATAAGAGGCTACTAATATCATCAGTGCTTAGGTGCCATAAGTAGTCTTGGAGAACTAAAGTCCCACATTGGGCAAAGAAAGTCAAGTTAAAGTGTATATAAGCATAGTAGAGAGGTTAAGTCCAATTGGTTTGAATCTTTTAGATGATACACCTTTTATGCTTGATACACATTTAGCCTAATTCACACTTTCCTATTGGGCTTGCACTACACATTATAACGTGGTATCAAAACCCAAATGACGTAATAGTTTGTACAGATCCAAACTTAAGGCTTTTGAGGCTAACTTGAGTATAAGCCCAAGAAAAAGTAAAACACAATCTAGACATTAAAAAAAAAAAGACATATGGCCTACTAGTTAATAGTACGCAAGTCACAATTGGACCAATCAAGTTAGACTTGAGGGGGAGTGTTGGAGAACTAAAGTCCCACATTGGGCAAATAAAGACAAATTAAAGTGTGTATAAGTCCAATTGGTTCGAATCTTTTGGATGATACACCTCCCATGCTTGATACACTGATGAATCCCCAAAGAGGATCACAAAATTCAGCACCAAAAGTATTAAGATGGAAACCAAAATTGAAGGAAAGAAAAAGCAGAAAGGATAAGAAATGGATAAGAACGATGCCATAATCCGAGGATTGATAAGTCAAGGAGGATTCGCCACAAAGAATAGAATTCTTTGATAAGAATCTAAAGGTTCTAAGCAAAAACCAAGAGGAGCAATGCTCACTCAATTAGCACAAAGCTAATCACATTCACAAATGCCAAAAGTTTCTTACAAGATGCCCTATATGCCTATTTATACTATCACTAACAAAAGGCCCAATCAAACTAATAAAGACCCAAACAAACTAAAAGGCCCAATACAAATAAAACTAAAACATAAGCTAAAAACAAAAATTAACTAAGGTCCACTTGACACCTAATTAAGCAACACTTAGGTGCATAAAAAGATCTACAAAAAGCCCAACAAGGCCCAAACAAAAACAACCTAAAAGACAAATAACAAGATAGCTAAGCCCCTTTGAGACCTCTATCATTCCCTCCTTCTTGGAAGAAATTCATCCACGAATTTAGCTCCTTTAT
Organism: Spatholobus suberectus; assembly: GCA_004329165.1. Lineage (NCBI taxonomy): Eukaryota > Viridiplantae > Streptophyta > Magnoliopsida > Fabales > Fabaceae > Spatholobus > Spatholobus suberectus. The sequence continues at coordinate 39,988,089 of CM014736.1, forward strand.
TCCTACATGAAAAAAACAAAACAAACATTAGTTTTCAATGAATAAGAAAAATCCTACAATTATGGAGACTTGAATCCCTTGAAAGGACAAATCTCTTATTATTTATGTGTTTATATATCCATCCTCCCGGATCAAATACAAGCCTAAAGAAACCATCAATTATCAATAAAATGAAAGCCATCCAAAAAGAATGAAGAATATGCACAATCCATCTATCATTAAACTTGAATGTATTATGCTTCATGTAATTTCCAAAGGAACTCCCATGCAACATAACACTCTCATCATGAATTCCTCCACTCAATGAATCATACAAGAAAGATTTAGGCACACAAAATGTAAAATTTTTGAACACATGCTCTCCATGCCTATAGAACTTATCATTCTTAATCTTTCCACAAATAACAACACATATGAAAGAAGTTTTATTATAACCATGCAATTTCAAATTATGTATATCAAGTAAATGACAAACATTATGCAAATTGAAACCATCTTGAATTAACACATCAAGGAAAACACAAGGTTTAGAAACACTTTGGATCCAATTTCTCTTCTCCCAAGGGTTAGCTTGTTTGTCATGTGCATCCACTTCCTCTTCAAACTGCCTTGCCCATTGATCTTTTATGTGCAATTCTTCCTTGGGCATCAAAACAAAAGAATAATTATGATTAGATGCACAATCAAATTTACAAGAAGAATTAAGTCCAACATCCAAGTTAGAGGAAAGAATAAGAGTTTTGCATTCCTCCTTTAAGGACTCCTCTTCACTTTCTTGCACAAGAGAAACATCACTTCCAAACAAGGGGTTAGAGTATAAATCTTTGCATTCTTCCTTAGGAAGCTTTTCTTCAAGTCCTTTCACAAGAGAATCTTCATTAACAAACAAAGAGTTAGAGTAAAAACAAAAACAATCATATCTTTCTTTATCTTTTGCTCTCTCATTTTCATTCTCTTTTTTAATCATTTCCTTTTTTCTCATCTCTTTTTCTTCTAACTCCTTTTCCTTTTCTCTCAACTCTTTTTCTCTCATTTCCTTTTCTCTTTTCCCTATTTTTTTTTATCTCATTTAATTCCTTTGCTAAATTCCTATAATATGGATCACTCATGAAACTCATATCAATACCTAAGTATGGGTCTTTCTTTTCATTATTTTCTCTCCCTTTACTCTTTTTTGTTTTTCTCTTCTTCCATTTCTTTTTCTTTTTCTTCTTTTCTCTCTTGCCCTCTTTTATCTCTCCTCCTTCCTAGTCTCTCCATCCCCTCAATTATATCCTTATAACTTCTTTGTATTCTTTCAAATCCTTTATTATCCACCCTTCTCATGCTCTCTATTCCTTCTCCAAACTCATGATTTTCTATTCTAATTTGCTCCCCAAGTTTCAACAATTCCGCCACTAGGTAATCTTCATTTGATGAAGCCAGACCTACAAGAAAAGTTAGTTCACAAATAATAGAAATATAGACCTCACCACTCAACTAAGTGTATTCACTCAAGGTTCACTCATGTTTCACTCTTTAGAGACTTTTTCTATAATGTGCACACTTGCCTTTTTCCACTCTTGTTCCTCTTTAGCTCTTATAAAGAACCTCCAAGTTCAAATAAAGAAAGCATTCAATGTGAAATATGTCACAAATTTCAAGCTCAACTTAAGAGGCCAAGAATAGAAATACTTTAGACAAAACCAAGGAAATTTTAAAGACAAGCAATAAAAGCTCAAAAGAAATGAAAGTTTATTCAAAGGAATGCCAAGTAAGACAAGAACAAGACTCAAGGACAAAGATTTAACAAACAACTAAAGATAGGTGAAGAACAAGTACATTCTCCCTACCAAAATAAAGACAAAAGCATATGAAAGAAAATTGTTATCACTATGAGAGTTGGCTCACTAAAGAGAGCAGGTTTTCTTTTATAATTTGGGCAATTTTATTTTTTATAATTTTTTATTGCAATTTGGCCCCCAAACTTTTTATAATTGCACTTGGACCCCTATATTTTTGGTATTTTCACTTTTGCCCCTATAAAATTGCCAATTGGTCCTTGAATTTTTTTTTGGACCTTCAATTTTTTTTATTTGCAAAAATGCCCCAACTCTCTCCAAACAAAATTCTAATGGATCAAAGAAGTGTTCTACCACAAAAATAACCAAGAACACCTCAAGAACACTATGAGTGTTCTTTCCTAATTTCAAAATTCAAAACTCCCAAAATCAAGTTTAAACCTCCAATCAAGTAATTTCCACCAACATTTAAGTGTCTATATGTAAAATAACACAAATCAAGTATGGATTTAACACAAAAACATAAACAAACATAAATCTAGATGAATTAAAATCTAGATCTAACAAGAACAAAAGAAGAACACCAAGAACAAAACTATATAGAATTGGCACAAAATTAGATGAATTAAGATGAGATCAACTCAAACAAGACTAAATGAACACAAACAAAAAAATAAGATACAAGAATTATGCAAGAAAACTCACAAATTTGCTGGATTTGCAACTTCGATGTCGCACCCGCCCAGCAATTAGGGAAGCCGCCCAGTGCACACGAACACGAACTAGAATTGGAACTACGAAATCAACGCACCCGCCCAGCGAGTTACGGAGGCCGCCCAGTGGATACAAACCAGAATTGGTGTTGAATTTGGCTCTGATACCAAATGATGAATCCCCAAGGAAGATCACAACATTCAACATCAAAAGTATTAAGATGGAAACCAAAATTGAAGGAAAGAAAAAGCAGAAAGGATAAGAAATGGATAAGAACGACGCCACAATCCAACGATTGATAAGTCGAGGAGGATTCGCCACAAAGAATAGAATTTTTTGATAAGAATCTAAAGGTTCTAAGCAAGAACCAAGAGGAGCAATGCTCACTCAATTAGCACAAAGCTAATCACATTCATAAATGCCAAAAGTTTCTTACAAGATGCCCTATAGGCCTATTTATACTATCACTAACAAAAGGCCCAATCAAATTAATAAAGGCCCAAACAAACTAAAAGACCCAATACAAATAAAACTAATACATAAGCTAGAAACAAAAATTAACTAAGGTCCACTTGGCACCTAATTAAGCAACACTTAGGTGCATAAAAAGGTCTACAAAAAGCCCAACAAGGCCCAAAACAAAAACAACCTAAAAGACAAATAACAAGATAGCTAGGCCCTTTCGAGACCTCTATCATACACATTTAGCCCAATTCACACTCTCTAAGTAGGATTGGAAGAACTTTTGAAAGGAATGTTTTAGGACGATTTGGAGGGGTTGGTTTAAGGCTTTCCACAAGAGGAAAAGATTCTCATAGGTAGGGATCTAAATGAACATGATAGTAAGGTAAAGCAACTTACAAGAGCTCATAGTGATTTTGGTTTTGAACATTAAAATATAGAAGTACAATCTACTCTTGATGAAGGCATAAGATTTCAAGATTATGACCACTTGTTCTATGAATTGGGAGGAACATCTAATCACTTATAAGGGTGGAATCTCAAGGATGCAAATTGATTTCTTTTTGGTAAGAGCTTGCAAGGATTGCAAGGTGATTCCAGGAGAGTCTTACTACAGAACATTGACGTTCATTTTAAGAGCCATAAACAAAAAACCCAAAAACTTACAAATCTCATAATCAACTGGTGGCAACTCAAGGGTGATAAATATTTGGCTTTTAAGAAGAAATAATTGAATTTGAATGTAATTGGAAATCACAAGGTAGTGCTTAGGATGAAATGTCTAAAAAGATTAGGAGGGTTGCTAAAGTAGTCTTGGGTGACTCTCAAAAGGTGTTAGACTAAAAGGATAAGGAATCTTGGTGGTGAAATGAAAGTAGTCAAGAAAAGGTACCAAAAAAAAAGTGTTATAAGGCCTTACAAAGGTGCAATAACATTGAAAATTGGGCAAGGTACCAAAAGGTTAGAAATGAGACAAGGAAAGTTGTGAGGTACGATCCAAAGAGTTAGAAACTATGATTTAGTGAATAGCTTGAGTGACTAAAGCACTTAGTAGATTTCATATATATGTATATATACATATATATACATATATATACATATATATACATTTCAATATTAATTATATTTAAGACGAGTAAATATGCAATGCAATTTCCTAAGAACAAGCACTATACATGAATCTGAAAATGCATGAACCTAAACATTTAACATAGCACTTCCCAATAGATGCGTAGTTTCCAACACTCCTCTTAAGCTGAAGCATATAAGTTGAATGTTGCAAGCTTGGAACAAATAAAGAAATAGGAGGAACATCTAATCACTTGTTGACTTGAAAAAAGCATATGATCGAGAGCCAAGTGTTATGGAAGGCTTTGGATAGGAAATGTTTTTGCGTGGCATATATTATATCTGGGCTATACAAGATATGTGTGATGAGATAATTACTAGTGTGAGAAATCCTGCAGGCTAGACTAAGAACTTTTCTATACAGATAGGTTAAGATTAGAACTCATCCTTGAGTCTGTGTTTAATCTAGTCTAGGATGTATGACCAGGTACATACAAAAAATTATCTCCAAATGCATGTTTTTTGCAAATGATATAGTTAAGGAATCAAGGGGAGAGATTTGCTCTACAGTTGAGCTTTGGAGACAAACATTGGAATTAAAAGGTTTTTACTTAAGTAGAAGTGAGACAACAGTATATGAATTGCGATTTTAGCAAAAAAGCATAAGTAAAATGACTTAGAGATAAAAATCGAAGAAGATGCAAAACCACGTGTTTCTAAGTATGTGGGATCAATATTACAAAATGATGGAAAAATTAATGAAGATGTTACAGATAGGATACAAGTTAGGTGGTTAAAATGTGACAGCAAATTACCTAGAAGCTCAAAAGAAGTTCTATCGTACTACTACTATACGATCAAATATCTTCTATGGTAGTGAATGTTGGGCTTTAAAAAGAGGAGAAAAAAGTAGTAGCAGCATAAATGAGTATATTAAGATGGATGTATGGCCATACAAGAAAAAACAGCATAGAAAATGATTGTATATGAAAAGATGATGGATTGACACCTAATTACATATCTTGAAAAGGATGACAAAAAAATTGGTTAAGGTGGTTTGAATGCGTGCAAAAGGTCAATAGAGACATCGATGAGGAAAGTGGATCACATGATTTTTAGCCCTATAAAAAGTGGTAGAGGGAAACTAAGAACGACATAAGAGGAAATTATTAAAAGGGATCTCGTGGTAAATAATATCCTTGAAATTTAGATTTTAAGCAAGTCCAATGGTGTCAAATGATCCATGTTGTTGACCTCACCTAGTAGGACAAGACCAATGATGTTGTATTTCATTCACAATAGTAGTTGCAACCTTATCTATTGCCCGTGTAAACTTTTCAAACACATTGTTAATCAATTCTGCCTCACCTTTCTAGCATACAACATATAGATGATTGTCAAATCTTAAGGGGCGGCCATCTTGAAGAGGAGGAGGATGAGTTGTTAAGAGCTTAGAATACAACTCAAGTAATATAGATTCCAAACTTTCTTCATGCCATCACTCCACACAAAACAAACAAGTTTGTAACTAAGTTATGAAATTGAGATAGAAGAAACCAGGAAAAAAAGTAGCATTGTTTTTGTTTACCGTATGCATGAACCTTTTACAAATTTGGCTTCAAGTGAAGGAAATATGCTTCTTTTCCCATTCCGCCTCCATATGCATAAATGACTACCAATTAGACCTACAATCTAAAAATAAATATTGAGAGATATTTCAGAAACCATAAAGCATACAAAACTTAAGCAAGCCAGCAATTTTAAGAAACTTGAATTGATGCCAGCATTTTTTAGGCGAATTAATAGTATAAATGAAAAGATATAGCAAATTAACATTGGCTAGCAGATGATTTTCAGTACAACTAAATTACATAGAAATTTTCAAACAAATTACAGGATAACAACATTAGAGATTGTACTCCTTTTTCTTCCAATAAATTATTTATTTAAAAAAAAATCTATTTTATTGGGACTCTTTTCCTAACCCTAGCCCTTCTATTGTAGTCTTAGGGAATATGATAAAAACCCTAAATTGAATAGACATTTCCACATTCTTTCCAAACAAATTTGACAGTAGACCTAAACATACTATATTCAAAATTTTCATACAGACAACAAAAACATTCTCATTTTGTTAGAAATGAATTCCCTACCATAATGATGGAAACCTAGGAGGCCCAAGTTGATTGAGACCTTAGAGGCCCAAAAGGAGATCCAAAGTAGAGCAAAGCTTAAAGAAGAACTACAAGGACTTGGGGAACCATGACAAGATTAAGAAATAAGAAGACTAAGAAAGCTACTTTGGATCAAACAAAAAATTGAACAACTTATTCTCAGTCAAGTTAAATTTAGAAGGAGAAGCACTTAAGTTGATCCAAGTAGTCCAAGTTGATGAAGAGTCCAATGTGGAGAAGACTTTGATTAGCTATCACTGTATAATTGGACCTTTAGTTTTCTGTTTCACTTATTTTTGTAATTGGGCCTATTCTTTGGGCTTAAGGGTTAGTCTCTTTGCTTCGTAATTAGGGTTAGCCTCCTTGTGTGAGTAGCACCTCGGAATAAATTCTATAAATAGATATGTAATTCCTCTCATTTGGAAAGAGTTGAATAATATTGAGGATTACTCATTTGTGAGTGTGAGTAAAGCGTTGGCTCCACTTTTTGGTTCTTAGATTAGAACCTTCTTGGTTCTTATCAATGGTTTTCATACCTTTGTGGCGAATCTTCGCTTGGCTTATCACTCTCTATAGAGTGTGGCGCCTTCTGCCATTTTCTTTCCTTTCCGTTTTCTTTATTTTATATCGTTTCCATTTTCTTGTCTTTTTCTATTTTGTATTGTTAATTCTCTTACAACTATTTTTCTGTGCCATTTACATTAATTCTCTTATTTGTTTGTGCAAGTCTTATCTTTTGCCTTTCTTCATTTTCTTTTTATTCCAATAATTCTTGTTACAAGATAGCCAACTCAAGGATGATCTGTAAAAACAATATGAATCTGAACCCGGATCATATCATGTGGTATCTAGAGCCTGGATCCTAGAGTTGGTAGTGTTCTTGTGTTTTGTGTCCTTTATTGCCTAGTTAATAGTCTTTATTATGCCATTAATTGTCAATTATTTCCATTTATCATCATTAACTGTCCTTAATTGTGTCATAATCGAGTTTTAATTGTCATTAATTCTATATAATTTATTTCTCTTTAATTTTGCGCAATTCAGTTCACATGTTATAGCACCTGAAAGACTATATACCTTATTAGGCGTATATTATCTGTTGCTAGTGCAAAACAAATAGCGGGTAAAAAAAAAACAAATATATTCTGGAACAATAAAATAAAATAAAAAAATAAATAAATAGTAAAAAAAAAAGAAAAAGAAAAAAAAATGAAGAATTAAAAAAAAAAATTGCCCCTTGCACTTAAATAATCTAAATTTGGTTGCCTTAAAGAATTCATAAGAAGTGGTGCTATTCTCAATATCCAAACGTGCGCATTTCTTCTTCATCTCTCTCATTATTCCTTTTTTTTTTTGTCTTTCTTGCAATTCCATTTGTGTTTTACCTTTTTCTAATTGGCTTTTCTTGTTTGTCTTTTAAATTCCTTTATTTGTTTTGTCTAGAGTTTTTCCTTTTATCGGCTTCTGAGTGATAACTTTTGTGAGGCTCGTTGCAATTGTATGTGTTTTTGATAATTGATGCATGCTTGGGTTTTATTTAAGAACTTATAAAGAGGGCTTGAGTGGTAAAAGACAAGAGAATTTTTAATAAAATCAAAAGTGTGTGAAACACGAGTGATTTCATTCAAAGAGTGTAAACACGTGAGAAGAGTGTTGAGGTCCCCTTTTTTTTTTTTGTCTACTAACTTGTTTTCTTTGAAGCTTGACTATGGAAGGGGAACTCAAACTTCAAGGCCTATCAAGGCACTTGGAGAGAATCTTTCAAAGAGAAAAGGAAGAGTTTCATAAGATGTTTGACAACTGGGAGAGAAATAGCAAAAGTCATGAGAAAAGAAATAGAGAAAAAGAGAGAGGAAGCATAGAGAAAGAGAAAAGAAGTAGAGAAAAAGAGATAAGTAGCAGAGAAAAACAAAAAGAAAAAGTGAGAGAAGAAGAGAAAGAAAAAGAATTGAGAGAAAAAGAGAAAGAATATGAGAATGCATTTGCTAAAAAATCTGTTAATCAAATACTTCTGAATAAGATTATATTTTCACTCCTTTTATGAGTTTAAGAGCTGTGTCTCTTTTCGGTTCTTAGATAGAACCCTCTTGGTTCTTATCAAAGGTTTCCATACCTTTGTGGCGAATCTTCGTTTAGCTTATCACTCTCTATAGAGTGTGGCGCCTTCTGCCATTTTCTTTCCTTTCCGTTTTCTTTATTTTATATCGTTTCCATTTTCTTGTCTTTTTCTATTTTGTATTGTTAATTCTCTTACTACTATTTTTCTGTGCCATTTACATTAATTCTCTTATCTGTTTGCGCAAGTCTTATCTTTTACCTTTCTTCATTTTCTTTTTATTCCAATAATTCTTGTTTTAAGATAGCCAACTCAAGGATGATCTGTAAAAACAATATGAATCCAAACCCGGATCATATCACATAATGCAGACAATAAATGATGACATTCCTAATTACAGTAAGTACAAGTAATAGAAATGGATACATCATATTATTCTTTTGAAGACTTTACAAGTTGAAATGAAGTACCTATATTATCAACTTTGGAACTTCACTCAAAATCATCATTTCATTTTTATAGGCCCAAAGTTGAGAATAGTCATTCAAAGCTAGTTGTCAATGATGTCAACAATCATAGCAATAGGGGGAAAAAATCCATAAAAAACTTTGTTTACATTAAAATGGACTAAAATGTAAGTATGTATAACATATATTCATCTCTCAAGATAGGAAGGTATAATTTTTAAAAAAAGAATGCAAGATAACCATTATTTTGAAATTTTTTATGTAGTTTACATAATGTATACTATATGCATATAAATTATCAAAAATGATAAAATTACTCAAACTTAATAACATTCATAATTAACAATGAAAGGTCGTAGATGTCTTCAACAAAACATACAAGTAAATACCAAGAAAATTCAAATACAAGTTTCCTAGATAGGAATCATCAATCATCATCTTCTAAATCCAAGTCTTCTTCTTTATCATTTTCACTACCATTACAGCTATAGATTTCATTTATGGAAATTAAAATCCCAAATATAGCTTTGTTCACTATGTCATTATAGCTATAAATTATGCCTCTCTTCAGAAGATTTTTTTGGAATCAACACATAGCGGGCAGCCCCCGTTTGGTCCACTATGGTTGCTACACTAAATCGCTCCGCTACGACAACCCCTATAGCAGCTCTATAAAGTGCCATTTAAAACCCTACTCCCAAGGTTCTTATAAATTGGAATCCGAGTTTTTTACAATGTCTCTCAGCTACAAACAAGTGGCGTGGGTCGTAACACCAGCATTGCAACATTTGATTGACACTAGTCAGAGGACTAGTGCACAATCAGCCCATGTGGGCGCCAAGATCACAGAGCATGGTGGGATGTTAGTATCCAATCGCAAGGTATGGAACTTGAGTCTCACACTGGAAATATAAGATTTTGTTTTGGTGTGGAGTTTATAAGGCCCTAGGCTCTCTAACTACAATGACTAGTTTTTGTGGTGTGGCTCTCTCAAGATTCTTATCAATTAAATGATAGTATTATTAGGGGGATTAGAGATAAGAAATGTAGAAAATATGTATTGTATAAAGTGTATAAGACTCAGATCAACTTATAAAAGAGCCTAAAACGATGTTTAGAACTACAGTAATGAAAGGAAAACAAATTTGAGCACTTTGAGAGTGCTCAATCTCCCAGATTAAGAGTTCAAACCAATTTTTGCCTATCTTCCTCTATACACTTTCCTCCCAACTACAACAGTGTCATGCCACACTCCACAGCCAGCTAAGCAGTTAGTTGCCTATTCTCCTTCCCTAGTTCTGATTAGGTGTAACACCTACTATAATAAGACAAGTATTTAATTAATTTAATTATTCCTTAATTTGTTTATTAGAAACATCGGCTATGCTTAAAACTTTTACCGTACTATTTTTTTTTTCTTTAGGAGTTGTGGAATAAATAAAGAGACATCATATAAAGAACCATAACCGTGAAATAAACATCATCATATATATATGTATGCGTCAAGCCTTTGTACAAGGTTAGATGTCAAGTAAATACATAAAATGAGATACATCAAAAGAAAGCCTAAATACCCACCCATACAAAAAAAATCTATGTCAGAGCAGTACAGACCTATTTGGCTACCCCATCCTATGCAAAAAGATCATAAGCAGAACCATCATCATAGCGAGTCCTCAAAGTCCATCATATCGATGTCCTTTGAGTCCACCATATCCTCGTCCTCGTCATCAGAAGGTACATGACCATTGGGCAACTGCCTAAGGCTATTGTAGCTGTCGACGCTGCTAACCTCGGAAGAAGAAGAGATCCATCCATAGTTCTCACCTGGATGATAGGAGGGACCAGATGAAGACTTAGTGGTGTCAAGGTATGGTGGGATCTCAACTGGTGGCTCATAGTACTGGAGGTATGGTGTAGGGATCGCTATGATGCCAATGTCTGGAGCAGCATCCATCTGTGGAAATGGAGCGTCATCCATTTCGATGTCTGTAGGTGAAGGTTGAAGGGCCTGTGGTCCTCTGACATAGCCATTGGGAGCGGTAATAGATAGGGTCATAGGTAACGTAAGTTGTTGCATAGGTAGGAAAACGTTCGGGATGGGGGACATAAAAGTGAAAGTCACTCGCCCTTGGAAAGTTGAGTATTGAGTAATTGGGTCATAGACCTAGAGTCCCAATAGGCAGTATGATATGTGGATGTTTGCCATCCTATGGAAGAGATCCATCTACTCGTACCACGATCGTATATGAAAAGAAACAAAAAGAAAGGAGTGAGGTTTTTATAAAAGCCTCATTCGTTTCTTAATAAGCTACAAACAATAAATTAAACAAGCAAGCGAGGAAATCCTAAGGTCCAACCTATGTTATTATCACTCACTTGCAGACTTTTACTTGATGTATGGATCCATACCTATCTCTAATGATTCACCTTAAGCATTAGGAATTATTGGGAAGCGATTAGGAGTTTGTATAATCCCTTATAAGGTACAGACATCCATGTCGTAATCATCATCCTCAAGAAAAGGCCACACGCCCATCAGGGATATACACTCCACCAATCATGGTGATGTTGAGCAGGTGTCAGGGTTACCAAGTCGGTTTACGTGATTTACCCCAGCTCAAGGTGCTAACCTGACCATTGGGATGTTCACAACTCAACACCTTTACCCTTAAGACCTGAACAATGCTCCCTGCCTTTCATCCCACAGTGTACCAAACTATAACTTCCCAGACACAAGCACTTATGCTTCTCAGCATGGTCCTAACTCAATCGGGATTTTCCTATGACTTTGTTTTCTAAGTTTCAAGACATACTCTCTGGATAATCCAGCAAAGTTCCAACATTACTCGTTGTAGAGATTTCATTCATCCATCATATTTACATAAAACGTAGAATTAATTCAATACGAATATCATAGGGAAGGAAATATCAACAATCAAAGTTACATACATATTCATTCTCATACATTCATGCATTTATTATGGTTCTTATTTTAATTACTTATCTTTCTCCTTTTCTAACTTGTCAAACTAGACCATTTAAAGGAAAAATTTTCAATCTACCATTATAACTAGGACGTGTTAAATAAATTTGAGAGAAGTTCTTTTTTGATGTGGAAGGTCAGACTGTGCTGCAATCATAAAGCATACTTAGAGTTTTTCTCTAATTGTTTCCTTTTACTAAAATTTGGGGTGTTCATCTTACAAAACCAAGACTTCTAATTTTTTGAAGAAAATCATGTAATTGTATGCATTTTACCAAAACATTTGTTAACTTTATTTGAACAAGATTATTTACTTATTTCCATACTAGCCATAATTTGTTCAAAATAATAGTTGGATGGTAACAAACTAAAATTTGTCCAATAAAAACTTTTCTTAGTTTGGGCCTAAAGTCCATTTAGTTAATTTTGACAAAACTTTATTCCTTAAATTAATCCACAAAGATTTAGTAGAAGTTGCTTTTTCAAGAAAACCTTTTCTTCAACTTTTCCTAAGATTTGTTTTTACCAATTTGAACCAATTCAAGTAATTATCAAAAATGCTTAATTTTAATAAAAAAATTCATTTTCTTCTTTACTTTTTTAAAATAAAAGTGAATTTTTACCTTGTCACTTAGATTTCTAGTACATTATAAAAATCTAAACGTTGTATAGATAATTTTAAAAGAATTTTCTTCTTACTTCATTTTTAATGGGCTGGATGCCCTTTTTAGCAAAAGCCCAAATTATTTGTTTTTCTTTCTAGAAAATGAATCCATTCTCTATGTGGTCCAAATTTATTTTATAATCTATTATTATTTCTCAACCACCTTACTCATTTTAATAGGTTAATTGACATAATTTTTTTTTTCTTATTCTTTTCTTTCATGAAGTGGGCCAAGAGCCTCTAAGAGAAAATGGGTTCCAAAATTTGTTATTCCAAGTGATCTTAAGGCTTTAAATTGGTTTTCAGAAAATAGGTAGCTTGCATAAAAATAGGCTCATTGATGGTTATTCATAATAGGATATTAAGTTATAATATGATACCAACAATAAGAATAAAATTAACATAAAAATAAATGGCAATGATCAAGATAACAATAAAATAAAACTTAAGTAAATAACAATAGAATAGAAATAACAATTTTAAGACAACAATAAGATAAATGGCAATAAGTAAAGCAAGAAATTAAAGGGCAATAATTTAAATAGCAAAAAAGTTCGACAATAAGGTAAATGAGCAAAAATATAAATAAAGCACAAAATGAAAATAAATGGCAAAATAATAGAAATAATAACAAGACAAGAAAATAAATGAACATTAAAGTAAATGACTTAATAAAGCAAGAATTTAAAGGAGCATGAAGATAAATTAAGGGATAACCCCCACACACACACTGATGGAAACCTAAGAGGCCCAAGTTGATGGAGACCTTGGAGGCCCAAGAGGAGACCCAAAGTAGAACAAAGCTTAAAGAAGAAGTACAAGGACTTGGGAACCATGACAAGATTAAGAGATAAGAAGGCTAAGAAAGCTACTTTGGATGAAAAGAATTGAAGGCCCAAGAGGAGACCCAAAGTAGAGCAAAGCTTAAAGAAGAAGTACAAGGACTTGGGAACCATGACAAGATTAAGAGATAAGAAGGCTAAGAAAGCTACTTTGGATAAAAAGAATTGAACAACTTATTCTCACTCAAGTAAAATTTAGAAGGAGAAACACTTAAGTTGATCCTAGTAGTCCAAGTTGATGAAAAGCCTAATGTGGGGAATTCTTTAATTAGCTATCACTATATAATTGGACATTTAGTTTTCTATCACTTATTTTTGTAATTGGGCCTATTCTTTGGGCTTAAGGGTTAGCCTCTTTGCTTCATAATTGGGGTTAGCCTCCTTGTGTGAGTAGCATCTTCAAATAAAAGTCTATAAATAGATATGTAATCCCTCTCATTTGGACAAGTTGAATAATATTGAGTTTTGACTCCATTGTGAGTGTGAGTAAAGCACTGGCTCCTCTTTTTTGATTCTTGGATTGAACCTTTCTTGGTTCTTATCAAAGATTTCTATACCTTTGTGGTGAATCTTCATTTGGCTTATCACTCTCCATAGAGTGTGGTGCCTTCTTCCATCTTCTTTCTATTTCATTTTCTTTATTTTATCTGTCATTTTCGTTTTCCTGTCTTTTTTTATTTTGTCATTTTAATTCTCTTGCTTAATTGTTATGCGCCATATACTTAATTTCTCTTATCAGTTTGCGCAAGTCTCATCTTCTACCTTTTCTTCATTTTCTTTATTCCTATAATTCTTATTACAAGATAACCAACTCAAGGACGATTTGTAAAAACAATATGAATCCAATCAAGATCATATCATGTGGTATCTAAAGCCCGGATCCTAGAGTTGGTAGTGTTCTTGTGTTTTGTGTCTTTTACTGCCCGATTACTTGTCTTAATTAGACCATCAATTGTCAATTATTGCAATTTATTCTCATTAACTGTCCTTGATTGTGTCATAATCGAGTCTTAATTGTCATAATTGTCCTTAATTATGCACAATTTACTTCTCTTTAATTTCGCGCAATTCATTTTGCATGTCTTGTAGCACCTAAAGACTATATATCTTATTAGGCATATGATATCTGTTGCAAGTGCAAAATAAATAGGGGTAAAAAAAGAAAACAAATATATTCTAGAACAATAAAATCAAAAAGAAAAGAAAAGAATAATAGACCAAAAAAAGAAAAGAATAAAAATTTGAAGAATAAAAAAAAATTACCCCTTGCACTTAAATAATTTAAATTTGGTTGCCTTAAGGAATTCATAAAAAGTGGTGTTGTTCTTAATATCCAAACTTGCGCATTTCTTCTTCATCTCTGCCATTATTCCTTTTTTTGTCTTTCTTGCTATTCCTTTTGAGTTTTACCTTTTTTTTTAATTAGCTTTTCTTGTTTGTTTTTGAATTCCCTTTTAAGTTTTGTCTAGAGTGTTTCTTCTTCTTGGACTTCTTAGTAATAACATTTGTGAGATCCGTTTACAATTGTATGTGCTTTTGATAATTGATATGCATAAGGGGTTCTGTTTAAGAACTTGTAAAAGAGGACTTGAGTGGTAAAAGACAAAAGCATTTCATTAATCGAAAGCCATTTTTGTGTGTGTGTGAAACACGAGTGGAATCACCTTAAGAGTGTAAACTCGTGAGAAGAGTGATGAGGTCCTTCATTTTTTATGTCTACTAACTTGGTTTCTTTGAAGCTTGATTATGGAAGTGGAACTCAAACTTCAAGGCCTATCAAGGCACTTGGAGAGGATCTTTCAAAGAGAAAAGGAAGAATTTCATAAGATGTTTGATAACTGGGAGAGAAATAGAAGAAGCCATGAGAAAAGAAGTAGAGAAAAAGAAAGAGCAAGCAAAGAAAAAGAGATAAGAAGTAGAGAAAAGGAGAGTAGAGAAAAAAAGAAACAGAATAGAGAAAAAGATATAAGTAGTAGAGAAAAACAAAGAGAAAAAGTGAGAGAAGAAGAGAAAGAAAAAGAATTGAGAGAAAAAGAGAAAGAACATGAGAATGCATTTGAAGGTCCAATTATGAATGCTCTGAAAAGGAGAATGCTCTGATACCACATGATATGATACTGATTGGATTCGTATTGTTTTTACAGATCGTCCTTGAGTTGGTTATCTTGTAATAAGAATTATAGGAATAAAGAAAATGAAGAAAAGGTAGAAGATAAGACTTGCGCAAACTGATAAGAGAAATTAAGTAAATGGTGCATAACAAGTAAGCAAGAGAATTAAAATGACAAAATAGAAAAAGACAAGAAAAGGAAAATGAGAGATAAATTAAAGAAAACGAAATAGAAAGAAGATGGAAGAAGGTGCCACACTCTATAGAGAGTGATAAGCCGAGCGAAGATTCACTACAAAGGTATAGAAATCTTTGATAAGAACCAAGAAAGGTTCAATCCAAGAATAAAAAAGAGGAGCCAATGCTTTACTCACACTCACAATGGAGTCAAAACTCAATATTATTCAACTTGTCCAAATGAGAGGGATTACATCTCTATTTATAGACTTTTATTCGAAGGTGCTACTCACACAAGGAGGCTAACCCCAATTATGAAGCAAAGAGGCTAACCCTTAAGCCCAAAGAATAGGCCCAATTACAAAAATAAGTGATAGAAAACTAAAGGTCCAATTATATAGTGATAGCTAATTAAAGAATTCCCCACATTGGGCTCTTCATCAACATGGACTACTTGGATCAACTTAGGTGTTTCTCCTTCTAAATTTTACTTGAGTGAGAATAAGTTGTTCAATTCTTTTTATCCAAAGTAGCTTTCTTAGTCTTCTTATCTCTTAATCTTGTCATGGTTCCCAAGTCCTTGTACTTCTTCTTTAAGCTTTGCTCTACTTTGGGTCTCCTCTTGGGCCTTCAATTCTTTTCATCCAAAGTAGCTTTCTTAGCCTTCTTATCTCTTAATCTTGCCATGGTTCCCAAGTCCTTGTACTTCTTCTTTAACTTTGTTCTACTTGGGCCTCCAAGGTCTCCATCAACTTGGGCCTCTTAGGTTTTCATCAGTGTGTGTGTGTGCGTTATCCCTTAAACCCAATTAGCTTACTAATCCTACTACTTACTATCCCTTAAACCCATCTATGGAGACTTGATTTCCTTTGAATGAAAAGTCTCTTATTCATCATGTGCCTACACACCCAACCTCCCGGGTAAAAAAAAGGCTAAAGAACCCATCACATGTAACTTCCAGATTAGAGAATTTTTTATTTTTTATACATAGCTCTTCAACTTGGCCAAGGCTATTAAGGGGTAAGGCAACACACCCAAGTCCCAATGATTTTGCATTATTATTGAAAACATCATGCAAACCCAACACATCATGACTTAACACATGTTCTTGCACATCCACTAAATCATAAAATCTAGTAGTGTTTGTCAAGGATTTCTTCTTCTTATTGTTGCCTTGTTTTGCATATTGATCCACCACTTCATCAAATTGAGTCTTTATGTGCAATTTGGCCTTAGGCTTCAAGACAAAAGAATCAAATTAGAAGAATTGAATTCATAAGCCAACTTAAAAGAAGGAATTATAGTAGTAGAATGCAATGAATTCCTAGGTGAATTTAAGGACTTAGTCTCAGCTTTAGGTGTTAGCCATTCTTTAGTGGTCTTCAATTCCTCCTTTTCTTGCAATTTTTTTGAACTTGGATTAGTCATGTAAGTGGTCAAATTCAGATTTGAAGTCTTGAAATGTCCACTAAGTTCCTTTAAGCCATGAGGCATTTGTGGCTTTGAGAGCTCAACTTTAGTTTTATTTGATGCTTCGCATACTTCCTTTGGAGGCACTTCTTCAAATCCCTTTAAAAAAGAATCATCACAACCAAACAAAGAATTAGAATTTAAGACAGACTTAACAGATTTTTTAGCAAATGCATTCCCATGTTCTTTCTTTTTTTCTCTTAATTCTTCTTCTGTCTCTTCTCTCAATTTTTCTTTCCGTTTTTCTCTACTACTTATCTCTTTTTCTCTACTTCCTCTATCTTTTTCTCTACTTCTTTTCTCTTTTTCTTTGCTTCCTCTCTCTTTTTCTCTACTTCTTTTCTCATGAATTCTTCTATTTCTCTCCCAGTTGTCAAACATCCTATGAAGTTCTTCCTTTTCTCTTTGAAAGATTCTCTCCAAGTGCCTTGATAGGTCTTGAAGTTTGAGTTCCACTTCCATAGTCAAGCTTCAAAGAAAACAAGTTAGTAGACATAAAAAAGAAGGACCTCACCACTCTTTTAAGTGTTTCACTTTAAGAATGGAATTCACTCGTGTTTCACACAATTTGGCTTTTGATTAATAAAAATGTTCTTGCCTTTTACCACTCAAGTCCTCTTTTACAAGTGCTTAAGTAGAACCCCAATGCATATCAATTATCAAAAGCACATACAATTGTAAACAGTCCTCACAAGTGTTATCACTAAGAAATCGAAGAAAAGAAATACTCTAGACAAAACTAAAAGGAAATTTGAAAGACAAACAAGAAAAGCTAATTTAGAAAAAGGTAAAACTCAAATGGAATTCAAAAGAAAGACAACAAAAAGGAATAATGGAAGAGATGAAGAAGAAATGCACAAGTTTGAATATTGAGAACAACACCACTTTTTATGAATTCCTTAAGGCAACCAAATTTAAATTATTTAAGTGGAAGGGGCATTTTTTTTTTTAATTCTTCAGGATTTCTTTTCATTTTTTCTTTCTTTTTGTTTTATTATTCTTTTCTTTTTTTTATTTTATTGTTCTAATATATTTTTTTTACCCCAGTTTGTTTTGCACCTGCAACAAATATTATATGTCTAATAAGGTATATAGCCTTCAGAATAAGGTACTACAATACATGCAGGAAGAATTGCGCGAAATTAAAGAGAATTAAATTGTGCATAATTAAGAATGATTATGACAATTAAGACTCAGTTATGACATTTAATGACAATTAATGATAGTAAATGACAATAAATGACAATTAATGAGAAAATTAAGACAATTAATTAGGCAATGGAAGACACAAAACACAAGAACACTACCAAACTCTAGGATCCGGGCTCTGATACCACATGATATAATCCTGATTGGATTCATATTGTTTTTATGGATCATCCTTGAGTTGGTTATCTTGTAACAAGAATTATAGAAATAAAAGAAAGAAAGAAAGGCAGAAGATGAGACTTGTGCAAACAGATAAGAGAATTAAGGTAAATTGTGCACAAAAAAATAATAGCAAGAGAATTAACAAGACGAAATAAAAAGAACAAGAAAATTGGAATGATAAATAAAATAAAGAAAATGCAATGGAAAGAAGGTGAAAGAAAGGCGCTACACTCTATGGAGAGTGATAAGCCAAGCGAAGATTTGCCATAAAGGTATGGAAACCTTTGATAAGAATCAAAAGGTTCTAATCCAAGAACCAAAAAAGAGGAGCCAATGCTCTACTCACACTCACAAATGAGTAAACTTCAATCTCATTCAACTTGTGAAATGAAAGGGATTACATCTTTATTTATAGAGTTTATTCCAAGGTGCTACTCACACAAGGAGGCTAACCTTTAAGCCCAAAGAATAGGCCCAATTACAAAAATAAGTGAAACAGAAAACTAAAGGTCTAATTATACAGTGATAGCTAATCAAAGTCTTCCCCACATTAGGCTCTTTATCAACATGGACTTCTTGGATCAACTTAAGTGCTTCTCCTTCTAAATTTAACTTGATTGAGAATAAGTTGTTCATTTTTTTTTTTGTTTTATCCAAAGTAGCTTTCTTAGCCTTCTTTATCTCTTAATCTTGTGATTGTTCCCCAAGTCCTTATAGTTCTTCTTTAAGCTTTAATATGATCTTGATTAGGAGTCATATAGTTTTTAACGGATCGTCCTTGAGTTGGCTATCTTGTTACAAGAGTTATAGAAACAAAAGAAAAGAAGAAAGGTAGAAGATGAGATTTGAGCAACAAATGATAGAGTTAAAGTAAATGGCGCATAAAAAAAGTAAGTACGAAAACTAGAAAGACAAGAAAATGGAAGAAAATAGGAAAACGTGGAAAGGAAAGAAAATGGCAAAAGGCGCCACACTCTATAGAGAGTGATAAGCCAAGTGAAGATTCGCCACAAAGGTATAGAAACCTTTGATAAGAACCAAGAAAGGTTCAATCAAAGAACCCCAAAGAGGAGCCAATGCTCTACTCACACTCACAAATGAGTAAACCTCAATATTATTCAACTCTGTCCAAATGGGAGGGATTACATCTCTATTTAAAGAATTTATTCCAAGGTGCTACTCACATAAGGAGGTTAACCCTAATTATGAAGCAAAGAGGCCAACCCTTAAGCCCAAAGAATAGGCCCAATTACAAAAATAAGTGAAACAAAAAATTAAAGGTCCAATTATATAGTGATAGCTAATCAAAGTCTTCCCCACATTAGGCTCTTCATCAACTTGGACTACTTGGATCAACTTAAGTGCTTCTCCTTCTAAATTTAACTTGACTGAAAATAAGTTGTTCAATTCTTTTTATCCAAAGTAGCTTTCTTAGCCTTCTTATCTCTTAATCTTGTCATGGTCCCCAAGTCCTTGTAGTTCTTCTTTAAGCTTTGCTCTACTTTGGGTCTCCTTTTGGGCCTCTAAGGTCTCAACCAACTTGGGCCTCCTAGGTTTCCATCATTCCCTCCCTCTTCAAAAGAATTCGTCCTTGAATTTGCACCGTCATCACCTACATGAAAGGACATGCATTAGTTTTATTGAATGTGGCATTAAGAAAGGGCCTAACTCTATGGAGACTTGATTTCCTTTGAATGGAAAGTCTCCTATTCATCATGTGCCTACACACCCAACCTCCCGGGTCAAAAACAAGTGTAAAGAACCCATCACATGTAACTTCCAGATTAGAGAATTTTTTATTTTTTATGCATAGCTCTTCAACTTGGCTAAGGCTATTAAAGGGTAAAGCAACACACCCAAGTCTCAACGATTTTGCATTATTATTGAAAACATCATGCAAACCCAACACAGCATGACTTATCACATGTTCTTGCACATCCACTAAATCATAAAATCTAGTAGTGTTTGTCAAGGATTTCTTCTTCTTATTGTTGCCTTGTTTTGTGTATTGATCCACCACTTCATCAAATTGAGTCTTTATGTGCAATTTGGCCTTAGGCTTCAAGACAAAAGAAATGTTAGACAAAGGAATCAAATTAAAAGAATTACAAGAATTGAATTCATAAGCCAATTTGAAAGAAGGAATTATAGTAGCAGAATGCAATGAATTCCTAGGTGAATTGAAGGACTTAGTCTCAGCTTTAGGTGTTAGCCATTCTCTGGTGGTCTTCAACTCCTCCTTTTCCTCTTGCAATCTTTTTGAACTTGGATTAGTCATGCAAGTGGTCAAATTCAGATTTGAAGTCTTGAAATGTCTACTAAGTTCCTTCCAACCGTAAGGCATTTGTGTCTTTGAAAGCTCAACTTCAGTTTCATTTGATGCCTCGCATTCTTCCTTTGGAAGCACTTCTTCAAATCCCTTTAAAAGAAAACCATCACAACTACACAAAGAATTAGAATTTAAGACAGAGTTAACAGATTTTTTAGCAAATGCATTCTCATGTTCTTTCTCTTTTTCTCTCAATTCTTTTTCTTTCTCTTCTTCTCTCACTTTTTCTTTCTGTTTTTCTCTACTACTTATCTCTTTCTCTCTACTTCTTTTCTCATGACTTCTTCTATTTCTCTCCCAATTGTCAAACATCTTATGAAATTCTTCCTTTTCTCTTTGAAAGATTCTCTCCAAGTGCCTTGATAGGCCCTTGAAGTTTGAGTTCCACTTCCGTAGTCAAGCTTTAAAGAAAACAAGTTAGTAAACAAAAAAAAAGGACCTCACCACTCTTTTAAGTGTTTCACTCTAAGAATGGAATTTACTCGTGTTTCACACAATTTTAGCATTGGATTAATGAATCTCTCTTGCCTTTTACCTCTCATGTCCTCTTTTACAAGTTCTTAAATAGAACCCCAATGCATATCAATTATCAAAAGCACATACAATTGTAAACGGTCCTCACAAGTGTTATCACTAAGAAGTCGAAGAAAAAAAATACTCTAGACAAAACTAAAAGGAAATTTGAAAGACAAACAAGAAAAGCTAATTAGAAAAGGGTAAAACTCAAATGGAATTACAAGAAAGACCAAAAAAGGAATAATGAAAGAGATGAAGAAGAAATGCGCTAGTTTGAATATTGAGAACAACACCACTTTTTATGAATTCCTTAAGGCAACCAAATTTAAATCATTTAAGTGCTAGGGGCAAATTTCTTTTCTTTTTTTAATTCTTCAAATTTTTTTTTCTTTTTTTTTTATCTATTATTCTTTTTTCTCTTTTTTTTATTATAGTTCTAAAATATTATTTTTTTCACCCCTGTTTGTTTTGCACTTGCAATAAATATTATATGCCAAAAAAAAGGTATATAACCTTTAGAATAAGATGCTACAATACATGTAGAAAGAATTGCGCAGAATTAAAGAGAATTAAATTGTGCATAATTAAGAATGATTATGACAACTAAGACTCAATCATGGCACAGTTATGACATTTAATGACAATTAATGGTAATAAATGATAGTAAATGACACAATTAAGACAATTAATCAGGAAACAAAATACACAAGGACACTACCAAACTCTAGGATCCGGGCTCTAGATACCACATGATATGATCCAGATTGAATTCATATTGGTTTTACAGATCATCCTTGAGTTGGTTATCTTGTAACAAGAATTATAGAAATAAAAGAAAGGAAGAAAGGCAAAAGATGAGACTTGTGCAAACAGATAAAAGAATTAAGGTAAATTGTGTACAAAAAAAATAATAGCAAGAGAATTAACAAGACGAAATAGAAAAAACAAGAAAATTGGAATGATAAATAAAATAAAGAAAACGCAATGGAAAGAAGGTGAAAGAAGGCGCCACACTTTATGGAGAGTGATAAGCCAAGCAAAGATTCGTCACAAAGGTATGGAAACCTTTGATAAGAATCAAAAGGTTCTAATCCAAGAACCAAAAAGAGGAGCCAATGCTTTACTCATACTTACAAATGAGTACACCTCAATATTATTCAACTCTGTCCAAATGGGAGGGAGTACATATTTATTTATAGAGTTTATTCCAAGGTGCTACTCACACAAGGAGGCTAACCCTAATTATAAAGCAAAGAGGCTAACCCTTAAGCCCAAAGAATAGGCCCAATTACAAAAATAAGTGAAACAGAAGAGTAAAGGTCCAATTATACAGTGATAGCTAATCAAAGTCTTCCCCACATTGGGCTCTTCATCAACTTGGACTACTTGGATCAACTTAAGTGCTTCTCCTTCTAAATTTAACTTGACTGAGAATAAGATGTTCAATTTTTTGTTTTATCCAAAGTAGCTTTCTTAGTCTTCTTATCTCTTAATCTTGTCATGGTTCCCCAAGTCCTTGTAATTATTCTTTAAGCTTTGCTCTACTTTAGGTCTCCTTTTGGGCCTCTAAGGTCTCAATTAACTTGGGCCTCCTAGGTTTCCATCATTAGGGTTTAGGGTTGATAACTCTTTTTTGCAAGATATTAGAGATACTTACTGAAGAAGGTCGCATGACCAAGGCACCTTGTCAAAGGATGCTTCATTGGGAAGGGTTAAGCCTTCGATTGATCTTATTCCTAATGGCCCGTTGTACTGTAGTCCACCTTGGAAAATGAATGTCTTTGATCATGAAGAAGCCTACAAAGATGACATACTAGGTAAGTATAGACTTAATGAAACATTTAGAGTGACTAAAAGGGCCTAAGAAGGGAAAAGCTAAAGGGGAAGATCATATGATTGGGCTAGGAATGCCTATAAGAGGAAATATAAAGAGACCTAAGGAGCATTTAGAGGTGAATGAATCCAATCAGGATCATATCACACACCCATTAAGAAACAAATTTAGAGCCTAAACCTCACTCCCCCTTACCTCCAAATATGGTTTGTTGGTGAAAGAATAGAAGAGGAGAGGTGACTTGGAGGTTTAAGAGCCAAAACTTAGTGGAAAGCTTTTAGTGGTGGAAAAAAAAACTTTAAGAGCTTGGGGAAGGAAGGTAGCTCACGATCCAACAGCTGGGAGGCAGAGAGAGGTCTGATTTCTGAAGGAAAGTGTGTAATAGTGTAGTGGTTGATGGAATTTATTTATAGGACAAAAAATAGGTATTTTTAGATTTAATTTTTGAATTAAAAACAATAGAATATCATTTTTATGTGTACTTTCCCCATGTGGGCTGAGAGGCAACGTCCCAGACCAGTCAAAGGTCTAAAAAATAAAAAAAAAAAAATTTATATAATTATTAGATATTAAAAATAATTAAATATTAATTTATTGCAACAAAATTAGATAGGAATTTTGGGTAGGTTATTGGAAAATCTGGCCACACCACATTTTCAAGTATATTTTTGTGAGCCTTGCAAAAAATTTTCAGATTTTTCTCATGTATATATTATTTATAATTATTTTTTCACTAAAAAGACATTTCTTAAGCCAGTAAATCCAATTTTTGTCAAATAAATATTTTTTTCAGACTTTTCACTATTTTTCCTTTAAAATAATATTGATATAATTAAAATATACTTAATATAAATTTTCAAAATATTTTGAAGTTAAAAAGTCTCCTGCTGGCTTTCACAGTTGGCTAAGGATATACCGATCATTTCACAAAAATTGTCTCGAAAAAATTCCCAATTTTTTTAAAAATTATTATTAATTATTTTGAATATAAATATGGTTTAAAAATAATTTTTAAACCTCTCTAGATAATTTTTATTATTTTATCCTATTAAGCAAGTTTTTAGGAACAAACCAATTGTTTTATCACTTCCGAGCCTTAACCCAATAAAACAATAAAAATATAAACTAAATAAAACTTGCTAATATGAATATAACCATGAGAATCATACCCTTGAGATTCCCATTTGATTTTTTACAGTTAATCATAGAATAATTAAAAAAACAACGAGTAAGTTAAAGTGGGGGTGTTACATTAGGTGCATCTCACCTATTCTTCCTTCACTATACATTAGCTTAATCACGAGCTTCTTATGTTGGGTTGGGTCATATCATACAAACAGTACATCACTTAAGTCTTATATATGATAACTAATGAAATGAGTTTAAATATGATAGTAAGGCTTTTTACTCCCAATAAAAGCTTTGAACAATATTTTAAACAGGTGGCATCATATGATTTATTGATACAACGAAATTTGTTATATGTTCACTATGGAAAATTAATCCATAAAACATTCATTCAATTACTTCACCTTGCTCTCATCAAAATCAAAGTCAACTAAAGGGAACATATCTGGTATTGAGTGTTCTTCTATGCATTTGTAGCTGTCTAATGACCAGAGGTGAATAACCTATCATAATGCCACGGAAATAGTTAATACAACAAGCTCTAACCTAGTTAGAAACTATATCACACCTAAAGCAAGAAACAAAAAACTCGTAATAAAAGGCAGATAATCTAGCATGAATCTACACTATTTTTCACAAACAAAAATGTTTGTTTTTAGAAAGATTAATATAGTCAAGTACACCAGATGTATAAACTTCTAGAAACAGAATAAATAACCATATTAGAAATTTGAAGAATGTATTGATAAAATTTTCTCCAACCACCAAGGAATAGGTAATAAAAACAAGAACTTCAAGGAAACAATTTAAATCCTTAGTACAGAGTTTTTGCACCTTGAAACATTTGCGTTCTTTTTGTGTTCAACCAAAATCACTGCAAGATCCCTACAAAATCTCTTCAAGTTTTAGCCTTGAAATTCTTTTTGAGACCAATCATCCTCCCTCACCCCCACCCAACAAAAAATTATAAGTAAAAATGAGAGAGGTATGCCAAATGATATTCAATGATAAAAACATATGTATACCAAACGATAAAAATTCTTCATTTTTGAAATAACCATCTTTCTCCAACGCCCTAATTAATGTCAGATTAATCCCACTTCCCTTGATTGATTACACATAACCTAAATAAATTTGACCAGCAAACCATAATATGTACCAAGTAACATTCCAACTTGAGACCTCTCCTCATTAATCATTTATTTTTTATGAATATAACATTTTCCCAGGAGCCACAAAAAACACTATATGTAACAGCAAACGAAGCAAAGTTTTTTAGGCGCCAAATTCCCAAGATAGCCACCCTTCCTTTCTAATATTAAAGTTAATCTATCCACCCAAGGGAAAGGATACCTCGTAGCTGCTCCAAACACTAACCACAAGAAATTCCTGGTGATCTTCCCAATTTGATCAACCACTCACATAATAATCATAAAGAGGGAAAGATAGCACATTTGAACACTAGAAAAAGAAGCCTAAACCAATAAGAAGCTTCCTTACAACTACCTAACTTTCCATCATATTCTAAACACATGAGATCATAATATCCAATGAAGCTCCAAATTATAACTAGTCAAAGTCTTTACTCCTGTATTGTAATGTATTTTTATCATTTTAACTATGAACAATGATATCTCTCAAATACAGCACGTAGAAACAATCGCAATAGTGCAAGTGAATTAAAAGTCCAATCATATATTTTCTTTTGTGATACTTAACATAAAAACTAATTGATACTTCAAAAATTATCAGATAATGATGCTGAATTGAAGAATAATTGCTGGTTGATTGCTCTATAACATTGTCAATTTGTTGCTACCTGCAAAATACAAATATTATCTTGTGAAGAGGTGGAGATGTATACTGATGTACAGCTATTCATGTTTCAAAACAACTAAGTGATAAACTTAGTAATTGTACTTGGTAAAAGATATGCAAGTCTTAAGGGAAGAGAAACCGAGAGGTGAGACATAAAAACAGTTATAATTCACCATACAAGAAGTTGATCATCTCTAGAATAGATAATATAAAATTAGTCATGCAATACAAAAAGAGTTATTATCCACCATATATTTAATAAACATTAAAACTTTAAGGATTGGAAATTGGAAATATAGCAGATGAAATACTGCCCATACCTTATCACCCACGCCAGTAACAAGCATCCCCATTTTCATTCGACACTAAGCAACCTTAAATTGAAAGGCAAGTATTGAACATCAATATACACCCTGCATGTTGATTCAATGTGTACTTATAACGCAGACACGCACAAAAGGGCATGCAATAAAGCACCAAGTATGGATTCATCAATAATATGTCCAACAGATTCTTCATGTATAATCCACTAAGTTATAGCAAAAATTCTGGGAGTATGGGCGTGTACTTACTAGCAAACTCAGAACAATCATGCCAAATATCCCCAGCATTAACATTCACTTCAATAAAATTTCAAAAATGCTTTGAGTTTGCTATTTTGAAAAACATGAAATAGCAGTCAACAGACCATTAAAGTTCTATTTAAGGATAACTATATGAAAGCTAAACATCTATGGCTACAAACTAGGGCCTCCTTTGGACCGTATACAGATCCACACTGATAAATCATTAATTCCCAAAAAATAAAAATATCCAATCAACAGCATTCAAATCAACCATTTACTATCAAGTGAAAAGGCACCATTTAATGAGTAATGCCTCCCAAATGAATAAATAATGAATATTAAACCAACGCTACAAAAACTATCTCAATCGCAAATACCAGAAACTCTCATAATGTTAAAATGCCGCACATCATAATGTCTCAATTTTCTCATTTTATCATGTGAGCAATGTGTAAATGTAAGTTTGTATAGCTATGCAAAGTAGTATTGTATTGTCGTTGAATCAATTATTATGTTAAGTAAAGCAAGTGATTGAAAATATTACTAAAGGGAAGAGTTAGTTATGTGGTTGAATGACCCTTCCACTGATCAATGTAAAAGCCACCACACTGAAGAGCCAATCTGTGTTGCTCCATAGCCTTTTCCTCTAAAATCACCCTCAAGGACTTTTTCGTAAATTCAAACAAACCCGTAGTGAAGACAGAAGAATCCTTCATCTTCCTCTCACAAAACTCTCGCAGAGACCGGGACTCAACAATGGCATTCCTTCATAACAAGCACGTGCGCGTTTTAGAAAGGCATGTGAAAATTGGCGATGGTTTTATTGAAATTGCACAAGAAAATGTGAGAGTGGAAAGAAGTGAAGTGCCAGAGTTTGCAAACGACGGAATAGCGAACGAGGTCGAACATGTCGAGGAAAGCGAAGATGGTACACATGATGTCGGGGTCCAGGGACAGCACTAACGTCAGAGTTTCTCGCCGTTTCTTTATTTTGTGGCCGGTCGCTGGAGAAGGACTCTTCTTCGCCGTCGCCGCGGCCAAGAAACTCCGTTGCCGTTTACTCATTGTTTAGAGAATCAGAGTCACAGCACGATCACGGTGTCTGTGGTTCAACCCAGCAAAGGCTAAGCCAGGAATTTCAACGAAGAGAGGAGACAGAAAGTAAAGTCTACTTAGAAAAAAGGAAGAGAAGGAAAAAAAATGGTCACCTTATTTGGGCATTTTTCTTGCGAGGGGTAATTTAATTTTTTTTTTTATCAAAATAGGTTTTTTTTAAGAAAATTACCAAACTAGGATAAGTACTGTTTAGTAAATATGACCTCTAAATTCCAAGTCGTACTTAGACTTACAACTTCTAAATTTTTGATTTTTATAATTTTTTTTATGATTTTTTAAAAAAGTTATGTTTGTCAAATGAGACTTTAATATTTAAATTTTTTAATCTGAATAGTAGTCGTACTTTTTAAATAAGACTTCACTTTTTTTTTTATTGAAGTCGTACTTTGTTAATAAGACTTCACTTTTTATATATTTTTTAATTTTTTTGTTAAAGTTGTACTTCATAAAGAGACTTCACTTTTTATATTTTTTTAATTTTTATTAAAGTCGTGTTTCATAACTGAGACTTCAATTTTACTTTTTTTTTTTTTAAAAGTCATGTTTTATAACTCTTTTTTTTTTAATTTTTTGTGCAAGTTGTGTTTCATAATTGAGAATTCATTTTTTCTTTTATGTAAGTCATGTTCAAAAATGAGACTTCAATTTATATTTTTGCCTAGTATATTAGGTGGAATTAACTGATCTATTTTATTGTTTCCATTTTGCTACTGCCTACTTGATCATATTAAGTTTCAGTATTAGGTGCATGAATAAATCTAAAATATGTGGATTTATCATGCACAAAGATGTAGTGTCTTGTTACCCTTGTTTTGTTAGGGATAGATCAATTGATCCTTTTTTTTTAAAAAAAATGAAAAGATAGGTGGACCATATATATAATTTATTGTGCTAAATTTAATACATTATTATAACAATTTCCCTTGTTATGCATTGATGTGTATATAATAGGACAGCTACATAATGTGATTAATAAAAATGAATTAACATACATGTAAAAGCCAATTATTGTCGCGCATGTGTGTCCATATTTTTATTACGCTAAATTTGATACATTGTAGCATTTTTTTTTCTCTTATTATAAATTGTCCACATTTTTTATTTTTGGATAAGATGTCAAATTTGATATATTATAACAAGTTGTGAAATTATACATTGACGTATATATTAATTTTCGTTTATTAATTTTTTTCTTATTGCATGTTAAACTATAAATTTTGTTGTTGTGCAATTTCTAGTTTAATAATTTATTTTTTCTCAATACATATCTATTGAAATGCATTTTTTAGTTTTTGTACTTGTACTATATATAGGGATACTTATGGGGTATTTAATGTACTATTATTATACCAATACCAACTATATATTCATCATGGTTTTGGTATATAATTACAAGATGAATGCTCTTACTTGTAAGGTTTCATTCATGCTCTAAACATGTACTCTGGTTATTTTAGAATAAATTATATGTAGGTTGGTTTTGCAAAAGCAATTCATGTTTTTTTTATAGGCAAAAGCAAATTTATTGAATGTGGCAAGTGTAAAGCATAAAAAGTGCAAAAGCAATACCCTTTAAGTGAATACAATCATGACAAAATGAAATTAAAAAGCAATGTATTAGTAGGCCCCCAATGTTGCAGTAGATTTAACCCTACTTAATTATTCACCAATGAGTTAAGAACGAAAAGTGCTATCTATGGGTTAAAACTGTACAAACCAAATTATTTTTTCAACTCATGTGTTTCACTGAATTAGTGCCTCAGTATAGTTTAGTTTGATTAGTTACATTCAGCTTTGAGTGGAGGAGAATACAATAAAAGCTATTCAATAGCATCAGACATTGACATTGGCCAAATTCCCTATCTGCAACTTTTAAAAATTCCCTGTTGCATACGTGGACAACAACATACAGGTTCCAAATTGAGAGTGGTTATAATAGGTAGGGACATCTATCAGTGTGGTTCACAAATTAGTAAGGTAGAGCTTCATACATTATACTAGATTAATGCAATTCATGTGTTTCTTTGAATTGCTTTATTAAATATTGGTATATAAAACTTACCTAAAGAAATATGGGCAAGTTATAAGTGGTAACCATACAATAGAAAATGTGATGTGTACAATTTTGGCTTATGCTTATGGGAGATATACTAATATGATATGCTATTTCATGAGCTTAGCTTTTGAAAAGTAACATTAGTGGCGCTTTTCATAGCAAAGACTTCTTATTATAAGATATTCAAAGCTCTGATTCTCTCAAGAAATGGAAATCAAATTATCTTAATCAAACCTTCCATGTCAAAATCTTTAGATGCATATTTGACCACTAAATCAGTCGTTGTGGCTAGATTATAATGATACTCATCATGAAGATACAAGTAATGAATTATCATACTAAAATTAGAACCTCCCAAATATTGTAATTACAACCATGCTCCTTTAAGTAGATCTTTATCACTGAGCACATTCACATTATGCATTTCTACACATTTTCAAATATTTTTGAGCATACAACATTTTTTGTAGATGACAAGTCTTTCCCTCATCATCTAAAATCAAAATTTTCAAACGTTTCTTGATCATACTATAGACATTACAATGTACAATTGACCATGAGTAAAAACAGGTCTTGGAAGGTACACTTCTACCTCAGAAAGCGATTGGCCTTGACTCTTGTTTACTGTCATTGCAAAATATAAGCATATTGGAAATTGCCTTCTTTGAAATTTAAAAGAAAATCCTACACTTGAAGGTACCAAGTTTATCCTTGAAATAAAAATGTTCTGCCCAATATTTTTTCTAGTGATGACAGTTGCTCCTATAACATTTTTACCCAACGCATTGAGTAGCAATCTTGTTCCATTACATAAACCACTTGCTTGATTGATATTCCTTATAAGCATTACTAGGACCCCAACCTTTAGTTCCAATTTATGATTTGGAATTCGTGAACATTTAACATCATTCAAAAATTCAGTGGTAAACCACTCACCTTGAATATTAGAATCTTCATCATGTTAAAGCTGAGGTGTTCCTTCTCAGTTCCATAAATTAAAGAAATCACAAACTCATTGACTATTTCAACATATTCCAAAGTTGGAGCAAGAATTGCCCTTTCTTCAAAAAACTTGCAATTATTCATGTTATCTAATAAATAAGGATAAGCCATTTCAACCAGTGAAAGTAGCAAATTGTTAAAATCTTTAATCAACAAATCTTTTGATATGTCTATGTTAATTTTCCCATTTTCATCTACATGCAAACTACCATCCCCTATAGATTAATGTCATCAAAACTTTGATTTAATGATGTAGAAAATAATCTTATAATTGTAGTTAACTTGACAACTTTGCATGACTTCCATATTTCAAATGAGTTTATTGTAGCTCCTACAATATCTTGCCTTGATCCTTTTCTAATTACAGGCAAGATTTGTTCTAAGTCACCTATTCAAGAATTACCACCTTACCCCTGAATGGCTTATGCAAGTTGTCTTCACCTCAGGACCTCATTAGATCTCGTAAAGTCCAGTCAATAGGTTTAAAGCAAAACTTATTTAACATAAGCACTTCATCCCATATGATTAATTTTTCCACTATTAGAAGCTTAGCTCTAGGACTTCCTTGTTTAATGTTGCAATTAGATTCTTCATTAGCAATTAATGGAATATAAAAAGTGGAATGAGTTGTGTTACCTCCCGATAAAAGAAGTGAAGCAATACCACTAGATGCAACATTTAAAAAAATCATACCCTATAATCATAGAGCTATAGATAATGTCTTCCAAAGAAAAGTCTTTCCTGTACCTCTATATCTATAAAGGAAGTAAAATCCACCAGTGTTGGTTACCACAAATTGCATGATTTGATCATACACATTCCTTTGTTGCATTTTTAAGGACTTTAAGAAAGATTTATGAGCTGTAGCTAACTCTTTTTTATCATAACTCATTTCATCTAATAGAATTTTGTTATGAAATTGAGAAGCATCAGAATTGGGATAGAATATTGCATCAAAGTCTTGAAGTGATCTACCAATATCACGAAGCAACTTATCTATTTCAATCAGACGGAGATTTTTTAAATCCTCATCTCTAATTTGCAATCTCGTAATGAAAGATATGATTAATGATTTGAAGTGTATTAAGTTAATCAAACTTTAAAAAAAAATGAGAAAAAAAACCATACCTGAAAGATTTAATGTCTTTTTTCGTTCGTAAATAACTCCATTAGACAATAGCTTCCATGTTATACTCTTGGTTAATGTCCAAAGCCTGGCTCTCTTACTTCATTAAGGGCGTCTATGAACTCTGTGTCATCATCTAATAACCCTAAAGCATAGCACGTCTCTCAAAAGGTTTTGTATGTTGTGCCACCAATTGTTTTGATGTTATCATAGTTAATGCAACCTTTTTGTATTGTGAGCAAAATTCTCATGTAATAAATTTCACCATTCCCAGTGGAAACATAATTCAGCCTACAAATAGCTTTACCTTGCTTTCTTGGGTGTCATTCTTTATTCTCAGCTAAATAAACAAATTTTGTGGGAATCTCTGAGTAAGTTAATTCCCTTCTATCGACAATTTTTTGTTGGCTCAAACCAAGCCAAGAACATTGTGTCAAGGCTTTCATTTCTTTCAACCACATGATCAATTGATTCTTCGTCCTTAAATACAATAGATTGCTCGTTAGGGAGATGAAATAACAATCTTTGAATTGGTGGCCACTTTGAATGAATATCAAAAGCAAAAACTGTCCACATAGCTTCATATGGTGACAAATATCTACAATCATATAATTGCTTGATTTCATCAACCACATGATTGTTTCCACCATTTTGAGAGTCATTTGATATTTTTACTGTAGCTCAATCAGGACCCTCATTAACATATTTAAACAAATATTTGATGGAGTTAGATTTGTTATAATACTTCACATTAATATGTGCTTGATATCTCATTAAAAGGGTAGGATTGTACGGAACAACATATATGTTGTCCACCTCTATTCCTTTTTTCAACACGTATATGCCACTATTTCTACGCTTGTATACTGGATACCCATCTTCATCAATGGTGGTAGATGGTTGAAATTTTTTAGAAATTTTTTTGAACATTTTCCTGTTTTTTATGCAAGGAGACTTGTAATTAGAGCACCACATGAACCTTGCATCATAAAGTTTGAGACAACACTTGCCAATTTAGGATATAGATTCGAATCTAACAATTCTACTGAAATTAGTTTGTCAATATCATCTCTTGCTTTTAGTTTGTCTTCACCATTCAACCATAACAAAATATGGGCATGTGGTAGACCTCTTTTTTGAAACTCAATAGTATACATTTTTTAAAAACAATAAATCAATACATTATATTAAAAAGAGTTATTGAATAAGACATCAAATATAAAATTTTTAATGTGCCCTACCTACGTTAACTTTTCTAAATTTCTCTTCTTCCTTTTTCAAATCTATCATCAACTGGTCCAATTTAATCTTTAAGATTGTAATGACCCAACTTCGTCATAGGAAAACTTAACCAATATAACTAGGATTCAATTTTTTAATTTAAATTCAATTATGAAAAGTCTTTAATTAATTTATTATGAAAATGAGTAAGATTTTTTTTTTTTTTGCAACTTTAGATACATTTCTATCTACTAGTGCTTACATATAATATACAAAAGATCTGCACCACTGACATGTGAGAAAAGAAATCTCATACTCATAGAAACATCAACATACAAGCAATATGTGAAGCCTTCTACACTAACTCATACACAAGGAATCAAAATACTCTAACATGAGGTGTGTGTGTCATTCCATTGACTAGACTACAAATACAGCTCAGGAAAAAGGGAAGGGGATAATACATATGCACTCTCCTTAAGCTAGTCATAAAGGCTGACTCACATAACTAAAGAGGAATGATCCACTATAGATCTCATCCCCATAAAACTAGGGCTCTAGATACATGGTAAGAGGAACTGCATGGGTCGCCTCTAATACCTCCATATAAGAAGGCTTCTCGCCTCTAGGGGCATCTGGTGATACCAAACCGAAGAAACTAAAGGGTCGTCTACAAGATCAAATTGTGACTCCTCCAAGCTCGCAAGTGTATCTAGGTTTGACATATAAACGAAGATTATCCCTTCGTGCTACTGTCCATCTATTGAGGTGAGGCCTAACAAGCGGCGTCATTTGCTACTAATGTGCACTCCTAAAAGTCGAAAGAGAACTAAAGGACTAGGTGGAACTTCATCCATCTGCTTCCACGACAACGGATCATCATGATCATCACAATCATACACATATAATGCCACACAAGCAAGGATAAGCTACCCAAAAGAGAACAATCATAGCAAAGTACAACATAAAATCCACTAAATATACTCTTAGACATACATTCAATCATAACATGTGAGCATAATACTACAATTTAATCATATATTGATGAAGATCAAGACGGGTATTCAAGAAGAGATGGGAGGGCTAAGAGGAAAAAACCTTCAATTGGGCTAAAAGGGCCTAAGAAGGGAAAAGCTAAAGGGGAAGATCATATGATTGGGCTAAGAATGCATATAAGAGGAAAAGTAAAGCGACCTAAGGAGCATTTAGAGGTGATCAATATACTACAAGATCAAGCCCAGAGAGAAAGAAGATAGCCCAAGATGGTGCACTTGAATCAAATAAAAGGCCCAACCTAAGGGATTTAATAATGCATCAACCATGGGCTTGCAATCTGAATTTTATTGCATTTTATTAAATGTTTTTGGACCTATTTTAATTGTAATAAATGAGTTTGATTTGATTCTAATTAGAAGCCCAATTTCTAGTCTTAGTTTAGGTTTCTTTTAAGTTTAAAAATAGGTTGTAATTTGGGCCTTTGCTTATGTTTTTTTAGAATTAGGGTTAGACTTCTTGGAACAAACTCTATAAATAGAGATATAATCCCTTTCATTTCAAAGTTGAATAAGATTGAGTTTTTGACTCCATTCTGAGTGTGAGTAGAGCATTGGCTCCTTTTTGGGCTTGCTAGATTGAACCTTTCTTGGTTCTTATCAAAGGTTTCCATACCTTGTGGCGAATCTACACTTGACTTATCACTCTCTATAGAGTGTGGCGTCTTCTGCCATTTTCTTTCCTTTCCACTTTTTTTATTTTATCTGTCTTCTTCCATTTTCTTTTCTTTCTATTTTTCTTGCTCACTTTTTTTTATGCACCATTTGCTTTAACTCTATCATTTTTTGCTCAAATCTTATCTTCTACCTTTCTTCTTTTATTTTGTTTCTATAATTGTTGTTACAAGATAGCCAACTCAAGGACGATCCGTTAAAAATAGTATGACTCTTAATCAAGATCATATCACATATGTTATTCATAATTATAGTATAATTAATAATGCAAATGCAAGCAATGGTCCTAGCTCTCCATGGAAAACTAATTGAGCGACCAGCCTGACTATTCCTTAATCATGGTATAATCAACATAAAAACCCTTCCAGGGTTATAAGATGGCACATGCCAAAAACCATTTGGGAAATACTGACCACTGATCATAGGAATCAGTGCTCTAGTTAGGATTTTCGTATGGTGATACCACACACCACGACACAAAGGCATACAGGATCCCAGTTTCTTGTGGAATTGCATCATCTGTAATCCTCAAGCTTTCATACTAGGCGGGCACCTGATAATTCCCTTGACACATTCAATGTCAAATTGCTCACAACACAATGCATGCGTATGACAACCAATTTTATCATAAGCAGACAATGATGGTATTCATATCAACAACTATTCATCACCATGATAAGTTTCACATCACCATTTTAAAAATTTCCAACATTCCATCAAGTCATATACATTAACCACATTGTGCCATAAATAAGGATGAAATATGAAACTCATAAATTTCCATTTAATAAAATTTTATCAATATTTTATATAATAATTATAAAATTATAAAGTCTGTTTAAAATTTAATTTCGACAAGTATTTTTGAATTGAAATTACTATTTTTATAACTTATGTCATAGATTTTCTTAAAAACTCACTTTTATAACTTATAGAGTTATTCTTAAAGTAAAATAATTAAAATACCTTTAAAAATTAAAAAAAAGAAAAGATATATTTCTTTGAAAAGCACATTTAACTTTTATACAAAAAGATCCACAAATAAGTTTCAAGTAGCAAAACATAGTAATTTATAAAACTACAAAAAGAGTTTTAAACTTTAGGTTAAAAACAAAATCTAGTAGTCCACTAGATTCATACCTCGATTTTGGAATTAATTTTGAATAAGTAAATGATTTTTGCTAAATGTGATAGCTTGTTAAAAATTAAACTTTTTCTATTTTCTAAATCATCTAAGATCACCTTAAGAAAAAATCTACAAAAAAGACATAAAAATAACAAAATAGTAAGGTCAGATTGCCTTACTAACAGACTAGATAAACTGTTTTGCCATTTTCACATCCAACTTAAAACATTTATCAACAAAACAATTTATTTTTCAAAATTAAACTAAAAAATCTTTCCAAGTTGACTAAGATCATAAAAAACAAGGGTCTACACAATTTACAATGATTTATGAAAATTTTACAATTCCCAAAAACATTTCAGTCAAAAATAGTGTACAACCATCAAATTCTAAAAATAGTTAAAAATAGTACACATTAATAAATATAGGTAAACTATATATGTACAAAAATCTTATTAGGTCCAGTTTTCAATCGTTTAAAGAGTTTCATCAAACACCTAACAAAAAAAATTGCAGAATCACATTTTAGTGCATACTGTCAGTTCAACATTTTTAGAAATCAAATACAACCTTCAAAAGGCAAAACTTTTTAGTTCTTAATTTTTTCATGCATTTCTTGAGTCAATTATGAAGAAAATTTTTTCTAGTTTCATAAAAAAAATCACTCAAAAATATTAACCACAGATCAAGTTATAACAAAAATAGTGAGAGGTGTTACTGCTGAAAAATGAAACAAGAACATCAACAACAAGCAAATCTTCACAAAATCATTTTTTTTTTCATCAAGTTATCAACTTTTAAACACACTAATGAAATTTTTAAAGCATCAACCACACAAAAATAGTAGCATCACAACAAGAACACACAAAAAGGGATAGCTTTCCTTACCTCCAAAGGTATTTTAGCAAAGTAGGGCTCTTAAGAAAAAAAAAATGATCAAATGGATAGTTCTTCTTGAACTTAGGTTTGAACAAGCTTCAACAATAATCATGAATGGATCATCCAAGACACCAAAACAACTTAGGTTAGATCTTGAGCCAAAAGAAGTAAGGAAAATAGTTTTGAAACTCTAGGATCTTAGAAGAAGAAGAAAGAATGAAGGAAGGTGGAGACTTACCAAGACTCTAACCTTTGAACCTTCTATCTTCGCACACTTTTAACACTTAGAAAAATTTTACAATTGGTAGTGGGGGAGGCTCTAAAGTCCATGGCCTAGAGCTTATAAATGAGGGGGAAATGGTTTTAAAATTTAAACTAAGTCTTAACTTAAGTAACAAGTAGGAGGGTAACATAGTAAATGACAAAATGAATGGACTTTTAGGTAATTAAAAAAATTTAATCTAGTTTCTCCAACAAGTTGATGTTGGACGACTATCTAGAGGAAAAATAAGTGATGGAAGTGGTTTTAGTACACTTAAGGTACAATCTAAGGTACATTATGTAAGTATGATGTGGTTAGGATAGATACTTAGGGATTTGATATTTAGTTAGGATGAAACTAATTGGTTAGCTTAGGAAAATCAATTGATTAATTGGTTTAGTTGGGTTAAGATGAGTAGTATAGGGTTGGGCATTAGGAATTTTTAATTTCCTACATGATAGAGAAAACACTGTCAAATATCAAAATTTATTGAATGAGGTTTAGGGTTTTTCAACATTTAGACCTATTAAGATAATTTGAGGGTGTTACTAATCTGTCTCTATAGCATTTAGATAGTCAGTTCTCTTTATCTGATAAGTTTCTCGATAATTAGTCCTAGGTAGAAATAGAATAAAAGCCTATGTTCTAAATCTTCTAGTAAGGAAAGTTATCGAACTAAGTAGAATCTAACCATAACTAATTTTAAAATTAATTAAGATTAAATTCTATGATCCTATATTGCTCGTCAATCTTTACAGATAAATCCCCACTCAGCAGGTATTAGCACAGTCTAGATTCTTGAAGGAATCTGTGTAGGAATTCAAACAAGAACAAATAGTATTTTTAATTATTTATTTTTCACTGGAAATTGAATTTAATACCTTTTTTTAATTATTCACTAACTTAATCAGGGATTGACATGCTATAGATTTTACACTGCTAGTCTTCACAATGTATCTCTACACTGTTGAGATCTGAATAAACTCAATTTCTATAGAAAACTCTACAAAAATTTGCGTAGTAAGCAACCAATTTTAATTATTTACATAAACTAAATTTAAATTTATTTTTTCTCTTTAAGTTATCAACCACTTATTCATAGATTATAAAAAGATAGGTCTTACAAAGATTCTACACATGATATCAGGCCAATTAGATGCAGTCAAACCTCTAATAGAAATGAAATCACGTGTTTCTTGCCAATGAGTATTACGAGTAATGGTGATGAAAAGATTCGGATACCCAAATTTCTTGCATAGATCCATTGCATCTGGAAATTATTAAACATGTTTCTCATCCCACCTATAAAAGATGCGAGCAATATAACATGCTTTCTAATAGAAGCAAGATTAATTTCTCCTCTATAAATAGCCTCTTGTAAACCTTTTAGAATGTCACTTCTAATAGTATTTTGATTTGCTCTTATAAAAGATAATCTTTGTGACTCTATCATTTTATAACAATCAACTACAAATTGTTGAAACAATCTTTGCTCAATACATAATGTTGCCATACTCTTCACCTTTTTCTTAAATCTTGGAATGCAATAACTCTCTTAAAGAAACCCTTAATTGTTTTCGTTGATCAAGTTGTATCGTAGAATCTCATATAGGAATGTCCTCTTAGTACCTGTTTTCTCTATAAGGAAACATTAATGGATACTAGAGAGGAATAAAAGTTGTATGAGTCTCATGAAGTCGAGTTAATTCTCCATTTGTTTTTTCAACAATAATATCTCTTCCAACTTCCATGTTGCTTAAATCACCTATTATTAAAGCTGCCACTTCATTTGCAGTAGGTAGATTGTATGTCTCCACATCTTTTGATCAATTCCCAAAAAGCTTCAAACAAAAGTTTGACGTAGTATCATGGTTTACAAAATCTTTAACTCTTCTAAAATACTGTGCTAAGACATTTTTTTCATCGACCATTTTGGTCAAGTCTTCAATCAATCACCCATCAAGAGATTTTTCATTTTCCCTTGATCTACATCAAAGAACAAATGGTATTAAGAGATAAAAGGAGGATAATTTTAGTTTAATTGCAATTGTTTAATAGATAGATTTTATACCTAAAATGGTGAACTTGATTGGCTATTTCATTTCTTGTATCATAAATGTAAAGTTGGGCAAATTTAGATACGCATCCTTCTTCTAGTAACAAATTTTCAATTTGATGAAATTTTTTACCACTGAGCACAAATTGTGGAGGATCACCCCCATCATTGACAGAATTTTGTATCTTTCCTCCTATAGAGGTGAAAGAAAACATACTGTTATATTCTCTTTGTAGTTATTACTTCTATGATCCTCTCCATTCATTAATCTACACCATAATTTTAGAGGTTTCTTGAGTAACGATAGCTAAACTTTACCCTTCATACAATATATAGAAAAGTCAATGTCTTTAGACCTGTTTGTCTTATTAGTTCTTTCTTCAACCCACACTTAAGCTTTACATTTGTAACAAACTATGGAAGCATCTCCAAATTATAGGCCACTACAATAGGAGGATAAAAAGTAAGTGAGAAGACATGACATGATAAATAATAAATGGAATGATATCTAACAACCTTATTATATGTACAATAAAATTTACCCTCAGTTTTTGCCTTTTTATATAAATATGAATGCAACAAAGTTGTTCCCTGGCTAGAATGTAGAGGTCCTATATGTAGAAGATTGTTTAGGTACAAAGATGGAAAATGGTTCATAAGCATCAAACCAAAGATTTTAAAACTATGTGATATGCTCAAAATAATTAATTACCACAGAGATGTCAAAAAATGAGATTGCGTTGATTTCTAAGATAAAAGTAGTAGTGTTGTCGTGTAGCAGCAGTGAGTTATTACATTTTGGTTTTTAGATCAAGGGTTAGGTTTTTTCGATTGGGGATGTCGGTCTTGTTTTGCTTATGACTGTGTTTTTGCTTTGTTTTTTATGTCTTGGTTTTTGGATTGGGGATTAGGGTTTTTGTGATTTTCTTCTTTCTTTTTGTGACTATGTTTTTTTCTTGGTTTTATTCTTCTAATTTTTAGTGGAGCCATGTAGCATTTTACTTAAAGTAAATAAGACTAGTCATAGTTATATGAATTATATGGCCAATTATTTGACAAATGCAAGTTTTCTTTAACTGATGACCCAAGGTTCTTACAATCAATTATGCACATGGGCTGTGAAAACTAGGATTTGTAGTTATTGTAATTTATTTTAATTTACTTGATTCACTATGCAAAATTCGAGGTCATATCCTGATTGAACATTATTTTGATATCAATAATTTTTCTAGTAAATATAAGAAAATTAAAATAACAAAAATTCTAATAGTTTCACAAAGTTAATGAAGGGACTAACCTCATTTGCTTGCATGAGACAAATATTCCATAAGCCTATTGACAGTGATAGACAATCGCAATGATAATAAGGTGTGGTTAGCATTTTTTTTTTGACATTTTAATTAGCATTCACATTTTGTCTGGGTATGTACAACATAATGAGCTTATAATTAATGATAATTTTGATATTTAATTTTCTACCTTCCAAATTATGACTTTAATTTTGAACTGTAAACAATAACAACTATTTAGAGGAGGCATCGTGTTAAAGGTGAACTAAGTTCATAGGCTAAAGCTGGTTTGAGGATGTTGTTTGCACATGATGATAAAAAGTAGCTCAAGCTTGCACTTCTCCTTTTCCAAGTTTTGTGAAAGTCACGAAAAATTTCAATGTCAATGGAACGTACACTTTGGTGAGTAATGCCCAACCATTTAGTGTCTACGTTTACATATTATATATATATATATATATTATTTAATATCAATGCTAAGTTATTTAATGCCTGATACATTGTAGAAAATCCCATACCAGTTCTCATTTGCACATCTCCCAACTTACAAAACTAAATTTATACTTTGCAAATCATGAGGTGAATGTTGGACTGTGAACTCTGTCCTAAATGCAAAAGGCAAAACAGTTCGCAACTTTTCTGGGGATGGATGGCCTTTGTTCATGATAATGACATCAATTTTGGAGACACATGCATTTTTGAACTTGTTGCTCAATATAAGATGCAGGTTTAGCTAAAATAATGGATTATATAACATTCCATCCACTTGCTAATAGTCCTGTCTGTGAGAATCAATCTTCAATAAAAATGATTATTGTGAGAGTCGCAAATATCTTTTGCATTTTATATACATATTTTAGTAATTTCATACTCTCTTGATATATATGTAACATCTCATCGTTCACATTCCCATTTATCATCTCATCCAGTAAGATCTTAGAATTTATTACTTATTGCTATTATGCCTTTGCATTTAATTCTTCTTATCATTGTGATTGCCTATCACTGTTACTTTGTGTTAATTATTGTTTTTTTAGACCCTTAGCATCATCGCTAGAGTATTCTATTTACGTAGGCAATATTTAGTCTCTGGGGATCACTACAATTGAGATGGCAAAGGAGGAGTCTCCACTTGTTGATCTTCACCCAATGAGAGTGCCTTTCAACATAGCCCGAGAGAATCCTCCACGTGTTGTGTTCTTTAATATCAAATAAGTCAATCTTTCAAGTTTTGAACCATTTTAAGTAAATTAAGTTTTTCAAACAGAGATGTTATTTTTTCTAGCATAGCATAGTTGACATTTAATTTCATTTTCTTCAACTAAATTATCATTTTATCGTCCAATGAAAAAATTTGTTTCATTGTGCTTAAAGAAGGTTCCTACTGAGGCAAGTGTCTATGCTTTTCATATACTTTTTATCATATCATTTTCTTTAGTTCTCTTGGGCATATTTGTAGTTCTTATATATTGTTAATAAAAAGGTTCTGCTTTACGGTTCAAAAT
This sequence comes from Spatholobus suberectus, assembly GCA_004329165.1. Lineage (NCBI taxonomy): Eukaryota > Viridiplantae > Streptophyta > Magnoliopsida > Fabales > Fabaceae > Spatholobus > Spatholobus suberectus. The sequence continues at coordinate 40,029,987 of CM014736.1, forward strand.
TAAGTGAAATGTTCATGTTATGGACATCCATGAGATATTCCTTTTTTTATACTAAATATGATTTTCTAGAACATTTTTTTTGGGGGGGAGGTAATAATAAGAAATATTAATTGAAATTTTTGACTTAGGATATGTTACTTTGCATCCTAATTTAGCAAGAACAGGGATCTTAAACCCCATACACATTCCTTCCATGAATATGTATGCACGTAGATATCTTTGATTGCTAGTCTATATAGATCCTTTGACAAAATTTTAGGTTCTATATCTTTACAAGATAGCAAAGGCTTTGAATAGTTGTAGTGCTAGCACTGTTGGCATTATTAGTACCATAGATAGGCTTAAACAAGAGCTTGAAACTACTACACAAAAATAAGAGATTGTGGCATGTTTCTTATGAGATTATCTGCTCTCCCCTGGAGAGGTTTAAATTATTGTTTTATGTGTTGAACTATGGCTTTGTGTATTATGTTCTAATTTACAATTAATTGTTAATCATCTATAGATAAAGGCACTTAGAGAAGAAAAGTTGAATGAAAACTTTTTCAAGACATTATCTCAAGTGCTTGAGATTCATGCCAATTACAAAGTGTTGTTTAGTACACATCATCAAGTAATCTTCTTGTCCTCTTTATCCCCCGTGATATGATCCTGATTGGAATCATATTGTTTTTACGGATCTTCCTTTGAGTTGATTATCTTGTTTAACGAAATATGGACAAAAAAAGAAGATTAAATAACACAAAAAGTAAAGTTTGAAGCAATGGCACTAAAACTGACACGAGAATGGAAAAGAAAAGGCAAGTATATGAATAAAAAAAAATAAAAAGGTGGGAAAAGGAAAGGGGATGGCGGAAGACGCCACACTTTATAAAGAGTGATAAGTCCAGCGAAAATTTGCCACAAAGGCTTGGAAACCTTTGATAAGAACCAAGAAGGTTCCACTTAAGAACTCAAAAGAGACACAGTTCTTAAACTCACAAAAGGAGTGAAAATATAATCTTATTCAAAAGTGTCAAAACAAAGGAAACACATCCCTATTTATAGGGAAAAGTAGTACCTCCCTTCATTTATTACAAGTGGACAGCTAGGTTTGCTTGGCCTAGTGTAATTTGGCCCAAGTCCAAGAAAAGGAGGCAGCACTTTAATCCTATTTTCTCAATGCGCATAAATTAGCCCAAAACAATAGGCTCAATCACAAAATTATTCCAAAACAAGAAAATAAAAGAAAAACCAAACTGAATACATAATGCCCCCACATTGTGCCCTTCATAAACTTGGATTATTTGGACCATCTTAAGTGCTTCTTCTTCTAGATTTGACTTAATTGAGAGAAGGTTATTCACTTCTTGTTTTAAAACTTCCTTGGCCTTCTTTACTTTTGACCTTGTCATGGGCCCACCAAGTCCTTGTAGTGCATCTTCAAGCTTTGCTCCCTTTCGACCTCCAATTGGCCTCCTTGGTTTCCATCACCCTGATATTATGTGTGCAATTCTAAACTTGTTGTCTAAAATCTTAATTCTGAACCCAAAATGCCTATATGATTATAAGTTTACTTAGGAATATGCTTCATCCTCTTGGAAAATATTTTCTATCCTTGACTTGAAGTGGTAAGGTTTCTACTAGCTCACTATTGCTGCAAAGTTGGTAATAACATTACAAAGATAAATGTGGAAAAGGATATACATAGAATCTATGTGACACCCAGTCACATTGATTGACTCTTAAACCCAATACTTATAAGAATTATATTTAATTAATTAATTTTATTTTGGATTTGAATTTCATTTAATTTAAATGTTAGGGAAAAGATAAAATAATACTTTAAGACATACATTGTACATTCATATATCATGCATCAATAAGAAACATACATCACCATTATTAATATGAACACAATCATTCAAAGCAAGAATGTGCCATATTTGTACTAATGCATACTTAAAAAGATTCTAACTACCCATCAAAGTCCTAAGTCAAAGCAATGACTATATACAAACCCTTACCTATCCTAAAGTAAAACGTAAGCGTCTTTCACAAGAATGATGAATCTTCTATAGATTCATCTTTATTGTCTTTCATCTTCTCCAATGTAACATGGCCTTTCTCTAGGTCTTTTTTGATCTCGATGTTTTCATTCTCCATCTCTGAGTACTATTAGTAGTAATTTCGTACCATGCACATGCACAACTAATGAAAAGAAAAGTAGAAAGAATGAGATGATTTGTTTTCAAAATCACATTTATAAAGATAGGTAGGATAACCTACGAAACAATTACAGAGATAAATCACAGTTGAAAGGAAAAGAAAGGGGAAGCCTAGGATTTTTGTCAAAGTTGTCCTATTTTACCCAAGACTCGGTATGGTACCATACTTCCCATTAATGAGCAACATCCACAATAGAACCAAGAAGCTATTAAGGGTACATATACCTCTTCCACATCAAGGTACAAAATCGTCATCATCAATTTTGAGGAAACGAGTCATCTTTCAACTCTAAGCTATCACAGACCATACAAAGGTATACTTTATACCAATCTTGGTGAGGCTGAGCAGGTGTTAGAGTTATCAAACTGATTTAGTGATTGCCCCAACTCTAGGATGCTACTCCGACCATTTGGACTCTCACCACTCGATATCATACCCTCTAGACCTTTTCAATGGTCCTTGTCTTTCATCCCACGACATACTAGACGGTGACCTCCCTAGCTCAGCAATTCATGCCCTTAGCATGACCCTCACATCTTAAATGCTCACCAAATCTTAGCTCAACACAATTGTATAAGGTCTATCTTTCCATCAAAAATATCTCTGATCTCAAGGACTAAAAACCAATACACATCATCATTATTGTCTCTGTCTCAACTTATACAGGCTTGTCCTCAATAACACGTCACAAAGTAATAATTTACTTTACATAATTAAGTCATTAGTTTGATAAATATTTATATTAGATAACTTCTAATACACCAAAATATTTTAAAAATTAGATAAAATTAATTTAATTTACCAATAATTCATAAAAAAATATTTTAATTTCTTATGAAGTATTGGAATAAAAAAGTTGAAAGATTTTCATTTAAATTAACATAAAAATAGTGAAAAAGATTGAAAACTTAGGTTAAATAGTAAACATTTTTTTTCCAGAATCAGTGATTCGGTTTGATTGTCTAAAGTTAAATAACTAAACAATTTTTATGAAATGTGATCCACAGTTCATTAAAAAGATAATTTGTCCATTTTATAAAACATCCGGAATCACATTAAACAAAAATCTACAAAAAAAAATACAAAAATGATAAGCTAGCAAGGTCAAACTGAACCATTGGATGACCTCGTAAAATTGTTTTTAGTTTTTCTCAATCATCTTAGAACATTTAGCAGCAAAATAAAATATTTTCTAATAGTACATTTAATAAGCTTTTCAGATTAACCAATATCATCAAAAACAAATATCTACACAATTTATAATGATTTTTGAAATATGACAGTTCTTGAAAATAGTTTCAGCCAAAATTCATGCATAACCATCAGTTTCCAAAAATAGGTAAAAATAGTAAATACTCATAAAAATAAGCATACCATATATCAATCAAAAGCTTAGGAATTTTAGTTTTCATTCATCCTAGGAGTTTTAACAAACAACCATCAAGAAATTTCAGAATCACAAAAAAGCACACACTGTCAGATTCATGTTTTCAGATAGCAAATTTAAATTTGAACGAATACAACTTTTTCATTTATTAACTTTTTAGGTGATTCTTGAGCTCGTTATGAAGCATATTGGATCTAGTTTCATACAAAAAAAAAAGCTCTCAAATGTAGCAACCACAACTTGAGTTATAAGCAAAAAAGTGAAGGGTGTCAATTTTGGAAATCAAGACATCATCATAACCACAATAACATACTTCACTAAAACAACTTGTTTCATCAAGATACTGACTTTAGACATAACCAAAAAATTTTTTTAAAGAAAAGAACACTAAGAAAGCATTTCAAAAACCCATCACATGAATCATAGGATTCAAGATGCATCAATAATGGTTATTTGTATCACAAAATCAAGTAAGGCAACATAAACAAAAGATAAGCACCAAGATAGGTAAGCAGGTTTTGGGGGTCAAAACTCAATCTCACTACCTTTGTGAAGTGATCATAAAACAAGAACCTCACCCTTTACCCCTTATACCTTTGAAAGATCAAGAAGAAAGTGAAGTAGTGGTGGTCTTCAAAGGTGGATATAGTGTCCAAGGATGCATCTTTGCTTTAGAGGTGGTGAGCAATGGTGGATGGAGCTTTGGAGAAGGAGAGAAATCGGGGTGGTGGTTTCGGCCTTCACCAAGGAAATGAAAGGAGAAGAAAAAAAATTGGTTTTTATAACGAGAAATGACATCATGTGAGATGATGTCATAATTGAAATTTTATTTAATATAATTCAATTAGCATTATCTCCAACTAATGGGCTTTATATCTAAGTTATGGAATCTTATCCATAAGTAACTAAGTTCCCATTTAGTTGGCTTTTCTAGTTTTAAGCTTAGAAGCACATGTTAATTAAGCTTAATCTAGAACCCTCCAAACTTAACCACTGAGTTTCATTTTTTATTTTTATTTTAATTTTTCTAAATTAGTTTGGGCTTGATTAATTATGTCACCACCTCTATAGAGTGCTAGATGTGTAGCCCAAGATAAGGCCCAATTGCATTTTATTTTATTTTTTATTAATTAAAAATTAATTAATCTTAATTAATCCAATTTACTAAATTAATGTAAATGACTATGATACTTGTTAGATATGAGAAATTAAGGTCCTAAATAAATTCCAAGAATTAAAATAATTTTATATATTTTTTCTAATTTTTAGCTAATTAAAAAATATTTTTAAGCTAAAAATTATTATTAAATCTAATTTTTATTAAATAAATAAGAAGTTTGTAAAATAATTGTAAAAACAATTATTCATATAAAAATATATTTTGGATAATTTTTTCACCATTTTAAAGCATTAAAAGACACTAGTTTGACTTTATAGTTAACTAGGAGCATTTTAATCATTTTATAAAGAAATTTTAGAAAATTCTCAAAAAAATTTCTAAAATTATATTTTAATATGTAAAATATTTTTCTCAGCTCAAAATAATTTTTTGTCATGATTTGAACCTATTTTAAAATTATTACGATTTAATTCTTTTTATAGAAACTGTTGGGACATAATTGTCATTTTTACATTTCTCTAGGCTCCAACTTAGAAAAATTATTAAAAATTATGATCAAATAGTTCTTGAAATTCTAAACATAACTGTGGAAATCAAAATTTTGAGATTCTTACCCAATTGTTCAAAAATAAATTAAAAAAAATAGAAAACAGTTATAACTAAGGTAGGGGTGTTATAATCTAGAATTTAGATCAATTCTGTATTCTTATTCAATAATAGTGACAGTATTTTTTGCCAAATCTTTTCCTCAACCCAACTTACCAACTATTGTATTAGACTATTAGTGTTCTAAAGTTTAAACAATATATATAACTAAAAGTGTTTGATATTTGTTTCTTATTTTAGAATTTAACATGCTACATATTGGCCATATTTTCTTAATTTGTTTAGAATACTTAGAACTAAACGGCTTGGAATGATGCTTGGAATTTTCTTGCTTCTAGTTTTTCTGTATTTGTCTCTTGAACTTGCAATAATGTGTCTATTTTTCTTCAAGACTCCCTTGAAGTTTGAATTATTTTCAATGTATGGTGTTGTGCTACCTGCATTTCCGGGGATTGCAAAATCTTTCTTTAAATTACTTAATTTTTTTATATGTTAAAAACTTCATTAAATGTCTGAACTTGGGGAAAGTGTATTAGCTAATGAGGATCCTCTTTTGATCTATTTGCCAGATGGTAGTCCATCTACTATTCAAGATGTGTTTCTTAGCCAACTAATGCAAATTGGTGTAACGGAATGTGCCTCCACATATAACTTTGCAAAATAGATGGAAAAGCATAAAAAAATTACTGCTACAAAAGCTAAAAGCATTTTAAAAAAATAGTGCCCTCTATTAATAACCTTTGGGTTCTAATGGATGGATTACATACTACATTACCATAAAAGCTTCCTAAAGATGTTAAGATATAAATGCTTGTTGCATATGATTGTTGAATGTTAGGCTTATTCTTTCAGAGCAATCTCTTTGCTTCATTGGTTACACTACTTGTTTATAGTTTTGTGTAGATAGAAGTTGTCCTCTAATCTTGAGGTGAAAGTTAAAAACTTGAGACTAGAATTTAGTGAACTTCATTTAAAGTGCAAGCAAGTCTTTAGCAAGTGAGTTCCAAATTCAGAGAGATCTTGATGTTGAAAATAAAGTTGACCTTGAAAGATTAAAAGGTAAATTGTCTTTATTGTGTTCTTATGCATTTTATCCTTGCTTTGAACTGTGTAATCTTTAACTTGTTTTAATTATGAATATCATGTTCAAACCATATAGAAATTTCAATTCCTATTAAAGTATGGAGAAGCCTATGTTTGTTTTGTATGTGCTTGATTTTTTTAGGCTAAATTATATTTTTGGTCCCCCTATTTTTCTTAATCCGTAATTTTTGTCTCACTTTTTTTTAAAGACATTTGGTCCTCCTATTTTTAAAAATTCGCAATTTTTGTCCCTTTACTTTTTTTTGAGACATTTAGTCTCCTTATTTTTAAAAATCTGCAATTTTGGTACCTCCATCAAATTTCTTACATTGATCGTTAGTGGTTTAATGTTGACTCTTTTTACGAATTGAAAAAAATAGGGGAACCAAAATTACAGATTGAAAAAATTAGGGGGACCAAAAATGCAATTTACCCTTTTTTATTATTATTGCATATTTTGACAGTGATAATTCCTCAACGTCTAGGTATGATGCAGGGTCACTAAGAACCTGAATACATTCTATCAAGTAGTCACAACCTCTAGAGTTTTATTTCGGTATATGCTCCACATGTTGTAGTTAGGTGAGATTTATTTGGTTTTGCAGTTATTTTGATTATGTCACTATGTAATTTAGGGTTTACTTCATTTGGTTAAGAGAAACAAATGATAAAAGAGAGAGAGGAGATAAATAAGGAATAAGAAATTTTGGAAGTTAAAATTGCTAGTAGTATATACTCATTTGTGGCGGTTAAAAACTACCATAAAATACTAAGTTTAACCAACCTAAAAAAGCATTTTTTTGGTGGTTTTAAACCAATAATCGTAGCATTTAACCAAACTAAATGCATTTTTTGGCGGTTTTAAATTGCCAATAATCGCCTATCATGTCTTGGTGAAAATACTAGCAGTCACTTAAAAATCACCAAAAACCATTTTTGGTAGTTTAAAAACTGCCAAAATTTAATTTTAATTGCCACAAATCACTTTTTTTTTTGTAGTGATAACTGTTGGAGAAAATTCAAACTCAGTCAAACACTGTATGGGTTGACCCTTTCATACAGTTATTCTCTTAACTTCCATCTTTGTCTGCTTAGTAGCTTCTGAAATCCAATTCAACTAATTTATGCTTCCTTCTTTCGAGGACAGCTAGCACAAATTCAAATTTAAATTTGTGACAATTGGTGTTGGTTGGCTCTCTAGTAATTCATTCCTTAACAGCTTCTGATACTTGTCAAGCTTCCTTCTTTCAAGACTAGCTTATATAGGATACTTCTCAAGCTTGCTTTTGGTAACTGTAGTGCTTGTGTTTTAGTCTTCTCTGCTTCTGTTTGCTTGTTTCATTAGAATTTGATGATTTATGGAGGTTCTTGCTTTTGAATACTTGTTGATCTAATTTTGAGCATGATTCTGCTTCTATTGTAGCTTTTAAATGAACTAAATATTAGTATCCCATTCTTTGTCCAAACTTGCATCTTTTAATGAATCTTTTGGTCATGTGTAGCTTCTAGTTATACTCCCCTTTGGCATGATTCATCTTCTGAACATGGCTCTAATCATATACAACTTCAGATCTTGCTGCACTTTGATCTTCTGACAGTATGGTCAACCTTGTATACTTCTGATTAGCTTTCCTTCTGGTAAGGCTACTTCAGATGGGCAAATCTTATTTTTGGAGGCTGACACACCTCAAATTGATGCTTCTTGAGGTTATCTCATGCTTCTTAATTAAGTCTTGTTCTATAGATCAGATCTCAAAGCAAACCATCAGTAATCAAGAGTTTAAAAGACTTAGAATTTGCTTCTTGACAGTTTGTTATTATTGAAACTTCATTATATGTGGGATTTGACCTCAAAAATCTCCCCATTTTTTATGATAACAAACTTTAAGAACAAATTTTAGGTGTTCTAACTTTTTTGGCAAAATAATTCACTTAACTATTTTGCTCCCTCTTAACAAGCGCATTTTATCCTATTGGACAATTTCTTCGTTAACTCCCCCTGAACATATTAACTCCCTTTGAGTTTGATGCTTCTGTTATGGGTTTGGTTACATTTTTCAATCTTGATCAAAGAGATTTTCAAAAACGTTTTATAGGACAAACAAAAGCTTAAAGACACACTGGAAATCACACAAAATTTATACTAGTTCGTCTCACCCTAGAGACTATGTCCAGTTTTTGGCAACAACCAAGTTTCACTAACTTTTTGTGAGTTACAAGTATTCTTTCCACAAGCCTCTTCAAGCTCAACCCAAGTAGTCTTTCACTTGCCTCTCCAAGCAAAAACCCAAGTATTCTTTGAATCAAAGCCTCTTCAGGCTTCCACCAATCTCGTTAAGAAAAAGGTTTACGTGTGAGTTACCTCACTAGGTTTAACGTCTTAACAGACGAATATACAATGAAGTAAACAAAAGAATTTCACAATTAGAGTATACAAGAGCTTTTTCTTTTCTTTAAAGATGTTATGAATTTTCAGAAACAGCAGCCACTATGACAACAACAACAAATCGAAAGAGGTCTCTTCTTCTATTTATAGGCTTCGCTAAAAGTATCTATTGAGTGCTTTGCAGAAGACGACATTCATCTGATGAAGAGAGTCGTTGGAGTATTAAATGCAGCATTTAATGCCTTTCACCAACTTGTCATATGATAAGATAAAGTAGTCTGTTTATATTTTCTATTCTTGTACTCAATCTTGTAGTAGTTGTCATGTCCACTTTCCCGTTCTGACATTCACACACATATTCCTTTTTTTTCGCTAACTTTCCTCGAGAGTAGGTATATAAGCTTTATAAGTTTCGAGGTAGCTTTCACTCTAATTGATGTGCAGATCATTTTTAGAACGTTGTCATCGTCTTGTAAGATCTATTACGGATTGAATCAAAGGATAAAGACGATATATATATTTTTAAAGATATCAGACGGTTGTTTATAAACCTGTTACGGATGACCAGACGATTGTGTAAAAACATATATTTTAACTGTTTGTTATTATCAAAAATATTTGAGGGTTATAAATTCGTCCTTTGTCCTAACACAAAGCAATTTCACCCTATGGGTGTTTCAAAGGATCCAGAGAGAATGCACGTAGTGGATTAGTCCCTTTTGGACAGTGAAGCTACATACAAGACTTTGTACCCTGTGGACTTAAGAATCCATATAGGATTGTGCTCCCCGAAAGATAGCAATGAACCAAAGATGCCATGATGCATGATGAATTATTATGTCTTTCCCTTTATCATTTACCAAGATAAGAGTACTGAAGATGGATTTTTAGAGAAAGCGGATGTGAGGCCTGCCATCGGGATTAGAAATAAAACCTCTATGTAGTTGAGAAACAATTGAAATAAAACCTTTCTTAATAAAATGAAGGAAATAATAGTTTTTTTTTTTTAGTTTAAAACTTGAATATTGTATTAGAGAAATGAAGTATGAAATTTGGTTAAAAAGAAATCAAATTAATAACAATCACAACTGATAAATAATTCATAAAATTAAAATATATACTACATCTCAAAATTTGTTATAAATACAAATATTTTAAGATCTTGTCTTCACTTTTCCATCGATACCTAATAGACAATTTTATAATTTGAATGTCAAATGAAGTATTCTTTTGAAAAGACTGAATACTTAAATATGTAATCATTAGAAGGTCTATGAATACACAAGTACTAGAAATATATATACATACAACACATAGTATGAAAGTATTGAGTTATCCAAAATAACCAAAGTAGGTGCCAACCATACATATGTACATACACAAAGATCCAAAATAACACAAGGCAAGGCCTAGCCCAACGTGGCCTACATCTAAGTGCATCAAACTAGAAATATACACCATCAACACCCCCCCCCCCCCCAAAAAAAAAAAACCATTCCCCTATGACTAACCAAACCAACCCTAAACCTCCATCAAAACTACCAGCTATGTGTTATAACCATCAGTGACTAGAGTGAGAACCTCCTGGATCTTAAGAGCGACCTACATGTGATGATGCCCATCCATCCACTGCTTGAACACAAGCGTAACCAACAAAAGAGACAACACAAATAGCAAGGAGTGAGGTTATGATTATGTAAAAAAGGTTGGCAAGAGAGTAAATACCCATTCAAAATAAACACTTAGTGTATAAGATTATGACTGATAACATAGCAACATAATTAGCAGACTTTAACACAATCATTATGGAACATTCACAACATATCATACAGCAGTTAGTTAATCATTATACATGCAATGCATGTCACCATGATCAATTAGTCTCCAGTCTTTTAGTAGTGTATGAGAATGCATGGGTACCCATTCACAATTTGTAAGGAATGTAACAACCCATCCATACTAAATTCAATGTATTCCATAAGGGATGTAATAGTCCATCCTCTAAGAGTTTAACGCATTCCAAAAGGGATGTAACAACCCATCTTCATGAAAGTTAACTCATTTCATATAGGATGTAACAACCCATCCATATTGAATTCAACGTATTCCATAGGGATGTAACAACCTATCCACAAGGAAATAAATGTATTCCACAAGGATGTAGCCACTCATCCACTAAGAAATTAACATATTTCCCAAGGGACGTAACAAGCCATCCACAAGAGGTTAAACACATGATGCATGATATGTCTTTTTCTCTTATTATGGAAAGGTGAGATGGATTGCCAACCTTATCCCTCAGCAACTCATCACCTCATCACTTAGTTATTCACTTCCATGCTTACAGCGCTTTACCTTATAATGCTTAGAAAAGAGTTTTCAAGAACAAAATAAAACTTGTTTTAAAACCATACAAGTATATCCTTAATAAGATAATTGACCCTTAATATTGAAACATTGATCTAACCAAGTTAGGAAGGAAAACTCTTATTTCATTGCCTAATGAATCTACCATTATGAAATATCTTAATCCAACTCAAGTCTAAAGGATCTAATCATTTGAACCAAGTTAAGTCCTATTAAGAAAGTATGGTAATTAAAGTGCATTAGGCTTATATAGGATTTGAAATAGGGTCATGGGTCAAATTCAAACAAAATTTTCAATTTAAACAAGTAAAAGCGCTTCCTAAATGCCATTTTAAGTAGTTATAACACTCCTATAATAAGAATCAAATTCTTATTTTTCCATAATTTTCACAAAAACCCAAAGTACTTAAAATTAACCACAAACTAAACCAGTTTAAAGACAAATGAAAATTTGGTCAGTTGTAGTAGAAAAATTCCAATAAATATAAAACATGCCTTTGAGATGGAACTTCTAAACCCACAAGGAATCATTTCAAAATTTTGCATAATTTATCACCAATATACAATGCCCTAAAATAGGGTCACAATACAGAATCCCTGCACTCATTCTAACTGGAAATCCATTCACCACCCCCAACTTATAAAATTCACCTATTATTCACTATATTCTTGTTAGATACCACTCTAAGTTTGTAGAACTACTCATTGATCCTACTTTTAATAAAAATACCGAACAATGTCAAAACCACATAAAAAAGAGGCATGTCACTCGAATCATGTAGCAACATCAGAATTCAAATTCATTAGGACATAGTTTAGTTTAAAAATCGCCAAAAATCACGCGAACATAATAAAATTGAAATTCCAGTGCCATTGTAAACTAGACACGCAAGGGAACAATCCTTCAAAAGAATAAAGTTAAATTCAAGTCCTACAAACCACAACACCTCTCGTATTGCAGGGTATCGGGAGCAACTTGTTTACTCACATAACTTAGTCATATGTTACTTTATTGGCTAAACCATCACTTAACACTCATCTTAATTGTATCAAACAATATCATAGCTTCCTAAACTTTAGATTAACCATGAACAATCAAGTTAAACCACCTGCCAATGAACTTCACATTCAAGTTGAGTAGCACAATGCATATAGACACCTACTTCAACATCAAAAATACTTTCAATACACTAATCTTTTTTTTTCTTTCACATTCCTAATTCAACCAAATTAACCACGGATACACTGCATATCAAAATCATCTAAAACCAGATTAAGGATAATTAATCCACACATATTAAGTGCTACACAAATCAGATTTAAATATAGGCAACTTCAAGCATCAAAACATCATATTTATACTAACTTTACCACATCAAACATTTGGCCTAAAGGGAAACCTACTTAGTTACTGTTTAGACAATGGACGAATTTATAACCCTCAAATATTTTCATGATAACAAACAGTTAATAAATATGTTTTTATGCAATCGTCTGGTCATCCGTAATATATTCACAAGCAACCATCTGATAATTTAAGTTCATATCGTCTTTATCTTTTATCTAGATAAAATTCAGTAACTAACAACTTACAAACGATGATCTAAGTGATCTGTGCATCAATCAAAACGAAAACTACCTCGATATGTATCAAGCCTACATACCTATTCTCAAGGAAAGTTATCTTTATGCGAAAAAGAAGGAATGTACGTGCGGATGTCAGAATGGGAAAACAGATATGACTACTGCTACAAGATTGAGTACGAGAATGGTAAAGATAAGCAGACTGTTTTATTTTATCAAAGTGTCAAGTTAGTGATAGGGATTAAATGTTGCATTTAATGCTTCAACAACTCTCTTCAACAGATGAAGGTTGTCTGCTACATACACTCACAACGGATACTTTTGGAGAAGCCTATATATAGAAGAAAAGACCTCAATCTCAGGACTGATGCAATATAAAAATCTTTAGCTACTGAAAAGTTCTTATTGTGTAATCTTCGTGTAAAACATTTCTTTTGTTCTTCATTGTATATTCGTCTGTTAAGACGTTAAAGCCAGTGAGATAACCCACATTTAATCTTTTTCCCAGAGAAATTGGTGGAAGCCTGAAGAGGCTTTGATTCAAAGAATACTTGGGTTTTTTTCTTGGAGAGGCAAGTTAAAGACTACTTAGGTTTAGCCTGAAGAGGCTTGTTGAAAGAATAATTGTAACTTGGTTAAGTTAGTAGAACTTGGTTGTTGCTAAGAACTGGACGTGTCTCTGGGGTGAGATGAGCCAGTATATCTCTTGTGTGCATTCTAGTTTCATTTCTCAACTCTTGTCTTTCCTTCAAAATGTTTTTGAAAAAAACTCTTCCATTTAAATTCTTCAGACGATAAGTCTCTAAAAGAAAAGGTTTTGCAAAAATTTGTTATAATACAATTCAACCCCCCCCCCCCTTTCTTGTGTTATCTCTGTGTTTTACAATTACCCTATCCTATTGCTCTGCAGTGCTTTAGAGACCAATTAAGGTTTCTAAAACAAATCCATAAACTTGCACATTGAACTAGGGGTATTCATGGATTGGATTGGATCGGTTTTGAATAGAAAAACCATCCAATCAAATCACTTTGGTTTTCTTAATTTACCATCCAATCGGTTTGGTTTAAGATTTAAATCCGATCCAATCTAAAGCGGCTTGGATTGGATTGGTTTTTTATTTTAGTTTCATTTTTACCTTTTGAAATAAAGTATTAAATAAATAGTACGATATATGATAAATATAATATAAAATAATTAAAAATATCAAATGTCTCATTTATAAGTCATTACATAGTTAATAATAGTATAACTCTTCAAATATAGACTATGCAAAATAAATTCACCCAACTTGATAGTTACATTTATGTATTTTTATTAAAAAATCATCTTTAATTAAATATATTTTTCATAAATAAGTATAAGTTGCATCATAAATTTGAGTGATATCACACATTTATATAATAAAAATATATATTTACATATAATGTCGGTTTGGATTAGATCAATTTTCAAAATCAAATTCGAAATCCAATCCAATTCAATAAAAAATTTTGATTATTGCAAATTTCAATTTGTTCGATTTTTGGTTTATTCGGTTTTCAATTTTTTGGATCAATTTTTTTGGTTTTTATTGGATTGGATCGGTTTATGAACACCCCTACATTCAACTATCACAACATAACACATTTCAAATGCATATTGAATCAAAAGTTGAAATAATGCACTCGAAGCCAAATATAGTGAGGAATGGGGAACTCCTAACTCTCTCCCTATGCCATCTAATTATATAACCCCTCACTCCCCTTACCTAGAGTGTGTAGGCAATCCTTTGGGAGTGATCCAAGTTTCATTTGACGTCCCTTGCTCGTAAGGTTTTTGAGCTTTGATTGGTGTAACTTTCGATCTGGTGAACGTAACAATGGGCAAAGCTTGTCAAATCGAAGAGTGCGATGAGTAGGATATAGTTACCTGGCTGCATGTGGCTTTCGACAACCGAAAGGCCAACATGCAAGTTATGGCATCCTAAGGATGGCTCTCGACCATGCTTGAAGAAGAGAAATTTCAATTTGAACTCACCAAAGGATTCAACGGTGAAGGAAGATCAATAGGTGGGATCAAGCTTCCAAAAGCAAGAATTTGGCCCTCTCCCTTTGTGTGTGATGTTGGAGGGGGCGTCGATCTGATTTTTAAAGGGAGTTCGTGTTGATTGATATAAGGAAGGGGGAAGCAAGTGTTTGGCACTTTTTTTTACAAGTTATAGTTTTAGGAAATAAATTTTTTTAAGTTTAGGAATTTAATTGCTTGTTTTGGGTTACCCTAAGGTACTTAAGATTTAAAAAAATGAGTAATGAAACTCAAAGGTCACAAAGGATATTTAGGTACTCAAAAGAAAAAAGATCTGCCCTCTAATAATGATCAGTTTGGCTCAACAAAGCTTCTAGAAGTAGCTAGTTCTTGTCCCAGCTAATTAGTGATTATAAATCACTAATCATATACTTATAAAACTAACACATATAACAACTCATAATCTTAATCAATTTTATAAAATCTCTTAATCAATAATCATTTAAGTTAATTATTAAATTAGTAAATAAATTTAATTTAAGCTCTAATTAATGAAATATTGATAATAGTAATATTTTTTGTTAATTATCACGACTAATAACATCTTTAATCAACAATTTTAATTAATATAAGCACTTAAGAATATTATTTTTCAACTTAAATAACCATTTCAATGATCTTCAATAATTTAAGAGAATATAACTATAGTCCCAAAAATCATCTCTTATATTTATTAAGCAATATAAACCTTAATAAGAAAAAGGATACAACATCTATAGTATATATTTTACTTCTAAATTAATCCAACCTACACATTTATAATTTTTCTTAATAATAATAATAATATTAAAAGAAATTAATGAAAACTAGAAATTTCATACCATTTTTTCTCAAAATATATTCATGTAGCAATAAAATAGGTAAGGCATTGTAGTCAAAATAAGTTAATAACAACAAAACCATATTAATGAAATTATATATTAATTTAAGAATTAGTGAGGAGCTTAGCATATGACTCTTTTTATTTAAAAGTTTGTATACTTATTTTAATAGTCAAACAAATTAAATTTAATTAACATATAACTATATACTAACACATAATATCAAACTAGTATTCCATGCATATTAGGGCCTACACACATAGGTCATACAATAACCCAAAAACTAGGACATTATAGCCGATACCCTCAAGTACATAGAAACTCCTTTTTCGATCATTTTCCTCACCATTTAGAACCAATTTAAATCCTCAAAACCATGTTGGTATTTGAAACAGCTTTTGAAATCATAGAGGTTGATTGATCAATAAGTACATTATGGAAAATAATTTGTTCAAGGCTCACATTGGAGCAAAGCATTTGAAGTAAATATATGAGTTATATACATAAAGGACATCCGGGCTTTGTGCACAAGCCTAAACCTCAACCTCATTAAAATTATAACTTTATATGTGTAAAGTAAACCCAAACTAAGTTTTGAGTAGGAACATCAAAAATAAGTTTTGAAATAACAACTAGGGTGAGGAAAATATTAAGATGAACCAAGACATAGTTGTTTTGGCCAAATTTCATAAAAAAAAAAAAAAAAAGCTTTCTTAAAGACCCAGTTTAGAATCCATATGATCCATTTCAAAAGACATAGCCATAGTGGCATTAAGATCCAGTCAAAATTCAGTTTCAGTATAGTCCCCTAATAAATCTGTACCATCTCCCTCATTATCTTGGGTAATTCATAATTTGTTTTCTATACATTTAATTGGGGTAGAACCAATTGCCACGAACCCATTCAGATATCACATCAGACTAAGAATAGGGAAAGCATTACAACATTCATAAGTAGTGAATCATTCACATCCAAGGGCAATCATATTGATTTTCTATGCATTCAAACATGCTGTAGTGAATAATTCATCATAATTTGCACAGAGTTCAAGGCGATATGAATCCAAGTACATTTCAAGGCTAACACATGGAAATACAATGTCATACAAGAGCTTTGGGTCAAGCCATGCAGATCATTTCCAACAATTCAAGCACTTCACATCAAGGATAGCAAATATAGATAACAAGCATGTTGGAATTCATCAATTACATCTAGCATAGCACATAAATAAGTAGGGCATAACATCACCTTCAAGCAAGGATTAGCCTCGTCATAACATACCACAACAAGGGGAAAGCATTTAGAATCCATGTTGTAACACCCTCATTTTAGTACCATATTTAATTTCTTAATATCTGTAAAATTGTCTCTGATAAACCGAGAAATTTTCTCATGTCAGCCCTTAATGTAAAGAAATAATAAAATAAGGACATTTAGTAATAATGTGGACGTTTAATATTATATATATATATGTGTGTGTGTGTGTGTGTGTGTGTGTGTGTGTGTGTGTGTGTGTGTATTTGATTCTATATTATATAACATTATATATTATTTGTTATAATGAGTACACCAATTTATTTTTAGAAATAATTTAATATGAAATCAATATGAAAATGTCACCAATTAATACCCCAGAAAGCCTAATGTCGCCAATTAATACCTTAGAAACCCTAATGTCACCAATTAATACCCTAAAAATCCCACAAAACCTTTCTTTTATATATATAAAGATAATATTCAACTTCCTATTATATTTTTATATTTATTTTACTCTTACTCTCTTCAATAATAATGGAATAGTAATTATTATTACTTGAGCGTTTTTAGCTAAAAGAATAAAATTGAAAAAATTATAATTAATGTAATCTTGTACTGTTAAGTAGATAGATAAGTAGAAATAATATTTTTTAAATAAACAGATAAAAAAGAATAAAGGTGGTAATATGCTTTCATAGTTATGATTTTGATGTCATTGTTTCTTTAGAGATTTTGTGGTTTAGACATTACAAAAGTCAATTAAAAGAGCTTACGAAAATTTAAAATTATTAAAGCCAATTTTGGGGTGAGAAATACTAGAAATACATTCTTTAACATACTCTCTTTCATTGTTTAAATTTTTTTGAAAATCACAAAACTTTGTGGGTCGTGTCATATTTAATAAACCTTTATCCTGATTTTGTATTTCAATAAATTTTAACCAATAAAAAAGAATGTATTAGAAAGAGTTTGTTAGAGAGTGTATTTTTAACACTCCTCATTTTGTGGTTTAAGAGAATTGCTTGATGGTACGAAATTAATTGACTTAATTGCATATTTTGCCTCTCACTTTTAAGGTTTTTGTGAATTTTGCCACTACATTTTTTCACTCATTTTGCCCTCCCAATTTTAAAATTTTGTGAAATCTGTCCTAGTTGAACATCTATTACTGTTTATGTTCTAAAGACTAGATTGGCCGATTGGACCAAAAAATCGATGAATTGATCACCTGACCGGTTTAAATAAACCACCGAATCGGCTTAAAGAAAAACATGTCAGAAAACCAAAAAATTGGTCAAAAACTGGTAGAACTAGTCAAAAACTGACCAAAAACCAATTCACAGTGGGTCAATGAAAAATGCTTAATACAACATTATTTTGATTTTTTTCTTAAAAAAATAAAAACCAACTTAAAGTATTTATCATTTTCTTTTTTATTTTAAATATAAACTTGTTTTTATTAATAAATGTTAATGTGTATAGTTAAAACTTATATTTAAGTATCATGACATATTTAATTTGCACTTTTGTAGGTATTATAAATGTACATAACCTATAAAATTATGTTTTATTTTTAATTTTTAGTATTATAAAGTTATGATATTATATATTTTTTAATATTATTTTATGTATTATTTAATTATTATTATTATTATTATTATTATTATTATTATTATTATTTCATTAATATTGATTTGACCACGATTCAACCATGGTTGAACTATTGAGCCTTGAACTAGTGCCTTGACCGGTTCAATGATTGGTCTGGTTTTCAAAACATTGATTGTTGTTAATTGACTTTGACATGGCAGTATTGACTACTAACGTAATACTCTAATGCTAATGTGATAGTACACATGGCATTGACATGGAACACTTACATTGATGTGGCACTAATGTGTTGACATGGCGCTGAAGTACAATTAAGGGCAAAATGTGCAAAATAAAGTATGGGATAAAAGGTGCAATTAAGTCTTTAGAAAAAATGATAAAATTGTTGGAAATGGGATTTGAACCATTGATTTTTCCTTTTCCACTGCTATTAGAGCTATTAAGCCATTTGACTTATTTAATTTATAAAAAAAATTATATATACCATTATTGTACTTGTTAATTAAACTTTTATTTATTAAATTATATAAAATTATTTATTAGTTAAATTAAGATTATAATTTAATTATATAAATAATTTATCATCTTAAATATTACATCCCATTAAAAGTTTATTAAATTTGTCTAATTAAAATAAAAATAAAAACGTTTAATATATAAATTTATAAGATATTGTATGATTTAACTAATAAATAGTAGAATAAAATTAAAAATATTTAATAAATATCTTAATTGGACCGAGTTGGGACAATAACATGAATTCATTCCAAAATATCTTGGGTCTAATTTCTTAAAGTCAAACTCGTCAAAAGTCCCTATAGGTCGGTTAGAACGAGTCGTGAGCTCCTTTAGGGAGCAGGAAAGAAGAATGAAATCGGTTCTCTTCCACCCTTTTATTTGAGACTGAAATAAAGAGGAAAGTAACAAAATGTACTTGGGACTCCCAAAAAAATGGTTCCCTACTACAAGATTAAATTAGATTGTTCACAACTCTCATTTTTTGCTTCCTATTTCTACTGTTTTCCACGTTCATCATCAAATGTAAAAATTGTTTGACTTATTTGGGTATTTATTCAAAAATAAAACTATTTAATAAATAAACATATAAGATTTTGTATAATTTAACAAATAGTTAATTTTATATACTTTAATAAATAAATTTGTATCATTTATAAATTTGAATAATTAAATAAAAATATTTAATAAATAAATTTTCCATCTTAACTTTTGATATTTTTCATACAATAAATATAGGGCCTATTTGTTTGTGTTTAAAAAGTGATTTTTTAAAAAATAATTTATTTTTAAGAGAGACAACCATTGTAATTTCAAATTTTTTATAAGGATATATTGTTTTAAACCATTTTTTATAAGTGATTTTATTTTTATAAGCAATTATATTATTTTTTAAATTATAATAATAAAATTTAATATTAAATAAAAATTAAATTCACATGGTAAATAATTCGGATATCCTGCAACAACATTCCCTTCTAACTCTCTCTAGTCTCTCTATCTTTATTATTTTATTCCAATTTTAAGCTCACACTCTTCTATTCTCTCTCTTCTCTTCTCTTTATTTTCCCTTGTAGATGCATGAGTGGCAGAGGATTCGATTTGATTAACAAATGCAATAATGATATATATAAAATAGGAAAAAATGTGTTTTTAGTCCCCATACTTTCGATCAATCGTGATCAACGTCCCTATACTTTCATATTGATGAATGTTGTCCTTAAACTTAAAAAAAATACGTGAATTTAGTCCCTTATAACTTTAAAAAAACATGATGAATTCTTAAACAAGAGGGACTAAATTTACATGTTTTTTAAAGTTCGAGGAAAGTACAAGTGACCACAATTGACCAAAAGTATAAGGACTAAAAATACATATTTTTCCTATAAAATATGTTTTATCTGTAAATTGAATAAGTCAAATGGCATATTAGCTTCAGTTGTAATGGGAAAGGAAGATGTCAAGGGTTTAAATCCCACTTCTAACAATTTTATCATTTTTTTTTCCTAAAGACTTAGTTGTACTTTTTGTCCAATACTTTTAAAATTTAGCACATTTTATCCTTAATTACATGTTAGTGCCAATGTCAATGATTCATATCAGTGCCATGTGTATCGCTACATTAACAAATAACGCTGTTATGCCAAAGTCAACTAACTATAATTGATGTTCAACTAATAGATAAAAGAAATTTTGAAAACAGGAAGAAAATTTTGCAATATATATATATAGAGAGAGAGAGAGAGAATTCGCAAAATCGTGAAAGTAAAAGAACAAAATATGCAATTAAACCAAATTAATTAAACGAAGTTGTGTACTAGAAGACATGTCTGTTTTCCATTTCATTTCAGAATTACTTTTTTTTCCCCTTTATTTTATTGAATAACCAACGAAACACTTCCCCCACCTGATTTCGTATTGTTTCGTGAGTAAATATTCTTACCATATAGCGATACTCTTTTAAAAAAGTTGGGTTTAGGGATTTACAACTTCAGTACTCAATTTGATAAATATTTAATTAGAGTATAAATTAGTGTAAGTATCTGGCAAATGATGATCATGTGAATAATAAAGTATAAAGTAATGTTTTTAAAATTGGATTTAGTGAACACACAGGTTTACCGTTCATTAGTTCAATTGTGATTGAATTAGGTTTAAATTGATGATAATAAAACATATTTTTTTAATATTATGTAATATATTAAACAATAAATTAATATAGAACTAGCTATGGTAGGTAAAATTTTAAATTAATATAAAAGAATCGTATTATATATCCTATGAGATAAAAAATTCATAATATATAATTAAATAATAATAATTTATATGTAGGTATCATATATAAGCCTTTATTTATTTTAAAAAAATTTCAGAATACTATCTCTTAGAATTTCTTAAAACATGTAGGTACCATACTTTGTTTAATTAGGAGTACATTGTAAAATGTCAACCGGAGATTACTATCTCTTAGAATTTTTAGCATTGTCCCATGTCATGTGTTCTTTTTTTTTTTTTTTGGTTATAAAAATTTTAGAAAGATGGGATTGCACCCCAATCTAAGGTAAGGGGAGTCTCTAGATTAAAAGAGTACTTAAAGAGAATTTATATTCACTTCATTCCAAAAAAAAAATGTACATTCAACTTACTAAGAGTATATTTGATTTCTATTTTAAAAATTTGTTTTTAGTTAAAAATAAATAAACACTCACATCAAGTCCATGCCTCACCACTCCAAATAACTCAACCTATTGATCAAAAAATAACTCATATCCTTAGGCTAGGACCACAAAACAAAGCAAGAAAATGAGAAAATATCGCTTATCTAGTTCTATTTTTCGGTTTAAAAAATAATTTTTAAAACCTTATAAATTTTATATGAGAAATTGATTGTTGATTCGAATGAAATTATTTTAGAAAATAGTTTTTTAAAACCAAAATGAGAGAAGAAAATCAATAAATTGATAATCAAAATAAATATTTTACGTTTATTTACATTAATGTTTTATAGTTATTACAATTATTTTATTATTTATATAAAACGTTCTATTATAATTATTTTCTCAGTTCAATTGTTATATTACAAGAAAACAAACAATTTTTTATATCACGCATTATTTTTCAACATAAAACTTTCTTCATTAGTCTTTTTAACTTTAAAACGATTTTTTTTTTTTAACTTTCTCAAGTCCGTTAGATATATTTCTTCTATTATATATTATTATTATATTGTTAACTAGAGTGTGAACCTGTGCGATGCAGGGGTGAATTGTGGACAGAGAAATTTTTGTAGGACAAAACATAGATATAATTTCATAGATACCTTTAGTGTTATTCTCCAATCAAAATTAAAGTTTTATCTCGGTAATTGAAATAAAAGGAGAATACACAAGAATGGGGGTTGTATTGTGTGTTTAAAACTTTTTCACAAAACCTTAATTAGCAAGAAAAGCGCTAACAAAAGAAGGCAAAATAAGGATAAGGAAAGAAAAACACACAATAAATTTTTATATTGGTTCACTTAACCTGAACTACGTCCAGTACCTTTGTCTAGAAAGATTTCCACTAACCAATCCTTGGTTACGGCCAAGTATTCTTACCAGCCTCTTTAGGCCTACAATAGTAATAACCCCAATCACTTAAACAACCCAAGAATTCTTTGGTCACAAAGCTTCTCTAGGCTTTCACAACATAAAAGATTGTTTTAAAGAAATCTACTCACAGAGTGAGGATATGAAGGTTCATAGCAAATTACAGTAACTTTGCTATTCAAATAATAAGAAAATAAAGAGTTTCTTTCGAGCTTGCACTTGCTTCCTTTTTCTTCCACACTTCTCTCGACTTTTCGGACTTGGTATATATATAGTGTTGAAAAGATAGCCATTGAGGTAGACAGGCTTCAAGCTTCAAATACACTTGTAAAACTTGTCATGTATAGCAGCACATGTATCAAGCTTGTAGAAAGGACAGAAAAACATCTTTTGTGGTTGCACCAAAAAGGATGGTGCAATTCTGTCCTTCAAAGTTTTTTTTTTTTAACATTCCTTATTCTGATTTGACAGTTTGATAAATTGACTTTCTTTTTTGTAAAGCTGTACTTATACATAAACATATATCTACTTTTCATTTAATGCGAGACATATTTGAACGTTAGTGCTCATAAAAAGAATAAGACATTCGTATCATAATGTGTAAGTATAAACCGATTTGAACCTTTAAACTTAGCTAAATTCTAAAAACGTTTCAGATAAGATATTGGACGATTTTCAAGAAGAGAGTGCATAGTTAAAGTGAAGCACTAGACGCTTGGTTTAAAATGGCGCATTGGACGCCAGATTTTATAAAGCATTTTGGACACTTTCAAAAGCTTTTTATTGAAAAGCGATATCTGGATGCTTATTAAAAACAATTTTATAAAAACTATAAAATTTAATAACTTTTGTTATCTTCAAAACTTGAGGGGTTACACACTTCATACGTCTTTGGTTTAAACAATCTATGGTGACATTTAATGACAACCTTTATTACGTGAATTGCCAAGATAAAATTTAATTCTAATTTGGAGACTAGTGTCAAAAACACTTATACATATAAGTTTTGTCATTTTTTTTATGTATAAAAAAAGTATATAAACAATTTTGTTAATTTCTTATATTATTGAAGAAGGATCTAAAATAAGTTTAAATTTTCACGATAAGGAACTTAATTTACTATATTATTATAAAATAATAAAATATCAATTGAACATGAACTTATTCATTGATAAAAAAAAATTAGAAGATAGTTGAATATGCTTATTTTTTGATACAGGTATAAAGTACTATTTAATGTATATAATTAGTTTTTATAATCAATTGTGCATTAATCAATATAATCAGTTTTTATTACATAAAAATTCAAATTTATTTTATAATTCTTGAAAAAAAAATTGATTTTACAATTTAATACTTACGAAACACTAATGAAAACTCTAAAGAATCCTATTTAAAGTTGCTAAAACCCTAATGTTACCAATTAATGCCCCTAAAACTCTATAAAACATTTCTTTTATATATATAAAGATTATTATAAAATAATAAAATATCAATTAAATATGAACTTATTCATTAATAAAAAAAATATTTGAATGTGCTTATTTTCCAATACAAGTATAAAGTACTATTTAAGATATATAATCAATATTTATAATCAATTTCAAGGTAATCAATTTTTATTACACAAAAATTCAGATTGATTTTACAATTTTTTAATAAAAAAATTGATTTTACAATTTAATACTTATGAAACACGAATGAAAACCCTAAATTAATCCTATTTAAAGCTGCTAAAACCCTAATGTTGCTAATTAATGCCCATGAAACCCTACAAAACATTTCTTTTTTATATATAAAGATAATTAGTTTTTATAATCAATTTCAGAGGTAACCAATATAATCAGTTTTTATTACGCAAAAATTCAAGTTGATTTTATAATTTTTGAATGAAAAATTTGATTTTACAATTTAATGCTTACGAAACCCTAACGAAAACCCTAAAAAACTCTATTTAAAGTTGTTAAAACCCTAATGTCCTTGAAACCCTACAAAACCTTTCTTTTATATATATGTAAATTTCTTTAATTTTACATTTCAAAATAATATACTTACCTTAAATTATTATAATATATAATATATACAATCTTTTTGTAGATTTTCATTACCTTATTTTAAAATAATAATCATTACCATAATTATTATTATTATAGTATTTATTATACTATATACCAATAGATTATATAACATACTATTATAATTTATACTTTAAATATAATTTAAAAATACTATTTAATATATATAATCGGTTTTTATAATCAATTTCGAAGGTAATCAATATAATCAGTTTTTATTACACCAAAATTTAAATTGATTTTATAATATTATAGAATATTACACCATAACAAATTAATATTTTTTTGTATAAAAATGTCTTATTTAATTATCAGTAAATATAAATTATACAAATGAATTTGGTATATACTAATTTATTACTATATCTACAAGTTATTTTGGTACATGCGTAAAAATTATCACGACGCACGCAAGTACACATATCATCGAATTAATTTTTCATAAAATTTCACAATTGCACTAGGTATAATATCTAAATTTATACATTTTATTTAAACTAGGAAAAAAAAGGCCCTTCATGCCTCTATATATACAATTTTTTTAAGATTAAATAGAAAATGAAAAGTATAGTTATTTTAAAATTAAACTTTATTTATAGTTAGTGGAATGGTTTTTTTTTAACATGCAATTTAAACACAATAGTAGTGTAATTTATAATGTTAGCTAAGAAATAAAATAATCTAAAAAATGTGAAAACAAAAGGTGAATATCGTCATTGTAATAGTTATAAATACCTAGTTAACTTAATTCCCGCCCAATCATTCATCAAACCTTAACCGGTTTAGCTGAGGTCCGTGTCTAAATACTGTATGGAATTCGTGTCGAAGTCAAAACGCATCCTTGTTGAGCACTTCAGGCTTGGCATTACGCGCTTGCACTTCATTTTGCTGAAAAGCAGACATATGAACATGAAATATTTGGTTCGTTCTATAAAAAAAATAAATAAATTTGGTGCGTCATCACGCGTTCATTTTATTGCTACCTAGATTGGGCTTCAAGGCATGTCCAAGTGGGACCCAATTGCACAAGGCGGATAGGATAAGCACATTTGACCGCCCCCAAATTAATGAGCCCCTTGTTTCTTTCGTGTTTTAAATCACGAAATTGTATGTTGTTTGGTCTACATGCTCTATATAACAGGTCATATACACAAATTAACCACAGAAACTTGATATTTTGCCTAGCCACGCAACCAAACTTTCAAACCTTACTTTGAATTATGGTTTGTCAACACCCCCTTTTTAAAGCTTTGAAGCATCTCTGTGTTCTATCTTCCAATAACCAATGGTACTTTTGATAGAGAAACTTGCAAAACATTACTTCAAGCTGGAGAATCGCCACCATCCCATCACACACCCTCATTCAGAGGAGTTATCATCTTCACTGCTTGCTTTTAAATCCCATGTGTCTAAATCAATTGACCAATTAGCATCGGATTTGAAACGCGGATCAGAAACTCTGTCCTTGACATGGTTTGAAAGGTGTTTAGGCCTCTTACCCTTCATCAACAAGGCTTTTGCAAAGCTTGTTGCGGATATTGATTACCCAATGAGTAAATGGGAGGTTGGCTCCACTGAAGGGTATCTCAGCTACACCTTGAGTTTACTAGAGCTTTTGAATTCCATTTCTTCTTGTCTTTCTCATCTTGGCCAAGCTAGGCTTTCTCTGGCTCATGGTTTGACCCTGGTGGAGAACCCACCTTTGGCTAGAAAGCATCTGAAAGCAATTCGATTTCAACCAGGGTGTTTCAGCACCAATTTTGGTAAAGATCATGATGAAGGAAGGGTTTTCTCTGGCAAGGAGTGGATTGTTTATGAGGCTGTAAAGGAATTGAGGAGTATTGGATTCTGGGTATGTGCGGTTCTGTTGTCTTGTTTATATGGTGATGGTAAGCCATACATGGAGCTGAGAAAAATTGCTGGTGGGTTTGATAGTTCTCTAGTTGCCACACTTGATTTCAAAATCAGTGAACAGTTGATGGATAAAATGCCAATCGTCAGCGAGATCAAAGAGGTAAATGATGCTGTTGCTGACCTTCTTGTTGTTTCTGATGAAGTAAGACATGATGCAGCCAAGGAATTGCAGACAAAGCTGCATGTGTTGGAGAAGCTATCTGATGATATAAGCAAGGAGGTGAATAATTTGTTTGCCAACGTAATGACTCAGAGATCTGAATTAATTGATGGCTTTCGACTACAGAAACAGCCACAAAAATCAATTGTCTGATCTTATATTATGTATAGATCAATAGTTTTTAATTACTTTTGTAGTGTTTATAAATTGTATAATTCTCAAATCATGTAAATAGTAATACCCGGTGGTTATTTGCACACTGAGGAACATATGTAATACGAATAATCAAAATTATGGTTCGAAAGATACATTTTATAATACTATTTATTTCTTGTTCTTAAGGTAGAACTTGTATTTTCAGTTGACAACCAATTGGATGATTCAAAATTATGTAACTCCTTACACGTTTATGTTCACCTTCAAAACCGGAGGAAAATGTTTAAGGTAAAAAGAAAGGGAATTAAGCGATATATCTCCCACAAAATAATGGCTTTTGAGAGCTTTTCTCGAAAATTCTCTAATAAACAAATTTCTCAAAATAAGCAATGGAACATAATCTTAGTCTGTTTTTTTTTTTTTTTTGACTAGCTTTGGTTTACTCCCCACAAAGGATAAGGAAAATTATTCCCCTTCCATGTTACTTGTCTCAGTAAGAGGAAAAAACAAACTCTAATTATGCAAGAAGGAGAGAAAATTACACAACATTTTGAAGCATAATTAAACATTTGACTTCAAATGTGATTTTCTTCTCGTTCACACAGCGCGGACATTTAGAAACAGCAGCCCAGGCATTACAGAGAACTGAAAATTAGGCGAATTTTTTTTTTTTACCGTTGCAAGTATCTGTTTACATGAAATTTGCAAAGATAACGGAAATGTATAATTGCATTGCATCATTCAGCATTGGGTTCACATTTCTATATTTTTCTTGATGGTCAAATGATGATATAGGAAACTACAACCAAGTTGCTGGCTGCACATGATTAAAACATAAAGAAAGATTAATGTGGAACAGTAAAAAATAAGCCTGGACGGTGTCTTCGTTAGGCCTTTCACAGTTAATTAGGCCACAATTTGGTATAAATGGTCAATCTGCATCTTACCAATATTCTAAAAGAGCCAAATTCCAATTTATGACTTGAGGGTCACTTTTAGTCATACCTTTTCTCCCTAATCTATGTTGTACATAACTACAACTGCAATAAATTTGTCTGAAATTCTATCTGTTGAAATAAGAAAATAAGAGAACTAGATCTAGATCAGAGTTGAGCCATTAGAGGCTGAGTCATTTGAAAAGGTTTCTTTCTTGGGGGCCTTCCTCTTGAACACCAGCAGACAACCTACAGAATGAGACCAGAAAAGTCGGGGAATGAACATAAAATAGGAGGAAGATCCCTCAAAACTTGTCGGGTGTTTTTTTAGTACATTCAAATCTTTAAGGTGTAACTAACTAATTAGCTAGGTTTGAAAATGCTATAGGTAAAAAACTGAGGGAAAGAGGTTTAAGAATGGAAAAACTAATGCAAGAAAACTTGTTGTATTCAAATATAGATATGACTATTGCAACAGCATAACCCTATGCAGTATTCATGCAAGGTGCTTGTTTTGTTAATACAAGCCGAAAGCGAAAACCACTATGGCAGTACTGATCAAGTGTGGCTTCAGTCGCTTGAGACTGTTTTTAAGCCAAATCATAATGAAGGTATTTTATCCATGAAAATCAAGAAAAGTATTGTTTTTAGTTTCACACAGCAAATATAGGCTGTCAAGATCTTATGCAATTTATTTTAAAGTGTGAAATTGAAAAACATAGTACCCCAAATGGAATGCTGTGTCTGAACTTCCTTTCTCATTTCCAGAGTTATTGGCCAAGTTGAGACATCTGGCACCGGTATTTACAAAAGTATTCTTTCTTTCAGTACATGGGTATTGAAGATAAGATGGGACCACACGTTCCGATTGCGGAAACAGACAACGAAGCTCCTCAATCTATAACAAGATATAGGCATAAAGACAAAGTTATCAGTGACATACATTATTCAAAGATAACAGATGCTGGAAGATCAACATTGCACAATAAGAAGAGCAAATGAATAATATTTGCCTGTCTGCGCAAAGTTTCATTCTCCAACATAACCCGCTGTTCCTGGAAAGAAAAAACCAAACAAGTTACCATGACAAAACAGACATTTTCCGTTACTTTTCAAAGTAATTAATATAATCCCAAGTTATATTAAATCCTCAAATTGATACACATTTCAATTCTATCCACAAATTTCTAACCACTAAAATCAAATTCTTCTGCCTTTAATATGAGGAACATGTTGGTGAACTGCATGTGCACATTAATGTGAAAGGCCTAACATGCTGATGTGGTGCAGTTCATAAATATCAAATATGAAATTGTGTTTCTTCTATAGTTATTGATCTACCTATTTCAGAAAACATATCTTCATCTTCCATGTTGAGAAACGACATGTTATCTTTGCTTAAAGAAATACCAAGAAAAATACATTTACCGAATTTCCTTTCAGGATTACTATCCATTGATAGGAGATCAATTTCTTATTTACAAACAGTCAAATACTCACTACCATGTAGCTGTGTCAGAGTGCATCATTTGCTTAAATGCTTTATGGGCAGATATCACTAACTATATCAGACCTATAAAGAAGCCAACGTCACATATAATCTCAGCTATTTTAGACTTTCTTGCAAATTCTCCTAGGTTTGTGAAGCCCATTATTATAATTTCATAAACCTAACTTCTGATTCCCATATACCTGAACTCTAGATTGCTCCAGTTGCTCCATGAGTAATTCCTCCTGAAAGATCAAATGTTAAGGGTTATGGCTGGGCACATTAATTATGTTCTTCTCTTCAATGAAAAGGAAAAAAAAAAAACGTAGAGAAGGGGAAAAGAGATAAGATAAAATGTGACCTTTCTCTCCTTGACAGACAATAACCCCTCATTAAGTTGCTGCTCTAAATTTTGCAATTCCTTTAAACCCAATGCTGTCAGATCCTTACCCAACATCTGTCTATAGTCACAAAGGTAAGTATTCATAAGTGGTAGTGCTGCTATCAACAGAAAAAGAAAGGAGAATGCAAAATAACAATAATATAAAAGAAAATTTCTAACAGATTGATAGAACACATACAATTGCTTTGTTTCTAGCTTTGCAATTTCCTCTCTTAGAATCTCCACCATCTTAGAATCTTCCTTCTAAAGAAAAAAATATATTAGTAAACATAATAATCCCATAATGATAACAAGGAACTACCTAATGAAAGAAATTTTAAAAACAATGCAGGCAAACAATAAATATTTGCAGCTAAGAAAACCAAACTACCCAATAGATTATCTACAATGGCAACTGAATGTCAAGACATAAAACAAAAAGTTGTACTTATTTTGTATATTAAAGGTGAAAATTGGTGACAATGCCATACCATGAGTCACATGGCTCAAGTTTCTCAAGTCCATCATACAAAACAATGGAGAAATAGAGGGTGGTGTAAGCCATAGGATAAGGTGAGAGAATAAAATGGAGGAGTGTATTGAGTGTAATCTGTGATAGAAAGGTAATATTCAAGCTCAAGGGAAACTGGGGTGGATAAAACGGAGGAGTGTATTATTTGTATCATATAGTACCCGAGTTAATGGTTCTTACTTCACATCTGATCACTAATTATAGAGTTTCAGTTGGGGTAGGGTGGACAAAACCTAAGCTAGATCAATCATTTACTTTTTGTAATTAGCTTTCGGAATATACAATAAAACTTCAAAACAGCATCATACAGAATGTTTATTGAGGGATATAATGCAGCATAAATGATTACTTCTAGAGAGTACTTGTCATTGATCAATGTAATGATATTGACATGACAAAACAACACAAGAATGTCAAGAAATTATCTAAAATCGCCTATCACATATTGCTATATTAATCATTCAAAGAAAAGAATCTTTGGATTTCTAAAACTGAAAACTGCCAATTCTTTACAGTTCTTGGCATCACAAATCTTTGGGTCTAAAGGTGAAGTACCAGCCATGGCCTACCACAATTTGGTAACAGATTCAAGTTTATCCATCAAAGAGACATCAAATGCAATCCTTGTGAGACTAATTACATATTTTGTTTTATCCAAAGACTGATTACATATTTGAGGCATGCTAATAAAACTTCAAATGAAGTTTGTATATTAATATTTTTATTAGATTTAAGTTCCACTAATCGAAGAACAAGTTATGTATTATTTAAATCAGAGAAGAGATTAAAACTAGACCTGTATATTTAACTAGCAGAAAAACAAAATATGAAACGTTCCTTTCTCAGGAACTATAGTGCGTTATATGGAAATATAATGTTTGATTAACAACACAGTTCCAAAAACATGTAATGGATAGAAGTTGTGTATGTATCTTAAATAAGGAAATCATGTTCTTCTTAAATCAATAAAAGAATTAGAAGAACTACTGCATATGAAGTAGCATGTGATTGGAACCAAATTTACTGTAGATTAATGTAGAAAACACTCAGAATAGTACTCTGATTACAAGGGTAAAATGCAAGAAAGGTATAAAACCTGAGAATGAAAGAAAACAAATCAGAGATGGAAAATTTCTCTGCCCCGTGGCAAGAGCCACCCCAAAAAATAAATGATTGCTTGCCTTCACTCTCTGCTCTACTCACATTTATCCCCACTGAACCCTTAACCACATTCTCCTTCTCACCCATTTTCCATTGCCACAAGCAGATTGTTATGCCGCAGCTCATTAGGTTGTATGTTTCCCATCTTGCTCCTATTCTACCCTAGGCTCAAACCACTTCTTCCTTTTCTATCCTTCCCCTATATATCATCAGGAAACCAAAAGTGGAGAAGTTCATTTTCTGCAAATAAATTACTATTTTCCCGTTGACAATTAAATGCTTGTGCTGAAATATATTCTTCATTTATGATAAACAACATTGTGAAAATGAGAATGCACTATTCAACAACAACAATCAAAGTCTTTTATAGTGAAGAGTTCTGTTTGGACTATAAATAAAGCTAATAAACTTGAGAACAACAAATATATATTTCTTACATATATCGAAAAATACTCAACCTGTTTGTATGATAGTTAAACCTTAATGAATGTTAATAGAATAGAGGGGTACAAGAGGGTACCTGTGTCTTACTTTCTGCTACAGCAGCATCTGCAGAACCAAGGCATTTGTTGTATCTTGAAAGTGTTCGCTTCATACTGCAAGAAGGATTTGTAAGTATACAATATAAATATAGCTTGTAGGAAATGGGCCACATCATATGCCCTTCCATGTTTGGATTTGATAGGACAGTTATGTATTGTGTCTTTAGTCTTTACTCTTCAGGAAGTTATGCATTTGCTTGACAGCTATTGTGTTCGATTTTATATGTATATGGGATGGCTGTTTCTGTATTTTGTGGGTAGTTTATATCAAGTGAGCTTGAGAGAGAAAGATTCTCTGTTAGGGCTTAGGCCAGTGTGTTGTGCTTGCTGTACTATAATTCTTGTTGTACTGTTTGCTGAGTGTAGAGGAAGACTCTTTGTAGGGGGGGAAACCTGTGAAGTCTGTCTTGTGCTGTAACTTTGGCCTAAAAATCAGATTATTTCAAGTAATAAATACATATTTCAGTGTCCTTACTCAAGTTTAACAGGATTTCAAAATTTTTGAAACATACAGCTGAGAAGGACGATAAAGAAATTCCATTGATAAAATCACAAAAAATAGCTAGACTGATGGCTGAGAGGCCATAATCCACTAATATCCAATATAGAAGACTAAAGGACTCTAGTATCATGGGAGCAGCAAAAGCTACAAGTCGTGAACTACTATTCCTGTATCTATACCAGTTTTAAGGGTCTACGAATCCAGTGGAAATCTCTCAGAGGCTCTCTCACATATTATATGTCTCCTACTTCAAAACTTTTGCAAAACAAAATACTTGCTTGATAAATAAAAAGCCACAACCAAAATCAAAAACAGTGTAATTCCAAACAGGAAATAACTGCATATTTTCTAAACATTACCTTGGGTCAAACCTTAATTGCATGGCATGCTTAAAATTGTAAAATATCCTGAAAAATTAATAGTTTTTTAAGACCTATTATTCTTGCTTCCTATATATTTAATTCTCAATATCATGTCTATGACTAATGATTTGATCCATCCAGCTGCAACATCACACAAACACAGAACATATGTTTCTTTGACATTGCAGTCTTGCATTTCAATGGGGGAAACATCAGCGACAGTTTTATTATGCAATCAATAATCTGAGACTAAAGACCTGTTAGACCAAACAAAATCAGTTACTTTATTTTCCTTCTTTCATTTATCGATTCGCAATCATATTAATTTTATAAAATCTTCTTATATACATAGTGCCTTTGACATAAACATTTCAGCAACATAAATATTTAAAATAAATCCATTCCTTTTATTTGTTTTGTTCGTAATTATTTTCAATAAGGAATGAATCCTTTCATAAAAAATGTCCAAAAGACAAATACGTTCATAACAGCAACCATAATTCTAGAATTAAATTCCAGTAGCTTGTATAAACTTTAGTAAATTTTAGTATTTTTAATTAAATCATCTCTACAAAATATGGTAAAATTGAACACCAGACAAAGTAATTTTGAAATTTTTAGCTGGTTATTTTTATAAAACAAATTCACAAAAATGAAAACAATGAACAGTCAAACAGGGCACAGACCATTAGTGGGGCTGCCCTGAGCTTGAGATGGGCAGTGACCCCTGACCCTAATATTTTTATTTCTCTTAAGAGATGAACAGTGAACACAAGTGCAAACACCAATGAAGTTCATAGAAACAGAGATTTTAGCAATGACCATCAATGCAATCACTCACACACGCACAAAATTTAAACACAAAATAAGTCTAAGGGCTCTAAACTGCAGTCCGAAACTGCAATTGTGGCTGCCATAGTTAAAATTTTACTAATAACAACAGCCCTAGGAATTTTACTACTCACACCAAATTTAAAACCATGATAATTTCAATAAATGGAACCAAAATTTCTTTCATATATATATATACATTATACACCATAAAAGAAAGAAAGCAAATTAATTCTCTTTTTTCTTTTTTAATTTGAATTCTATTAACCATGAATACCACTAGTGTTCCAGTACGGGAAGTCCCTGCAGCAGCATCGTGATCGAGTCAGTCGCAATTTTATTAACCGTGACACAAACGCAATTTAAAATAAAACCACGATTTTAACAACTATGAGTAAAATCAAAAATCAAAACTTCCTTGATACACAAACATACACCGTATAAGAAAGGAAAAAAAAATTAAAATACCAGCCCTCGGAATTGTTTCCGCATAGACAAAAGGTTAATTTTTTTGGGTACATGCATCGGTGTAGACACGAAAACAGAGGAAAGAAATTAAATTAAATTAAATTAAATTGAGAGAAGCTTGTGGAAGTTAACCGACAGAATAGGTGTGACGTTAAAACTAAAACAACATGCAAGGGTGTTGGAAAATGGAAAGACGCACCCGGAACTGGAAAACTCGAAGAGCTTGCCAGTGTTGGAGAAAACTATGACGGCAACCTCGGCGTCGCAGAGAATGGAAAGTTCCTGAGCCTTCTTGAACAAGCCGGTTCTCCGCTTGGAGAACGTGACTTGTCTGCTGCTGGCATTGTCGATTCTTTTGATCTCGATCTTCCCTCGACCCATACCGCAAACATGCCCAACTAACTCGAAGGTGATGGCCTTGGCTTTGGGTGGAGACGCGATTTGAGGTTTAAAGTGACACTAAGAGTCCCTTTTGTTGTGTGGTTGGGGGAGAAGACGAAGGGGTCGCGAGACTGAGAAGCGTTTTACCTTAAATGACCAGAGAGGCTGGAAACGGCAACTTTGCATGGCTCCGTCTTGTTCTCTGTGCATTTAGAGAGGCTGTTTTTCTTTTTACCCCATTTTGGATTTTCGTCTGCACCCGCGGGTCCCATTCTTTTTCTCTTTCTTTTCTCCCCTATTCTCATTTTTTCTCTTTTAAAAACTTAATGTACTTCTCGTTAATCTTTACATTATATATATATGTATATATACACAGAGAGAGAGAGAGAGTATCAAATATTAACAAATTATTGTGAGAAATAAAACTTATAAATATAAATTATTGTATTATATTTGAATAGTTAAAATTAAAAAAATATACATGACCTTTTTAAATAATCATATAACTATTAACTAATTTCTAATCTTGATTATTTATATGTAGTTGCATGGTTTAAATTTATAGTTATCATTTTTTATATTAAGAAAAATTCTCACTTGATACCCTCTTTATATATAATTGGTTCAGTTTATTTAATTTTCTTTCATGATAATAGATATAACTTGGCTTAATTACACTTTTTGTCTCTCAAGTATTGCAATTGTGCAATTTGGTACCCTTTCAATTGCACAAATTGAGTCCCTAAATATCATAATTGTGTAATTTTGGTTCCTTTGTTAGTTTTTTGTTAAATATTTAATAGATTTTATATGATGCATTAGAGTCACATTGTTTGTCATGTCATCCATCATCATGTCAATCACCGCATCATCCATCAACTGTCATGTTAAATATTTAACGGAAGACTAACAGAGGGACCAAAATGACACAATTGCAATACTTGAGAAACTCAATTTGCGCAATTGAAATTTGAGTGACAAAAATTGCATTATTGCAAAACTTGAGGGACCCAATTTGCACAATTAGAACTTGGGAGACCAAAATCACACAATTGCAATACTTGAGAAATAAAAAATGCAATTAAGTCTTATAACTTTTAATGTTTGACTACTTTCCTTATTCTATTTTTTTTTTATTTTTTCTCAACAAAATTGTTTGTCTTTTATTATCTATATTTTCTTTTTCTATTTTTTTTTACCTTTCCTTTATTTTACAATTTTTTAAAGAAGATTTTTTTAGAAGCTTTTTCAAAAGAAAAATATTTTAACATAACATTAAAAGATGTGAAAGGCAGGTAATATTAATTTGATAAAACTTCAAGAATATAAAAAATAGAGAAAATCAATACATTTTTTTACTTTTTTTTAAATTTAAATATCTTATGCTTTTACACAATTTTTTATGTAGAATATATATATATATATGTGTGTGTGTGTGTGTGTGTGTGTGTGTTAAAAACAAAGGATGGATTTATGACCCTCAATCAATTTTGATAATAATGAACAGTTTTATGAACAATTGTCTGATCACTCGTTATTATTGCATGACTTTACTATCGTTTGTTCATGCGTTCTTTTAAAGATTCACAACAACTAACTCCTTTAGATGATACTTTTTGATTTGTTAGCTCTGGAGTTTTGAAAAAGCGAAAACCACCTCAAAAGAAAAGATGTCTACATACCTATCTTTGATAAAAGTTACTTACGCATAAAAGAAGGAATTTGTGTACAGATGTCGGTACAAAAAAGCAAATATGTTCGCTACAACAAGATTGAGTACAAGGAAGGCTATATAAGCAGAATGCTTTATCTTATCAGAGTAACTGGTTGGTGAAAAACATTAAATGCTGCATTTAATACCTCAACGATTACTTTCTTCACCAGACGAAGGATGTTTGTAAAAGCTCTTACAACGAACACTTTGGGAGAACTCTATAAATAGAAGAGAAGACCTTAGTTAGGACAACGAAACTCTTGCCATATTTTCATTTCTCTCAATCTGTAATTTTTAAATAACTTTTGTGCGTAACACTTTACTAAACTTCATTATATATTTGCCTGATAAGACACTAGCTTAAGTGTGATAACTTGCCCTCAACCATTTCTTTGTGAAATTGGTGGGAGCTTGAAAAGGCTTTGGATCAAATAATACTTGGATGTTTGCTTAGAGAGGCAAGTAAAAGACTACTTGGGTTGAGCCTGAAGAGGTTTGAATAAAAGAATACTTGTAACTTGTTTAAGTTAGAGTGAGACTTGATTGTTTACCAAGAATAGGACGTAGTCTTTGGGGTGAGACGAACCAGTATAAATCTCTGTGTTTCTCTTGCTTATGGCTTCTCTTCGTTTTTACAAACGTCTTTTAAAGTCCTTATCTTTAGTCCTTTAGACGGAATGCTTGTTGAGAAAGTTTTGCGAAATTTTTTTAATAACACAATTCAACCCCCCTTCTTGTGTTATTCTTGTGTTTTACAATATATAAGAAATTGAGTTAGAAATTGGTTAATCAAGAGTGTTTTAGTAATATACTTTTATTTGTTTATTTCTATAATTTATACATTTATTAACTTAATTTTTAATATTTTCTATTTAATTTATTTTTATTATTTTTTATTAGTCTTCACCACTTAAAAGTCACATATTGATTCCATAATATATATATATATATAAATAAACACGCGCACACACATAGAGATTAATGAAGTTATCCCATTCAATTATTATGTGTATATATTTAATTTCAATAATTCAATCGTTTAATATTATTATATTTTCTTAATGATCATGTATACTAAATTTTAAACAAATCAAACATTTATAATTAAGTAGTTTTATAGTTATCATTTACTTATATTTAAAAAAATGATTCTTTCTTGCCCCATTTTGAAGCCTCCAACCACAGGTCCATTCCTTTTTTCCTTTATTGGTGCCTTATTTTTATTACATCTTTTGAAAACTCATTTAGTTTCATTAATCTTTATGGTCTATATAGGATATCAAGTGAAAACTCTTGGTTATTGTGAGAGAGAATTATATATATATATATATATATATATATGTATGTATGTATATATATATGGGTTAGGATCCTTTGACACCAAGTGTCATAGTCAAATTAAACCTTCAATAGCTTTTCGTAAAATACAAATTTAATCAATTTAACCCTTGAATTTGATGTTCTTATTAATTAGATTAAGTATACAAAATGTCATATAATTCTAAAATTATTTAGGCTACAATAGAATTTCGATCCCTTATTTACATTTGAAGTTTCAGTTTGGTCCCTTAAGTTTAAAAAGTTTCACTTTGGTCCCTTAAAGTTCATTTGTTAGATCAAATTGGTCCTTCTGTTAGTTTATCACAATAATTTGATCAAGTTGGTGACACATGGCAAATTGTGAGAGGTGTCACATTAGCCAAAATTAACATCGTTAAGCCAAAAACTGATAGAAAGACTAATTTGGTCTAAAGAGACATTATAAGGGACCAAATTAAAACTTTTAAAACTTAAGGGATCAAACTAAAACCTAAAATGTAGATAAGGGACAAAAATCTATTTTAGCCAATTATTTAATAGTTCATCAAATTATTTTATTTTAACGTATAACATGGCATTAAAATATATATAAATATTCGATGTTAGATAACATATCTATAAAAATTCAAATGATGTGAAATTTGATATATATGATCATGAGGATAATATTACATAATTCAACAGTTAAATTGGTTAAATTTGTATTTTATCAAAAATTATTAAAGGTATAATTTGATTAACTTTGACACTTAGTGTCAACAAATCTTGACAAATACACACATACATACATACATACATACATACATACATATATATATATATATATATATATATATATATATATATCATATAATAGTTAAAATTAAAAAATAAATACACATGTGTTGTGTTTGAGGTAATGACAATTACCTTTGACCAAAATCTAACAAGGCTTTGACTAACATACTTCTTTACAATTTTTTAAAGAAGAGTTTTTTAGAAGCTTTATCAAAAGAATTTTTTTTTTTTTTTCATAAACATTAAAAGATTATATTTTTTTTACTTTTTTTCTCAAATTTAAATAGTTTATGCTTTTACACAGTTTTTCATGTAAAAATATTTTTTTATATATATAAAAGAAAATGAGTTAGAAATTGATTAATCAAGACTATTTTAGTAATATACTTTTATTTATTTATTTATTTCTATAATTTATACTTTTATTAACTTAATTTTTATTATCCCAAGGGCAATGGTGGTGTCATTGAAATAATATCTAAATATTCAACAGTTAGATTATTGAAATTGAATATATACAAATAATAATTGAATGGAATAACCTTATTACAAATTACTTGTAGAGTAATTTAATCTATCTATCTATATTAGTTGGACTATGTTTGCAATTTATAACTAAGGATTATCTTAAAATACACCAAAGGTGTAGTATGCTAGCGTACTCCAACTAAAAAGTAAGTGGGTGTATGTTAGCAAATACTTGTGGGGTTTGCTAATGTATATCAACTTATTTTTCAGTTGGAGTAAGTTAACAAGTTATGACTAAAAATTACCTTAAAATGCACCAATGGTGTAACTTACTAACGTACTCCAATTAAAAAGCAAGTGGGTGTACATTAGCAAAGTTAATATATAGAGAGAGTTAGGATCCGTTGACACCAGATGTAAGAGTTAGTCAAATTACATCTTTAATAACTTTTTGTATAATACAAATTTAACCAATTCAACCGTTGAATTTGATGATATTATCTTTATGATTATGTATATCAAATTTCACATCATTTGGACTTTTCTAAATATGTTATCTAATATTGAATATTTACATATATTTTAATATCATATTATGCGTTAAAATAAAGTGATTTAATGAACTATTAAATAATTTTAGAATTTTATGAAATTTTGTATACTTAATCTAATTAATAAGAACATCAAATTCAACGGTTGAATTGGTTAAATTTGCATTATACAAAAAGTTATTGAATGTTTAATTTGACTAACTCTTACACCTAGTGTCAACAGATCTTATCCCTATATATATATATATATAGACAGGATCCGTTGACACTAGGTGTAACTTTAATGACTTACACCAAATCTTAGCCATCCAAATAAATCAATCCAATGGTTCTAAATAAGTCAGCTAACAATCAAAAGATAATAATAATGCAGTCACGTGAGATAGATTTCGTAAGCTGATCCACGATTAAATCCGTTATTGAGATATTTTCCCTATCTCATACTTTTCTCTTCTTAGGCACATCAATGCCTTTTTGAGATTCTTGGTCGTTCAACACAATGACACTAGATTCAGGATTTCTTTCCCAGGTAATTAATTTCTGAGCAAGAGTACTGTCACTTTCTTTCATCTGCGAGACGTTGAGAATTGGTGCATCGTCAATGCTTGTTGCTTTATTGGCAGTTTGACACAACACAATCATGTGACACTTGCTTTCTATAATACTGTGAGTTTCTTTTCCTCGCATACAATTTTCTTTCATCATTGTATTAAGCTTTTCCTTTCATTTATTTAATGGGTACATATTTAGAATGGTGGTGCAGTTTGTCTTTTTAGGCAAAAAAAATTCATCTATGCTATCATATTTAGAATGGCAGTGCACCTTTTGTCTTTCATTTATTAATGGGTTTCTTTAATATTTATGTACTATCATATTCTTAGTGCTTTAAATTTAGGGTAAGTTTATTTTTTAGTCTCTTAAATTTAAAATTAATCTTTTTAGTCATTATAATTTGAAAAAACATGTTTTAGTCCCTCTACTCAAATCCTGTTGGTGAATCTGTCATACAAAACCTACCTACTACTGAATCTGCTACACAAAATCCACTTACTAGTATCCTTATTAGTGAAAACATCACACTAAACTTAGTTGATGCTACACAACTGGCTCAATTTTTCCTTGTCAATGATGTTGCAGGTGATCTTGAGGGACTAAAGCATGTTGTTTTCAAATTATAGAGACTAAAAAAATTAATTATAAACTCGGGGGACCAAGAAAAACTTATCCCAAATTTGAGGGACTAAAAACATATTTAAGCCTATTTATAATATGAGTTTAATTTTCTTTCAAAACATATCTAACAATTATTTAATGGCTGTGCAGTTTTTATCTTTTTAGAAAAAAAATGTGTTGGTGTTGCAATATGCTAACACGTTAATTTGTGTTGGATGTGCACTATTGCACTAGTGGTATAAGAATTGATAACAATAAGAAAGGTTAATAATGAAGTTCGAATTTGTTGTATAATTTTTCTACCGTGTGTAAAAATTTTATATTGGTTAATTTCAATTCATTTTTGTTTGTCTTTTATATCTTTCAGGAATATATTAATTATTGGATTGTGAAGTGTTTCTTGCTAGATGGGAAGGAGGGTATGGAAAGTTCTAATTTGAAGAGTATAGAAGATCATGAAACAGTTGTTGATCTTGTGTCTAATGATTTAGAGATTACTCTAGAAAATAATTCAATACATGAGGTTAATGTTGATTAGCATCCTAATCTTGTTCCATGTATTGTAATGGAATTTGACTTCCTTAATGGTGTTAAAGAATTCTACACAACATTTGCTAAGAAAGAGGGTTTTGGAATTCAGACTCTATCAACTAAGAAAAATTTTTGTATACTCGTATGTTCCAATGAAGGTAGACATATAGTCAAGAGTGGCAATGATGAATAGTGCAATAGTTACTAGGAAAAAATTAAGAAAAAAATGCTCAACTTCAAGAACTGATTGTAAGGCATCTCTTGTTGTATCAAAAGCATGGAAGAGAAGTAATGTGTTGTCAAAAGATTTAGTAATAATCGTAATCATGTCATGGTTAGCCTCAAGAGTGTGAGTTATCTTTAATGCCATAAAAAAAATGAGTATAGCAACTAATTGTAGAGAAGTTTGATGAAGAAGGGGTACCTACAGGAAAGGTTGCCACAATGTTTAAAAGTGGAGAAATGTCTTTTTCCAATAGGGATTGTTGGAATCATCTTAGAAATCTTAGACAAAGGAATCTCGACATTGGAGATGCTTAAGTTGTTCTCAACTTTTGCAAGCAAAAACAAGCTGGGAATTCAATTTTTTTTATGCAATACAATGTGATGATGAAGTTAGAATGATAAGTTTTTTTTTTTTTTTTGGGGTAGATGCAAGAGCTAGATTTGCCTATAAAAATTTTGGAGACTTTACATTTGGTACAATGTATAAAACTAATAAGTACAATATGCCATTTGCACCTTTTACTGGGTTGAATCATCATTGTCAATCTATCTTATTTGGTTGTGCTTTGTTCCAAGATGAAATTGAGAAGTCTTTTGAATGGCTATTTCAAACTTGGCTTAAGGCAATGAATGGAAAAAGTCTTGTGTCGATAATAATAGATCAAGACTTCACAATGAAAGTAGCCATAGCCAGGGTATTTCCACACACTCGTCACCAATTATGCTTGTGGCACATTAGAAAAAAATTTTCCGAGAAGCTTTCATATATATACCATAAAAAATCAAATTTCAAGAAGGAGTTAAAGTTATAATGATTCACCATCCATAAAAGATTTTGAAGAAGAGTGACAACGTATAATGGCTAATTATGACTTGAAGGAGAATGAACGACTTCAAGGTTTATACAACATATGAGAGTCATGGGTCCTTGTTTATAATATAGGAACTTTTTTGGCTGGGATGAACACTACACAAAAGAGCGAGAGTATCAATTCTTTTTTTGATTCTTTTGTTAACTCTTCAATAACAGTGCAAAATTTTGTTGTGAAATTGGACAAGGCAATGGATAGTCACTCTAAAAAGAAAAAAGATTTTGAATCAAGGCATTGTTTGCATCTCTTAGATATCAAGTCAAAGATTAAGGAGCATGTTGCATTAATTTATACAAGAACCATTTTTGGAAAGTTTCATGATGAACTTGTAAAAATTGCTCAATTTACAAAGGAGAAAATTCAAAAGAATGGGTCTCAATAAACATACAAGGTATCTAATTGTTATGACTCTCAAGACTCCTTTATTGTTTATGTGCATCTTTGTGACACTCTTATCACATTATCTTGTTTCCAAATAATATTCATTTTAATTAAAGTTATTTTCTTAAAAATGAGAACGAAAATTCTATTTTATTTATAATTGATTTAAAAACTCAAATGATTTATAAACGTATTTGTAAAACATTATCATGACAATAATTAAGAAGCATATAATTTCTAGATATAAACATTGGTAATACATATTCATAATATATCACAAGTCTCCAATGTGCATAAGAGTAATACAATCATCCTGATGAAGATCAAGAAGGACCTTCAAGAAGGGAAAGGCTAGAAAGGGGAAGTTGATGATTGGGTTAGGAATACCTATGAGGGGAAGAGTAAAGAGACCTAAGGAGCATCTAGAGGTGATCAACACATTACAAGCTCAGGCCCAAAGTGGGAAAAGAAAAGCCCAAGATGGTGCACTTGATCAAGTGGAAGAAGGTCCAACCTAAGGAACTTAATAATGCACCAACTATGGGCTTGCAATTTGATTTTTTATTTTATTTAAGTGTCTTTTTTTTAACTATTTTAATTGTAATAAATGGGCTAGCCTGATGATAATTAGGAGCCTAAGTTTCAATCCTAGATTATGTTTCTTTTGAATTCAATTTAAGTTGAGGAGAATGATAGCATTATAAGTGGGGGAGGTACTCAGCATGCAATATAAGGAGGTGAAGGAAATGGAAGCAATGAGAGACCTTCTAAAGTAAAATGTAGGAGAAAATGTGTAAACAAAAGAAGTGTGGATAAGGTATTTAGTGTTGAGGTAGGTGGAGATGGTTCAACCTTCTAAACCAACATTTGACTAAAGATGCATATGACAGTGAAATTCTGTTAAGTAGCGATTAAGATATAGATGATACAGGTATGATATTTGAAAGATTCAATGAAAATAAAAATGTCCCAATATTTTCAATTCAAATTGGGAATGTAATTTCGATCATGTAAAGAGTTTAAGGATGCAATCACGAGCACTCAGTGTTGAATGGCAGAGAGAATAAATTTGTCAAGAATGACTTGGAGAGGGTAAGAGCAATGTAAACATGAGTGTGAATTTCTTACTTTTGTTAGCAGAGTAGGAAATAGCACCACATTCAGATTAAAGACATTGCATCCTAAACATACTTGTGGTATGGTGTTTAATAATACTAGTGCAAACTCAGTGGGTTGCAAAGGTTATGGCTGATAGATTGAAAACAAGCAGTGATGGTCTAAAGTTGAATGACATTATTGGAGATATAAGAAGTAGGTATTCAATAGGGATTATAGTTGGAAGGGCATGGAAGGCTAAGAAAATTGCCAAAGAAGTGATGGATGGTGATGTAGTTAAACAATACTCACTATTATGATTATAAGTTGAAAGGTTGAAGGCAGCAAACAATCTGAATACTTGTAAACTACAATTAGAAAGGCCTGTAGGTGCTTTGCTGCTAACATTTGGTAGTTTCTACATGTGCTTAGAGGGGTTTAAGTTTGCATTGAGATCCTCTTGTAGACCACTGATCGGAGTGGATGGTTGCCACCTAAAAACTAAATATATGCTGGGAAACTTTTAATAGTTGTTGGGAGGGATCCAAATGACCAATACCTCCCAATAGCATTTGTTGTGGTTGAGAATGAAACCAAGGAATCTTGGAAATGGTTTTTGAATTTACTACTAGAAGACATTAGTGACATTGCCTCAAATAAATAAGTTTTATTAGTGACATTGCCTCAAAGGTATCTATCAAACCCTCCTAATAGATTATTTTTTCTTTATGAAATTGAAATTTGTATCTTAACTTAAAATCACTAAATGATTTTCAGGGGCTTATTCCAACAATTGTTGAGTTTCCAGAGGGTGTAGAGCACAAATTTTGCTTGAGACATCTTTATGCTAATTTAAAAAAAAAGTTTAGTGGAGGGACACTATTGATAAACCCCAAAGGTGGATCTTAATTTTCAACACCTCAAATTTTCCCAAATTGAATTCACAAAATAGAATTTGAAGAAAAAGAGAAAATGGAAAAGAAAAGGAATGGAGAAGACGCCATAATCAATTCATGATTGATGAGTCAATGAGGATTCGCCACAAAGAAATTGTTCTTTGATAATAATCTAATGGTTCCATCCAAGAACCTAGAGAGAACACTCTCTTAGCAAAAATGCTATCAATTTCTCAATTTCTCAAAATGCTATCATAGGGACCTATTTACACTATCACTAAAATAAGGCCTAAATAGTAACAAGCCCAAAACAAGTCATAATAGGTCCAAACATAGTCAACC
The DNA here is from genome assembly GCA_004329165.1 of Spatholobus suberectus. Lineage (NCBI taxonomy): Eukaryota > Viridiplantae > Streptophyta > Magnoliopsida > Fabales > Fabaceae > Spatholobus > Spatholobus suberectus. Next base: position 40,074,821 of record CM014736.1, read on the forward strand.
AAAAAGAATAAAGCTAACAACTTCACTAAAGCCCAACAAAGGCCCCAAATAAAAGTGCTAAAAAAATAAAAGGAAATCCTAATCTAAAACTTGGCTCCAATTTATTATCTTCAAGCTTCCCAGACCCTCTTCTTCCTTCCCCACGAATGTGTTAAGCCTCTTGCCAAGTTCCTCTTGAATCATCCTTCTCCTTCCTCTAGTCATAGGACCTTCCATGTCCATCTCTTCTTTCTTGAAGTCCTTGGATAGTCCTCTATCATCCTCTCCTTCTTAAAGATAATTTGTCCTCAAATTTGGAGCTTGGGTACCTACATCACAAAAAGACAAGTCACTAACATTGAAACTATTACTCCCACCAAAATCAAGAGGCAAGTCAATTTTGTAGGCATTGTCATTCATGCTCTCCAACACTTGGAAAGGACCATCTCCCTTTTCTTGAAGCTTAGATTTCCTCTTAGAAGGAAACCTTTCCTTCCTCAAGTGTACCCAAACGCAATCACCGGTCTCAAACACCATCTTCTTCCTCTGTTTGTTTGCTTGTTTTGCATATTGTTCCATCTTCTTCTCAATTTGATCCTTCACCTTCTCATGTAAGTTTCTAACAAAAGTGGCTTTAGAAGGCCCATCTCTATCCATCATAGAAGAAATGTTAGGCAATGGCAACAAATCAAGAGGAGATAAAGGGTTAAAACCATAAACAACCTTAAAAGGAGAATGAGAACTAGTAGAATTAACAACCCTATTGTAAGCAAACTCAACATGTGGTAAACAATCCTCCCAAGTTCTCAAAATTTTCTTAACAAAACACCTAAGGAGTTGAGATAAAGTTCTATTAACCACCTCCGTTTGCCCATCCGTTTGAGGATGACAAGTAGTAGAAAAGAGAAGCTTAGTACCAAGCTTTCCCCACAAAGTCTTCCAAAAATGGCTTAAGAACTTGGAATCCCTATCCAACACAATGCTCCTAGGCAATCCATGTAAGCACACCACCTCTTTAAAGAACAAATCTGCCACCGCACAAGCATCATCCACTTTGTGGTATGGTATGAAATGAGTCATCTTTGAGAACCTATCAACCACAACAAAAATGGAATCTTTCCCCCTCTTGGATCTTGGGAGACCAAGCACAAAATCCATGGATAAGTTGATCCAAGGGGAGTTAGGAATAGGTAATGGAGTATATAATCCATGATGCATGACCCCAGATTTAGCCTTTTTACACACGAAGCACCTATCACAAATTTTATGCACATCATGCTTCATATGTGGCCAAAAGAAATGTTTGTGCAAAATGTCCAAGAAACTGCATCGGCTACCACATTAGCCTTGCCTTGCTTATGCTTGATCACATAAGGAAATTGTTCCAAGAACTCCACCCACTTGGCATGTCTCTTGTTGAGCTTGCCTTGGCCCTTTAAATGCTTAAGGGATTCATGATCACTATGTATCACAAATTCCTTAGGTAAAAGATAATGTTGCCAAGTTTGCAAAACTCTCACAAGTGCATACAATTCTTTATCATATGTGGAGTAATTCAAATGAGCACCCTTCAACTTTTCACTAAAATAAGCAATGGGATGCCTTTTTTACAACAACACACCCCCTATCCCCCCACATTAGATGCATCACATTCAATCTCAAAAGATTTAGCAAAATTAGGTAAAGCAAGAATAGGTACATGTGTTAATTTATCTTTCAAGCTATTAAAAGCCTCCTCTTGTTCACTCCCCCTCCCTTCGCCCCCCCCCCCCCCCCATTTAAACCCCACATTTTTCTGTACAATTTCATTTAAGGGGGAAGCTAGTGTGCTAAAGTCTTTCACAAATCACTTATAGAAACTAGCCAAACCATGGAAACTCCTCACCTCACTCACATTTTTAGGTATAGGCCAATCTCTAATAGCTTTTACCTTTTCCTCATCAACTTGCACACCTTTAGAACTCACAACAAAGCCAAGGAACACTACTTGTTTAGTGCAAAATGTGCATTTGTCCTTATTGGCATACAAACTTTCTTTCCTAAGCACTTCCAAGACACTCCTAATATGGCCCAAATGATCATCCAAAGTCAAGCGATATATCAAAATATCATTAAAATAGACAACCACAAACTTTCCAATGAAATGTCTCAACACATGATTCATAATTCTCATGAAAGTGCTAGGTGCATTGGTTAGGCCAAAAGGCATAACCAACCATTCATACAATCCAAACTTAGTTTTGAAAGTGGTTTTCCACTCATCACCTTCTTTCATTCTAATTCGGTGGTAACCACTTTTCAAATCTATTTTGGAGAATTAACAAGAACCATGCAACTCATCCAACAAATCATCAAGTCTAGGGATTGGATGTCTATACCTCACGGTTATGTTGTTGATGGCTCTACAATCCGTGCACATTCTCCTTGATCCATCCTTCTTTGGCACCAAGATAATGGGCATAGCACAGGGGCTCAAGCTCTCTCTCACCCATCCTTTTTGCATCAACCCTTGCACTTGCCTTTGAATCTCCTTAGTCTCTTCCGGATTGCTCCTATATGCGGGTCTATTAAGAAGTGAAGCTCCCGGAATGAGGTCAATTTGGTGCTTAATTCCTCTTAGTGGAGGCAAGCCATGAGGAATGTCTTTAGGAAAGACATCCTAAACTCCTTCAACAAGGCTTCAATACCTAGAGGCAAAGTCATAGCAATGGAAGACAAACACAAATCATGAGGCATTAGCATAAACATAGGTTGCCTTGCAAGCATCACTCTCTTCACCTCTTTAGCTCTCATAAACAAGCTCTCCACTTTTCTCCCAACTATCTTTTCACTCTTTTCTCTCTTTTTATTCTGTTTGTTTTTCTCTCCATCTTTTTTTTTCTTTCTCTTCTTTTCTCTTGTTCTCTTTTCAATCTCATTTTTATTTGGTCCGCACAAACCTCACTTGGAAACAAAGGTGGGAGGGTAACCTTTGTTCCTTTATGTACAAAAGAGAATTTATTAGTTAAGCCATTATGCACAACATCCCTACCATATTGCCAAGGTCTACCAAGCAAAGATGGCTAGCCTCCATAGGGACTTCACAAAGAATTTCATCAAAATATTTACCTATGGAGAAACACACCAAAACTTGCTTATCTACAACTATTTCTCCATTCTCACTCAACCATTGGACCTTATAAGGCCTAGGGTGAGGGGTGGTTTTTAGGCCAAGTTTCTCCACTAACCTAGCACTAGCAACATTAGTACAACTTCCTCCATCAATAATCAAAGAACATAATTTTCCCCTAACTAAGCACCTAGTATGAAAAATGTTCTCTCTTTGTGTTTCATCTTTATCCTTACAAACATTCCCCATAAGCCTCCTAACCATCCAAAGGTCCCCCTCATGGGGTGGGAGGTCACCATCACTCTCACCCTCATTAGATGAACTAGATTCACTAGAGGAGGATGCACTAACCACATCACCATTATCCAAGACAATCATAGTCCTCTTATTAGGACATTGGGAAACAATGTGACCTTTCCCTAAACATTTAAAAGACTTAATGGAACTAGATTTAGAAGGATTAGAGGTAGAGTTAGGAGGGGTTTTACCACTTGAAGAACTCTTCTCTTGAAGTTTGGATGAAGAGCCCTCCTTCTTAAATTTGTCCTTATCCTTCCAAGATGAAGAAGCGTAGGAGGAAGACTTTTTGAACGATTGCTTCCTCTTCAATTGTTGCTCCACTTTGATGGCTTGGTGAATGAGCTCCTCCATAGTGGCATAATGATGCAACTCCACAATGTCTTGAATTTCCCTATTAAGTCCATGCAAAAATCTAGCCATGGTTGCCTCTTGGCTCTCCTCCACTTGAGCTTTTATCATTGCCATCTCCATCTCCTTATAGTATTCATCCACACTCTTCCCTCCCTATGTAAGCCTTTGGAGTTTATTATGAAGATCTCTCTAATGGAAACCTAAGAGGCCCAAGTTGATTGAGACCTTAGAGGTCCAAAAGGAGATCCAAAGTAGAGCAAAGCTTAAAGAAGAACTACAAGGACTTGGGAAACCTTGACAAGATTAAGAAATAAGAAGACTAAGAAAGCTACTTTGGATCAAACAAAAAATTGAACAACTTATTCTTAGTCAAGTTAAATTTAGAAGGAGAAGCACTTAAGTTGATCCAAGTAGTCCAAGTTGATGAAGAGTCCAATGTGGAGAAGACTTTGATTAGCTATCACTGTATAATTGGACCTTTAGTTTTCTGTTTCACTTATTTTTGTAATTGGGCCTATTCTTTGGGCTTAAGGGTTAGCCTCTTTACTTCATAATTAGAGTTAGCCTCCTTGTGTGAGTATCACCTTAGAATAAACTCTATAAATAGATATGTAATCCCTCTCATTTGGACAGAGTTGAATAATATTGAGGTTTACTCATTTGTGAGTGTGAGTAGAGCACTGGCTCCTCTTTGGGGTTCTTAGATTGAACCTTTCTTGGTTCTTATCAAAGGTTTCTATACCTTTGTGGCGAATCTTCGCTTGGCTTATCACTCTCTATAGAGTGTGGCGCCTTCTGCCATTTTCTTTTCTATTCCACATTATTCTATTTTACTATCTTCTTCAATTTTCTTGTCTTTTCTATTTTGTCATTTTAATTCTCTTGCTTACTTGTTATGCACCATTTACTTAATTCTCTTATTTGTTTGCGCAAGTCTTATCTTCTACCTTTCTTCATTTTCTTTTATTCTTATAATTCTTGTTACAAGATAACCAACTCAAGGACAATCCGTAAAAACAATATGAATCCTCTTAGGATCATATCACTCTCCCATAGTAAGAAGCCACAAATCTATCCCTCATAGTTCTCTTCATTTCTAACCAAGTGTTCACCATAAGCCTCCTCATCCTCACAATGTCACGCTTCATTTGGTTCCACCACACCAAAGCATATCCTTCAAACTCCAATGAAGCCAATCTAATTTTCTTTTCTTCACTATAATCATAACATGAAGATATTTGCTCCACTTTCATCTCCCACTCAAGGCACTCAAGGTACACTTCCGAGTCACAAGTTCCCTCATCTGCCCCATAACCTCCATCACTCCCATGAGAAGATGAAGTATACCTCCTTCTCTCCACATTTTCCAACCTCACACTCACATCTTCATTACTCTTTTGCATCATCTCCCACCTTGTCTCATGCTCCCTATGTATTGCTTCTAACTTTGTATCATTTTCCATTCTCAACCGCCTCATCTCCTCCCCAATTTTAATCATCTCCGCCATTAATTTTGTGGAGTTAGGAGATGGTGGATCACTACTCGCCGTTGGTGAAGCCATACCTACACAAAATGGTTAGCACAAATAATAGAAATCAAAGAATCCTCTCCACTCTCTAGGTGTTTATACTCAAGTCACTCATGTTTCACTTTTTCAAGCTTTTTCTATAATTTGCTCTCTCGCTTTTTTTTTTACCACTCTTGTTCCTCTTAAGTTCTTGAAAAGAACCACCAAATTTCAATAATAAAGAAATTCTATGTGAAATATGCCACGAGATCCAAAACCAACTCAAGAAGCCAAAAAAAAAAGGAAAACTTGATGACAAAACCCAGGAATTTAAATGACAAGCAATAAAAGCTATAAGCAACGAAAGGAACACTCAAACGAAGGCCAAATGAAGACGAAAGGAAGACTCAAAGACAAAGAGATAAGAATAAGTAAGGAAAAATGAAGAGCATGTGTATATCCACCACAAAAAACAAGTCAAAAGTATATGAAAGAAAAATAATATCACTATGAGAGTTAGATCACCAAAGAGGGCAGACTTTTTTTTATAAATGGGCATTTTTTTTAATTTTTTTATAATATTTTTTTGCAGTTTTGCCCCCAAACTTTTTATAATTGCACTTGGGCACCTAAATTTTTTTGTATTTTCACCTTTGACCCTATAAAATTGCCAATTGGTCCTTGAATATTTTCTTTTTTTTTTGGACCTTCAATTTTTTTATTTGCAAAAACGCTCTAACTCTCTCCAAACAAAATTTTTAAGATCTAACAAGTGTTTTTATTACAAAAATCTCAAGAACACCTCAAGAACACTTTGAGTGTTCTTCCCTAATTTCAAAATTCAAAACTCCCAAAATTAACTTTAAACTTCCAATCAAGTAATTTTCACCAAAATTTAAGTGTCTATATGTGAAATAACACAAATCAAGTATGGATTTAACACAAAAACACTGACTAACATGAATCTAGATGGATCAAAATCTAGATCTAAAAAGAACAAATGAAAAACAACAAGAACAAAACTGTAGAGTTTGACACAATTTAGATGAAACAAGATGAGAATAAAACCAAACAAGGTGGATGAACAACAACTAAGGCAAAACACAAGGAATTAAGCAATGAAAAACTCACAAATTTGCTATCGCATCCACCCAGTGGCTTATGGAGGCCACTCGGCGGACACCAGCCAAAATTGGTACCACGAAATCAGCGACTTGCAGTGCAAAATTAACACGAAATTTGGCCCAATTGGATGTGTAATTGGTATTGAATTTGGCTCGAGATACCAAATGATAAACCCCAAGGTGGATCTTAATTTTCAACACCTCAAAATTTCCCAAATTGAATTCACAAAATAGAATTGAAGAAAAAGAGAGAATGGAAAAGAAAAGGAATGGATAAGATGCCACAATCAATTCATGATTGATGAGTCAATGAGGATTCGCCACAAAGAAATTGTTCTTTGATAAGAATCTAATGGTTCCATCCAAGAATCTAGAGAGAACACTCTCTTAGCAAAAATGCTATCAATTTCTTAATTTCTCAAAAGTGTTTACCAAGTGTCCATAGGGACCTATTTACACTATCACTAAAATAAGGCCCAAATAGTAACAAGCCCAAAATAAGTCATAATAGGTCCAAACATAGTCAACCAAAAAGAATAAAGCTAACAACTTCACTAAAGCCCAACAAAGGCCCCAAATAAAAGTGCTAAAAAAATATAAGGAAATCCTAATCTAAAACTTGGCTCCAATTTATTATCTTCAAGCTTCCTAGACCCTCTTCTTCCTTCCCCACGAATGTGTTAAGCCTCTTGCCAAGTTCCTCTTGAATCATCCTTCTCCTTCCTCTAGTCATAGGACCTTCCATGTCCATCTCTTTCTTTCTTGAAGTCCTTGGATAGTCCTCTACCAACTATGGAGGGATTTGATGATGGGTGCTACCAATACTACTTATTTTTGGAAATGGGAGGAAAAAATGCTACAAATTAAAGAAGTGAATGAAGATACATACAAGTGGTTGTTTGCCATTCCCAATGGATCATGGTGTAAACATGCGTTCTCCCATCATGCTAGGTGTGACCTGTTGATGAATAATATCAGTGAGGCATTCAATAGTATTATTCTTGGAGCAAGGAGCAAACCAATTATAACTTTATTTAAATGGATACGGCATTATTTGATAGGAAGATTCTCAACTTTGAGACAATAAGTAACTACCTATAGGGGACAAATTATGCCTAAGCTAAGGAAAATGTTGAATAGAAAGGTGTTGCATTTAGGTAATTGGATAGCCATATGGGTTGGAAGGATGGAATTTGAGGTGTGCCACTATTTCTTAACAGAGAAGTTTAAGGTGAATTTGGAAGGCCACTACTATTCTTGCAATTTTTGGGGATTGGTTGGCATTCCTTGTAGGCATGCAGTTGTAGCCATCACCTACAAAGGAAAGGATCCAACATTATATGTGCATAGTTAATACAATAAGGGGTCTTATGAGAGGTGCTATTCACATGGCATATCACCTATTAATGGTGAGGAAATGTGGCCACAAAAAGATTATGAAGAGATCTTACCTCCTAGGTACAAGAGGGGTCTTGGAAGACCCAAAAATTAAGAAGAGAACCAAATGAGACTACTAATTCTATTAAGATAAGAAGAACAACAAATGCCTATTCTTGTGGTAGATGTGGCCAAAATGGTCACAATAGCCAAAAATGTAAACTTCCTCCTTCACTTGTTGAGACTACAAGTGTTGCAGAACCAACACAACCAATTGGTGTTGTTATAGATGCTAATCAAGTAATTGGTATTGGTACAACTACTGAATCTGCAACCAAAGAAAAAAAAGGTAAATTACTTTAACTAAATGCTTACATTAGAATTTCTTTTTAAATTTTAGTTTAACATAATCTTGTGTTATTTGTAAGGAAAAGGAAACAAAACATTTCAGCCTCCAAGAGCTAGGAAAGTTGTTGAAAAATCAGGTATAAGCCTCCAAGATGAATCATCATCTACACCTATTTCACAGCTAGCTCTTTCTGGACAACAAATTGTTGTTGCTGCACCTCCAGCTACAAAATTTGTAAAATCAAAGGAAGGAAACAAAAACAGGGTAAACAAAAACTGTTTGAGCAATTTTATGTTTGTCGTATGAATTTTTAAGCTAACACATACCTTGTTTGAACATTGACAGAGGAGATTGGTAAAGAAAAGTGCAACAACACAACAAGGGGTTTCTGGATCTTCTGCATCAGTGCAAGCATCGTCTGTAACCATGGATACGCCATCTACAACAGAGTTGGGATCTCACACTTCAAGTGCAGGATCAACACCTTCTGCCTCAGTACTTGAATAAGCTTTCAACCAAACAACAAAATGATATATAGTGCCACAGTGCTTGCACATGGGTCAAGTGATAGGCTGTTTTGGTTTTGTAGTCTTTTTTTTTTTTGAAATTTGATTGTTTGTATCTGACACTGTTGGTCAGAATCGAATATTTTACAGTACTCAGGCTGTGGTAGTAGATATTTAATATGCCATATTAAATAGCACAATATTAGGTGTGCAAATCACTTTTTTGATGTTATGTGATGTAGTTTCACTTTTTGTCAGATTTTATGTGTGGTGGTTTTGCATAGGACATTGGGATGTAGTGTTTTAATACCATTTTCATTAGAATGTAATGAAAGCACTGTATATGTTGTGCCTTTAATTTTTGCCTCTTTTAGTTGTAGTCATTAAATAACATTGAAAAAAGTGGTGGGGAATGTGGTCCTTTGCTGTCTACATTAGCAAAAGTAGATGTGGACAATGAAAATTTACAAGGACTTACCACAATTAGATGGACTTTTGTATCCCTCAATTAATTCTCAATGGGCAAGGAAGCAAGTTTCGATTTAAGTTATGGTGGACCTTTGTTTGATGAGCAATGTATATGGGGCTTTTATTGTATATGCACAAGGCATATGTAGCAGTTTCTCATAAAACTGCTTGTGTCTTGGTTTATTGGCCTCATGTGTTTTGCGTGGCAATAATGTAATGTACATGGGGAGGCGCCATTAGGTGGGGGGGGGGGGGGGTGGTTGTTGTATATGGTATGATATCTATTTGGTAGGGTTAGGTGTGTTGATGTTGGGACATAGACTGTGGGCTCGGGTAATCTCTTTTATAGATGGCCTTTTATAACTTTGTATTCTCTTAGTATTATCATTGCCTTTTCCAAAAAAAAAAAAACAAGGACTTACCACAATTTTTATTATAGGGACTAAATCCAAAATAATTCAATTTTATAAAGAATTTATAACAACAAAATTAAAAATTATAGGGAAAAAATCGTGGCAGCCATATCTTGACTTTTTGCATGTCCATATCAGTACACAGCATCTACCAAAAGGCCATATCAATAGACATATACCATATCAATTAAAGTAAATTTATGCATTCCAAAGGTTGAACTTAACATAACACAAAGGCCATTATACATAACATTTCTTAACATTGCCTCATTTTCCTACAAGTTGTTAAAATAACTCCATAAACCTTTCCCATAATGGGCCTAAAAATTACACAACAACTAAAACACTATTCAATGCCGAACCCCATTTAGTGACCAAACCTAACTTTCATTGCATACAAAATACAAAAAACACTACTCAGTGCCCAAACAAAAACTACAGCACAACCTATATAATCTTAATCAATTTTTGCTCCACAGCAAGCTTCCTGTGTAGTTTTCCATTTTTCTTCACTTCTTCATTTTCCTCTTGCCAAACATGCAATTCATTCTTAAACTTTGCAATCTCAACCTCAAAGCTTATAATCTTCTTCTTTAGCAAATCAATATCTGTTTAATAACTTTCAACCTTCTTCTCTAGCTCTTTAATTTCTTCAGGAAACCTCTTCCTTTCATCTTCAACATCAACATGGTTGAACCCTAACTATTCACTTCATTAAAAAAACTGCTGCCATTTTGTTTCTGTGTACAAATCAACAATATCAAAAACAAATACACACTGTTACCAAATCAAATAAAGGAAAAATGTGGTAACTTACATTCTAATTTGGGCACCTCCAAAATGTTTTTCTGGGTTCATAGCACTATGTGAAGCCAGTAATACAACATCATGCCCACACCAACATACCAGCCTACTAGTTATTGAAGATCAAGACAACGTCTTCGATGGACCCCCTTTCTTGTGCACACCAACCTTCCCTTCCATTTTTCATCCAGGCAAAGAAACTTTAGAATGAAGAAACCCACTATGTTAAAATGTTTACATGACAAGGAAAGGAATTTTAACTCAAGTTGTTTTTGGGTTCTAAAGAAATTTAGTCCCTATAATGTAAAACAACAATAGCTGAGATGGATTGCAAACGTGACATTCTACTATTTAAAAATTGGCCACGTAAAAATTTTTAATATAACAAGGACTTTTTTTAAAAAAATATTTTCTAAGGACTAAAATCAAAAATCGGACAAATTACTAATAGTATATTTAAGCCAAAAAATTTTATGGGTTAAACTTTATTAAAGGCCATTTGGCCATTTTGATTAAAATATCATTTGAAGAAAATTTTGTTAATTGACTTAAGGTATTAGGCTTTAAAGTAACTAATAGTTGTTTAGTAAAAATCTAAAACAAGTAAAAGAACCATAGTTCTTCCTATGTAATTCGGCCTATTACCATTTTGTGGCACCTAAGACCACATTTTTTCTTATTAATTAGCAAACACTTATTTTTCTTAAAATTTATTCTAATGCCTAAAGTTAGTAGAATTTCAAATTGAACTTGGTGAACTATAAGCTTATGATAACTTTAAAGTTTAATAAATAAAATTTTAGAACCTTAGTACTCATTGTATGCAACTCAGTTTTAATGTTTTTAGATACAAATAAATTTAAGTTTTAAATTCCTAATTAATTAATTTAATCTTTTATTAAGTACCTAAGACTTTAGTTTAGATTAAAATTGAAAATTGTTAATAGTTTTAAGCAACTTGGTTTTGATAAAATTAAGTGTCTAACTTTGAAATTTTGACCAAGTAACTTTAGACTTTAAATTAGGTATTTAAGGTAGTAAGTAAATATTTTACAAATTCTTTTGGACTATGATTAATCTTCTTAAATTTAAAGAAGTTTGACCTTTTCATCTATTTACATGCTTTATGATAGTTTAATTGTTCAATTAGAACCTAAATTATTATACCTTTATGTGAATAGAGACTAGGTCTCTGCAGAGTGTAGTAAAGACATTAAGAAGTGAGAATACTAGTGCTTAGACTTGCGAAGACCAGGGAACCTCTGCTTAGAGATAAAGTTGATTAGTAATGAACTAATAGTTAGATGAGCAATAAGGTGTGAAGGACACATAATTGGCATGAAACCCTGTATGGGAAGCCATAATTTAGTAAGCTGAGGAGTGAAAGGCAAGGACACACTAGTGGAGGTCTTAGGGGTAAGATATTGAGTGGTGGAAGTCCCAATGGCCAAGGTTGCACTTTTGAGTTGGGATACTCATCTGACCAAGCTTGATAACCTCGACAATTGTCGAACATTCCAGGATTGGTGAGAGAGTATACCTTTGTTTGGACTGTGAATGTCCTAAGCTAAAAGATTGCTTGTTTCCTCGATGATGATAAGGATTGTACTATGATGTAAGATCATTTCCCAATTCTGATGTGATTATGCTCATCAATGGGGAGTATGGATTTATATGGAGTCAAGGGTAGACTATTAATTGTTCCCTTCCTTATGATTGTCAGCTATGTTTTATCTTGTGTTTGACAATAGGATATCCTACCATCTGTGTGAAAGTGATTTTGGGAACAAAATAACCTCACTCCCCTGTCTTTTCTTCCTATGTATGTTGTTGTGAATGGATACACAAAGATGGTAGCGATGCCTAATGATCATGCCCCTCATGTTGCTCTAGATGATTCAGAGACTACTTAGACGAACAAGGCGTTGTAGGACCATGGAGCCTACTTTCTTTTTGGCTGTATATAGGATGGGATAAAATATAGACACTGCTATGATGTTGGACCTGTTTGTTGTATATAATGGGGTAGGTAGTGCTTTTTGTTGTATATTTTGGCCATTTCTTTCTATCCATTGACTTTTTATGTATTCAACTTTGATGTATTTGAGAATAGACGATAATGTAGTTAGAACCTATGTATAGTACTTGATGCATATTATATTATAGACTTTGTTTATTTTATCTTTTACTCCTATTCTTTTGCATATTATATAGACATATGTGAAACAAACAAACAAAAATTTTTTACTCATATTTTCGTTAACTAACTAAATAATAAATAAATAAATAATATGGGTTAATATCAATGTGAACAAGTGTCACATTTATGGTGTTAAAGCAGTTCTTTTTTGTCAAGCCTGGAGTATGGCCTTAACTTTCTCTGTGTTGTGTGCTATTGCATCCACTATTGACAAATAGGAATGTGACAGAGATCCAACCAACCAACCAAAAGATCCATTGTGTGACATTGGAGGTCCCATGACAAGGTCCAAGACTAAGAAGATGAAGCAAGCTTTGCAAGGCCTAATAATAGAGATCAAGGAAAGTCTAGAACAAAGTGGATTAGGAGTTGCACCAAAGTGGGTCACTTTCTTACAAGCCAATGATGATTTGAGCCCAACTTGAAGCATCATGAAAACCCCAAATTATTTGATCAAGAAGCAACAATGGGCTAAAGTTTTATTAGTGGGTTATTAGTTTTTTGCTGAATAGTTTCTTAAGCCCGTTTTCTTATTTTCTATGTGATTTTCGCACTTAATTTTAGTATATTAAGTTCAGATGTCTTTTAATATTATCTAGGTTAGTTTTTAGACTTCCTAAACCATTATGATGGTTAGTGGGACTTTTTGAAGCATTGTGATGGTTAGTGGAAAGTCATTTCTAGTGGGAAATTAATGTTTAGTGGGATGTTTAGTAGGAAGTCATTACTAGTGGGAAATTAAGGCTTAGTGGAAATATTAGTGAGAATTTACTTCTTCTACTTGAAGGGGTGCCTAGCTTAGCCTATAACTAGGAATCTCTTGTAAGTAACCAAGGCAGAATTTGAAGATTAATCAATTTGAGTGTTTCTCTATTGTAAGAGCTTCCCTTTTGTTCTTGGGTTAAGAACTTTATAGTGTTGGTTTTATCGGCAGGTCACAGTTAGGGTCACACTTTCTCTTGATAACTTTGGTTTTACCGGCAGGTCGCGATTAGGGTCAGGTTCCTCCTAGTTTCCTTTACCTATTTCAAGATGGTCCTAAATAAAATCACATCAGAATGTGAGATGAATTGTTTATTCTTATATCCTCAGTTGACAAGCAAAAGCTTAGACTTATATGTGAAAATGTGAAGATAGAACAATTAAGGGTGAGACAAGCTAGTAGAGATGTGGAGGACTATCGAGGAACTAGAAAAGGAGTTTTCCAGAAAAGAAAAAGCCCTGCCAAGCTCCATTTAGACCAACTAGTGGACCATCTGGCCAAAAGAGTACTACTATAGCTACTGCTAGGGGTTCCAATGCCCCTATTCACTGCTTTTGTTGTAGAGGGCCACACTTTCTTAAAGACTGCATTTGACCAACAATCACCTGCTACAACTGCAGGAAGACTGGTCACTACAACAATGTTTGCACTAAGCCCAAGAAGGAGCAAGGGAATAAGAGCAATGGGAATGCTCTGGCTAGTAGACCAAGGACAAATGACAGAGCATTCACTATGAGCAAGAGCGAAGCGGTTGTATGTGACAACCTTTTTCAAAGTAAGTACACCATAAATGGTAATCTCTTAAATGATTGTTGAAGTATTTGAACTTGCCTGTTTCACACTAGTGCAAAAAACATATACGACATCAGCTTTTTACATCAGTTTTCTAGCAATCGATGTAAACCAAAAATAAGATGGCAATTTTGTAATAAAAAGCAAAAATTTTACATCGATTGCTAAACAACTTATGTTGAAAACACTTTATACATCGATTAAAGTAATTAACTGATGTAAAAAGTCATTTTTTACATCAGTTGTTCAGTAACTGATGTAAAATCCCCCCTACAAAAATTAAGACCCTAGTTTCCTCGTTGGCGGACCATTGCACGTGAAACATGTATGTGCAACGTACCTTGCTCCGATGACGCCCATCAGCCTGCCATTGTCACTGACGATACCCACCATCGACGCTGCCACCATCATTGTCTCCAAGGACACCACCACCGATGGTGGCCAACCTCCTTGAGTACACGTCAAGCGAGAACCACACGAACGACGATGAACACACTCGTGCCTACCAGACTATCGTCGATGACTATCCCCACCACCGACCACCAAGTGCCCACTAATGGCCACCATGGTACATTTGTGGGTTGATGATATTATTAACAATGGTCAAAAGAAATCTTAAGAGTGGAACTACAGTTTGTTAGTCCTCATTTTTAATGTACCTCAACAAAATTTCTGTTAGAGTTTTTTGTTGGTTGATTATATTATTAACGACGGTCAAAATAAATCTTAACAAAGGAACTACAATTTGTCTAAAAATAGATTAAATGGTGTACTCTTTGTGAAAGAGTTCATGTATCGCATTGCAAAGTGTCAAGGACAAAGATTTATTCATCTCAATGACAATAGCTTCTTCATGCCATGATGACTGTTAGATATAATGTACGGTCATGAAGATTGTCGACAAAAGTATTCTGCCTACAAACTATATTTGCAATTTCAATATCTCCTTTAATGGAGAACTTTAGACCC
Organism: Spatholobus suberectus; assembly: GCA_004329165.1. Classification (NCBI taxonomy): domain Eukaryota; kingdom Viridiplantae; phylum Streptophyta; class Magnoliopsida; order Fabales; family Fabaceae; genus Spatholobus; species Spatholobus suberectus. Next base: position 40,089,833 of record CM014736.1, read on the forward strand.
TTCTTAGTAATTGAAATGAAAGTTAAACATGCATGCATCACAAAATACCAACATATGATAATTGTTCGCCGCTTAAGCTTTTCAATGACAAAGACATGTGGGTATGCAATAATCCCAATTTTATTGACAAATTAGAATGCTTTGCTTGGTGCTTACTTTATAAATTATGTGTTTAATGACTATGCTTTATATTCAAGTTATGCATGTTTGTAGGAGTATTGCATGTTTTAATTTTGTTGTCAAATATTATAATTATATGCTTTATAATTGTGTGTTTCATTATATGCTTTATATTCAAGTTATGCATTCTGAGTGAACCTTAGTTTCTTGTTTGAGGTTCAATATAATGACTAAAGTGTTAATTGTTGATTGAATCTTGAATTGTCTGGTTGGACAGTTTGGGAAGTTTCATTTTTTTATACTTGATTAATACATAGATGTTAAGTCTCATATTAAATTTGATGAAATTTCGGTTTAGTGCATACTTGATTATGGTGGATTTGATATCACCACTTTCATCGTGTACTTGGAGTCAAATGCAAAATGCTACCGAAATTTTGTCAAATTTAAAATATGAGACTTATCATGTATGTATCAATCAAGTATTAAAAAATGTCTTCCTGAATGGGATAGGGCCACACATAAAAGTGAGATTTACATGCATGAATATATGTTAAAGTGTATCACAAATTGTAGTTATGGATCGAAGTTGGATGAATGCAAGTCGCATAAGTGATGAGTATGGGAATGAGGTTGAACAGTTTCTGGAATTTGATAAACAAAATGTTCCTAATAGTAATGGAAGCTATTGTTGTCCTTGTGTTAATTGTTTGAATGGAAGACGAGTAAAAGTTGGGTTAATACAGGAACATCTTCTTTGTGATGGGTTTCTCAAGAGTTATACAATATGGACATGGCACGATGAATTGTTAAACATTCCAAGTGTGTCCCAAACAGAGCAGGTTGATGTAGATCTACAAATGGACGATCAATTGGAAGATATGATTCAGGATGTTGGACAATAGGCATTTCAGCAAGCACATGTGTACGACACTTTGTCTAGTGATGTTGATAAGTCTTTGTATCTAGGATGCACTAAATTCACACGATTGTCAGTAGTGTTAAGATTGGTGAATGTTAAGGCAAGAAATGAGTGGAGTGATAAAAGCTTCACTGAATTACTTGAGTTGTTGATGGAAACCTAGGAAGCCCAAGTTGATTGAGACCTCAAAGGCCCAAGAGGAGGCCCAAAGGAGAGTAAAGCTTAAAGAAGAACTACAAGGACTTGGGGAAGCATGACAAGATTAAGAGATAAAGAAGGCTAAGAAAGCTACTTTGGATAAAACAAAAAAAAAATGAACAACTTATTCTCAGTCAAGTTAAATTTAGAAGGAGAAGCATTTAAGTTGATCTAAGTAGTCCATGTTGATAAAGAGCCCAATGTGGGGAAGACTTTGATTAGCTATCACTGTATAATTGGACCTTTAGTTTTTTGTTTCACTTATTTTTGTAATTGGGCCTATTCTTTGGGCTTAAGGGTTAGCCTCCTTGTGTGAGTAACACCTTGGAATAAACTCTATAAATAGAGATGTAATCCTGATAAATCCCGAATTAGAAATAGAAAGAGGAGGAAGAAAATTGGTTGGAGGCGCCACAAACAAGGAAGTTTGATAAGCCTATGAGATCGCCACAAGAATGGGTGAATTCTTGATAAGATCAAATGGTTCAAGCAAGAACCCTAGGAGAGAAATCCTCACAGCTGAATAATTCTATTATTGTTTAATCCCCAATTTAGAATTGGTTTTATACATCATGAGTTTATAAAGAGACTAACTCTTAATAAAGATAAAAACTTAGAAATAAAGAGCATAACTCACAAAGCTGTCCAAGTGGTAAAATATTGTGAGAAACACCACTTGGTCCTAAGTTCTAGTCCGAGCAAGAACAATTTATATTTATTAATATTTTTTAAACTCGCTTACTAAGCCAAAAACTATAAGAAAAACTTAAGAATTACAAAACCCAAAACCTAAGCAAATATGTCTCAAAACTAAGACCCATGTTATCATATGCAAGTATGGGAATCCTCCTCCATTTGGGCCTCTAGACATAGGATTAAAGCATTGTCCTTATGTCCCACATCTATTAGTTGTCTTGGAATGTCTTCATGAAAGTTAGCAATTAGTTGCTTAAGAGCCTCTTGAGCCTTCCTAGCTCTTCCTCTTGTCATAAGTCCCCCAAGCCCTCCAATTGCCTTGTTGTCCTTGCCACTAGCCGTGCCCTCATCAAATCCCTTTCATTTCACAAGTTGAATAATATTAAGGTTTACTCATTTATGAGTGTGAGTAGAGCATTGGCTCTTCTTTTTGGTTCTTGGATTAGAACCTTCTTGGTTCTTATGAAAGGTTTCCATACCTTTGTGACGAATCTTTGCTTGGCTTATCCCTCTCTAAAGTGTTGCGCCTTTTGCCATTTTCTTTCCTTTCCACATTTTCCTATTTTCTCTATTTTCTAGTCTTTCTAGTTTTCTTGCTTACCTTTTTTATGTGCTGATAGAGATCTCGAAGGGGCTTAGCTATCTTGTTATTTGTCTTTTAGGTTGCTTTTGTTTTGAGCCTTGTTGGGCTTTTTGTAGACCTTTTTATGCACCTAAGTGTTGCTTAATTAGGTGTCAAGTGGACCTTAGTTAATTTTAGTTTCTAGCTTATGTTTTAGTTTTATTTGTATTAGGCCTTTTAATTTGTTTGGGCCTTTTGTTAGTGATAGTATAAATAGGCCTATAGAACATCTTGTAAGAAACTTTTGGCATTATTGACTGTGATTAGCTTTTGCTAATTGGGAGAGGGTTGTTCCTCTTGGTTCTTGCTTAGAACCTTTGATTCTTATCAAAGAATTCTATTCTTTGTGGCGAATCCTCCTCAACTTATCAATCTTTGGATTGTGGCGTCGTTCTTACCATTTCTCATCTATTCCGCTTTTATTTTCTTCACTTTTTGGTTCCGAATTATTACTCATTGGTACTGAATTTTTAGATCCACTTTGGGGGATTCATCATTTGGTATCTAGAGCCAAATTCAACACCAATTCTGGTGCGTATCCGCTGGGCAGGTGCGCTGATTTCGTAGTTCAAATTCTGATTCGTGTTCGTGTGCGCTGGGCGGCATCCCTAGACGCTGGGCGGGTGCGACGTCAAAGTTGCGAATCCAACAAATTTGTGAGTTTTCTTGCATAATTCTTGTGTCTTACTGTTTTTTGTTGTGTTCATTTAGTCTTATTTGAGTTTATCTCTTCTTAATTCATCCAATTTTGTGTCAATTCTATATACTTTTGTTCTTGGTGTTCTTGTTTTGTTCTTGTTAGATCTAGATTTTGATTCATCTAGATTTATGTTTGTTCATGTTTTTGTATTAAATCCATACTTGATTTGTGTTATTTTTCATATAAACACTTAAATGTTGGTGGAAAATACTTGATTGGAGGTTTAAACTTGATTTTGAGAGTTTTGAATTTAAAAATTAGGGAAGAACACTCATAGTATTCTTGAGGTGTTCTTGGTTATTTTTGTGGTAGAACACTTGTTTGATCCGTTAGAATTTTGTTTGGAGAGAGTTGAGGCATTTTTGCAAATAAAAAAAATTGAAGGTCCAAACAAATATATTCAAGGACTAATTGGCAATTTTAAAGGGGGAAAAGTGAAAATACAAAAAATTTAGGGGCCCCAAGTGCAATTATAAAAAGTTTGGGGGTCAAATTGCAAAAAAAAATTATAAAAAAAAATAAAATTGTCAAAATTATAAAAGAAAACCTGCCCTCTTTGGTGAGCCAACTCTCATAGTGATATTAATTTTCTTTTATATAGTTTTGACTTCATTTTGGTAAGGAGAATACACTTGTTCTTCATTTTTTTTCCTAGGTTGTTCTTTATCTTTGTCCTTGAGTCTTCTTCTTGTCTTGGCATTCTTTTGAGTAAACTTTCATTTCATTTTAGCTTTCATTGTTTGTCTTTAAAATTTCTTCAGTTTTGTCTAGAGTATTTTTATTCTTGGCCTCTTAAGTTAAGCTTGATATTCGTGACATATTTCACATTGAATATTTTCTTTATTTGAACTTGGAGGTTCTTTGTAAGAGCTAAAGAGGAACAAGAGTGGAAAAAAGGCAAGTGTGCATATTATAGAAAAAGCCTCTAAAGAGAGAAACACGAGTGAATTTTGAGTGTAAACACTTAGTTGAGTGGTAAGGTCCAATTTTTCTATTATTTGCACTAACCTTTTCTTGTAGGTATGGAGGGTGTGAAGGAGAAAATTCCTAGATTTCAAGGTAGTTGTGATCCGGAGGTGTATCTTGAATGGGAGTTGAAAGTGGAGCAAGTCTTTGCTTGCTTTGATTATAGTGATGAAAAGAAGATTAAATTGGTTTCATTTAAATTTGAAGGATATGCATTGGTATGGTGGAATCAAATGAAAAAGGACATTGATTGGGGAAGAAGACCAATGATCTATACTTGGCAAGACATGAAAAAGTTGTTGAGAGGTAGGTTTGTGCCCTCTCCGTATGAGAGAGACCTTCAAGACAAGCTACAAAGACTTACTCAAGAAAGCAAGAGTGTTGATGAGTATTACAAAGAGATGAAAATGGCTATGATGAGAGCCAATGTGCAAGAGAAGGGTGAAACCACCATGGCAAGGTTCTTATATGGGCTTAATAGAGACATCCAAATGAAGTTGCAACACTATGAGTGCTTGGAGGACCTAGTGCACCATGCCAACAAGGTGGAGAAACAACTTGAGAGGAAGCATTCCTACAAGAAGACCTATCACTATGATTCTTCTAGTGGTAAGGACAAGTCCAAGAAGGAGGGATCTTTCTCACCTAAGCAACAAGGTTTAAAGTCTCCAAGTGGTAAACATGTTCCTAACCCTTCTACTCTTTCTACTTCTAAAAGTAGTTCAATTAAATATTTTAAATGCTTGGGTAAAGGACATATTGCATTACATTGTCCAAACAAGACAACCATGGTCTTGAGGGACAAAGGGGTTGTCACTGGTGAGTTATCTTCTACTAGCTTATCTAATACCTCTAGTGATAATTATAGTGGATGTGGTATTAAACCTCTAGATGGGGAATTGATGATGCGTAGAAGGTTGTTGGGTATTCAATGTAAGGATAATGATGGGGTTCAAGTGGAAAACATATTTCAAACTAGATGGTTTTAGAAAATTTGTGCTCTTTGATTATTGATAGGGGTAGTTGTATTAATGTGGCTAGTACTAGGTTGGTTAGCAAACTAAACCTTAAAACCACCCCACACCCTAAACCTTATTGTTTGAAATGGCTAGGTGATGAAGGAGAGTTGGTTGTTGATCAACAAGTGTTGGTGAGTTTTACAATTGGAAAATATAAAGATGATGTGTTGTGTGATGTAGTTTCCATGGAAGTTGGACATATTTTGTTAGGTAGGCCTTGGCAAGTTGAAAGAAATGTAACTTACCAAGAGAAGACTAATAAGATAACTTTTGTACATGTAGGTCATAAGATCAAACTTGCATCACTTTCACCTAAGGAAGTAAGTGAAGATCAAATTAAGTTGAGAAAGAAGATAGAACAATAAAGAAAAGAGGTAAAAGAAAAAGAGATGAGAGAAAAGGAAATGAGAGAAAAAGAGATGGAGGGAAGGGAAGTGATTAAAAAAGAGAGTGAAAATGAGAAAGCAAAAGATAAAGAAAGATATGATTGTTCTTGTTTTTATTCTAACTCGTTGTTTGTTTATGAAGATTCTCTTGTGAAAGGACTTGAAGAAAAGCTTCTTAAGGAAGAATGCAAAGATTTATACTCTAACCCCGTGTTTGGAAGTGATGTTTCTCTTGTACAAGAAAGTGAAGAGGAGTCCTTAAAGGAGGAGTGCAAAACTCTTATTCTTTCTTCTAACTTGGATGTTGGGCTTAATTCTTCTTGTAAATTTGATTGTGCATCTCACCATATTAATTCTTTTGTTTTGATTCCTAGGAAAGAATTATACATAAAAGATCAATGGACAAGGCAATTTGGAAAAGAGGTGGATTCACATGAGCAACAAGACAACCATTGGGAGAAGAATATTTTGACTTACACCATCTCTAAACCTTATGTTTTATATGATGTGCAACAACATGTGTTAACTCTTGATGCTTATGATTTGTTTGATACTTGTGATTTGCATGATGTATATAAGTTGCATAATCTTGTTGTAGGTAATGGTGCAAAGTCCTTGAGACTTGAGAATGATACACATCATTTGGAATTGTATGGTTGCCTTGAAACTTCTTCCTTGTGTGTTGTTATTTGTGAAAATGAGTTTTGTAGGCATAGAGCATATATGCTTAAGGATGAACCATTTTGTGTGCCTATCATGTCATTATATGGTCTCTTTATTAGAGGAACTCATGTTGAAAGTTTAAAATGGCATGTAGTTCATGGTTTCCCTAACCTTTTGTTCATTCTTATTTCTTCTTGGATGCATTTCATTTTAGTGTTGTTTGATGGTGATGGAAACCTAGGAGGCCCAAGTTGATGGAGACCTCAGAGGCCCAAGAGCAGACCGAAAGTAGAGTAAAGCTTAAAGAAGAAATACAAGGACTTGGGAACCATGACAAGATTAAGAGATAAGAAGGCAAAAAAAGCTACTTTGGATAAAAAGAATTGAACAACTTATTCTCATTCAATTTTAATTTAGAAGGAGAAACACTTAAGTTGATCCAATTAGTCCAAGTTGATAAAGAGCCCAATGGGCAGAATACTTTGATTAGCTATCACTGTATAATTGGACCTTTAGTTTTCTGTTTCACTTATTTTTGTAATTGGGCCTATTCTTTGGGCTTAAGGGTTAGCCTCTTTACTTCATAATTAGAGTTAGCCTCCTTGTGTGAGTATCACCTTAGAATAAACTCTATAAATAGATATGTAATCCATCTCATTTGGACGGAGTTGAATAATATGAGGTTTACTCATTTGTGAGTGTGAGTAGAACATTGGCTCCTCTTTGGGGTTCTTAGATTGGACCTTTCTTGGTTCTTATCAAAGGTTTCTATACCTTTGTGGTGAATCTTCGCTTGGCTCATCACTCTCTATAGAGTGTGGCACCTTCTGCCATTTTCTTTCCTTTCCACGTTTTCCTATTTTCTCTATTTTCTTGTCTTTCTAGTTTTCTTGCTTTTTTTTTTTTATGTGCCATTTGCTTTAATTCTATCATTTGTTGCTCAAATCTCATCTTCTACCTTTCTTCTTTTCTTTTGTTTCTATAACTCTTGTTACAAGATAGCCAACTCAAGGACGTTCCGTAAAAACAGTATGACTCCGTATTAGGATCATATCAGTTGTTAAAAGACATGCTTCCAGAAGGTAACACATTGTTGACTTGTAACTATAAGGCAAAGAAGGTGTTGTGTCCAATGGAACTGGAATACAAAAGAATATATGCGTGCCCTACTGATTGCATATTGTACAGAAAAGAGCATGTAGAGTTGCATAAGTGCCCCAAGTGTGGGTGTTACAAAGTGAAGGATGGTGACGATAATACTGACGGGAACACAAAGGAAGGTCCCTCTGCAAAAGTGTTATGGTATCTTCTAATAACTCCAAGGTTTAAGTGATTGTTTGCTAATGCATATGATGCGAAGAACCTTATGTGGCATGTAGATGAAAGAAAATGTGACGAACAGCTTCGCTATCCTACTAATTCTTTGCAATGGAAGAAAATTGATTATTTGTTTCCAGCATTTGGGATTTAGGCAAGAAACCTTAGGACTACTGATGAAATTAATCCTTATGGTAACTTATCTAGTAAGCATAGAGTATAGCCTGTTCTCCTAGTAATATACAATCTACCTCCTTGGTTGTGCATGAAGTGAAAATATGTTATGTTATCTATAATGATTTCAAGCTCAAAATAGTCAGGAAATGACATAGATTTTTACTTATGTCCCTTGATTGAGGATTTAAGAATACTGTGGGAGTAAGGTGTTGATGTGTATGATGGGTATTGCAATCAAAAGTTCATGTTGTGTACAATGTTATTCTATACCATTAATGACTTTCTAGCATATGGGAACTTGAGCCTATATAGTGTTAAGGGGCATAATGCATACCCTATTTGTGAGGAAGACACATGCTACCTAGAACCAAAACATGGAAAGAAGACAGTTTACATTGGGCGTTGAAAATTTCTCAAGCCTAATCACCCATATTGTAGACTGAAAAAAGCTTTTAATAGATGTTAGGAGGATGGTATTGCGCCACCTACTTTAATTGTTGAGTAGGTTTAGGAATAGGTGAAGGACATCAATGTTGACTTTGGAAAGACCCAAAAGAATGCTACCGAGAAAAACATGTGGAAGAAGAGGTCTATATTCTTTGATTTTCCATACTAGTGTAATTTAGACATTAGACATTGTATCAATGTTATGCATATGGAGAAAAATATTTGTGATAGTGTAATCGGCATGCTTCTAAACACGTTAAAGGCAAGACAAAAGATAGTGTGAATGGTTGTCAATATCTGGTTGAGATGGGTATATACCTGCAATTATGATGGAAACCTAGGAGGCCCAAGAAGAGACCCAAGTATAGAAAAGATTGAAGAAGCACTACAAGGACATTTAATAACTTTTGGATAAAGAAGTAAACAACTTATATTCTCAAAATCTAAAAGGAGAAGCACTTAAGTTGGTCCAAGTTCATGAAGAGCCTAATATGGCGAAAGACTTTAATTAACTATTTTTATGTAATTGGACCTTTTATTTTCTATTTTTGTTTAATTTTGTAATTGTGCCTATTGTTTAGGCTTCAATTATGCACCACATAGAGAAAGAGCTAGGGTTAGCCTCCTTCTGTTAGTAGTACCTTGGAATAAACTCTATAAATAGAGATGTAATCTCTCTCATTTATTTTCTCATGGTATGATCCTGATTAGGAGTCATATTGTTTTTACGAATCGTCCTTAAGTTGGTTATCTTGAATCAAGAATAAAAGAGATAAAAATAAGAAAGGGGCGTAGAAGAAAAGGAAAATAATGCAAAGATTAAGACAATTATAGTAAATGGCGCATAACAAGTAAGTTAGAAAATTAAAATGACAAAATAGAAAAAGACAAGAAAATAGAAATGATAGATAAAACAAAGAAAGCGGAATAGAAAGAAGATGGAAGAAGGTGCCACACTTTATGGAGAATGATAGGCTAAGCGAGGATTCGCCACAAAGGTATGGAAACCTTTGATAAGAACCAAGAAGGTTCAATCTAAGAACTCAAAAGAGGAGCTAATGCTCAACTCACACTCACAATGGAGTCAAAACTTCAATCTTATTCAACTTCTCCAAATGAGAGGGATTACATCTTTATTTATAGAGTTTATTCTAAGGTATTACTAACACAAGGAGGCTAACCCTAGCTCTTTCTCTATGTGGTGCATAATTGAAGCCCAAACAATAGGCCCAATTACAAAATTAAACAAAAACAGAAAATAAAAAGTCCAATTACATAAAAATAGTTAATTAAAGTCTTTCGCCACATTGGGCCTGTCATGAACTTGGACTACTTGGACCAACTTAAGTGCTTCTTCCTTTAGATTTTGAGAATATAAGTTGTTTGCTTCTTCATTCAAAAGTTATTAAATGTTCTTGTAGTGCTTCTTCAATCTTTACTATACTTGGGTCTCCTTTAGGCCTCCTAGGTTTCCATCATTCCCTTCCTCTTCAAAAGAATTCGTCCTCAAATTGGCACCTTCATTACCTACATCAAAGGACATGCATTACTTTTATTGAATGTTGCATTAAGAACAGGTCTAACTCTATGGAGACTTGATTTCCTTTGAATGGAAAGTCTCTTATTCTTCATGTGCCTACACACCCAACCTCCTATGATGAGGGCATGGCTAGTGGCAAGGACAACAAGGCAATTGGAGGACTTGGGGGACCTATGACAAGAGGAAGAGCTAGGAAGGCTCAAGAGGCTCTTAAGCAACTAATTGCTAACTTTCATGAAGACATTCCAAGACAACTAATGGATGTGGGACATAAGGACAATGCTTTAATCCTATGTCTAGAGGCCAAATGGAGGAGGATTCCCATACTTGCATATGATAACATGGGTCTTAGTTTTGAGACATATTTGCTTAGGTTTTGGGTTTTGTAATTCTTAAGTTTTTCTTATAGTTTTTGGCTTAGTAAGCGAGTTTAAAAAATATTAAGAAATATAAATTGCTCTTGCTCGGACTAGAACTTAGGACCAAGTGGTGTTTCTGACAATATTTTACCACTTGGACAGCTTTGTGGGTTATGCTCTTTATTTCTAAGTTTTTATCTTTATTAAGAGTTAGTCTCTTTATAAACTCATGATGTATAAAACCAATTCTAAATTGGGGATTGAACAATAATAGAATTATTCAGCTGTGAGGATTTCTCTCCTAGGGTTCTTGCTTGAACCATTTGATCTTATCAAGAATTCACCCATTCTTGTGGCGATCTCATAGGCTTATCAAACTTCCTTATTTGTGGTGCCTCCAACCAATTTTCTTCCTCCTCTTTCTAATTCGGGATTTATCATTTGGTATCTCAGAGCTCGGTTCAAATTCTGTCAGAATTGGTCAGTTTTCTTTGGTTCATATCTCGAGTTTTACGTATCATATTTCGGTGTTTCTTGTGTCATTTCTGAATTTCAAAGTCTCAATTTTCATCTCGTTTTGGAAACGTTGCAATCTGAAATTTCTAGCTTCAGATACAGTGATTTGTTTTTACGAGTTCAGACTGGTGTAACCCTGCGAATTTATTTTTGAGTCCTTGTTTGATTCATTTTTTTTTTTTGTTTAAGTTTCCATTTCTGTCTTTGTTTGATGCTACAATTGGATTAGTGAAAAAAAAAGGTGCAGAATGTTCATCATGTGTTCTTGATGTTCTTGAGAATTGTTTCATTTTAATCCTTCTAGGCTTTGTTAGTTTCATGTTGAGCTGTTAAAAAAAGTACTTGTTTGAGGTGTTTCCAGTTGGTCTATTCATCTATAATCATCAAAAATAGATTAAAAAAAAGGAAAACAAAACAAAAGCACAAAAAAAAATAAAAAAATAAGAACAGTGACTTGTTTATTTTGTCCTTTAAAACCTTTAGTTTGTTCTTGTCTTGTTTGGCCTCTGATTTGAGTGTGCTTATCCTTGTTTAGCTTTTCTTGCTTGTCTCTTTTGAATCTTAAACTGTCTTAGAGTTTTTCTTTGTTTGACCTCTTGTTGTTTTGTGATTTAATATTGGAGTTATTGGATTCTGTTTGAAAAACCTGTGATTCCATTTAAGAGCCTACAAGAGCACTTGAGTGGTAAAAGACAAGAGAGAGCCTTACACAAAAGCCTAATTGAGAGCAACAAACACGAGTGATACATCTCTAAGAGTGCAAACACGTGAGAAGTGTGGTGAGGTCCTATTCCTTTCAATTTTGTTTTTTTACTTGAATTATGGCAGGAACAGGTGGTGATGAGGGAAATAACAGATTGTTAGTTGAGGCTATTATAGCTCAAATGCAAAAAATGATGAGGGAGCATACAGAGGAGTTATATGAGAGAATTGAGCGGTTAGAAAATCAAGAACATCGTGATGATGATGGAGGTAGAAGGAGGATTGTTGGAAAGAGGAGGAAGAAAATTGGTTGGAGGCGCCACAAACAAGGAAGTTTGATAAGCCTATGAGATCACCACAAGAATGGGTGAATTCTTGATAAGATCAAATGGTTCAAGCAAGAACCCTAGGAGAGAAATCCTCACAGCTGAATAATTCTATTATTTCCCTCATCACCACCTGTTCCTGCCATAATTCAAGTAAAAAAAAAAAAACAAAATTGAAAGGAATAGGACCTCACCACACTTCTCATGTGTTTGCACTCTTAGAGATGTATCACTCGTGTTTGTTGCTCTCAATTAGGCTTTTGTGTAAGGCTCTCTCTTGTCTTTTACCACTCAAGTGCTCTTGTAGGCTCTTAAATGGAATCACAGGTTTTTCAAACAGAATCCAATAACTCCAATATTAAATCACAAAACAACAAGAGGTCAAACAAAGAAAAACTCTAAGACAGTTTAAGATTCAAAAGAGACAAGCAAGAAAAGCTAAACAAGGATAAGCACACTCAAATCAGAGGCCAAACAAGACAAGAACAAACTAAAGGTTTTAAAGGACAAAATAAACAAGTCACTGATTTGATTTTTTGTTTTTTGTGCTTTTGTTTTGTTTTGTTTTGTTTTTTTTCACTAATCCAATTGTAGCATCAAACAAAGATAGAAATGGAAACTTAAACAAAAAAATGAATCAAACAAGGACTCAAAAATAAAAATAAATTCGCTATGACAAGAGGAAGAGCTAGGAAGGCTCAAGAGGCTCTTAAGCAACTAATTGCTAACTTTCATGAAGACATTCCAAGACAACTAATGGATGTGGGACATAAGGACAATGCTTTAATCCTATGTCTAGAGGCCCAAATGGGGAGAGAAACAAGAGCAAGCCTTTGCTGTCCTTAAGCATAGGCTAACTAATGCACCCATTCTTGCTTTGCCCAATTTTGCTAAATCTTTTGAACTTGAATGTGATGCATCAAATGTGGGCATTGGGGCTGTTTTGATGCAAGAAGGACATCCGATTGCTTATTTTAGTGAGAAGTTAAATGGGGCTGCCCTAAACTATACCACCTATGATAAGGAATTGTATGCCTTAGTGCGTGCTTTGAAAACTTGGCAGCATTATTTATTCCCCAAAGAATTTGTAATTCATAGTGATCATGAGTCCCTAAAATACTTAAAAGGACAAGGGAAGCTGAATAAAAGGCATGCCAAATGGGTTGAGTTTTTGGAACAATTTCCATATGTCATTAAGCATAAAAAGGGGAAGGGGAACATAGTGGCTGATGCTTTATCTAGGAGGCATGCATTACTTTCTACTCTTGAAACTAAAATTTTTGGACTTGAAACTTTGAGAGAAATGTATTTGCATGATGCTGAATTTTCTGAGATATATGCTGCTTGTGAAAATGTGTCTCAAAATGGTTGCTATAGGTACAATGGATATTTGTTTAAAGAAAAAAGATTGTGTGTGCCTAAGTGTTCCATAAGAAATTTGCTTGTGAAAGAGGCACATCAGGGAGGATTAATGGGACATTTTGGGGTGCATAAAACTTTGGACATATTGCATGAGCATTTTTATTGGCCCCATATGAAACATGATGTGCATAAATATTGTGAGCATTGCATTGTTTGTAAAAAGGCAAAATCAAAAGTGATGCCACATGGTTTATATACTCCTCTGCCTGTTCCTGATTTTCCTTGGATTGATCTATCTATGAACTTTGTTTTGGGGCTGCCAAGAACAAAGAATGGCAAGGATTCTATTTTTGTGGTTGTGGACAGGTTTTCAAAAATGGCACATTTTATACCTTGCAAAAAGGTTGATGATGCTTGCCATGTAGTTGACTTATTTTTCAGGGAAGTGGTGAGGCTCCATGGGCTGCCTAGGAGCATTGTAAGTGATAGGGACACTAAGTTCCTAAGTCACTTTTGGAGAACATTGTGGGGTAAGCTTGGTACTAAATTACTTTTCTCTACTACTTGTCACCCACAAACTGAGGTAGTGAATAGGACTTGGGAAGAAGAATCTTAAGTCTTGGGAAGAATGTTTGCCTCATGTAGAATTTGCTTATAATAGGGCTGTCCATAGCACAACTAATTGTTCACCATTTGAAATTGTGTATGGATTTAATCCAATGACACCACTTGATTTGTTGCCTATGCCTAATATTATTGTTTTTAAGCATAAGGATGCATAAGCTAAGGCTAACTATGTGAGAAAGCTGCATGAGCGTGTGAAAGCTCAGATTGAGAAGAAAATTGAAAGCTATGCCAAGCAAGCTAACAAGGGAAGAAAGAAAAATTGTATGCTAATCTTGAGAAATGCACTTTTTGCACTGATCATGTAGTGTTCTTAGGCTTTGTTGTGAGTGCAAAATGAGTGCAAGTTGATGAGGAAAAGGTTAAGGCCATTCAAGAGTGGCCTACGCCTAAGAATGTGAGTGAAGTGAGAAGTTTCCATGGTTTAGCTAGTTTCTATAGGAGGTTTGTTAGGGACCTTAGCACCTTGGCTGCACCTCTTAATGAAATAGTTAAAAAGCATGTGGGTTTCAAATTGGGGATTAAACAATAATAGAATTATTCAGCTGTGAGGATTTCTCTCCTAGGGTTCTTGCTTGAACCATTTGATCTTATCAAGAATTCACCCATTCTTGTGGCGATCTCATAGGCTTATCAAACTTCCTTGTTTGTGGCGCCTCCAACCAATTTTCTTCCTCCTCTTTCTAATTCGGGATTTATCATTTGGTATCTCAGAGCTCGGTTCAAATTCTGTCAGAATTGGTCAGTTTTCTTTGGTTCATATCTCGAGTTTTACGTATCATATTTTGGTGTTTCTTGTGTCATTTCTGAATTTCAAAGTCTCAATTTTCATCTCGTTTTGGAAATGTTGCAATCTGAAATTTCTAGCTTCAGATACAGTGATTTGTTTTTACGAGTTCAGACTGGTGTAACCCTACGAATTTATTTTTGAGTCCTTGTTTGATTCATTTTTTTTTTGTTTAAGTTTCCATTTTTGTCTTTGTTTGATGCTACAATTGGATTAGTGAAAAAAAAAGAAAAACGTGCAGAATGTTCATCATGTGTTCTTGATGTTCTTGAGAATTGTTTCATTTTAATCCTTCTAGGCTTTGTTAGTTTCATGTTGAGCTGTTAAAAAAAGTACCTGTTTGAGGTGTTTCCAGTTGGTCTATTCATCTATAATCATCAAAAACAGATTAAAAAAAAGGAAAACAAAACAAAAGCACAAAAAAAAAAAAAAGAACAGTGACTTGTTTATTTTGTCCTTTAAAACCTTTAGTTTGTTCTTGTCTTGTTTGGCCTCTGATTTGAGTGTGCTTATCCTTGTTTAGCTTTTCTTGCTTGTCTCTTTTGAATCTTAAACTGTCTTAGAGTTTTTCTTTGTTTGACCTCTTGTTGTTTTGTGATTTAATATTGGAGTTATTGGATTCTGTTTGAAAAACCTGTGATTCCATTTAAGAGCCTACAAGAGCACTTGAGTGGTAAAAGACAAGAGAGAACCTTACACAAAAGCCTAATTGAGAGCAACAAACACAAGTGATACATCTCTAAGAGTGCAAACACGTGAGAAGTGTGGTGAGGTCCTATTCCTTTCAATTTTGTTTTTTTACTTGAATTATGGCAGGAACAGGTGGTGATGAGGGAAATAACAGATTGTTAGTTGAGGCTATTATAGCTCAAATGCAAAGAATGATGAGGGAGCATACAGAGGAGTTATATGAGAGAATTGAGCGGTTAGAAAATCAAGAACATCGTGATGATGATGGACGTAGAAGGAGGATTGTTGGAAGGAGGAGAAGAGATAATGAAGGTGATGCTAGAGAAGATAGAATTGAGGGAGTGAAGCTTAACATTCCACCTTTCAAAGGGAAGAGTGATCCAGAGGCTTATCTTGAGTGGGAGATGAAGATTAAGCAGTTGTTCTCATGCCACAATTACAATGAAAAAAAGAAAGTAAAGGTGGTAGCCATGGAGTTCATGGACTATGCTCTTATTTGGTGGAACCAATTGCAAAAGGAGCGACTTAGATATGAAGAACCTTTGGTGGATACATGGATTGAAATGAAGAGGTTGATGAGAAGGAGATTTGTTCCTTCCTATTATCATAGAGACCTTCATAACAAGCTTCAAAGACTCACGCAAGGTAGTAGGAGTGTTGATGAATATTACAAGGAGGTGGAGGTGTCTTTGATTAGAGCCGATGTGAATGAAGATAGGGAGGCTACTATGGCACGTTTTCTGAATGGGCTGAATAATGACATTAGAGATGTGGTTGAGCTACAAAATTATGTGGAGTTGGAAGACTTGGTACATCAAGCTACCAAAGTGGAGCAGCAACTTAAGAGAAAAGGTGCCATAAGAAGGAGTTTCTCTAATTTCAATTCTTCAGATTGGAATGAAAGAAATAAGAAGGAGGGAGGTACTTTTTAAAATAGTACCAAGGCTGCACCTCAAAGGTCTCAATTCAAGTCCAATGAGGCTCCTAAAAAGACAAGGAGTAGTGAGATAAAATGCTTCAAGTGTTTGGGGAGAGGTCACATAGTTTCAACATGTCCAACCAAGAAGACTATGTTACTTAAGGAAATCTAGCATGTCCAACCTAATATTATTGTTTTTAAGCATAAGGATGCACAAGCTAAGGCTGACTATGTGAGAAAGGTGCATAAGCATGTGAAAGCTCAGATTGAGAAGAAAATTGAAAGCTATGCCAAGCAAGCTAACAAGGGAAGAAAGAAAGTTGTATTTGAACCTGGAGATTGGGTTTGGGTGCACATGAGGAAAGAGAGGTTCCCTGAACAAAGGAAGTCCAAACTCCAACCTAGAGGAGATGGTCCTTTCCAAGTGTTGGAGAGATTAATGACAATGCTTACAAAATTGATTTACCAGGTGAGTATAATATCAGTGCCACCTTTAATGTTGTTGATTTGTCTCTTTTTGATGCAGGTGATGAGGTTTTGGATTTGAGGTCAAATCCTCTGCACGAGGGAGGGGATGATGAGGGCACGGCTAGTGGCAAGGACAACAAGGCAATTGGAGGACTTGGGGGACCTATGACAAGAGGAAGAGCTAGGAAGGCTCAAGAGGCTCTTAAGCAACTAATTGCTAACTTTCATGAAGACATTCCAAGACAACTAATGGATGTGGGACATAAGGACAATGCTTTAATCCTATGTCTAGAGGCCAAATGGAGGAGGATTCCCATACTTGCATATGATAACATGGGTCTTAGTTTTGAGACATATTTGCTTAGGTTTTGGGTTTTGTAATTCTTAAGTTTTTCTTATAGTTTTTGGCTTAGTAAGCGAGTTTAAAAAATATTAATAAATATAAATTGCTCTTGCTCGGACTAGAACTTAGGACCAAGTGGTGTTTCTGACAATATTGTACCACTTGGACAGCTTTGTGGGTTATGCTCTTTATTTCTAAGTTTTTATCTTTATTAAGAGTTAGTCTCTTTATAAACTCATGATGTATAAAACCAATTCTAAATTGGGGATTGAACAATAATAGAATTATTCAGCTGTGAGGATTTCTCTCCTAGGGTTCTTGCTTGAACCATTTGATCTTATCAAGAATTCACCCATTCTTGTGGCGATCTTATAGGCTTATCAAACTTCCTTGTTTGTGGCGCCTCCAACCAATTTTCTTCTTCCTCTTTCTGATTCGGGATTTATCATCCTAGGTCAAAAACAAGTCTAAAGAACCCACCACATGTAACTTCCAAATTAGAGAATTTTATTTTTATTTTTTATGCATAGCTCTTCAACTTGGCCAAGGCTATTAAGGGGTAAGACAACACACCCAAGTCTCAACGATTTTGCATTATTATTTAAAAAATCATGCAAATCCAATGCATCATGACTTAACACATGTTCTTGCACACCCACTAAATCATAAAGTCTAGTAGTATGTGTTAAGGATTTCTTCTTCTTATTGTTGCCTTGTTTTGCATATTGAACTACCACCTCATAAAATTGCTTTGCAAATTGAGTCTTTAGGTGCAATTCAACCTTGGGCATCAAGACAAAAGAAATGGTAGACAAAGGAATCAAATTAGAATTCCAAGAATTGACTCCATAAGCCAACTTAAAAAAAGGAATTAGAGTAGTAGAATGCAATAAATTCTCAAGTGCATATAAGGACTTATTCTCGGCTTTAGGATTTAGCCATTCTCTAGTTGTCTTCAACTCCTTCTTTTCTTCTTGCAATCCTTTAGAACTTTGATAGGTCATACAAATGTTCAAATTTGGATTCGAAGTCTTGTAAGGTCCACTAAGTTCCTTCAAGTCGAGAGGCATTTATGTCTTTGAAAACTCAATTTTAGTTTTATTTGATGCCTCGCATTCATCCTTTGGAAGCACTTCTTCAAATCCCTTCAAAAGAGAATTATCACAACGAAATAAAGAACTAGAATTTAAGAAAGAATTTATAGAGGTTTAGCAAATGTAATTTCAAGTTCTTTCTTTTTTTCTTTTAATTATTTTTTACTCTCTTTTTCTTTCTCATTTTCTCTCACTTTTTCTTTCTTCTTTTCTCTACTATGTATCTCTTTTTCTCTACTTCCTCTCTCTTTTTCTTTGCTTCCTCTCTTTTTTTCTCTACTTCTTTTCTCATGACTTCTTCTAGTTTTCTCCTAGTTGTCAAACATCTTATGAAATTCTTCCTTTTCTCTTTGAAAGATCCTCTCCAAGTGCCTTGATAGGCCTTGAAGTTTGAGTTCCATTTCCATAGTCAATCTTCAAAGAAAACAAGTTAGTAGACATAAAAAAAATTAAAGACCTCACCACTCTTTTAAGTGTTTCACTCTAAGAATGGAATTTACTTGTGTTTCATACAATTTTAGCTTTTGATTAATGAGTCTCTTGCCTCTTATCTCTCATGTTCTCTTTTACAAGTTCTTAAATAGAACCCCAATGCATATCAATTATCAAAAGCACATACAAATTGTAAACAGTCCTCACAAGTGTTATCACTAAGAAATCCAATAAAAGAAATACTCTAAACAAAACTAAAAGGAAATTTAAAAGACAAACAAGAAAAGCTAATTTAGAAAAGGTAAACTCAAAAGGAATACAAGAAGACAAAAAAATAAGAGTAGAAAGAAATGTGCAATAAGGACAAAAGTACAGCACCGATTATAGCAATTTCACAATTGGTAGTCAAAATTAAGTTCTTCAAATGCAAGGGCAATTTTTTTTCTTTTTTTTGTTTATTTTTTAGGAACAGATTTCTCCTTTTTATTTTTTATTTTTTTTATTCTTCAAGAATATGATTTTTTTCTTCTTTTTTTTTCACTATATACTTTGCCTTGATTATCCTTCAAAAAGAAAAATGGTGCTTTTTAATGCAAATTTTCCAACATCAAGAAATTAAATTGTGCAAGATTAAAGAACAATAATAGCAATTAGTTGTCCAATAATAACAATAATAAATGGAAAATTACAACGATCAAGAAATTTAATTGTGCAGAATTAAAGAGAAATAATAATGACAATAATTACAAGAATCAACAATTTTTGGGTTCTCAATGAATGATGAATATTAATTTTTTTTCCCGAAAAATTGAAGAATGCAAGAAAACTACCAAACTCGAATCTAAAAATTCAGCACCAAGAGTAACGAAATTGGAACCAAAATTAGAAGAAAAATCAAAGTAGAATAGACAAGAAATGGATAAGAACGGCGCCACAATTCGAGGATTGATAAGTCGAGGAGGATTTGTTATAAAGAATAGAATTCTTTGATAAGAATCTAAGGTTCTAAGCAAGAACCAAGAGGAGCAATGCTCACTTAATTAGCTAAAACTAATTCACACTCACAAAATGATCAAAAGTTTTTTTACATGAGGTCCTAAGGGCCTATTTATACTACAACTAATAAAAAGGCCCAATACAATTTATAGTAGGCTTAAACAAAGTAAACTAAAACATAAGCTAGAAACTAAAATAACTAAAGGTCCACATGGCACCTAATTAAGCAACCCTTAGGTGCATACAAAAGTTGCACAATAAGCCCAACAAAGCCCCAAAACAAGTGTCCTAATCTATGGTTGTCAAGTCCCTCTGAGGCCTCTATCAATACTCTAGGATTTGGGCTCTAGATACCACATGATATGATCCTGATTATGAGTCATATTATTTTTACGGATCATCCTTAAGTTGGTTATCTTGAATCAAGAATAAAAGAGATAAAAATAAGAAGGGGGCGTAGAAGAAAAGGAAAACAATGCAAAGCAGAATGGAAATGATGCATAACAAGTAAGTAAGAGAATTAAAAAAACACGATAGAAAAAGACAAGAAAATGGAAATGATAGATAAAACAAATAAAGCAGAATAGAAAAAAGATGGAAGAAGGTGCCACACTCTATGGAGAATGATAAGCCAAGTGAAGATTCGCTACAAAGGTATGGAAACCTTTGATAAGAACCAAGAAGGTTCAATCTAAGAACCCAAAAAAGGAGCCAATGCTCAACTCACATTCACAATGGAGTCAAAACTTCAATCTTATTCAACTTCTCGAAATCAGAGGGATTATATCTCTATTTATAGAGTTCATTCCAAGGTGCTACTAACACAAGAAGGCTAACCCTAGCTCTTCTCTATGTGCTGCATAATTGAAGCCCAAACAATAGGCCCAATTACAAAAGTAAACAAAAATAGAAAATAAAGGTCCAATTACATAAAATAGTTAATGAAAGTCTTTTGCCACATTGGGCTCTTCATGAACATGGACTACTTGGACCAACTTAAGTGCTTCTTCCTTTAGATTTTGAGAATATAAGTTGTTTACTTCTTCATTCGAAAGTTATTAAATGTCCTTATAGTGCTTCTTCAATCTTTTCTCTACTTGGGTCTCCTTTTGGCCCTCCTAGGTTTCCATCAAATTAGGTTCGTAGTCAGTAGGTAAGCGGATATATTTGCCCCAGTATGTCATACCTTGTTAAGAAATGAGAGAATAAGTTTTAGTAATTGTCTACAGGGTGTGAAAGTGCCACAGGGATATTCTTCAAATGTCAAGAGCCTTGTGTTAATAAAAGATCTCAAATTAGTTGGCTTGAAGTCTCATGATTATCACATCTTGATGCAACAACTTCTGCCAGTGGTTATTTGTGACATATTGCCTAAAAACATTAGATATGCCATAACATGACTATGTTTATTCTTTAATGTTATATGTAGCAAAGTCATTAACCCTTAGAAGTTGGATGAGTTGGAAAATGAATATGCTATTATTTTGTACTAGTTAGAGATGTATTTTCCTTCATTCTTCGACATCATGGCTCACTTAATAGTGCATCTAGTGAGGGAGATTAGAATGTGTGGACCCGTTTATTTAAGGTGGATGTACCCAATTGAACAATACATGAAAATCTTGAAAGGGTATAAAGTACTTGTCACAAGCGAAACTTGTAAGGCTTCCTAAATATCCTCATGAGGGAAGATGTGGAGGTCGTGGTTTAAGAGGTGTAAAAGTTGTCACCAAGGGTTGGGAGGAAGTGCTTCAAGCTCATTTGTATATATTGAATAACATTGATGAGGTTCTCCCTTACTTATTTGCTCACAAAACCCTTGTCAAGACAAATAACCCTCGAATGAACAAAAATTGACTGTTAAACGAGCATAACAAGACTTTCTTGAATTGGTTTAAAGAAAAAATTTATGGTAATGATAGTGCTTTTGATACGTTAAAATGGCTAACACATGAGCTTAACTTTGATGTCATAACTTGGACTGAATACGATATCAATAAGTATTCCTTCTATACCAAGTCACAAGATGACAAGAGTATTGTGCAAAATAATGGGGTTATGCTTCAAGCTGAGGCCATGCATTTCTCTAGTTTAAAAGATAAAAATCTCGTTATGGCATCCGTAAGTTACTTTAGAGGCATTGAAGAGATTTGGGAGGTTTATTACGTTATATTTAGGGTGCCTGTTTTTAAGTGTAAGTGGGTTAATAGTAACACTTGTGTGCAAACCAATGAATTTGGATTTACATTGGTAAACCTTCGCAAGGTAGCGTATATGGACAAGCCTTTCATCATGGCATACCAAGCAAAACAAGTGTTTTATGTCAAAGATCCTTGTAATGAAAGGTGGTCAATCGTTCTCCAAGGAAGAAGCATGCATGGTATTCACAAAAATCAAGATTCCACACTTTTCTAACACTCCTTCTTTCTCAACATAGAGGCCTACTATCATTGAGGAAAATGAAGTGGATAATGTACATGCCAGTCGTGATGATCATAATGAAGGGATATGGGAGAACATTCCTACCTAATCATGTAAGAAATAAGTTATGTTTATCTTGTTATTTAATTTAATCATGTTTTCACTATCTTTATCAAAAGGGAACGTTACATTCATATGTTTTTAATCAGTGTTGTGTCTACATATAATATTTTGGAGCGTATTGCACGGCTCACGACAAAATCAAACAAGCTTGAATGGATTTTTCCCAAGGTAAGTAGTAATTACAATCCTAACATTCAAAAGCACATTAATTATATATAGTTTTATTGTTTATGATATAATGTTACATTATTATATGTTGCAATTATTCGTCGATCAGCTACCATTGGGTGATGAAACAATTGTTTATAAATTACATCCTAAATTATTGTTTAGAAATGTATTTAAGGTAGTTTAGAATAGTATTTTAGAATTAGTTTACATGAAATTTATCTGTCTGTTTAGAATGGATTTAGGTAGTTTAGAATTGTTTGAAGTGTGTTTAAGAGGTACTTTACCTTATAATTATGATTTAATGCATATATTAATATTTCTTGGTGATATTTCGAATTTAAATATAATTGAATTGCCTGCTTGGGTCTATGATGAACCCCAAGGTGGATCTTAATTTTCAACACCTCAAATTTTCTCAAATTAAATCCACAAAACAAAATTTAAAGAAAAAGAGAAAATGGAAAAGAAAAGGAATGGAGAAGACGCCACAATCAATTCATGATTGATGAGTCAATGAGGATTCGCCACAAAGAAATTTTTCTTTGATACGAATCTAATGGTTCAAGTGAAGAACCTAGAGAGAACACTGTTTTAGCAAAAATGCTATCAATTTCTCAATTCATCAAAAGTGTTTACCAAGTGATGGAGACCAAGGAGGCCCAATTGGAAGTCCAAAGGAAGAAAAGCTTGAAGATGCACTACAAGGACTTGGTGGGCCCATGACAAGGTCAAAGGTAAAGAAGGCCAAGGAAGTTTTAGATCAAGCAGTGAATAACCTTCTCTCACTTAAGTCAAATCTAGAAGGAGAAGCACTCAAGATGATCCAAGTAATCCAAGTTAATAAAGGGCCCAACGTGGGGGCATGACTTTTATTTCATTATGTATCTAGTTTTCTTCTCTTGTTTTGGAATAATTTTGTAATTGGGCCTATTGTTTTGGGCTAATTTATGCGCATAGAGAAAATAGGGTTAAAGTGCTGCCTCCTTTTCTTGGGCTTGGACTAAATTACACTAGGCCAAGCAAACCTAGCTGCCCATTTGTAATAAATGAGGGGAGGTGCTACTTTTCCCTATAAATAGGGATGTGTTTCCTTTGTTTTGACACTTTTGAATAAGATTATATTTTCACCCCTTTTTGTAAGTTTAAACCTATGTCTCTTTTGGGTTCTTAGATAGAACCTTCTTGGTTCTTATCAAAGGTTTCCATACTTTTGTGGCGAATCTTCGTTGGACTTATCACTCTCTATAGAGTGTGGCGTCTTTTGCCATTTGCTTTCCTTTTCCCGTCTTTTTATTTTAATTCATATACTTGCCATTTCCTTTCCATTCTCTTTTTTTTTTTAATTTTAGTGTCATTCTCTTTTTTTTTACTCTTTGTGCTATTTCATCTTCTTATTTTGTCTATACTTCGTTAAACAAGATAATCAACTCAAAGGAAGATCCGTAAAAACAGTACGATTCCCATCAGGATCATATCACCAAGTGTCATAGGGACCTATTTACACTATCACTAAAATAAGGCCCAAATAGTAACAAGCCCAAAACAAGTCATAATAGGTCCAAACATAGTCAACTAAAAAGAATAAAGCTAACAACTCCACTAAAGCCCAACAAAGGCCCCCAATAAAAGTGCTCAAAAAATATAAGGAAGTCCTAATCTAAGACTTGGCTCCAATTTATTATCTTCAAGCATCCAAGGCCCTCTTCTTCCTTCCCCATGAATGTGTTAAGCCTCTTGCCAAGTTCCTCTGGAATCATCCTTCTCCTTCCTCTAGTCATAGGATCTTCCATGTCCATCTCTTCTTTCTTGAAGTTCTTGGATAGTCCTCTATTAGTCTATCTGAAATTTATAGGTTGAGAAATTTATAAAACAGAAAAAATCTTAAAAAGTCATTTTCTACATTGGTTATAACCTTAATCAATGTAGAAGGTCACTTTTCTACACATGGTGGAATTTCTACATCAGTTCTTTCTATCACTGATGTAGAAAGGTGACTTTCTACAGTAGTTGTATCTTAAATCGATGTAGAACGTCACTACTTTCTACGTTGGTTCAATTTTGAACCGATGTAAAAAGTCTTTTTTACATTGGTTTTTAGTTCGATGTAAACAATCCCCACTTTCTACATCGGCAACATCAACATCGGTTCAATAACCAATGTAAAATACCTAAAAAAATCGATGTTGAATGTATTTTGTGCACTAGTGTCAACTTTACCTTATGATCTTGTTGTTTCTACTCCTACCAATATTCTTGTTATTATATCTTGTGAATGTTTGAATTGTCCAGTTATTGTTGAGAGAAAAACATTTCTTGTAAACTTAATCTGTTTACCTTTATCTAGATTAGACATAGTGTTAGGAATGGACTAGTTATTTTCTAATCATGTTCTTCTTAATTGTCATCAGAAAGCCTTGATATTCAAATCAAAATATGATAACTCTATGGGATTTGAGATGGTGATTGCCAACCATATAAATGCTTCTAAAAGTAAGGAAGCTCTGGTATACCTGATTATATATTCTCTGAAAGCTAAGGGAGAATTTGACGTTAAAGATATACCAATTGTCTATGATTTCCCTAACATCTTTCCTAAAGACATTCCTAGTTTACCCTTTGAAAGAGGGATATAATTCACCATAGATTTGATACTATGATCAAGTGTGAAACCTATTCACATTGGTTACAACTCGTACTTGTTTATTTATTTAATTAGTTATTATTACTCAATTAATGAAAATGGGAGTAAAATTTATTTTTTTATTTATGTTTGATTTGCATACGTCACAGAATGTAAAATAGAATTTGGAAATAAGAGTAAATGATAAAATAAATATAGTCTATATCTTATGCATCAAGTACTGTACATAAGTTTTGATGAAACCCCAAATGTGGATCTAAAAATTCAGCACCAAGAGTAACAAAATCAGAACCAAAATTAGAAGGAAAGAAAAAGCGGAATGGATGAGAAATGGTAGGAACGACGCCACAATCCAAAGATTGATAAGTCGAGGAGGATTCACCACAAAGAATAGAATTCTTTTATAAGAATCTAAAGGGTCAAAGTAAGAACCAAGAGGAGCGATGCTCTCCCAATTAGCAAAAGCTAATCATATTCAATAATACCAAAAGTTGTCTTACATGAGGTCTTAAGGGCCTATTTATACTATCACTAATAAAAAGGCCCAAACAACTAAAAAGGCCTAATACAATTCATAGTAGGCCTAAACAAAGCAAACTAAAACATAAACTAGAAACTAAAATAACTAAAGTCCACATAATACCTAATTAAAAAACACTTAAGTGGATATACAAGATCTACAAGAAGCCCAACAAGGCCCAATAAGAAAACGTCTTAAAAGATAATTAACAAGATAACTAAGCCCTTCCAAGACCTCTATTAAGTTTTGAGTACATTATCATCTACTATCAAATACATCAATATTGAATACATAGAAAGTCAAATAGGATATAGGGAATACACAACAAGAAAAGCTACCTACCCCACTATATATTGCAAAAAAGGTCGTAAATCAGAGTAGTGTCTATAACCTATCACATCCCATATACAACCAAAAAGAAAATAGGCTCCCTAGTCCTACAACTCCTCGTTTGCTTGAGTAGTTCTAAATCATCTAGAGTAACATAGGGGTGTGATCATTGGGCATCATTGCCATCTTTAGATACCTGTCCATAAATAATATTCATAGAAAGAAGAGGTAGAGGAGTGAGGTGATTTGTTCTCAAATTTACTTTTACATAGATGGTAAGAAACCGTACAGTCAAACACAAGATCAAACATAGCTGGCAATCATAAGAAAGGAACCTTAGGTTTTTATCTAAGTTATATAGTTTATCCTTTATTCTGTATGGATCCATACTTCCCATGGATGAGCAATTTGTCACACTAGAACTGGGAAGTGATTGGAAATACATGTACCTTTCTTTATATCACCATCATGGTACAATCCTCATCATTATGAAGGAATAGAGTAATCTATTTGCTTAGGACATTTACTATTCACACAAAGGTATACTCTTACACTAATCCTGGAATGCCAAACAGTTATTAGGGTTATCAAGCTTGGTCAGTGGAATATCTCGGTTCAAGAACACTACCTTGGCCATTGGGACCTTAACCGCTCAATACCATACTCCTAAGACCTCTGCAAGTAGGTCCTTGCCTTTCATTCCTCAGCGTACCAAATTGTGACTTTCTGTAATGACCCAACTTCATCATAGGAAAACTTGATTAACATAACTGGGATTCAATTTTAATTTCTATTGTGAAAGCTCTTTTATTAATTTATTTATGAAAATGAGTGGAAATTTTTTGCAACTTTGAAAATACTTTTCTGATACTAGTGCCAACTTAGAATAGAAATTAGAGTCTACATCAATGAGTATGAAATAAGGTTATCTCATAATCATGGAAACCTTAATACCAACATGTATAACTAAGAGGCAATGCTTCACACATTAACTCGGATACAAAAAATCAAAATACTCTAAGGTGAAGTGTGTGCCAATACAGGTGACCAACCTATGAATGGAGTTCGAGAAGAGGAGGGGGATTATACATGTGGACACTCTCTAATCTAAGCTGGTCATAAGAACTGACTCATATACCTAAAGAGGAATGACTTGATATGGATCTCATCTCTAATACTAAAGCTCTAGATACATGGCGAGAGGTATAGCTTAAGTCACCTCTACCACCTCCATGTATGTAAGCCTCTCACCTCTAGCGGCATTCGGCGACGCCAAACCAGAGAAACTATAAGGTTGCCAAAAGGATCGAAAAGTAACTCCTCCAAGTTCTGCAAGAGTGTCGAGATCGGACATGTATACAAAGATGATTCCTCCGTCTTGTCTTCCGTTGACCGTGGTGAGATCTAGAAGGCGTCATCCTTCGGTATTAGTATGCATTCTCAAAAGTCAAAAGAGAATTAGAGGTCTAGGTAGATCTCCTTCCATTTGCTTTATTGACAACGAATCATCACGATTATCACAGTCACACACACAATAACACACAAGCAAGGATAAGCTACCCAAAAGGAAAAATCAAAACCATTAAAGTATACATACCAAGCATAAGGTCAAAAAACATGCACTTATTTATAATATATAGCATATACAAGAAATTATTATCCTTAATTAAAGTGTGACTAAGAATGCAGATGTAAACCATGATTCTAGACTCTCCATGGAAATCCAAAACTGAGCGGCCAGCTCGGATATTCCTTAGTCATGGTATAATTAACAAAAATACCTTCACTAGGGTTATCAAAGTGGCATATGCCAAAACCATTTGGGGAATACTGGCTACTGATCATGGGAACCAGTGCACTCGCTTGGATTTTTGTATGGGGGAATTGCCACCACAACCCAAGGTTTGCAAGACCCTAGTCTCTTGTGGAATCGAGCCATCCATAGTCCTCAAGCTTTTACACCTAGCTTTCACCTATATATTCTCGTGAATACTGACACCTTCGATACCACATGCTCACAACAATAATGCATGCATGCATGTCAACAACTCATCATAAATAGGCTTTAATGGCAACATATAACAACAACTGCTTATCATAAACACCCAGATAAGCCTTTATCAACATTTTACAGCATAATCAACATGCCATCAAGTCCCAATTTTTCATCACATCATGGATTCACTTAGTTTATCTTCATGAAAATAACATCCCCATGTGTCACAACACTGGGTTTGATCCAGTGTTAGCCCATCATCATGAGCTTTATCCAGTGTTGGCCCTTCTATAGGATCCTTCTTAGAGCGATCCTAATAAGGATAAACTAAGATCCTCTCTTTAGGAACACCTTACTAATTTCCAAAATTTATTTTAAATCTTTTATTACTTATTTCTATTTTTGTTTTAAAAAGCCATGCTATTTATCTTAAATCCACTTATTTAGATGAAAAGGTTTGGAAGAATCATCATTTCTATCCAATCTTATATAATAATTACAAGATAAATAATTTCATTTTAAGTATAATTTAGATAAATATTTTTGAATTAAGAGTACCATTTTAAAACTTAGGTCTTAGATTTTCATAAAACTTAGTTTCAAAAGTTCCATTATTATCCTTTTTTTTAAATCATTAAAATACTTTTTTAAATTTTATAAAAATAAAAAAGAACATATTTTCTTGAAAATCATATTTAACTTTTATTTAAAAAGGTCCATAATAAAATTTCAAGTGTAAAAATATACCATTTTATAAACTAGGAAAAAGATCTTAAAACTTTTTGTCAAAATGAGCTCTAGTGGCTACCAATTTCTAGCCCCCTATTTTAAAATTCGTTTTGGGCAAGTAAATGATTTTTTTTGACACTGATATGATCTGGGTTCAGATTCATATTGTTTTTACGGATCGTCCTTGAGTTGATTATCTTGTAACAAGAATTACAGGAATAAAAGAAAGGAAGAAAGACAGAAGATAAGACTTGTGTGAATAGATAAGAGAATTAAGGTAAATTGCACACACACAAAAACAATAGCAAGAAAATTAACAAGACAAGATAGAAAGGAAGAGAAAATTGGAATGATAAATAAAATAAAGAAAATAGAATAGACAGAAGATGGCAGAAGACGCCACACTCTATAGAGAGTGATAAGTCCAGCGAAGATTCGCCACAAAGGTATGGAAACCTTTGATAAGAACCAAGAAGGTTCTAATCTAAGAACCAAAAAGAGAAGCCAATGCTCTACTCACACTCACAATTAAGTAAACCTCAAATATTATTCAACTCTGTCCAATGAGAGGGATTACATATCTATTTATAGAGTTTATTCTAAAGAGTCTAACCCTAATTCTAGAAAACATAAGCAAAGGCCCAAGAAAGCTTAAGGCCCAAATTACAATTTATTTTTTAAACTTAAAAGAAACCTAAACTAGGAATAGAAAATGGGCTTCTAATTAGAATCAAATCAGCCCATTTATTACAATTAAAATAGGTCCAAAAACATTTAAATAAAATGCAATAAAATTCAGATTGCAAGCCTATGGTTGGTGCATTATTAAATCCCTTGGGTTGGGCCTTCTACTTGATTCAAGTACACCATCTTGGGTTATCTTCTTCCACTCTGGGCTTGATCTTGTAGTATGTTGATCACCTCTAAATGCTCCTTAGGTCTCTTTACTTTTCCTCTTGTAGGCATTCCTAACCCAATCATATGATCTTTCCCTTTAGCTTTTTCCTTCTTAGGTCTTTTTTGCCCAATTGAGGGGCTTTTCCCCTTAGGTTTTCCTTCTCTTCTTGGAGGCCTTCCTTGATCCTCATCAGACATAATCCCTATATGGTTGAAATTTTTTTTTGACTATTTTCTAAATCATTAAAGATCACCTCAAGAAAAAAATCTACAAAAAAATATACAAAAATAACAAGATAGTAAGGTCAGGATGACCTGTTGGAGGACTAGTGAATTTGTTTTGGCACTTTTCACATTCAACCAAAACTTTTAAGAGTCCAAACCATTTGTTTTATGAAATTACACTTAAAAACCTTTCCAAAATGACCAGGAACATTAAAACCAAGTTATACATGATTTTATATAATTTTTGAAAGTTCATAGTTCTCAAAACTACTTTCAGTCAGAAAATAAGTACAACCTTCAGTTTCTAAAAGTTATTAAAAATAGAAAACTATACTAAATATAGGCAAATCATATGTGTTTGAAAGCTTATTATGTCTCATTTTTTGTCGTTCCAAGAGTTTTACACAATAGAATCTTCCAAAATCGCATTTTACTACACATTGTCAGACCAACGTTTTCAGAAATCATGCACAACATTCGAAAGGCTTAACTTTTTGTTTCTTAACCTTTTAACACGTTTCTTGAGTCTATTTTGGACAAAATTTTGTCTAGTTTACAAAAAATCAATAAGCACTCAAAAATATTAATAACATCTCCAGATATAGAAATAATAGTGAACCATGCTCAGGCAAAAAACGAAATCAGCATCAAGACACACTTTACACACATACACAGAAATGGTTTCTTTCATCAAGTTTACAACTTTTAAAAATACCAACAACATTTGTAAAGCAATAAGCACACCAAAAACAAAACCATCACAACCACACACATAGAAAAAGGGTTAGCTTTCTTTACTTTCTAGTAAAATCCTTCTTAGGCTATGGAAGAAAGTTTGGAAAAGGGTTAGTATCTCCTTCAATCTTTGGCAAGATGAACCATCAACCAACACTATGAATGGTCAATATATGACATGAACATAAGAAAAGAATAAGGTTTAGAACTAAAGAACCAAAGAGAAGGGTTTAGACCACTTAGGTCTTGATAGAATTAGAAAGATGAAGATATAAGAAGATGAAAAGGATGAAACTTTACCTAGCACCAACTCTCTTGGACACCCAAGTTTCCAACACTCATTTCAACAAATTTTTTTTCAGAAAAAGGTGGGGAACTTTCTCTCTAGCTCACGATTTTGAGGGGAGAAAAGTGAGGAGAACTTTGCTTAGTGCTACTTATAAGACAACTTAAGTGAGGGTAGTTTGGTAACTTGCAAAATGGATGCAAGAT
The DNA here is from genome assembly GCA_004329165.1 of Spatholobus suberectus. Taxonomy (NCBI): domain Eukaryota; kingdom Viridiplantae; phylum Streptophyta; class Magnoliopsida; order Fabales; family Fabaceae; genus Spatholobus; species Spatholobus suberectus. Next base: position 40,120,504 of record CM014736.1, read on the forward strand.
TTAATAAAATTGAAAAACCAAAAATCCACCTCTCCACCAAGGGAGAGTGGACAGCCAAGGTACCAAAACCATGGGTGGTTTGGTGGTTTCAAGTACTCCTAAGCACACTTGATAGGACCTTGTGTAGGAATTTGGGAAAACTCTTCTAGTTAGTGTGTAACTAATCTAGTTTGTCTAGGAAACTAATGGTTAATCTAGTTAGGTTGGGCTTGGACACGTAGTTCTAGGTTTAGATAGTAGAGGTTTTTAAATTTCTCGCATTAATAGAGAAAATATGGTCAAATACCGGCATTGATGAAATTAGGTTTAGGATTTTCTAGCACTTAAATCAATTAAAACAATTTAATTGACTTTAGAATCTAAATGAGTTTGTGACTCTTTAGAATTTCTTTGGAAAACGTTAAATTGTCTTTGCCCCAGTCAGGCAATCAAATTTACTTTATCTGGCAGGATTCTAGATAGATTATCTAACAAATAGATTAATCAAAAGTGGAACAAACTTGGCAGTAAGGAAAATTAATAACTTGCATAGAATTCAATCATAATTAAATTAAGTTAATTACAATTAAATTCCATGGCCCTACACTGTTCATCAAATCTCTGCAGATATATCTCTGCTTATCTAATAGTAATACAGAATGAATTCTTGCAGAAATTTATATAGAAGTCAAACATAAGTTTTCATTAATTCTTTTCATGGAAAATTAAATTAAAATTTTATTTTTAAATTATTCAATCACTTACTCATAGAATAGAAAGAAACAGTTATTACATTCGTTATCTGACAAATTTCTCGATAATTAGTTCTGAGTATAAAGGAAGAAAGCCTAGTGTTTTAAATCTTTTGATAAGGAAAGCTATCGAACCAAGTAGAATCTAATCATAATTAATTTAAAATTAATTATAATTGAAATCCATTATCTTGTACAGATAAATACTTGTTTAGCTGATTTCTTCACATATTAGATTCCCGTGGGATTCTTTGTAGAATCTTAAACAAGAACAACATGTATTTTTAATTATCTATTTTTTCACTATAAATTAAATTTATTTCCTCTTATTAATTATTCAATCACTTTTATTATGGATCAACATGCTATAGGTTCTACATTGTCAACCTTCACAGTGTATCTCTACATTGCTAAAAGCTGAGTAGACTCAATTTTTGCAGAAAACTCTATAGAAATTTACACAATAAGCATTGTTTTTAATTGTTCATTTAGGCTAAGTTTAAATTTAATTTCTCTTTTTAGATTATCAACCACTTATCCATAGATTATAAAAGACAGGTTGATAAAGAACTATCCAAGGACTTCAAGAAAGAAGAGATGGACATGGAAGGTCCTATGACTAGAGGAAGGAGAAGGATGATTCAAGAGGAACTTGGCAAGAGGCTTAATACATTCATGAGGAAGGAAGAAGAGGGTCTGGGAAGCTTGAAGATAATAAATTAGAGCCAAGTTTTAGATTAGGATTTCCTTATATTTTTTGAGCACTTTTATTGGGGCCTTTGTTGGGCTTTAGTGGAGTTGTTAGCTTTATTCTTTTTAGTTGACTATGTTTGGACCTATTATGACTTGTTTTGGGCTTGTTACTATTTGGACCTTATTTTAGTGATAGTGTAAATAGGTCCCCTATGGACACTTGGTAAACACTTTTGAGAAATTAAGAAATTGATAGCATTTTTGCTAACAGAGTGTTCTCTCTAGGTTATTGGATTGAACCATTGGATTCTTATCAAAGAACAATTTCTTTGTGGCAAATTCTCATTGACTCATCAATCATGAATTGATTGTGGCGTCTTCTCCATTCCTTTTCTTTTCCATTTTCTCTTTTTCTTCAAATTCTATTTTGTGGATTCAATTTGGGAAAATTTGAGGTATTGAAAATTAAGATCCACCTTAGGGTTTATCATTTGGTATCTAGAGCCAAATTCAACACCAATTACACATCCAATTGTGCCAAATTTCGTGTTAATTTTGCATTACAAGTCGTTGATTTCGTGGTTCTATTTCTAGTTTGTTTCTGCTGGGCGGGTGATGAGGGCACGGCTAGTGGCAAGGACAACAAGGCAATTGGAGGACTTGGGGGACCTATGACAAGAGGAAGAGCTAGGAAGGCTCAAGAGGCTCTTAAGCAACTAATTGCTAACTTTCATGAAGACATTCCAAGACAACTAATGGATGTGGGACATAAGGACAATGCTTTAATCCTATGTCTAGAGGCCCAAATGGAGGAGGATTCCCATACTTGCATATGATAACATGGGTCTTAGTTTTGAGACATATTTGCTTAGGTTTTGGGTTTTGTAATTCTTAAGTTTTTCTTATAGTTTTTGGCTTTGTAAGCGAGTTTAAAAAATATTAATAAATATAAATTGCTCTTGCTCGGACTAGAACTTAGGACCAAGTGGTGTTTCTCACAATATTTTACCACTTGGACAGCTTTGTGGGTTATGCTCTTTATTTCTAAGTTTTTATCTTTATTAAGAGTTAGTCTCTTTATAAACTCATGATGTATAAAACCAATTCCAAATTGGGGATTAAACAATAATAGAATTATTCAGTTGTGAGGATTTCTCTCCTAGGGCTCTTGCTTGAACCATTTGATCTTATCAAGAATTCACCCATTCTTGTGGCGATCTCATAGGCTTATCAAACTTTCTTGTTTGTGGCGCCTCCAACCAATTTTCTTCCTCCTCTTTCTAATTTGGGATTTATCATTTGGTATCTCAGAGCTCGGTTCAAATTCTATCAGAATTGGTCAGTTTTCTTTGGTTCATATCTCGAGTTTTACGTATCATATTTCGGTGGTTCTTGTATCATTTCTGAATTTCAGAGTCTCAATTTTCATCTCGTTTTGGAAACGTTGCAATCTGAAATTTTTAGCTTCAGATACAGTGATTTGTTTTTACGAGTTCAGACTGATGTAACCCTGCGAATTTATTTTTGAGTCCTTGTTTGATTCATTTTTTTTTTGTTTAAGTTTCCATTTCTGTCTTTGTTTGATGCTACAGTTGGATTAGTGAAAAAAAAAAAAAGGTGCAGAATGTTCAACATGTGTTCTTAATGTTCTTGAGAATTGTTTCATTTTAATCCTTCTAGGCTTTATTAGTTTCATGTTGAGCTGTTAAAAAAAGTACTTGTTTGAGGTGTTTCCAGTTGGTCTATTCATCTATAATCATCAAAAACAGATTAAAAAAAAAAAAAAAAACAAAAGCACAAAAAAAAAAAATCAGAATAGTGACTTGTTTATTTTGTCCTTTAAAACCTTTAGTTTGTTCTTGTCTTGTTTGGCCTCTGATTTGAGTGTGCTTATCCTTGTTTAGCTTTTCTTGCTTGTCTCTTTTGAATCTTAAACTGTCTTAGAGTTTTTATTTGTTTGACCTCTTGTTGTTTTGTGATTTAATATTGGAGTTATTGGATTCTGTTTGAAAAACCTGTGATTCCATTTAAGAGCCTACAAGAGCACTTGAGTGGTAAAAGACAAGAGAGAACCTTACACAAAAGCCTAATTGAGAGCAACAAACACGAGTGATACATCTCTAAGAGTGCAAACACGTGAGAAGTGTGGTGAGGTCCTATTCCTTTCAATTTTTTTTTTTTTTACTTGAATTATGGCAGGAACAGGTGGTGATGAGGGAAATAACAGATGAGGGAGCATACAGAGGAGTTATATGAGAGAATTGAGCGGTTAGAAAATCAAGAACATCGTGATGATGATGGAGGTAGAAGGAGGATTGTTGGAAGGAGGAGAAGAGATAATGAAGGTGATGCTAGAGAAGACAGAATTGAGGGAGTGAAGCTTAACATTCCACCTTTCAAAGGGAAGAGTGATCCAGAGGCTTATCTTGAGTGGGAGATGAAGATTGAGCAGTTGTTCTCATGCCACAATTACAATGAAGAAAAGAAAGTAAAGGTGGCAGCCATGGAGTTCACGGACTATGCTCTTATTTGGTGGAACCAATTGCAAAAGGAGCGACTTAGATATGAAGAACCTTTGGTGGATACATGGATTGAAATGAAGAGGTTGATGAGAAGGAGATTTGTTCCTTCCTATTATCATAAAGACCTTCATAACAAGCTTCAAAGACTCACGCAAGGTAGTAGGAGTGTTGATGAATATTACAAGGAGGTGGAGGTGTCTTTGATTAGAGCCAATGTGAATGAAGATAGCGAGGCCACTATGGCATGTTTTCTGAATGGGCTGAATAATGACATTAGAGATGTGGTTGAGCTACAAAATTATGTGGAGTTGGAAGACTTGGTACATCAAGCTACCAAAGTGGAGCAGCAACTTAAGAGAAAAGGTGCCATAAGAAGGAGTTCCTCTAATTTCAATTCTTCAGATTGGAATAAAAGAAATAAGAAGGAGGGAGGTACTTTTTCAAACAGTACCAAGGCTGCACCTCAAAGGTCTCAATTCAAGTCCAATGAGGCTCCTAAAAAGACAAGGAGTAGTGAGATAAAATGCTTCAAGTGTTTGGGGAGAGGTCACATAGCTTCAGCATGTCCAACCAAGAAGACTATGTTACTTAAGGAGAATGGAGAAATTACTAGTGAGTCTTCAGCTAGTGAAGCCGAGGAAGAGGAAGAGATAGATGAGGAGATCATTGTGGAGGCCAAAGAAGGAGATTTATTGATGATTAGGAGGTTGCTTGGAACTCAGATGCAAGCTCTTGATGATTCCCAAAGAGAGAACATTTTTCACTCTTGGTGTTCAATCAATGTTAAACTATGTTCTTTGATTGTGGATGGAGGGAGTTGCACCAATGTGGCCAGCTCTAGATTAGTGTCCAAATTAAATTTGGAGGCCAAGCCACATCCTAGGCCATACAAACTCCAATGGCTTAGTGAAGATGGAGAGATGATTGTGAGCAAGCAAGTGGAGCTGCACATTTCCATGGGACAATACAATGACAAAGTGATATGTGATGTGGTTCCAATGGAGGCAAGCCATATTCTCTTAGGGAGGCCATGGCAATATGACATGATATGATCTGGTTGGGATTCATACTGTTTTTACGGATCGTCCTTGAGTTGGTTATCTTGTAACAAGAATTATTGAAATAAAAAGAAAATGAAGAAAGGCAGAAGATAAGACTTGCGCAAATAGATAAGAGAATTAAGGTAAATTGCGCACACAAAAATAATAGCAAGAGAATTAACAAGACGAAATAGAAAAAAGACAAGAAAATGGAAATGATATAAAATAAAGAATGCGGAATAGAAAAGAAAATGGCAGAAGGCGCCACACTCTATAGAGAGTGATAAGCCAAGCGAAGATTCGCCACAAAGGTATAGAAACCTTTGATAAGAACCAAGAAGGTTCTAATCTAAGAACCAAAAAGAGGAGCCAACGCTCTACTCACACTCACAAATGAGTAAACCTCAATATTATTCAACTCCCCCAAATGAGAGGGATTACATCTCTATTTATAGAGTTTATTCTATGGTGCTACTCACACAAGGAGGCTAACCCTAATTAAGAAGCAAAGAGGCTAACCCTTAAGCCCAAAGAATAGGCCCAATTACAAAAATAAATGAAACAGAAAACTAAAGGTCCAATTATACAGTGATAGCTAATCAAAGTCTTCCCCACATTGGGCTTTTCATCAATTTGGACTACTCGGATCAACTTAAGTGCTTCTCCTTCTAAATTTAACTTGACTGAGAATAAGTTGTTCAATTTTTTTGTTTGATCCAAAGTAGCTTTCTTAGCCTTCTTATTTCTTAATCTTGTCATGGTTCCCCAAGTCCTTGTAGTTCTTCTTTAAACTTTGCTCTACTTTGGGTCTCCTTTTGGGCCTCTAAGGTCTCAATCAACTTGGGCCTCCTAGGTTTCCATCATTCTCTCCCTCTTCAAAAGAATTCATCCTCGAATTCGCATCGTCATCACCTACATGAAAGGACATGCATTAGTTTTATTGAATGTGATATTAAGAAAAGGCCTAACTCTATGGAGACTTGATTTCCTTTGAATGGAAAATCTCTTATTCATCATGTGCCTACACACCTAACCTCCCGGGTCAAAAACAAGTCTAAAGAACCCATCACATGTAACTTCTAGATTAGAGAATTTTTAATTTTTTATGCATAGCTCTTCAACTTGGCTAAGGCTATTAAGGAGTAAGGCAACACACCTAAGTCTCAACGATTTTGCATTATTATTCAAAATATCATGCAAACCCAACACATCATGACTTAACACATGTTCTTGCACATCCACTAAATCATAAAATCTAGTAGTGTGTGTCAAGGATTTCTTCTTCTTATTGTTGCCTTGTTTTACATATTGATCCACCACTTCATCAAAGTGAGTCTTTATGTGCAATTTGGCCTTAGGCTTCAAGACAAAAGAAATGTTAGACAAAGGAATCAAATTAGAAGAATTAGAAGAATTGAATTCATAAGCCAACTTAAAAGAAGGAATTATAGTAGTAGAATGCAGTGAATTCCTAGGTGAATTGAAGGACTTAGTCTCAGCTTTAGGTGTTAGCCATTCTTTAGTGGTCTTCAACTCCTCCTTTTCCCCTTGCAATTTTTTTAAACTTGGATTAGTCATGCAAGTGGTCAAATTCAGATTTGAAGTCTTGAAATGTCCACTAAGTTCCTTCCGGCCGTGAGGCATTTGTGTCTTTGAAAGCTCAACTTCAATTTCATTTGATGCCTCGCATTCTTCCTTTGGAAGCACTTCTTCAAATCCCTTTAAAAGAGAATCATCACAACTAAACAAAGAATTAGAATTTAAGACAAAGTTAACAGATTTTTTAGAATATGCATTCTCATGTTCTTTCTCTTTTTCTCTCAATTCTTTTTCTTTCTCTTCTTCTCTCACTTTTTCTTTCTCTTTTTCTCTGCTACTTATCTCTTTTTCTCTACTTTTGCTATCTTTTTCTCTACTTCTTTTCTCTTTTTCTTTGCTTCCTCTCTCTTTTTCTGTACTTTTTTTTCCATGACTTCTTCTATTTCTTTCCCAGTTGTCAAACATCTTATGAAATTTGTCCTTTTCTCTTTGAAAGATTCTCTCCAAGTGCCTTGATAGGCCTTGAAGTTTGAGTTCCATTTCCATAGTCAAGCTTCAAAGAAAACAAGTTAGTAGACATAAAAAAAAAAAGGGACCTTACCACTCTTCTCATGTGTTTACACTCTTTGAATGAAATCACTCGTGTTTCACACAATTTGGCTTTTGATTAATAAAAATGCTCTTGCCTTTTACCACTCAAGTCCTCTTTTACAAGTTCTTAAATAGAACCCCTTATGCATATCAATTATCAAAAGCACATACAATTGTAAACAAATCTCACAAGTGTTATCACTAAGAAGTCCAAGAAAAAGGAAAACTCTAGACAAAACATAAAAGGGAATTTAAAAGACAAACAAGAAAAGCTAATTTAAAAAAAGAAGGTAAAACTCAAAAGGAATACAAGAGACAAAAAGGAAACAGAAAAAATATGAGAATATAAGAATGTGCAATTTAAGGAATAGCACCAATTATATGAATCCCACAATGGCAATCAAAATAAACTTCTTCAAGTGCAAGGGACAATCCTTTTTTTTGTTCTATTCTTCGGGAAATTTTTTTTTTCCTTTTTTTTTTTTGGTTTATTCTTTAGGAGCAGATTTCTCCCCCCCCCCCTTTTTTTTTTACCCTTCTTTGTTTTTGCACTTGCAGCAAATATTAATATGCCCAACAAAATAGCTTTCAGAATAAGGTGCAATTAATATACAATGCAAGATTGCCAAAATTAAGGAGTTTAATTGCGCAGAATTAAAATAATTAAATTGCACAGAATAAAGACAATTATGACATAATTATAACAGTTGTGATAATTATGACACAATTATGACAATTATTGCAATAATGATAATTAATGACAAAATGATGACAATTATGACAATTTAGCAATGGTGTAATAATGAACAAAGCACAAGAACAGTACCAACTCTAGGATCTGGGCTCTGATACCACATGATATGATCCGATTGGGATTCATACTGTTTTTACGGATCGTCCTTGAGTTGGTTATCTTGTAACAAGAATTATTGGAATAAAAAGAAAATGAAGAAAGGCAGAAGATAAGACTTGCGCAAATAGATAAGAGAATTAAGGTAAATTGCGCACACAAAAATAATAGCAAGAGAATTAACAAGACGAAATAGAAAAAAGACAAGAAAATGGAAATGATATAAAATAAAGAATGCGGAATAGAAAAGAAAATGGCAGAAGGCGCCACACTCTATAGAGAGTGATAAGCCAAGCGAAGATTCGCCACAAAGGTATATAAACCTTTGATAAGAACCAAGAAGGTTCTAATCTAAGAACCAAAAAGAGGAGCCAACGCTCTACTCACACTCACAAATGAGTAAACCTCAATATTATTCAACTCCCCCAAATGAGAGGGATTACATCTCTATTTATAGAGTTTATTCTAAGGTTCATGATGGGTTCACAAACAAGATTTCTTTCATGCATAATGGGAGGAAAATTGTACTCAAACCTTTATCTCCTAGAGAGGTGTGTGAGGATCAAATAAAATTGAGAGAAAAGAGAGTGCAAGAGAGAAAAGAGATGAGTGACACACAAAAGAGTGAAACGCTTGATAAAAAGAAGAGTGGAAAGAAAAAGAGTGAAACACTTGATAAAAAGAAGAGTGGAAAGGAAAAGAGTGAAACACTTGTGGGATTAAGTGAAACACTGGAGAGCAAACAGAGTTGTTTAGTAAAAGAAAGTGAGGTGAAGAAGCTACTGCTTGCCAACAAGCCACTTTATTTACTTTATTGCAAGAAAAATGTTTTAACTACTGATAACTCTAATAAAAATGTTGCCCCTGCTAGTATTGAGTCTCTTTTGCAGGAATATAAGGACGTGTTTTCAAAGGAGGGTCCAAATGGATTGCCACCTTTAAGAGGGATTGAGCATCATATTGATCTTATCCCTGGTGCATCTTTACCCAATCGGCCAGCTTATAGGAGCAATCCTCAAGAGACCAAAGAAATACAAAAGCAAGTTGAGGAGTTAATAACAAAAGGTTGGGTGCAAGAAAGTTTGAGTCCGTGTGCTGTTCCAGTGATTCTGGTGCCTAAAAAGGATGGGACTTGGAGGATGTGCAGTGACTGTAGAGTAATCAACAACATCACAGTCAAGTACCGACACCCTATTCCCAGGTTAGATGACCTTCTTGATGAACTGTATGGTGCTTGTTATTTTTCTAAAATTGATTTAAAAAGTGGGTATCATCAGATTAGGATAAAGGAAGGGGATGAATGGAAAACTGCCTTTAAGACTAAGTATGGTTTGTATGAGTGGCTGGTTATGCCTTTCGGGCTAACTAATGCCCCAAGCACTTTTATGAGGTTAATGAACCATGTCTTAAGAGATTTTATTAGCAAGTTTGTTGTTGTTTACTTTGATGACATTCTGATTTATAGCACTAGTTTTGACTTGCATATTGAACATTTGAGGGCTGTTATGGTTGTGCTTAGAACAGAAAAATTGTATGCTAATCTTGAGAAATGCACTTTTTGCACTGTTCATGTAGTGTTCTTAGGCTTTGTTGTGAGTGCAAAAGGAGTGCAAGTTGATGAGGAAAAGGTTAAGGCCATTCAAGAGTGGCCTACGCCTAAGAATGTGAGTGAAGTGAGAAGTTTCCATGGTTTAGCTAGTTTCTATAGGAGGTTTGTTAGGGACTTTAGCACCTTGGCTGCACCTCTTAATGAAATAGTTAAAAAGCATGTGGGTTTCAAATGGGGAGAGAAACAAGAGCAAGCCTTTGCTGCCCTTAAGCATAGGCTAACTAATGCACCCATTCTTGCTTTGCCCAATTTTGTTAAATCTTTTGAACTTGAATGTGATGCATCAAATGTGGGCATTGGGGCTGTTTTGATGCAAGAAGGACATCCGATTGCTTATTTTAGTGAGAAGTTAAATGGGGCTGCCCTAAACTATACCACCTATGATAAGGAATTGTATGCCTTAGTGCGTGCTTTGAAAACTTGGCAGCATTATTTGTTCCCCAAAGAATTTGTAATTCATAGTGATCATGAGTCCCTAAAATACTTAAAAGGACAAGGGAAGCTGAATAAAAGGCATGCCAAATGGGTTGAGTTTTTGGAACAATTTCCATATGTCATTAAGCATAAAAAGGGGAAGGGGAACATAGTGGCTGATGCTTTATCTAGGAGGCATGCATTACTTTCTACTCTTGAAACTAAAATTTTTGGACTTGAAACTTTGAGAGAAATGTATTTGCATGATGCTGAATTTTTTGAGATATATGTTGCTTGTGAAAATGTGTCTCAAAATGGTTACTATAGATACAATGGATATTTGTTTAAAGAAAAAAGATTGTGTGTGCCTAAGTGTTCCATAAGAAATTTGCTTGTGAAAGAGGCACATGAGGGAGGATTAATGGGACATTTTGGGGTGCATAAAACTTTGGACATATTACATGAGCATTTTTATTGGCCCCATATGAAACATGATGTGCATAAATATTGTGAGCATTGCATTGTTTGTAAAAAGGCAAAATCAAAAGTGATGCCACATGGTTTATATACTCCTCTGCCTGATCCTAATTTTCCTAGGATTGATCTATCTATGGACTTTGTTTTGGGGCTGCCAAGAACAAAGAATGGCAAGGATTCTATTTTTGTGGTTGTGGACAGGTTTTCAAAAAATGGCACATTTTATACCTTGCAAAAAGGTTGATGATGCTTGCCATGTAGCTGACTTATTTTTTAGGGAAGTGGTGAGGCTCCATGGGCTGCCTAGGAGCATTGTAAGTGATAGGGACACTAAGTTCCTAAGTCGCTTTTGGAGAACATTGTGGGGTAAGCTTGGTACTAAATTACTTTTCTCTACTACTTGTCACCCACAAACTGATGGGCAAACTGAGGTAGTGAATAGGACTTTAAGCACTTTACTTAGGACTGTTTTAAAGACGAATCTTAAGTCTTGGGAAGAATGTTTGCCTCATGTAGAATTTGCTTATAATAGGGCTGTCCATAGCACAACTAATTGTTCACCATTTGAAATTGTGTATGGATTTAATCCTATGACACCACTTGATTTGTTGCCTATGCCTAATATTATTGTTTTTAAGCATAAGGATGCACAAGCTAAGGCTGACTATGTGAGAAAGCTGCATGAGCGTGTGAAAGCTCAGATTGAGAAGAAAATTGAAAGCTATGCCAAGCAAGCTAACAAGGGAAGAAAGAAAGTTGTATTTGAACCTGGAGATTGGGTTTAGGTGCACATGAGGAAAGAGAGGTTCCTTGAACAAAGGAAGTCCAAACTCCAACCTAGAGGAGATGGTCCTTTCCAAGTGTTGGAGAGGATTAATGACAATGCTTACAAAATTGATTTACTAGGTGAGTATAATATTAGTGCCACCTTTAATGTTGCTGATTTGTCTCTTTTTGATGCAAGTGATGAGGTTTTGGATTTGAGGTCAAATCCTCTGCAAGAGGGAGGGGATGATGAGGGCACGGCTAGTGGCAAGGACAACAAGACAATTGGAGGACTTGAGGGACCTATGACAAGAGGAAGAGCTAGGAAGGCTCAAGAGGCTCTTAAGCAACTAATTGCTAACTTTCATGAAGACATTCGAGGACAACTAATGGATGTGGGACATAAGGACAATGCTTTAATCCTATGTTTAGAGGCTAAATGGAGGAGGATTCCCATACTTGCATATGATAACATGGGTCTTAGTTTTGAGACATATTTGCTTAGGTTTTGGGTTTTGTAATTCTTAAGTTTTTCTTATAGTTTTTGGCTTAGTAAGCGAGTTTAAAAAATATTAATAAATATAAATTGCTCTTGCTCGGACTAGAACTTAGGACCAAGTTGTGTTTCTCACAATATTTTACCACTTGGACAGCTTTGTGGGTTATGCTCTTTATTTCTAAGTTTTTATCTTTATTAAGAGTTAGTCTCTTTATAAACTCATGATGTATAAAACCAATTCTAAATTGGGGATTAAACAATAATAGAATTATTCAGCTGTGAGGATTTCTCTCCTAGGGCTCTTGCTTGAACCATTTGATCTTATCAAGAATTCACCCATTCTTGTGGCGATCTCATAGGCTTATCAAACTTCCTTGTTTGTGGCGCCTCCAACCAATTGTCTTCCTCCTCTTTCTAATTCGGGATTTATCAGCGGGTGCATGCGTTTATTTCGTGTTGTTTCGTTTCTGCTAGGCGACCTTCATAAACCACTGGGCGAGTTCACATCGATGCAGTAAATTTGTGAGTCCTCTTGCATAATTCTTGTGTCTTACTTTTTTTGTTTGTGTCTGTCTAGTCTTTTTGAGTCAATTCTTGTTTCCTTCGAATTTCATGTCAAATTTTGCAGTTGTGTTCATCTTGTTCTTATTGTGTTCATGTGTATCTACATTTTGATTCACTTGATTCCATGTTTTTTGATGTTTAGATGTTAGATAATAGCTTGTTTTGAAGCTTTTGATGTCTAGTTACATAATTTGAAGTAAAAAAAGTGTGATTGGAAGCAAAAACAAGTTGGCTAGACAGATTTAAAAAAAATTGATTGTTCTTGAGTGTTCTTCATTGTTTTGTTGTAGAACACTTGCTAGATCCATAAAAATTTTGTTTGGAGAGAGTTGGGGCGTTTTTGCAAATAAAAAAAATTGAAGGTCCAAAAAAAGAAAATATTCAAGACCAATTGACAATTTTACAGGGACGAAAGTGAAAATACAAAAAAATTTAGGGGCCAAGTTGCAAAAAAAATTGTAAAATATAAAAATAAAAAAATTGCCCAAATTATAAAAGGAAACCTGCCCTCTTTGGTGATTTAACTATCATAATGATATTCTTTTTCTTTCATATACTTTTGACTTGTTTTTGGTGGTGGATATACACGCTCTTCATTTTTCCTTACTTATTCTTATGTGTTTGTCTTTGAGTCTTCCTTTTGTCTTCCTTTGGCTTTCTTTTGAGTGTTCCTTTCGTTTCTTATAGCTTTTATTGCTTGTCATTTAAATTCCTTGGTCTTGTCATTGAGTTTTCCTTTTTTTTTTTGCTTCTTGAGTTGGTCTTGGATCTTGTGGCATATTTCACATAGAATTTCTTTGTTATTGAAATTTGGTGGTTCTTTTCAAGAACTTAAGAGGAACAAGAGTGGTAAAAAAAAAAAAGCGAGAGAGCAAATTATAGAAAAAGCTTGAAAGAGTGAAACACGAGTGACTTGAGTATAAACACTTAGAGAGTGGAGAGGATTCTTTGATTTCTATTATTTGTCCTAACCATTTTGTGTAGGTATGGCTTCACCAGCGGCGAGTAGTGATCCACCATCTCCTAAATCCACAAAATTAATGGCGGAGATGATTAAAATTGGGGAGGAGATAGGGCGGTTGAGAATGGAAAATGATGCAAAGTTAGAAGCAATACATAGGGAGAATGAGACAAGGTGGGAGATGATGCAAAAGAGTAATGAAGATGTGAGTGTGAGGTTGGAAAATGTGGAGAGAAGTAGGTATACTTCATCTTCTCATGGGAGTGATGGAGGTTATGGGGAAGATGAAGGAGATAGGAGGCATAGGAGACATGGGAGAGGGAGATTTAGAGGAGGACATAAAGAGGGAGGAAATAATAGAAAGGATAACATGGATGCAGTGAAGGTTAAAATTCCTAGTTTTCAAGGAACTTGTGACTCGGAAGTGTACCTTGAGTGGGAGATGAAAGTGGAGCAAATATTTTCATGTTATGATTATAGTGAAGAAAAGAAAATTAGATTGGCTTCATTGGACTTTGAAGGATATGATTTGGTGTGGTGGAACCAAGTGAAGCATGACAATATGAGGATGAGGAGGCCTATGGTGAACACTTGGTTAGAAATGAAGAGAACTATGATGGATAGGTTTGTGCCTTCTTACTATAGGAGAGATCTTCATAATAAACTCCAAAGGCTTACACAAGGAGGGAAGAGTGTGGATGAATACTCTAAGGAGATGGAAATGGTAATGATAAGAGCTAAAGTGGAGGAGAGCCAAGAGGCAACCATGGCTAGATTTTTGCATGGCCTTAATAGGGAAATTCAAGACATTGTGGAGTTACATCATTATGCCACTATGGAGGAGCTCATTCACCAAGCCATCAAAGTGGAGCAACAATTGAAGAGGAAGCAATCGTTCAAGAAGTCTTCCTCCTATGCTTCTTTATCTTGGAAGGATAAGGACAAATTCAAGAAGCAGGGTCCAAACTTCAAGAGAAGAGTTCTTCAAGTGGTAAAATCCTTCCTAACTCTAGCTCTAATCCTTCTAAATCTAGTTCCATTAAGTGTTTTAAATGTTTAGGGAAAGGTCACATTGCTTCCCAATGTCCTAATAAGAGGTCTATGATTGTCTTGGATAATGGTGATGTGGTTAGTGCATCCTCTTCTAGTGAATCTAGTTCATCTAGTGAGGGTGAGAGTGATGGTGACCTCCCACCCCATGAGGGGGACCTTTTGACCTTTTGATGGTTAGGAGGCTTATGGGGATTGTTTGTAAGGATAGGGATAAAACACAAAGAGAGAACATTTTTCATTCTAGGTGCTTAGTTATGGGAAAATTATGTTCTTTGATTATTGATGGAGGGAGTTGTACTAATGTTGCTAGTGCTAGGTTAGTGGAGAAACTTGGCCTAAAAACCACCTCTCACCCTAGGCCTTATAAGCTCCAATGGTTGAGTGAGAATGGAGAAATAGTTGTAGATAAGCAAGTTTTGGTGTGTTTCTCCATAGGTAAATATTTTGATGAAATTCTTCGTGATGTAGTCCCTATGAAGGCTAGCCATCTTTTGCTTGGTAGACCTTGGCAATATGATAGGGACGTTGTGCATAATGGCTTAACTAATAAATTCTCTTTTGTACATAAAGGAACAAAGGTTACCCTCACACCTTTGTCTCCAAGTGAGGTTTGTGAGGACCAAATAAAAATGAGATTGAAAAGAGAACAAGACAGAAAAGAAGAGAAAGAAAAACAAAAAGAATAAAAAAAGAGAAAAGAGTGAAAAGATAGTTGAGAGAAAAGTGGAGAGCTTGTTTATGAGAGCTAAAGAGGTGAAGAGAGTGGTGCTTGCAAGGCAACCTATGTTTATGCTAATGTCTCATGATTTGTGTTTGTCTTCTATTGCTATGACTTTGCCTCTAGGTAGTGAAGTCTTATTGAAGGAGTTTGAGGATTTCTTTCCTAAAGACATTCCTCATGGCTTGCCTCCACTAAGAGGAATTGAGCACCAAATTGAACTCATTCCGGGAGCTTCACTTCCTAATAGACCCACATATAGGAGCAATCTGGAAGAGACTAAGGAGATTCAAAGGCAAGTGGAAGGGTTGATGCAAAAAGGATGGGTGAGAGAGAGCTTGAGCCCTTGTGCTATGCCCATTATCTTAGTGCCAAAGAAGGATGGATCATGGAGAATGTGCATGGATTGTAGAGCCATCAACAACATAACGGTGAGGTATAGACATCCAATCCCTAGACTTGATGATTTGTTGGATGAGTTGCATGGTTCTTGTTATTTCTCCAAAATAGATTTGAAAAGTGGTTACCACCAAATTAGAATGAAAGAAGGTGATGAGTGGAAAACCACTTTCAAAACTAAGTTTGGATTGTATGAGTGGGTTGGTCATGCCTTTTGGCCTAACCAATGTACCTAGCACTATCATGAGACATATGAATCATGTGTTGAGACATTTCATTGGAAAGTTTGTGGTTGTCTATTTTGATGATATTTTGATATATAGCTTGACTCTGGATTATCATTTGGGCCATATTAGGAGTGTCTTGGAAGTGCTTAGAAAAGAGAGTTTGTATGCCAATAAGGACAAATGCATATTTTGCACTAAACAAATAGTGTTCCTTGGCTTTGTTGTGAGTTCTAAAGGGGTGCAAGTTGATGAGGAAAAGGTAAAAGCTATTAGAGATTGCCTTACACCTAAAAATGTGAGTGAGGTGAAGAGTTTCCATGGTTTGGTTAGTTTCTATAGGCGATTTGTGAAAGACTTTAGCACACTAGCTTCCCCCTTAAATGAAATTGTAAAGAAAAATGTGGGGTTTAAGTGGGGGGGGGGGGGGGGGGGGGGGGTGGGAACAAGAGGAGGCTTTTAATAGCTTGAAAGATAAATTAACATTGCTTTGCCTAATTTTGCTAAATCTTTTGAGATTGAATGTGATGCATCTAACGTGGGGATAGGGGGTGTGTTGTTGCAAGAAGGGTATCCCATTGCTTATTTTAGTGAAAAGTTGAAGGGTGCTCATTTGAATTACTCCACATATGATAAAGAATTGTATGCACTTGTGAGAGTTTTGTAAACTTGGCAACATTATCTTTTACCTAAGGAATTTGTGATACATAGTGATCATGAATCCCTTAAGCATTTATAGGGCCAAGGGAAGCTCAACAAGAGACATGCCAAGTGGGTGGAGTTCTTGGAACAATTTCCTTATGTGATCAAGCATAAGCAAGGCAAGGCTAATGTGGTAGCCGATGCACTTTCTAGGAGGTATTCTTTACTCTCCATGCGTGAGACTAGGATGCTTGGGTTTGATCACACAAAGGAGTTGTATGTTTGTGATGATGATTTCTCTAATTTGTAGGCTTTGTGTGAAAAAGTTGCTCATAGTGGATTCTTTAGGCATGATGAACTTCTCTTTAAGGATAAAAGATTGTGTGTGCCTAAGAGCTCCTTGCGTGAGTTGCTAGTTAGAGAAGCTCATAATGGTGGTTTGATGGGACATTTTGGGGTTGTTTAGACTTTGGACATTTTGCACGAACATTTCTTTTGGCCACATATGAAGCATGATGTGCATAAAATTTGTGATAGGCGCTTAATGTGTAAAAAGGCTAAATCTAGGGTCATGCATCATGGATTATATACTCCATTACCTATTCCTAACTCCCCTTGGATCGACTTATCCATGGATTTTGTGTTTGGTCTCCCAATATCCAAGAAGGGGAAAGATTCCATTTTGTTGTGGTTGATAGGTTCTCAAAGATGGCTCATTTCATACCATGCCACAAAGTGAATGATGCTTGTGCGGTGGCGGATTTGTTCTTTAAAGAGGTGGTGTGCTTACATGGATTGCCTAGGAGCATTGTGTTGGATAAGGATTCCAAGTTCTTAAGCCATTTTTAGAAGACTTTGTGGGGAAAGCTTGGTACTAAGCTTCTCTTTTCTACTACTTGTCATCCTCAAACGAATGGGCAAACGAAGGTAGTCAATAGAACTTTATCTCAACTCCTTAGGTGTTTTGTTAAGAAAAACTTGAGAACTTGGGAGGATTGTTTACCACATGTTGAGTTTGCTTACAATAGGGTTGTTAATTCTACTACTTCTCATTCTCCTTTTGAGGTTGTTTATGGTTTTAACCATTTATCTCCTCTTGATTTGTTGCCATTGCCTAACATTTCTTCTTTGATGGATAGAGATGGGCTTTCTAAAGCCACTTTTGTTAGGAACTTGCATGAGAAGGTGAAGGATCAAATTGAGAAGAAGATGGAACAATATGCAAAACAAGCAAACAAAGGGAGGAAGAAGATGGTGTTTGAGCTCGGTGATTGGGTTTGGGTACACTTGAGGAAGGAAAGGTTTCCTTCTAAGAGGAAATCTAAGCTTCAAGAAAGGGGAGATGGTCCTTTCCAAGTGTTGGAGCGCATTAATGACAATGCCTACAACATTGACTTGCCGCTTGATTTTGGTGGGAGTGATAGTTTCAATGTTATTGACTTGTCTTTTTGTGATGTAGGTACCCATGCTCCAAATTTGAGGACAAAGTTTCTTCAAGAAGGAGGGGATGATAGAGAACTATCCAAGGACTTCAAGAAAGAAGAGATGGACATGGAAGGTCCTATGACTAGAGGAAGGAGAAGGATGATTCAAGAGAAACTTGGCAAGAGGCTTAACACATTCATGGGGAAGGAAGAAGAGGGTTTGGGAAGCTTGAAGATAATAAATTGGAGCCAAGTTTTAG
This sequence comes from Spatholobus suberectus, assembly GCA_004329165.1. NCBI lineage: Eukaryota > Viridiplantae > Streptophyta > Magnoliopsida > Fabales > Fabaceae > Spatholobus > Spatholobus suberectus. The sequence goes on from CM014736.1 coordinate 40,138,479, forward strand.
ATTAGGATTTCCTTATATTTTTTGAGCACTTTTATTTGGGGCTTTTGTTGCGCTTTATTCTTTTTGATTGACTATGTTTGGACCTATTATGACTTGTTTTGGGCTTATTACTATTTGGGCCTTATTTTAGTGATAGTGTAAATAGGTCCCTATGGACACTTGGTAAACACTTTTGAGAAATTAAGAAATTGATAGCATTTTTGTAAAGAGAGTGTTCTCTTTAGGTTCTTGGATTGAACCATTAGATTTTTGTCAAAGAACAATTTCTTTGTGGCGAATCCTCATTGACTCATCAATCATGAATTGATTGTGGTGTCTTCTTCATTCCTTTTCTTTTCCATTTTCTCTTTTTCTTCAAATTCTATTTTGTGGATTCAATTTGGGAAAATTTGAGGTGTTGAAAATTAAGATCCACCTTAGGGTTTATCACAGGTCTTACACCTTTCCTGTAGGGTTTCATGCCAACTGTATGTTCCTTGTAACTCATTGCTTTTCTAACTAATAGTTCATTACTAATAGACTTATCTTTGAGCAGAGGTTTCCCTAGTCTCAGCAAGCAAGCCTAAACTACTTAACAAATAGTTTGTTTAAAGAAAATAGAGATGTGCAAGAGAACTTCTTGTCTTGGTTCCTTATCTTTACAAGCCTTTAGTTGAATCCAAAGTTGTATATTAATCATTACTTCTTCCCTTGTCGGTTGCGTTTTCATGATCTTGATCTTCAATTGCAATCTGTCATAGTCGATAGACAAAACATACTAAACATATGGAAGAGAACCATAGGTTAACTCTATCCATAAGTTTTACAGTCATTTTTGCCTTCAACTTTTTGGTGTCTCATGTAGCTTTGAGCTGGCCAATCACAAATTACATTGAAGCCCCTATAGTAGATCAAGCATACTTAAGGGATTATGTTCAATCGTTAGAAATTTGACCTAACATATAATAGGAAGAACCGTTATTGTTTGGATGGCATGCTAAGGTACAAGAAGAATTTTTAACTTGGCAAAATCCAAAGATCAAATATTTGTATCAATATAAGTGGTTAGTAAAGCATTATGAATGAAGAATCAAACGTAGGATGAAAGATATTCAGTTTGAAACCTATCATTAGATAATTTTAATAAAGAAAGAAACAATTGTAAGGATTTAAGGAAGGAAATATATATTCAAAAGTCTCAAAATAAATTTGAATGATAACATTGAGGAATGACTTAGCTAAAACCAATAAGTGATAGAATCTCAATGAAACTTATCAATTGTAGTCAACAAAAAAACATTTAAATGATCTAAGATATCAAAAAGCTATTGATACATCATTGAGTTTTAAAAAGGACATCAAAGGATTGATTTGATTGATATGAAATGATGAGTAATCAATTCTTGACAAACCAAAGAAAATAATTTAACTAAGGTATAGTCAGATAACCTAAAATCAATATTGATTATCGAACAAATAGTTGAATATCAATCAATTTTATCATCACTGTCCAAATGATATACGTATATATGAAAGGTTTTCTAGGTTTGGGATCATTGTAGGGAATGATAACGATACAAGTGATCTAGAACGATTCTCATCCTTATTGATATATTGGGATGAATCATGCTAGATGGGTTTTAAAGAAAGAAAATAACAGCAATCAAATTAACTAGGAAATGAGTTTATTTTCTGAGAAATAGAATAAAGTGATCTAAGGAATAATGAGAAATGGTAAGTCAACTTGGAATAAATTTAGAAAATTACATTGTTGTCCCAAGAAAAAGAGTTTTACACAACATAGAAGGATTTAATGATTCAAAAGAAAATAAAGGAAATATTTGAATGCTTGATTAAGGATAACAAAGTTCTTAACACAATATTACCTAGGATGAAAGAACAACTTAGCCTAAAGTAACAAATCAGTCTAAGGGTCATCTTGGTTGAATGGTGTTAGCACTACCCATTTTAAACACTTGTCTTATGTTGTCATTTGTTCTTCAACTTGAGATTTTTTGTTGCTATTTCTCCAATTACTATTGCCAGGTTCTTTCCTCGATCCCTTGCAGTTTGTACTAGTATGTCTCAGCTTCTCATAATTGAAACAAGTTACGATCGTCTGCTCACAATCTCTTGCTAGATGAGGTCTTTACATTGAAAGCAATGAAGAATATTTCTGGCATTGAAATTTAAATTTCTAGTGGCATGATTTTTCTACTTAAAGGTATTCTTGGAGAATCAAGATAGGAAATAGAAATGCTTTTTCTTATCATAAAACACCTTTTGCAAAGTATTCTTCCATTATACATGTTTTATCTTATCACTTTGATAACGACGTCAACGTTGTTGACGATTTCTTTGAGATATCATACTAGGTCACATTGAATATCTGGTACCCTGCTCATCAAATGAAGAAACTTCATATACTAGAGGTGGTTGTTGAAGAATTGTGGTGGTCAGTTGATCAATAACTTTTGCCTGTTGAGTTACTGTCGCAGCTAACTCGTGAAGAACTTGTACTATATCTGACATTGTACCTTCTTTAGTTTGAGTATCATTGTCAGCCATGAGTTCCTATCAATATACTTAATTAGGATTCATAAGAAAGGACTAATGTTCTTTAATCATTTATTAATGAATAATCATATGAAGAATACTTTAATTGCAAAAACTAATATCGATTTCCTCATAGAAATAGTTATATAGGAAGCCATTCGATCTTAGTAAACAATAGCCATTTCTTTGTAGAAATAACTTCACAGCAATCATCGTCTCACAAGTTTTCTAAAAATCCTTCTCAATCTCTTCAATTTGGGGTTGAGCTCTATTTAGGTCAAGCCTCCCTTTAATTGAGGTGGGCCATTCTTTTTGAAGGCTGTCAAACTTCTATATTTAGCAGGCTCAACATTCCTTTCTTCGAAGACAACAATCATCCTTCCAAGCAGATGTTTTGTAGCATCATTAGTCCTTAGTCTCTTAGTCATCTTCTTTTAGGAAAAAGGAAAACATTTGTTCAAACTTTCTATGAACAATAACATGTATTGGAAGAGTAACTGTAGATTTGTAAATTAGTACACAAGGTAAGTTCCCAAGAAAAAGAGATGGGTCACAATGGACACTCTTAAATACCAAGTCTGATATGATTCGGGTGGGAATCATATTGTTTTTACGGATCTTCCTTTGAGTTGATTATCTTGTTTAACGAAATATAGACAAAATAAGAAGATGAAGTAGCACAAAGAGTAAAAAAAAGAGAATGACACTAAAATTAAAAAAAGAAGAGAATGGCAAGTATATGAATTAAAATAAAAAGACGGGAAAAGGAAAGGAGATGGCAGAAGGCACCACACTCTATAGAGAGTGGTAAGCCAAGTGAAGATTCGCCACAAAGGTATGGAAACCTTTGATAAGAACCAAGAAGGTTCTAATCTAAGAACCAAAAAGAGGAGCTAACGCTCTACTCACATTCACAAATGAGTAATCTTCAATATTATTCAACTCTGTCAAATGAGAGAGATTACATCTTTATTTATAGAGTTTATTCTAAAGAGTCTAACCCTAATTCTAGAAAACATAAGCAAAGGCCTAAGAAAGCTTAAGGCCCAAATTACAATTTATTTTTTAAACTTAAAAGAAACCTAAACTAGGAATAGAAAACAGGCTTCTAATTAGAATCAAATCAGCCCATTTATTACAATTAAAACAGGTCCAAAAACATTTAAATAAAATGCAATAAAATTCAGATTGCAAGCCCATGGTTGGTGCATTATTAAATCCCTTGGGTTGGGCCTTTTACTTGATTCAAGTACACCATCTTGGGCTATCTTCTTCCACTCTGGGCTTGATCTTGTAGTATGTTGATCACCTCTAAATGCTCCTTAGGTCTCTTTACTTTTCCTCTTGTAGGCATTCCTAGTCCAATCATATGATCTTTCCCTTTAGCTTTTTCCTTCTTAGGTCTTTTTTGCCCAATTGAGGGGCTTTTCCCCTTTGGTTTTCCTTCTCTTCTTGGAGGCCTTCCTTGATCCTCATCAAAGTAAACTTGTCCTAGATATACATTTTCACACCACCGTACTTTGTAACCAACAACAAGAATACTCTTATTGATGTTCTTCTACTGGGTTTATAGACTGTTTCTGACAATTCTTCTAAAGTGAGCAAGATGTGTCAAACATTTGCTACCTTCCTTATATGATATTCTCTTCATGCCTATTACCAATAATATTTATCTAACACTTCTATTTTTTAACTACAAATGTAAGAACAAACAATTTATCTTGCATCCTTGTTTTATCAATAGTGAATGCAAGAACATATAGCACAGAGGAAGTCAAGGCCATACCCCAGGCTTGACAGGAAAAAAATTATTATGATACCATTAAATGTGACACCCGTTCACATTGGGCACAACCTGTACTTGTTTTTTTATTTAATTAGTTATTATTGCTCAATTGAAGAAAATGCAAGTAATTATTTTTTGTTTATTTACGTTTGATTCGCATATGTTGTAGAATGTAAAATAGAATTTGAAAATGGAAGTACAAGATAAAATAAATATAGTCTATATATATTATGCATCAAGTATTGTACATAAGTTTTAAGTACGTTACCATATACTGTCAAATACATTAAAGCTGAATACATAGAAAGTCAAATGGGATACAGGAAAATAGCCAAAATACACACCAAGAGACACTACCTACCCCACTATATATAGCAAAAAGGGTCCTAAATCAGAGTAGTGTCTATAACCTATCCCATCCCATATACAACCAAAATGAAAATAAGCTCCCTGGTTCTACAACTCCTTGTCTGCTTAAGTAGTCTCTGAATCATTTGGAGCAACATAGGGGTGTGATCTTTGGGTAATACTGCCATCTTCACATATCTGTCCATAAATAACATACATAGAAGAAAAGTTAGAGGAGTGAGGTGATTTCTTCTCAAAATTACTGATAGAGGTCTCAAAGGGGCTTAACTATCTTGTTATTTGTCTTTTAGGTTGTTTTTGTATTGGGCCTTGTTGGGCTTTTTTGTGGACCTTTTCATGCACCTAAGTGTTGCTTAAATTAGGTGCCAAGTGGACCTTAGTTAATTTTAGTTTTATTTGTATTGGGCCTTTTAGTTTGATTGGGCCTTTTGTTAGTGATAGTATAAATAGGCCTATAGGACATCTTGTAAAAAAGCTTTGAGCATTATTGAATGTGATTAGCTTTTGCTAATTGAGAGAGCATTGCTCCTCTTGGTTCTTGCTTTGAACCTTTAGATTTTTATCAAAGAATTCTATTTTTTGTGGTGAATTCCTCGACTTATCAATCTTTGGATTGTGACGTCGATCCTACCATTTCTCATCTATTCCGTTTTTTCTTTCCTTCAATTTTGATTCCATTCTTGAGATCCATGGTGCTGAATTTTTGTGATCCATTTTCGAGGATTTATCATTTGGGGTATTATCGTAACTAAGCCTAGATTTCTAAGAAAAAAAAAAAGACTTAAAAACATAGAAACAACATGTTAAAGAGACTCATAAATACAATTATATTCATATAAGAATCATATCATAAAATATCATACATGCCTAATACACCTCATCTATCCCTCGAAGGTGTCATACAAAACATAAAGAGGAATACAAGAAAGCACTATAAACTTGACTACGTCTTCTTGCACGTGACTCGAAGCTCCATCTATACATTTCTTCACCTATATCCTAAAAAAGGGAAAACTTAAAGGAGTGAGACATAATGTCTTAGTGAGTGCTCTAAGGACTCTACGGCTGGGTTAGACTCTTCTACTTGGACAACCTTCATCATTTATCTCTAATGGCTTTAAACTCACTAGGTTTCTCATAATTCTCCCAACTGTTATATTAGTTTACTATCTCATTCTCAACCTAAGAACTCTTTCTTACCCAAAAGCCTCTCTAGTATTTAAACCCTTCATGTTTAGATTTTACTCTTCTTCCTTTTGATATTTAAGGTTGTTCTCTATGGGTCAAGTCTAAGGTCACAAACATTCCAAAATGCTTTTGACACTTCTTTAACACTCACCTTAATACCCTCATTTTATTCTCTCTTACTTGTCTTATACCTTTCTATTACGCTGTGTGGGGATTCACTCTTTCTCTATCTCATTCACAACTATTATTATCCAACTAGAACCCTCACAACACTATCCTAGGGCCTAGCCTCTCACTTATCCTTGAGGTAGCAAACATAATTCTAATTGCAAGCATACATTTATTTCACATCTTTTTGCCCAGTAACTAGACATACACATCGTTTTGTTTCATCAAACAAGCTTAACATACATGCATAACATGAGCACATATACATAATCTTAACAATTTATCATAAACCTGGCTCTGATACCAAATGATAAATCCCCAAAAGTGGATCACAAACATTTAGCACCATGGATCTCAAGAATGGAACCAAAATTGAAGGAAAAAAAAAGCGGAATAGATGAGAAATGGTAGGAACGATGCCACAATCCAAAGATTGATAAGTCGAGGAGGATTCGCCACAAAGAATAGAATTCTTTGATAAGAATCTAAAGGTTCAAAGCAAGAACCAAGAGGAGCAATGCTCTCTCAATTAGCAAAAGCTAATCACATTCAATAATGCCAAAAGTTTTTTTACAAGATGTCCTATAGGCCTATTTATACTATCACTAAGGCCCAAACAACTAAAAAGGGCCAATACAATTCATAGTAGGCCCAAACAAAAGCAAACTAAAACATTAGTTAGCAACTAAAAATAACTAAAGTCCACATAGCACCTCATGAGCAACACTTAGGTGCATACAAAAGGTCCACAAAAAAGCCCAACAAGGTCCAAAAAACAAAAGTCTTAAATGACAATTGATAAGATAGCTAAGTCCTTCCAAGACCTCTATCAATTACTTTCACATAGATGGTAGGAAATCCTACTGTCAAACACGAGATAAAACACAGTTGATAATCATGAGAAGGGAACCTAGGGTTTTTATCTAAGTTATATAGTCTACCGTTTACTCTATATACTAGGAAATGATTGGGAGTACATATACCTCTCTCTCTATCATCATCATGGTATAATCCTCGTCATCATCAAGGAACAGAGTAATCTTTCAGCTCAGGACATTTACTATCCACAAAGAGGTATACTTTCAAACCAATCCTAGAATGCTAAGCAGTTGTCAAGATTATTAAGCTTGATCAGGCCAATATCCCAACTCAAGAGCACTACCTTGGCCATTAAGATCTTCACCGCTCAATACCATACCCCTAAGACCTCTATAGGTGGGTCTCTACCTTTCATTCCTTAGCGTACCAAACTGTGGCTTTCCCTATAGGGTTTCATGCTAACTGCATGTCCCTTGTAGCTCATTATTCATATAACTAATAGTTCATTACTAACAGACTTATCTTTGAGTAGATGCTTCTTGGTCTTTCCAAGTCTAAGCACCAATACCCCAAGACCTCTATAGGTGGGTCCCTACCTTTCATTCCTCAACGTACCAAACTATGACTTTCCCTATAGGGTTTCATGCTAACTGCATGTCCCTTGCAGCTCATTGCTCATATAACTAATAGTTCATTACTAACAAACTTATCTCTGAGTAGAGGTTTCCTGGTCTTTCCAAGTCTAAGCACCACTACTTTCATCTAGTCTCTATTTACATAATAGTTTGGGATCTATACATTTAGATAAAATATCTACTACAAATTATAAATTGAACAATTTAAATGTAAACTATTAGAAAGCATGTAATTAAATAATAGGGAAATTAATCATGATCTAACATAAATTGTTAGGTATTTACTTTTCAAATTTTATTTAACTACCTTAAGTACCTAATTTAAAGACTAAGGTTACTTAGAAACAAAATTCAAGGCTGGTTACTTAATCTTATCAAAACCTAGTTGCTTAAGATGATTAATTAACAATTTTCAATTTTAAACTATAGGTCTTAGGTACTTAATAAAAGATTAAACTAATTAATTAGGAATTTAAAAACTTAAATTAAATTAATTGATGAAGATCAAGTAAGGCCTCCAAGAAGAGAAGGAAAACCTAAGAGGAAAAACCCCTTAATTGGGCCAAAAAGACCTAAGAAGGAAAAAGCTAAAGGGGAAGATCATATGATTGGGCTAGGAATAACTACAAGGAGAAGAAAGAGACCTAAGGAGCATTTAAAAGTGATCAACACACTACGAGATCAAGCCCAAAGTGGGAAAAAAAAAGCCAAAGATGGTACACTTGTTCAAGTGGAAGAAGGCCCAACCTAATGCACCAACTATGGGCTTGCAACATAGTTTTTTTTTATTAGCTTTTATTTAAGTGTTTCGGTACTTTTTTTTATAATAAATGGGCTGGTTTGATACTAAATTAGAAGCCCAATTTCTAGTCTTGGTTTAGGTTTCTTTTAAGTTTAAAAATAAGTTGTAATTTAGGCCTTAAGCTTTCTTGGGCCTTTGCTTATGTTTTTTTGAATTAGGGTTAGACTCTTTAGAATAAACTCTACAAGAAGAGATGTAATCCCTCTCATTTGACAAGTTGAATAAGATTGAAATTTTGACTCCATTGTGAGTGTGAGTTGAGCATTTGCTCCTCTTTTTGGTTCTTGAATTAGAACCTTTTGATTCTTATCAAAGGTTTCCATACCTTTGTGGCGAATCCTCACTTGGTTTATCACTCTCTATAGAGTGTGGTGCATTCTACCATTTTCTTTCCTTTCCACGTTTTCCTATTTTCTCTATTTTCTTGTCTTTCTAGTTTTCTTGCTTACTTTTTTTATGTGCCATTTGCTTTAACTCTATCATTTGTTGCTCAAATCTCATCTTCTACCTTTCTTCTTTTCTTTTGTTTCTGTAACTCTTGTTACAAGATAGCCAACTCAAGGACAATCCGTTAAAAAACAATATGAATCCAATTAGGATCATATAATTAATCTTAACTATAAAAACCAATTTGCATACTTAGAGGAATTAAAGTTTTAGATTTTATTTCAAGACATTGTTAACCATTGGAATTATTCTAAGCTTATGATTTACCCAAGTTAAATTTGAACTTCTACTAAACTTTATGTACTAGAATAGGACTTAAAATTTATGGTTGCTAAAATTTTACAAAAATAGTGATTAATCACTTTTAGAGAAATACTTTAGATAAAATTTAGAAACTAATTTGAAGCCAATAAAATTTTTAATAAAAGAACTAGAAAACTTTGTCTAAAATAACAAGTAGAATTTCTTTCTTTTCCAAATTTAGTGGCTTGGTTTGATCCTCAAGTATGAACAAATAAAGCTTGTTTGAAAGATAATTTTGTCTATTTTCTAAAACATCCAAGATCACATTAAACAAAAATTTACAAAAAAAGATACAAAACTAACAAGCCAGTGAGGTTAGGCAAAACCACTAGATGACTAACAAATTGGTTTTAGCTGTTTCTCATTTGTCTTAGAACATTTAGCAGCAAAGTAAAATTTTTCTCAAAATTAAATTCAATAATCCTTCGAAATTGATCAAAATCATCAAAAACAAAGGTCTACACATTTATAATGATTTTTGAAAGTTCATAGTTCTTGCAAACACTTTCACTCATAAACAATGTATAGCCATCAGCTTCCACAAATAAGTAAAAATAGTAAACATTAATAAATATAGGCATAGAAATATCCAAATAAATCTTATTAAATGTAATTTTTAGTCGTTGAAAGAGTTTCATCAAACACCTAAAAGAAAATTCTAGAATCACGTTTAAGTACACACTGCCAGAATAGTGTTTCCAAACAACAACCATAACTTCCAACAGGCATAACTTTTTTGTTTCTCAACTTATCATGTGTGAAGAAACTTTTGTCTATTTTATACAAAAAGACAAGCACTCAAAAATAATAATTACAACTCGAGTTATAAGCAAAACAAGAACAAATGTCAGATCTAAAAATCAAGACAACAACATACAAATCAAGAAACTAATGGATTTTGGGGGGCAAAATCCTTTTTGCATCCATGTGAAAATAATTAAAGCAAGAGAACCACCCCACTTCCCACCATTACCTCTTAAGCTTGATGAAAAAAGTGAAGAGGAATGGAGATTAGGATGGTGGTTTCCCAACTTACCTTTGATGAAGAATGATGATGCAGATTGATGGTGACTCTTTGATGGATCTTTGGTGATAAAAAAAATTGTAAGTGAGGGAGGGAGGGAGAGGAGAGCTCATGGCCAACAGCAAGGAGGGATAAGTGTGGGAGATCTTCACAAATATGGGTGGTATTTATAGAGAAAAAAATAGGTGAGGTGGCACTTGGACGATATCATTTGGATGACATCATTTAGGGTGATGTCATCTTCAAATTACATGTGATTCTAATGCTAGAATCAATTTAGTCCCTGGTTTAAGTTACTTTGGTCTTGCCTTGCTAAGGTTTCTCGGGTCTCTACACTCAGTTTCAATTTTATCAGTTAAATCAACTATTATAGCTAAACTTTAACAATTTAATTTTTATATCAAATTAATGAATTTTTGTTTGAAACTTGGTAGACACATTATTTTGAACATAAAAATAATTTCCCGAATTTAAAATTAAATTTTTATAATTTTTTCAAAATTTAAAATAATTATTTTGTCCTTTTAGGTTAAAAATTCATATCAAATTCATTTTAATTCAATAAATTCCAAAATTTTTAAGAAAATTATAAAATTAAGTTTTCCACCTAAAAATAAACTAAGAATGAGTTTTTCACTAGTTTTAGATGTCAAACCAATGCTGGTTTGACTTAGTAGTCAACTAGGAACATTTTGATCATTTTTCATAGAAATTTCAGAAACTTCTCAAAATTATATTTTAATATATATGACAAGTTTCTAGGCTTAAAATGACAATTTACTATCAATTGAACCCTTTTCACATGTTAGTCCTTTTTGTTGAGAAATCAGGATGTAATCGTCATTTTTTTAATTCTCTCAGCCTATACTTTAAATATATTATTAAAAATTATTCTTGACTAGTTCTCAAAATTTTGACAACAACCACGAAAATCAAAAGTTTGAGATTCCTTTCCATTTTTTGGAAATAAAATCACAAATAATAGAAAAATAATTATAAAAGGAAGGTAGGGGTGTTATATCAAGACCCATATTTGTAACACCGTAAAGGCTGTCCCCACTAGAATTAGTGGAGTTGAAGAAGCAAATAGAAGAACTCTTAGAGAAACAATTCATTAGGCTAAGTGTTTCCCTTTGGCACACTTCAATGTTGTTAGTAAAGAAGAAAGATGGGAGCATGAGATTGTGCATAAATTATCGCTAACTCAACGAGATCACTATTAAGAATAAGTACTTGTTACCTAAGATAGATGATCTCATGGATTGGTTGAGAGGAGCGGCAACATTTTTAAAGATTAACTTGAAATCTGGTTACCATCAGATCATACTCAAGGCTAAGGAGATATTTAAAACAACCTTTAGGACGATGGCTGAGAGCCCTCACAGTCCAGGCACAACAACGTAATTATCAGGGGCGCGCTCTACCACTGAGCTAATAACCCATCGTACGGGCCTCCTGCCGAGGCCCGCTATGCCAAAAGCAAGAGAAACCCCATCCCTCTCTTTCCTTTTTTCACCCCTATGTCCCCACACGCCACACGGTGGCGACATGGGGGTGAAAAAAGGAGCTCTTATTAACTTGTTCCAACCTCGGATAATAAGCTCATGAGTTTAGTTTTACTTCACCGTCGAGAAACGAAAGAAGACTTCCATCTCCAAATTTGACTCAGACATAACTCGCTTTTTTTTTTGTGTGAAGCAGTGTCAAACTAAACTACTCAACAAGCATTAGCTCTCCCTGAAAAGGAGGTATGAACATTACTAGTATTTGGTGATGCCTTTTGGTGTAACTATTGCTCTTGCAATCTTTATGGACTACATGAACTGGATATTCCATGAAAATTTGGATAAATTTGTGATAGTCTTTATAGATGATATTCTGGTGTATTCTACAAATCACGAAGAGCATGAGGAAAGCTTAAGGACAGTACTATAGATTTTAAGGGGAAGGTGGCTATACGCCAAATTCTCGAAGTGCAAGTTTTGGTTGGAGTAAGTAAGTTTCTTGGGGCATGGTAGAAGCGATGTTATGTTGGGAACAACCTACAACGATAATGGAGATACGAAGTTTCTTAGGATTGGCTAGTTACTATTGGAAATTCATTAAAAGATTTTCAATTAGCTTTGCCTCTAGCTAAGTTAACTCGTAAAGGACAACCTTTTGTCTTAACCGAAGATTGTGAGGCTAGTTTCCAAGAGTTGAAGAAGAAATTGACCTTTGCACCTGTGCTGATTTTGCCTGATCCTACTAGAAAGTTTGAAGTTTATTATGATGCGTTCGTGTAAGGTCTAGGGTTTGTGCTAATGCAAGAAGGAAGGGTAGCAGCTTGTGCTTCATGGCAGCTAAGACCACATGAGATTAACTACCCAACTCGTGACTTGGAATTAGCCGCAATAGGGTTTACGCTAAAGATTTGGAGGCACTACCTTTATGGTGCAAGATTTGAGGTATTCAATTATTATAAAAGCCTGAAGTATTTGTTCAATCAAAAGGAGTTCAACTTAAGGCAGCACAGATGGATGGAATTCTTAAAGGATTATGATGGAGATCAAGGAAAGCCTTCAAGAGAAAAAGAAGAGCTAAAGAGAAGGAAAGCCTAATTGGGCTAAGAGCCCCAATAGCTACGGCAAGAGCCAGGAAAATAAAGGATATCTTACTTGAAAAAGAGAACAACATGTATAAACTCAAGCCCAAAGTAGGAAGGAAGAGCTCAAGATGGTGGATTTGATTCAAGTGGAAGAAGGCCCAACCTAATGCACCAACTATGGGCTTGCAACCTTGTTTTTTTCTTTACTAGCTTTTATTTAAGTGTTTGGGTACTTTTTTTTATAATAAATGGGCTGGTTTGATACTAAATTAGAAGCCCAATTTCTAGTCCTAGTTTAGGGTTTAAAAAATAAGTTATAATTTGGGCCTTAAGCTTTCTTTCGCCTGTGCTTATGTTTTTTTAGAATTAGGATTAGACTTTTTAGAATAAACTTTATAAATAGAGATGTAATCCTTCTCATTTGACATAGTTGAATAACATTGAGGTTTACTCATTTGTGAGTGTGAGTAGAGCATTGGCTCCTCTTTGGGGTTCTTCGATTGAACCTTTCTTGGTTCTTATCAAAGGTTTCTATACATTTGTGGTGAATCTTGGCTGGACTTATCATTCTCTATAGAGTGTGGTGCCTTTTGCCATCTTCTTTCTATTCCATTTTCTTTGTTTTTGCTATCATTTTAATTTTCTTGTCCTTTTTATTTTGTCTTGTTAATTCTCTTATTACTATTTTTTCTGCGCTATTTATATAATTCTCTTATTTGTTTGCACAAGTCTTATCTTCTACCTTTCTTCATTTTCTTTTATTCCTATAATTCGTAAAAATAATATGAATCTAATCAGGATCATATCAGATTACGATTTTGAATTGCATTACCACCCTGGTAAAGCAAACATCATAACAACGCTTTAAGTTAGAATTCCTTGCATGCCTCGATGATGATGATTAAGGAGATAGAGTTGATAGAGAAGTTCAAAGACTTGAGTTTGGCTATGTAGGTGAGACTAAGGAGTATTTTTTTTGGGATGCTTAAAATATCTAGTGAGTTCTTGGAACAGATTTAGGAACCTCAGAAAACTAATCAATATCTCTGAGAAAAGATAGAAGCAAAAAGTGAAGTTAAGAAATCAAAGTTTGATCGGGATTCAAATGGAGTCATCAGATTCCAAGAAAGGATCTGTATACCAAGGGAAGAAGAGTTAAGAAAGTTGATTTTGGAATAGGTTGACAAAATAGATTAAGCATTCATGCAAGTTTTACCAAGATGCACCAAGACTTGAAGAAGATGTTTTGGTGGAATGGAATGAAGAAGGGAATAGCAGAGTTTGTCGCATCATGCTTAGTTTGTCAAAAGGCTAAGGTGGAACACTAGAAATAGGATAACATATCCATGGATTTTGTGATGAGTTTTCCTAGAACATGCTCTGGTCATGATGATATATGGGTAATAGTGGATAGACTAACAAAGTCTACTCATTTCTTACCCACAGACATCAAGTTTTCTTTAGAAAAGTTGACCTAGCTATATATCAGAGAGATCATTAGGTTGTATGGAGTACCCTCTAGCATAGTCTTTAATAAGGACCATCGTTTCACTTCTAGGTTTTGGGAAAGCCTACAGTAAGCCCTAGGTACTAAACTAAGACTTAACTCAACCTATCACCCTTAAATTGATGGATAGTTTGAAAGGTCCATCCAATCCTTAGAAGATTTGCTTAGAGCTTGTGCTTTACAATGGAAAGGTAGACGGGATTAGTTCTTACCACTAATTGAGTTTACCTATAACAATAGCTTTCATTCCAGCATTAGAATGGCTCCCTATAAGGGTCTGTATGGGAGAAAGTATAGGATTCCACTTTGTTGGTACGAAGCTAGAGAATCTCCAATAGTTGGGCTTGAGATGTTACAAGAAACTGCGGTGAAAGTTAAGTTACTTTGGACAAAGATGAAGGTGTCACGGGATAAAAAAAAAGTTATTATGACAAAAGGAGAAAACCCCTTGAATTTCAAGAGGGGGATCATGTATTCCTAAAAGTTATACTTGTAATTAGGGTTGGCAGAGCTCTTAAGTCCCGAAAACATTTCCCTAAATTTATCGGTCCTTATCAATTACTTAGAAGGATTGGTCCTGTTGTCTATCAAATTGCCTTACCACCCAATCTTTCCAATCTCCATGATGTTTTTCATTTTTTCCAACTTCGTAAGTATATCTCTGCTTTCATACATCATTAAACCTAATATAATACAAATGAGGGAAAACCTAACTTATGACGTATCCTCGATTAGAATAAAGGATCAAAGAATAAAGCAACTTCGAGGTAAAGAGATATCTCTACTGAAGGTTGCGTGAAATCAGAGCGACAACTAGTAATGTTACTTGGGAATTGGAAAGCAAGATGAAGGAACTATATCCTCAATTGTTTATTGGTAACTTAATTTCGATGATGAAACTCCTAAAAGGAGGGGAATATTGTAACACTCCTACCTTCATTTTATAACAAATTTTCCATTATTTGAGGATTTATCTAAAAAACGGGAAAGAATCTCACAAGTTTAATTTTTGTGATTGCGTTCAAAATTTCAAGAACTAATCAATCATAATTGTTAATAATTTTTCTGAGCCAGGCCCAATGAAATGAAAAAATGAAGATCAAGTCTTGATTTCTGGGCAAAAAGGGCTGACATGTGAAAATGGTTTAAATGATAATTGATAAAACCCCAATTGTGGATCTAAAAATTCAGCACCACGGATCTCAAGAATGGAACCAAAATTGAAGGAAAGAAAAAGCGGAAAAGATAAGAAATGGATAGAACAACGCTAAAATCTGAGGGGGCTGATAAGTCGAGGAAGATTCGCCACAAAGAATTGAATTCTTTGATAAAAATCTAGGGTTCTAAGAAAGAACCAAGAGGAACAACCCTCTTCCAATTAGCAAAATCTAATCACATTCAACAATGCCAAAAGTTTTTTTACATGAGGTCCTAAGGGCCTATTTATACTATCACTAATAAAAAGGCCCAAACAACCAAAAAGGCTGAATACAATTCATAATAGGCTCAACCAAAGCAAACTAAAACATAAGCTAGAAACTAAAAATAACTAAAGTCCACATAGCACCTAATTAAACAACACTTAGGTGCATACACAAGATTTACAAGAAGCCCACCAAGGCCCAATAACAAAACATCCTAAAAGACAATTAACAAGATAGCTAAGCTCCTTCGAGACCTCTATCATCCCCTCCTACTTGTAAGAAATTCGTCCATGAATTTAGCTCCTTTATTCCTACATGGAAAAACAAAGCAAGTATTAGTTTTCAATAGAACAAGAAATCCTACATTTATGGAGACTTGAATCCCTTGAGAGGGAAAATCTCTTATTATTTATGTGCTTATATATCCATCCTCCCGAATCAAATACAAGCACAAGGAAACCATCAAACAACACTAAAATGAAATGCATCCAAGAAGAAATAAGAATGAACAAAAGGTTAGAGAAACTATGAACTACATGCCATTTTAAACTTTCAACATGAGTTCCTCTAATTAAAATACAATTTAATGACATCATAGGCACACTAAGCATATATGCTCCATGCCTATAGAACTCATTTTTCTCAATCTTTCCACAAACAACAACACATATGGAAGAAGTTTCATTATAACCAAGCAATTTCCAATGATGTGTATCAAATAAATCACAAACATTATGCAAATTGAAACCATGTTGAATTAACACATCAAGGAAAACACAAGGTTTAAAAACACTTTGGATCCAATTTCTCTTCTCCCAAGCATTGGCTTGTTTCTTATGTGCATCCACCTACTCTCCAAATTGCCTTACCCATTGATCTTTTATGTACAATTCTTCCTTGGGCATCAAAACAAAAGAATTAATATGGTTAGATGCACAATCAAATTTACAAAAAGAATTAAGTCCAACATCTAAGTTAGAGGAAAGAATAAGAGTTTTGCACTCTTCCTTTAAGCACTACTCTTCACTTTCTTGCACAAGAGAAACATCACTTCAAACAAAGGCTTATAATATATAGCCTTGCATCCCCTTGAGGAGGAATTTCTTCAAGTCCTTTCACAAGAGAGCCTTCACATTCAAATAAAGTGCTAGAATAAAAAAAAGAATACTCATATTTTTCTTTATCTTTTGCTCTCTCCTTTTCAACCTCTTTTTCAATCATTTCCTTTTCTCTCATCTCTTCTTCTTTTACCTCTTTTCTTTCTTGTTCTATCTTCTTTCTCAACTTAATTTGATCATCACTTGCTGATATGATCCTAATTCAGAGTCATACTGTTTTTACAGATCATCCTTGAGATGGTTATCTTGTAACAAGAATTATAGGAATAAAAAGAAAATGAAGAAAGGTAGAAGATAAGACTTGCGCAAACAAATAAGAGAATTAAGTAAATGGCGCATAACAAGTAAGCAAGAGAATTAAAATGAAAAAATAGAAAAGAGAAGAAAATTGAAGAAGATAAATAAAATAGAATAATGTGGAGTAGAAAAGAAATGGAAAAGAAGGCGCCACACTCTACGAGAGTGATAAGCCAAGTGAGGATTCGACACAAAGGTATGGAAACCTTTGATAAGAATCAAAAGGTTCTAATCCAAGAACCAAAAAGAGGAGCCAATGCTCAACTCACACTCACAAATGAACAAACTTCAATATTATTCAACTCTGTCCAAATGGGAAGGATTACATCTCTATTTATAGAATTTATTCCAAGGTGCTACTCATATAAGGAGGCTAACCCGAATTATGAAGCAAAGAGGCTAACCCTTAAGCCCAAAGAATAGGCCCAATTACAAAAATAAGTGAAACAGAAAACTAAAGGTCCAATTATATAGTGATGGGTAATCAAAGTCTTTCCCACATTGGGCTCTTCATCAACTTGAACTACTTGGATCAATGTAAGTGCTTCTCCTTCTAAATTTAACTTGACTAAGAATAAGTTGTTCAATTTTTTGTTTTATCCAAAGTAGCTTTCTTAGTCTTCTTATCTCTTAATCTTGTCATGGTTCCCCAAGTCCTTGTAGTTTCTTCTTTAAGCTTTGCTCTACTTTGGGTCTCCTTTTGGGCCTCTGAGGTCTCAATCAACTTGGGCCTCCTAGGTTTCCATCACTTGCTTCCATAGGTGAAAGTGATGCAAGTTTGATCTTATGACCTTCATGTACAAAAGAGATCTTATTAGTCTTCCCATGGTGAATTACATTTCTTTCAACTTGCCAAGATCTACCTAACAAAATGTGTCCAACTTTCATGGAAACTACATCACACAACACATCATCTTATTGTAAAACTCACCAACACTTGTTGATCAACAACCAACTCTCCTTCATCACCTAGCCATTTCAAACAATAAGGTTTAGGGTGTGGGGTGGTTTTAAAGTTTAGTTTGCTAACCAACCTACTGCTAGCCACATTAATACAACTACCCCCATCAATAATCAAAGAGCACAAATTTCCTAGAACCATGCATCTAGTTTGAAACATGTTTTCCCCTTGAACCCCATCATTATCCTTACATTGAATACCCAACAACCTCCTACACATCATCAATTCCCCATCTAGAGATTTAGTACCACATTCACTATAATTATCACTAGAGGTATTAGATAAGCTAGTAGAAGATAACTCACTAATGACAACCCCTTTGTCCCTTAATACCATGGTTGTCTTGTTTGGACAATGTAATGCAATATGTCCTTTACCCAAGCATTTAAAACACTTAATTGAACTACTTTTAGAAGTAGAAAGAGTACTAGGGTTAGGAACATGTTTACCACTTGGAGACTTTAAACCTTGTTGCTTAGGTGAGAAAGAGCCCTCTTCTTGGACTTGTCCTTACCACCAGAAGAATCATAGTGATAGGTCTTCTTGTATGAATGCTTCCTCTCAACTTGTCTCTCCACCTTGTTGGCATGGTGCACTAGGTCCGCACTCATAATGTTGCTACTTCACTTGGATGTCTCTATTAAGCCCATATAAGAATCTTGCCATGGTGGTTTCACCCTTCTCTTGCACATTGGCTCTCATTATAGCCATTTTCATCTCTTGGTGATACTCATCAACACTCTTGCTTCCTTGAGTAAGTCTTTGTGGCTTGTCTTGAAGGTCTCTCTCATGAAGAGATGGCACAAATCTACTTTTCAACAACTTTTTCATGTCTTGCCAAAGATCATTGGTCTCCTTCCCCAATCAATGTCTTTTTTCATTTGATTCCACCATACCAATGCATATGCTTCAAAATCCAATGAAACAATCTAATATTCTTTTCACTACTATAATCAAAGCATGCAAAGACTTGCTCCACTCTCATCTCCCATTCAAGATAAACCTCCGGATCACAACTACCTTGAAATTTAGAAATTTTCTACTTCACACCCTTCATACCTACAAGAAAAGGTTAGTGCAAATAATAGAAAAATTGGACCTCACCACTCAACTAAGTGTTCATACTCAAAGTTCACTCGTGTTTCTCTCTTTAGAGGCTTTTTCCATAATGTGCAGACTTGCCTTTTTCCACTCTTGTTCCTCTTTAGCTCTTACAAAGAACCTCCAAGTTCAAATAAAGAAAGTATTCAATGTGAAATATGTCACGAATTTTCAAGCTCAACTTAAGAGACCAAGCATAGAAATACTATAGACAAAACCAAGGAAATTTTAAAGACAAGCAATAAAAGCTAAAATGAAGATGACAGTTTACTCAAAAGAATGCCAAGCAAGACAAGAAGAAGACTCAAGGAAATCAAAACTATATAAAAGAAAAATAATATCACTATGAGAGTTGGCTCACCAAAAAGGGCAGGTTTTCTTTTTATGATTTAGGCAATTTTTTTCGGCAATTTGACCCCTAAACTTTTTATAATTGCACATGGGTCCCTAATTTTTTTTTTCTATTTTCACTTTTGCCCTTATATAATTGCTAGCTGGTCCTTGAATATGTTCTTTTTGGACCTTTAACTTTTTTTATTTGCAAAAATGCCCTAACTCTCTCTAGACAAAATTTTTAAGATCAAACAAGTGTTCTACCACCAAAAAACTCAAGAACATATGAACACTTTGAATGTTCTTTCCTAATTTCAAAATCCAATCATCCTAAACACTTGAAATCAACACAATTCAACTTGAATCCAACTCACTTTATGGTCCTAGACAACAATCCCTAACAATTGAATACTCAATTAACATGAAAACACAAAAGTTATTGAACTTAAAAGGATCAAATAGGAAAATTTTCATATCTGAAAATTGAATATCACAAGAACAAGATGAACAAGCAAATGTAGAATTTGACTTAATTTAGATGATCAAAGGAAAATTGACTCAAGCAAAGTTGGAGGGATAACTAACAACAAAAATACACATGGATCTAAGTGAAAAGAACTCACGAATTGCTGAGTCCAACCTACAGTAGACCCACAATTTTCTTTTAGCTATGACGTCGCACTTGCCCGGTGAGTCTTGTAGGCCGCTCGACGAAATCATGAAATCACAAAACAAAATGTAATTCCAAGCCTAAAAACATGTTACATATATTAAAATATAATTTTGAGAATTTTCTAAAATTTATGTGAAAAATGACTAAAATACTCCTAGTTAACTACAAAGCCAAACCAATATTTGTTTGACATCTAGAAATAATGAAAATTTCATTCTAAGCTTATTTTTAGGTGCAAAACTTAATTTTATAATTACCATAAAGATTTTGGAATTTATTGAATTAAAATGAATTTATCATGAATTTTAACCTAAAAATACAAAATAATTAATTATAAATTCAAAAAATTTATAAATAATGCATCTACCAAGTTTCAAGTAAAAATTCATTAATTTGATGTAAAAAGTAACTAATTAAAGTTTTAGCAATGTCAGCTGATTTACAATAAAATTGAACAAAGTGCAGAGACCTGAGAAACCTTTCCAAGCACGTCCGGTTGAGCTAAATGCAGGGACTAAATTGCAATTGACATTTTAAACACATGCTTTTAGGTGATGTCACTTAATTGAAATCACTTTGGGCACCTCACCACCAAATTTCATTTATATATATACCCTCCCTTTGTGACAATTTCTCCACACTTCTCTTTTCCTAAATCTAGCCAAGATTCTCCCTCTCCCTCACCTCACCATTTTTTTTTTTTTACTACATCACCAAAGCTCCATCATCCAGGTCTTCAACCTCTATCACCATCCTCCATCAACAAAGCTTAGAAGCCATCTTCATCAACTTTAAGAGGTAATAGGGGGACTGGGGTGGTTCTCTTACCTTATTATTTTCACATGGATGCTAAAAGGATTTTGGCCCAAAAATCCATTAGTTTCTTAATTTGTTGAAATGTTTTCATTATTGTTGTTGGTGGTGATTATGGTATCTATTTTTCTTCCTCTAAATTTATGGTATTATTATGGGTTATTTGCCATGAATGATGGATTAATGTTGAAATACTATTGAATATATTATTTTGATGAAAAGCTCGATGTAAAGTGTTGAAAAAAAAAATAACCATGGTGGATTGATTTAATGGCTCATGACCATATTTATAAATGGGTAGGAAACTTGCTTAAAATTTTCTTGACTCTAAAATCTTGAAAGAAGGTTAGGTATGTTTATAAAATTAAAAAAAAAAAAAAGGTTATCTTGACTCAAAAGACAAATTTTTTAAGGAAAAGCTAGTAGTATTAACCAAAATTTTATTTGATTTCAAGAAGAATATCAATCCTAGTTTGTTGATTAACTTACTAAGAAAAAGAAAATTTGGTCTTGATGTCAAACCATGGCCTCAAGGCCTTAATTGATTTTAAATTTTTGAAACCATTTTTTTTTAAAACTAACTAATATAAGTTCCCACTAAGATTGTGTTTGGGACAATTGCCAAAATTAGATTATTTCAATGATCGATTATATGTATAATCGATTAATCAGAATCAGTTTTTGTTTGTGTAAGTTTGCTAAAAATCAATTCAAAAATAATTAATTTCGTTTGGATACAACAAAATAATCAACTTTTATATAGTAAATTACGAAAAGGGTATGTATGAAACGGAAAGGGAAAAAAGTTGTTGGAAAACTTGGGAGTAATTTGGGAATAATGTGTTTGAGGAGAAAAGAAGCTGTTGGAAAAAAATTATAAGCTACTATACTATAGATTATAAAAAACAACTTATTTTTCAGAAGAAAAAAGAACTTTTTACAAAATTTCAGCTAATATCCTAAACAAGTTGAAATTTGGCAAAAAGCTTTTTTTTTTTTCCCTGAAAAAACAGCTAAAATCATAAAATTTCAGCTGTCCCAAACACCCTCTAACTATGGATAATATAATTTGAAATTGGAAGGATTTTCTTTAAACTTTAAGGTAGATTCAAGTTTAGTCAACATGGTAATGACTAAGATTAAAGTTTTATGACCACTAAGTTTAAAAACTTATTTTAGTATTCAAAGTTTAGTAAAAGTTTAACTTTGATTAAATCATAAGCTTAGAATAATTTCAATGGTTGACCAATGTCTTGAAATAAAATCTAGAGCTTTAATTCTTCTAAGTATGCAATTCAATTTTTATAGTTTTAAGATTGATTACATTTAAGTTTTAAATTCCTAATTAATTAGTTTAATCTTTTATTAAGTACCTAAGACTTATAACGTAGATTAAAATTGAAATTGTTAAGCAACTTGGTTTTGTTAAACATTAAGCATCCAACCTTGAAAATTTTACTAAGTTACTTAGACTTTAAATTAGGTACTTAAGGCAATAAGATAAAATTAGATGAGTATATGCCTTATGTAATGACCAGCTACATTAGCCACGGAGTTGCCATAATGAAGAGATACTATTTACTTAAAACTTGACATGTAGACACTTCATTTTCTTTTAAATTCATTATTAAGGAAACTCTTAATTAATTTAGTCATGAAAATACAAATAAATTTCTAATGAGTAAAGTAAATATCGTCAACACCTCAAAAGAATTCATAACCTGAAAATATCTCATAAAATAAAACCACATTGGCAGTAGTCATCAAAACATATAAAAACTACAGTCATCCAAAAATGTATAAGTCATGGACCATTATAGATACGTTCTAAAGATACAACCAAAACAAGGAGAGGGGTACATGAACTCACCCTAAGAACTAGTTGTTGCATCACTCCTAATACTAACTAGTCCCCTAAGGGAAGTGAAGAGAGGAAGATGGCGTATCCTCATCATCTTTGTCCTCGTAGTGACCTCGCCCGAAACCACATCCACATCCTCGAGTTGTCTCATGAAACATCCTACGGTAAGCCATAGAGTTCCCTCGGGAGAGAAAACATGTAGTAAAAAGTTGGTCGAATCTAACTTATCCTACCTCTCCCTTGGATGGTAGGGAGGAGCTTGATACTAAATGCCTTATGAAGTCTCGATGTGTCCATGAAGACTACAACATTGAGTGACCAGGCCAGAAGAATCCCTTAATCATGGTAGAATAAACAACACCCATCTAGGCAAGAAATGCCACGTGCCAAGACCATTTGGGGGATACTGAAACTGATCTGTGGAAGCGATGTAGTGGTCACGTTAGGATAAATATACCTGGGTAGTGGCTTTATCACGACACAAGATTCGCCAGTATCCTTGTCTACATGTGGGATTTGTCCATTTACCTATCCCCAAGGAAGCCCATCCTCCACTAACCCTTCCCGCACTAGGTAAGGGGCCCAACCAAGCAACCATCAACTTATGTGTGTACTCACCAACACAGCATAAGCTGCTACTATGACACTCATTCATATTGAACATATCTCGTGTTTATTTAATTATTTATTTAGTTAATTTGATTTTAGATTAAGAAAAACATGAGAAAATTTTTGGCCTTTTATATCACGCGCGGTCGTCTGACGAAACATTTTAAAGTAAAGAAATCATAAATAAAACAGAATTTGGAAATGGAAGTAAGAGATAAGGAAATGATACATGTCATATAGTAAAAATCATATACATCTGAGTTTCTGAAGTACAATACAGCTGAATACATCATAACTGAATACAACTGAAATAAAAAAAAATACAAGAAAATCTCAAAAGTACATGAACAAACACTAGCTACCCACTATCCTAACCAGAGCAGTGTCTAGAGATCTACTCCCAACCCTTGTATCAAAAGAAGAACCACTAGATAGGGTCTACCAATCCTTATCTGACTGCATCTCCTTAGAGTATGTGTCATCTTCGTAGTGTGCATGGCCATTAGGCACCTCGCGGGGTCCCTCGGGTCTAGAGGAGGAGGAGGAGAGGGTGGACCAATCATTGGCCATAGAAGAGTCCATAAGGGACTCAGCCAATACCACCTCCATGGGTGATCCTTCCTCAAGGGGCTATACATCATCCACAGGGTTCTTAGCTGGTAGTGGTGGATATGCCTGTATGTATGGTGCTGCAATAGGGATCTCTGCACCTGTTGGTGGAGACGGGGGTGGTGGAGGCGCATAGTGAAAGTGTGGTGGCGATGAGAATAATACCAAGATCGGGAACGTCCACGTCATAGGGGCCATGAACGCTCTTGGAATAGGGCCCATGAACGTGATAGAGACAAGGCCCCAATGGGTCAGATAGTCTGCCTCTTCATCGTAACTCTATGTCCTTGCAGCATCAAAATCACGCATATATTCAGCAGGACGAGGAAGGCTACCATCTTCAAGTATCAACCATAACGATCATGCATAAAAGAAAAATACAAAGGAGTGAGGCAATTTGTTCTCAAAATTACTTTTACATAGATGGTAGGGTATCTTACTGTCTTATATCGACAAGACACAGTTGACCCAAAAAAAAGGAACCTAGGGTTTGTCTAGGGTGTAACATCTACCCTTGACATTGTATGGATCCATACTCCCAACATGGTTCTTTAATAGAACCGAAAAGTGACTGGGAGTACATATACCTCTACTCAACATCGTATAATCCTCATCATCATCAAGGAACAGAGCAACAGCTCAGGACATTCATTGTCCACACAGAGGTATACTCTCGCACCAATCCTGAAATGCTGAGCAGTTGTCGGGGTTGCCAAGCTTGGTCAGGCAAATATCTTGACTCGAGAGCGCAACCTCGGTCATTAAGACCTTCACCACTTGACACCTTACCCCCAAGACCTCTGCAAGTGGGTCCCTACCTTTCATTCCTTAGCGTACCGATTGTAACTTTCCATGCAGGGTGCCATGCCCTGGCATGTCTCTCGCATCACACTACTTTATGACTCCACTACTGTTCTTTCTTAACCTTCTCAATGTGAATAGAGGTTTCCTTGGTCTTAGCTCAGCTGAGTACCAGCACAATCTCTCCTCAACATCTCTACCTTTTAATACAAAGGTTCTTATCGCAGTATAATGTAGGGAGATTCTAAGTATATAAATTGAGAAAACAAAATAATGAATAGGACACTAGAAGATTAGCATTGATTTGTCTCCATTATCTTAAATGCCTAATTTAAAGATTTAAGCTTACTTAGGAGGCCCTAAGTTAGCTAATAGTAATTTGATTTAATCATTTAAATTCTTAATTAGGAACTTAGGTGTTTAATGAAAAGTTCAACTTAATTAATTAATACTTAGTGTATGACTATCTGTATGTCTCATATACCGAATTACCTAACAATATTAGATGTCACCATCAATCTATTTTAACAAAATTAATTAGTAGTAATTAATCATGATTCTAAAAGAATTTAGTAAAACAAATCACTTATTTCATGATACCAAAATAAGACTTTATGTCTTAGTTAAGAAAAAGTCTTGTTAAATTATATAAAAACAGAGAGTTTATTCCTTAAAAGGAAATTTTGTTTAACTTTAAACAAAAAGATTCATTTTAGGTCCTAATTATAGAAAATAAGGATTTAGTGACTAGAAGCATGTTCTTTCATTTTTTTTGTTCCAAAATCGGAATTCCAGATAGCACAGTTTTTAAGTTTGGATTCGAAATTCAATTTGAGTGGGCTAACGATTATTGTTTGCCATGATTTATAGCTTGTTGGAAAGATGTTTTTGTCTAATTTCTAAATCATTAAAGATAATCCCAAACAAAAATCTAGAAAAATAGAAAAGAAAATAACAAGGCAGAGAGGTCAGGAGGCCCTTATTAGAGTACTAGTAACACTCCCTTGCTATTTTCGTATCCCTCTTTAATTTTTTTTTGTAGACAAGGAGATCATTTTCAGAAAGTACATCAGAAAACCTTTTCAACAAGTCCAAGAACTCCAAAAACTAAGGCCTAGTCGATTTATGATGATTTTTCAAAGTATGCTATTGAGAAAGACGTCTCGGGACAGAAACAGCGCGTGTGACTTCGATTGTAAAATTTTGTAAAAATAGTAAATGATGACTAAAGTAGGAAAACTATATATCCAAATAAATCTTAGGGAGTCTAATTTACATTCGTTCAATAAAAATAAGTTGACTCGCACTAGAAAGTTCAAAAATAACTTTTAAGTGAACACTGCCAGTTATTGTTTTCTAAAAAGTAACCCCAACTTTTGAAAAGTGTAGTTTTGTCTTTTCTTAACCTTTTTTTAACGATTCTTGTGTCCATTTAGAACATAATTTTGTCTACTTTTCATAAAAAAAAACAATCACTTAAAATTATTGAGTGTAGCCCGAGTTATTGCAAAAACAATGTCGGTTGTTTAGACAGAAATCGAAGTCAGCTCACTAGAACTTAGATACCTCTCTACAAAAATCACTCTTTTCACTAAGTTGTGGATCTTTAATAACTAAAATAAAATTTTAGAGTTATTAGGTAAGTCAAAAACTAAAATAATCATCCCTTCTCTTCATTCAAAATCGTGACTTGGCGGGAGATAAAAATGTCAACTTTTAATGGTCAGCTGAGTTCTGGTTCTAGTTTCAAAAGTCCTTGATGTTCTAAGGTCTTTGGTGATGAGTAAATTTTGATTCTTGTCTTAAGAAAGTGACCATTTTCATGAGTCTCCTTTGGAAGGACTGGAGTAAGGTTTCAAAAGTGTTTACATGTTATAAAAGTCTTCCCTTTTTCTGTTTATTACCAAGTTGAAGGGAGTTTACAATTTTAAGGCTTTGGTTTAGAGGTTTTAGAGTTCTTCAACCAAACTTTGTGGTCATTTTAGGGTAATGTAGCCATATAAGCCAACATTAAGATGTCAATAGCAATTTTAAACAATACTTCCAGCCATGAATAAAAGAGAACAACAGAAAATAAAATGAACAACTACACATAAGAAAACTATAACAACAACAAAAAGAGAAATAAGAATAGAGGTAGTAGAACAACAACATACTAAGGGTTTGAGGGCCAAACCCACCCATAAATCATCTACATGAAAGTAATAAATTTAAGAACACCCCACTCCCCCCATGTGCCTCACATTTTTGTTGTTAGAGAAAGGAGGAGGATGAGTGCTTGCTTCTAACAAGGTGGTGGATGGTGGTGCCTTTGATGGAGCGTGGAAGAAGGAGAGAATAGAGGTTTTTTTGTGTAGGGAAGCTTTAAAAATGGAATTAGGGGGAGAGAGAGAGTGTTGGACGTGCTCTTTGGGCTGAAAAGGGAGGTGAAGAAGCTGTCCCAAGGGCTAGCTTATATAGAGGAATAGGTGGCTAGAAAATGGGGCAAAAAAGTAACTTTGCTTTTCTCTTTTTCCTTTTTAAATTTTCTTTTTATGACATGTGGGAAAAAGAGAGGGATGGATCTGCAGAGTGTTTGATCAATGTGTCATGGGTCTCTACTTCCTCAGGTCTCTACGTTTCATTTTCTCTAAAGAGGAATCGACCGGTTTCGGTAAAACGTCTTTAAACTTGTAAATTTGGTTTTTATAGCAATTGAATGAATTTTTCTTTGGAATTTTGTGAGCACCTTAGTTATTTATTAAAAGTAATTTCCAAATTTTAAAATTAATTTTTAGTAATTAAATTCGAATTTTTGAGTTAAAAATTCATAGAAATTTCATTTTAACTCAAAATTCCAAACTTTTTATGAAAATTATAAAATTAAATATCTAACCCAAAAATGAACTGAGAATGTTCATTTTATCTCTTTTACATATTTCACTTATATCGACTACAATTCCAACTGTCAATGGGGGACAATTTGGTCATTTTCCATAGGAATCTTAGAAAATTCCTAGAAAGTATCCAAAATTATATTTTAATATGTATGACATATTTCTAAGTTAAAAATGACAATTCACAGTCGTTTAGTCATTTTCCACATGTCAGCCCTCAGTGTAGAGGAATTAAGACTATCTATCAGTTTCTTAATTCCCTGGTAATTACACAGATATTATGAATTAAACATATGTCTAAAATGAGGGTGTTACAGCTACAACACAACCAAAGCAGTAGACTCATGCATGTATGCATGACATAACCATTCACCAACACATAGACAATAACGACACCATATATTATAAACAAATTATCATACACGTGATTTACTCATTGATAAACCCCAAAGTGGATCTTAATTTTCAACACCTCAAATTTTCCCAAATTGAATCCACAAAAACAGAATTTGAAGAAAAATAGAAAATGGAAAAGAAAAGGAATAGAGGAGATGCTACAATCAATTCATGATTGATGAGTCAATGAGGATTCGCCACAAATAAATTGTTCTTTGATAAGAATCTAATGGTTCCATCCAAGAACCTAGAGAGAACACTCTCTTAGCAAAAATGCTATCAATTCCTTAATTCATCAAAAGTGTCTACAAAATACCCCATAAGGACCTATTTACAGTAACACTAAAAATAAGGCCCAAATGCTAACAAGCCCAAAACAAATCATAATAGGTCCAAACATAGTCAACTAAAAATGTAAGAGCTAAGAACTCCACTAAAGCCCAACAAAGGCCCAATATAAAAGAGCTAAAAAAATGTAAGGAAATCCTAATCTAAAATATGGCTCCAATTTATTATCTTCAAGCTTCGAAGGCCTTCTTCTTCCTTTTCCATGAATGTGTTAAGCATCTTGCCAAGTTTCTCTTGAAGCTTCCTGCTCCTTCCTCTAGTCATAGGACCTTCCATGTCTATCTCTTGTTCCTTGAAGTCCTTGGATAGTCCTCTATCAGTCATTAATGTTATCACTATTATTTCCATCATCAATTCACCACATTATCCTCAAGAATAACACCATTATTAATAGAGGACTATCCAAGGACTTCAAGAAAGAAGAGATGGACATGGAAGGTCCTATGACTAGAGGAAGGAGAAGGATGATTCAAGAGGAACTTGGCAAGAGGCTTAACACATTCATAGGGAAAGAAGAAGAGGGCCTTGAAAGCTTGAAGATAATAAATTGGAGCCAAGTTTTAGATTAGGATTTTCTTATATTTTTGAGCACTTTTATTTGGGGCCTTTGTTGGGCTTTAGTGGAGTTGTTAGCTTTATTTAGTTGACTATGTTTGGACCTATTATGACTTGTTACTATTTGGGCCTTATTTTAGTGATAGTGTCAATAGTTGATATGATCCTGAGTTCGGATTCATATTGTTTTTACGGATCGTCCTTGAGTTGGCTATCTTGTAACAAGAGTTACAAACACAAAAGAAAAGAAGAAAGGTAGAACATGAGATTTGAGCAACAAATGATAGAGGCAAAGCAAATGGCACATAAAAAAAAGTAAGCAAGAAAACTAGAAAGACAAGAAAATGGATGAAAATAGGAAAACGTGGAAAGGAAAGAAAATGGCAGAAGATGCCACACTCTATAGAGAGTGATAAGCCAAGTGAAAATTCGCCACAAAGGTATGGAAACCTTTGATAAGAACCAAGAAAGTTCTAATCTAAGAACCAAAAAGAGGAGCCAATGCTCTACTCATACTCACAAATGAGTAAACCTCAATATTATTCAATTTTGTCCAAATGAGAGGAATTACATATCTATTTATAGAATTTATTCCAAGGTGCTACTCACACAAGGAGGCTAACCCTAATTAAGAAGCAAAGAGACTAACCCTTAAGCCCAAAGAATAGGCCCAATTACAAAAATAAGTGAAACAGAAAACTAAAGGTCCAATTATACAGTGATAGCTAATCAAAGTCTTCTCCACATTTGATATGATCCCAATGGGAATCATATTGTTTTTACGGATCTTCCTTTGAGTTGATTATCTTGTTTAACGAAGTATAGACAAAATAAGAAGATGAAATAGCACAAAGAGTAAAGTTTGAAGTAATGACACTAAAATTGAAAAGAGAATGGAAAAGAAATGATAAGTATATGAATCAAAAATAAAAAGACGGGAAAAGGAAAGGAGATGGCAAAAGGCGCCACACTCTATAGAGAGTGATAAGCCAAGCGAAGATTCGCCACAAAGGTATAGAAACCTTTGATAAGAACCAAGAAAGGTTCTAATCTAAGAACCAAAAAGAGGAGCCAATGCTCTACTCATACTCACAAATGAGTAAACCTCAATATTATTCAATTTTGTCCAAATGAGAGGAATTACATATCTATTTATAGAATTTATTCCAAGGTGCTACTCACACAAGGAGGCTAACCCTAATTAAGAAGCAAAGAGACTAACCCTTAAGCCCAAAGAATAGGCCCAATTACAAAAATAAGTGAAACAGAAAACTAAAGGTCCAATTATATAGTGATAGCTAATCAAAGTCTTCTCCACATTTGATATGATCCCAATGGGAATCATATTGTTTTTACGGATCTTCCTTTGAGTTGATTATCTTGTTTAACGAAGTATAGACAAAATAAGAAGATGAAATAGCACAAAGAGTAAAGTTTGAAGTAATGACACTAAAATTGAAAAGAGAATGGAAAAGAAATGATAAGTATATGAATCAAAAATAAAAAGACGGGAAAAGGAAAGGAGATGGCAGAAGGCGCCACACTCTATAGAGAGTGATAAGCCAAGCGAAGATTCGCCACAAAGGTATAGAAACCTTCGATAAGAACCAAGAAAGGTTCTAATCTAAGAACCAAAAAGAGGAGCCAATGCTCTACTCACACTCACAAATGAGTAAACTTCAATATTATTCAACTCTTGTCAAATGAAAGGAATTACATCTCTATTTATAGAGTTTATTCCAAGGAGGCTAACCCTAATTCTAAAGAACATAAACAAGGGCCCAAGAAAGCTTAAGGCCCAAATTGCAATTTTAAATTCAATTCAAAAGCAACTTAATCTAGGATTTAAACTTGGGTCCTAATTAGCATTCAACCAGCCCATTTATTACAATTAAAATATGATCTAAAAACATTTAAATTGAATAAAATTCAAGTTGCAGGCCCATGGTTGGTGCATTATTAAGTCCGCTAAGTTGGGCCTTCTTCAACTTGAATTAAGTGCACCATGTTGGGCTATCTTCTCCCTTTTTAGGCTTGATCTTGTAGTGTGTTGATCACCTCTAAATGTTCCTTGGGTCTCTTTACTCTTCTCCTTGTAGGTGTTCCTAGCCCAATCATATGATCATCTCCTTTAGTTTTTTCCTTCTTGGGCCCTTTTGACCCAATTGAGGGTTCTTTCCTCTTTGCTCTTTCCTTTCCTCTTAAATGCCCTTCTTGATCCTCATCAACATTGGACTCTTCATCAACTTGGACTACTTGGATCAACTTAAGTGCTTCCCCTTCTAAATTTAACTTGACTAAGAATCAGTTGTTCAATTTTTGTTTTATCCAAAGTAGCTTTCTTAGTCTTCTTATTTCTTAATCTTGTCATGGTTCCCCAAGTCCTTGTAGTTCTTCTTTAAGCTTTGCTCTACTTTGGATCTCCTTTTGGGCCTCTAAGGTCTCAATCAACTTGGGCCTCCTAGGTTTCCATCAATAGTGTAAATAGGTCCTTATGGACACTTGGTAAACACTTTTGATGAATTAGGAAATAGATAGCATTTTTGCTAAAAGAATGTTCTCTCTAGGTTCTTGGATTGAACCATTAGATTCTTATTAAAGAACAATTTCTTTGTGGCGAATCCTCATTGACTCATCAATCATGAATTGATTGTGGTGTCTCCTCCATTCCTTTTCTATTCCATTTTCCCTTTTTCTTCAAATTCTATTTTTGTGGATTCAATTTGGGAAAATTTGAGATGTTGAAAATTAAGATCCACTTTGGGGTTTATCATTTAATATTCAGAGCTAATTTTAGCATCAAATTTATGGTAGAAGTGCATCAAATTCACATTCATCTTGAGGTGCACATCTAAATTGCATCTAGATCCATTTTTTTTCGTGTGTTCCAATTTCAGATTTGTGAGCCGCTGGACGTTCTACAAGACCCACCAGGCGGGTGTGCGTCGTGCAATTCGTGTCCACCAGGCGTCTCCATAACTTGTTGGGCGGGTGCATGTCGATGCAGCAAATTTGTGAGTTTTTCATTGCTTAATTCCTTGCGTTCTGCCTTAGTTGTTGTTCATCTAGCTTGTTTGGTTTTATTCTCATCTTGTTTCATTTAAATTGTGTCAAACTCTCCTATTTTGTTCTTGTTGTTCTTCATTTGTTTTTTTTTCGATCTAGATTTTGATCCATCTAGACTCATGTTAGTTGGTGTTTTTGTGTTAAATCCATACTTGATTTGTGTTGCTTCACATATAGACAATTAAATTTTGGTGAAAATTACTTGATTGGAGGTTTAAAGTTGATTTTGGGAGTTTTGAATTTTGAAATTGGGGAAGAACACTCATAGTGTTCTTGAGGTGTTCTTGAGATTTTTGTAGTAGAACACTTGTTAGATCTTAAATTTTTTTTTTTTGGAGAGAGTTGGGGTGTTTTACAAATAAAAACATTGAAGCTCCAAAAAAAGAAAATATTCAAGGACCAATTGGCAATTTTACAAGGGCAAAAGTGAAAATACAAAAAAAATTTAGGGGCCCAAATGCATTTATAAAAAAAAGTTTGGGGGCCAAATTGCAAAAAAAAAATTATTACAATTTTTTTTTGCCCATTTATAAAAAAAAACCTGCCCTCTTTGGTTATCTAACTCTCATAGTGATATTATTTTTCTTACATATACTTTTGACTTGTTTTTGGTGGTGGATATACACATCTTCATTTTTCTTTACTTGTTCTTATCTCTGTCTTTGAGTCTTCCTTTGGCTTTCTTTTGAGTGTTCCTTTCGTTTCTTATAGCTTTTATTGCTTGTCATTTAAATTTCTTGGTTTTGTAATTGAGTTTTCCTTTTTTTTGGCTTCTTGAGTTGGTCTTGGATCTCGTGGCATATTTCACATAGAATTTCTTTATTATTGAAATTTGGTGGTTCTTTTCAAGAATTTAAGAGGAACAAGAGTGGTAAAAAAAAAAAGCAAGAGCACAAATTATAGAAAAGCTTGAAAGAGTGAAACATGAGTGACTTGAGTGTAAATACTTAGAGAGTAGAGAGGATTCTTTGATTTCTATTATTTGTGCTAACCATTTTGTGTAGGTATGGCTACACCAACAGCGAGTAGTGATCCACCATCTCCTAAATCCGCAAAATTAATGGTGGAGATGATTAAAATTGGGGAGGAGATGAGGAGGTTGAGAATGGAAAATGATGCAAAGTTAGAAGCAATACATAGGGAGAATGAGACAAGATGGGAGCTGATGCAAAAGAATAATGAAGATGTGAGTGTGAGGTTGGAAAATGTGGAGAGAAGGAGGTATACTTCATCTTCTCATGGGAGTGATGGAGGTTATGGGGAAGATGAGGGAGAAAAGAGGCATAGGGAACATAGGAGAGGGAGATTTGGAGGAGGACATAGAGAGGGAGGAAATAATAGAGAGGATAACATGGATGGAGTGAAGGTTAAAACTCCTAGTTTTCAAGGAACTTGTGGCCTAGAAGTGTACCTTGAGTGGGAGATGAAAGTGGAGCAAATATTTTCATGTTATGATTATAGTGAAGAAAAGAAAATTAGATTAGCTTCATTGGAGTTTGAAGGATATGCTTTGGTGTGGTGGAACCAAGTGAAACATGACATTATGAGGATGAGGAGGCCTATGGTAAACACTTGGTTAGAAATGAAGTGAACTATGAGGGATAGATTTATGCCTTCTTACTATGGGAGAGATCTTCATAATAAACTCCAAAGGCTTACACAAGGAGGGAAGAGTGTGGATGAATACTATAAGGAGATGGAGATGGCAATGATAAGAGCTCAAGTGGAGGAGAGCCAAGAGGCAACCATGGCTAGATTTTTGCATGGCCTTAATAGGGAAATTCAAGACATTGTGGAGTTGCATCATTATGCCACTATGGAGGAGCTCATTCACCAAGCCATCAAAGTGGAGCAACAATTGAAGAGGAAGCAATCGTTCAAGAAGTCTTCCTCCTATGCTTCTTCATCTTGGAAGGATAAGGACAAATTCAAGAAGGAGGGCTCTTCATCCAAACTTCAAGAGAAGAGTTCTTCAAGTGGTAAAACCCCTCCTAAATCCACCTCTAATCCTTCTAAATCTAGTTCCATTAAGTGTTTTAAATGTTTAGGGAAAGGTTACATTACTTCCCAATGTCCTAATAAGAAGACTATGATTGTCTTGGATAATGGTGATGTGGTTAGTGCATCCTCTTCTAGTGAATCTAGTTCATCTAGTGAGGGTGAAAGTGATGGTGACCTCCCACCCCATGAGGGGGACCTTTTGATGGTTAGGAGGCTTATGGGGAGTGTTTGTAAGGATAGGGATGAAACACAAAGAGAGAACATTTTTCATACTAGGTGCTTTGATAAATCCCGAATTAGAAAGAGGAGGAAGAAAATTGGTTGGAGGCGCCACAAACAAGGAAGTTTGATAAGCCTATGAGATCGCCACAAGAATGGGTGAATTCTTGATAAGATCAAATGGTTCAAGCAAGAACCCTAGGAGAGAAATCCTCACAGCTAAATAATTCTATTATTATTTAATCCCCAATTTAGAATTGGTTTTATACATCATGAGTTTATAAAGAGACTAACTCTTAATAAAGATAAAAACATAGAAATAAAGAGCATAACCCACAAAGCTGTCTAAGTGGTAAAATATTGTGAGAAACACCACTTGGTCCTAAGTTCTAGTCCAAGCAAGAGCAATTTATATTTATTAATATTTTTTAAACTCGCTTACTAAGCCAAAAACTATAAGAAAAACTTAAGAATTACAAAACCCAAAACCTAAGCAAATATGTCTCAAAACTAAGACCCATGTTATCATATGAAAGTATGGGAATCCTCCTCCATTTGGGCCTCTAAACATAGGATTAAAGCATTGTCCTTATGTCCCACATCCATTAGTTGTCTTGGAATGTCTTCATGAAAGTTAGCAATTAGTTGCTTAAGAGCCTCTTGAGCCTTCCTAGCTCTTCCTCTTGTCATAGGTCCCCCAAGTCCTCCAATTGCCTTGTTGTCCTTGCCACTAGCCGTGCCCTCATCATGCTTGGTTATGGGAAAATTATGTTCTTTGATTATTGATGGGAGGAGTTGTACTAATGTTGCTAGTGTTAGGTTAGTGGAGAAACTTGGCCTAAAAACCACCCTCCACTCTAGGCCTTATAAGTTCCAATGGTTGCGTGAGAATGGAGAAATAGTTGTAGATAAGCAAGTTTTGGTGTGTTTCTCCATAGGTAAATATTTTGATGAAATTCTTTGTGATGTAGTCCATATGGAGGCTAGTCATCTTTTGCTTGGTAGACCTTGGCAATATGATAGGGACGTAGTGCATAATGGCTTAACTAACAAATTTTCTTTTGTACATAAAGGAACAAAGGTTACCCTCACACCTTTGTCTCCAAGTGAGGTTTGTGAGGACCAAATAAAAATGAGATTGAAAAGAGAACAAGAGAGAAAAGAAGAGAAAGGAAAACAAAAAGATGGAGAGAAAAACAAAAAGAATAAAAAGAGAGAAAATTGAGAGAAAAGTGGAGAGCTTGTTTATGAGAGCTAAAGAGGTGAAGAAAGTGATGCTTGTAAGGCAACCTATGTTTATGCTAATTCCTCATGATTTTTGTTTGTCTTCTATTGCTATGACTTTGCCTCTAGGTATTGAAGCCTTGTTGAAGGAGTTTGAGAATGTCTTTCCTAAAGACATTCCTCATGGCTTGCTTCCACTAAGAGGAATTGAGCACCAAATTGACCTCATTCTGGGAGCTTCACTTCCTAATAGATCCGCATATAGGAGCAATCCGAAAGAGATTAAGGAGATTCAAAGGCAAGTGGAAGGGTTGATGCAAAAAGGATAGGTGAGAGAGAGCTTGAGCCCTTATGCTATGCCCATTATCTTGGTGCCAAAGAAGGATGGATCATGGAGAATGTGCACGGATTGTAGAGCCACCATCAACAACATAACCGTGAGGTAAAAACATCCAATCCCTAGACTTGATGATTTGTTGGATGAGTTGCATGGTTCTTATTATTTCTCCAAAATAGATTTGAAAAGTGGTTACCACCAAATTAGAATGAAAGAAGGTGATGAATGGAAAAATGCTTTCAAAACTAAATTTGGATTGTATGAGTGGTTGGTCATGCCTTTTGGCCTAACCAATGCACCTAGCACTTTCATGAGACTTATGAATCATGTGTTGAGACATTTCATTGGAAATTTTGTGGTTGTCTATTTTGATGATATTTTGATATATAGCTTGACTTTGGATAATCATTTGGGCCATATTAGGAGTGTCTTGGAAGTGCTTAGGAAAGAAAGTTTGTATGCCAATAAGGACAAATGCACATTTTGCACTAAACAAGTAGTGTTCCTTGGCTTTGTTGTGAGTTCTAAAGGTGTGCAAGTTGATGAGGAAAAGGTAAAAGCTATTAGAGATTGGCCTACACTTAAAAATGTGAGTGAGGTGAGGAGTTTTGTGAAAGACTTTAGCACACTAGCCTCCCCCTTAAATGAAATTGTAAAGAAAAATGTGGGGTTTAAGCCGGGGGGGGGGGGGGGGGGTGAACAAGAGGAGGCTTGCTTAAAAGATAAATTAATGCATGCACCTATTCTTGCTTTGCCTAATTTTGCTAAATCTTTTGAGATTGAAAGTGGTGCATCTAATGTGGGGATAGGGGGTGTGTTGTTGCAAGAAGGGCATCCCATTGCTTATTTTAGTGAAAAGTTGAAGGGCATCCCATTTGAATTACTCCATATATGATAAAGAATTGTATGCACTTGTGAGAGTTTTGCAAACTTGGCAACATTATCTTTTACCTAAGGAATTTGTGATACATAGTGATCATGAATCCCTTAAGCACTTAAAGGGCTAGGGCAAGCTCAACAAGAGACATGCCAAGTGGGTGGAGTTCTTGGAACAATTTCCTTATGTGATCAAGCATAAGCAAGGCAAGGCTAATGTGATAGCCGATGCACTTTCTAGGAGGTATTCTTTACTCTCCATGCTTGAGACTAAGATGCTTGGGTTTGATCACATAAAGGAGTTGCATGTTTGTGATGATGATTTCTCTAATTTGTATGCTTTGTGTGAAAAAGTTGCTCATAATGAATTCTTTAGCCATGATGGATTTCTCTTTAAAGATAAAAGATTGTGTGTGCCTAAGAGTTCCTCGTGTGAGTTGTTAGTTAGAGAAGCTCATGATGGTGGTTTGATGGGACATTTTGGGGTTGCTAAGACTTTGGACATTTTGCACAAACATTTCTTTTGGCCACATATGAAGCATGGTGTGCATAAAATTTGTGATAGGTACTTAGTGTGTAAAAAGGCTAAATCTAGGGTCATGCATCATGGATTATATACTCCATTACCTATTCCTAACTCCCCTTGGATCAACTTATCCATGGATTTTGTGCTTGGTCTCCCAAGATCCAAGAGAGGGAAAGATACCACTTTTGTTGTGGTTGATAGGTTCTCAAAGATGGCTCATTTCATACCATGCCACAAAGTGGATGATGCTTGTGTGGTGGAGGATTTGTTCTTTAAAGAGGTGGTGCGCTTCCATGGATTGCCTAGGAGCATTGTGTCGGATAGGTATTCTAATTTCTTAAGCCATTTTTGGAAGACTTTGTGGGGAAAGCTTGGTACTAAGCTTCTCTTTTCTACTACTTGTCATCCTCAAATGGATGGGCAAACGGAGATGGTCAATAGAACTTTATCTCAACTCCTTAAGTGTTTTGTTAAGAAAAATTTGAGAACTTGGGAGGATTGTTTACCACATGTTGAGTTTGCTTACAATAGGGTTGTTAATTCTACTACTTCTCATTCTCCTTTTGAGGTTGTTTATGATTTTAACCCTTTATCTCCTCTTGATTTGTTGCCATTGCCTAACATTTCTTCTATGATGGATAGAGATGGGCTTTCTAAAGCCACTTTTGTTAGGAACTTGCATGAGAAGGTGAAGGATCAAATTGAGAGGAAGATGGAACAATATGCAAAACAAGCAAACAAAGGGAGGAAGAAGATGGTGTTTGAGCCCGGTGATTGGGTTTGGGTACACTTGAGGAAGGAAAGGTTTCCTTCTAAGAGGAAATCTAGGCTTCAAGAAAGGGGAGTGGTCCTTTCCAAGTGTTGGAGCGCATTAATGACGATGCCTACAAAATTGACTTGCCTCTTCATTTTGGTGGGAGTAATAGTTTCAATGTTAGTGACTTGTCTTTTTGTGATGTAGGTACCCATGCTCCAAATTTGAGGACAAATTTTCTTCAAGAAGGAGGGGATGATAGAGGACTATCCAAGGACTTCAAGAAAGAAGGGATGGACATGGAAGGTCCTATGCTAGAGGAAGGAGAAGGATGATTCAAGAGGAACTTGGCAAGAGGCTTAACACATTCATGGGGAAGGAAGAAGAGTGCCTTGAAAGCTTGAAGATAATAAATTGGAGCCTAGTTTTAGATTATGATTTCCTTATATTTTTTGAGCAATTTTATTTGGGGCCTTTGTTGGGCTTTAGTAGAGTTGTTAGCTTTATTTAGTTGACTATGTTTGAACCTATTATGACTTGTTACTATTTGGGCCTTATTTTAGTGATAGTGTAAATAGGTCCCTATGGACACTTGGTGAAGACTTTTGATGAATTAGGAAATTGATAGCATTTTTGCTAAGAGAGTGTTCTTTCTAGGTTCTTAGATTGAACCATTAGATTCTTATCAAAGAACAATTTTTTTGTGGTGAATCCTCATTGACCCATCAATCATGAATTGATTGTGGCATCTCCTCCATTCATTTTCTATTCCATTTTCCCTTTTCTTCAAATTCTATTTTTGTGGATTCAATTTGGGAAAATTTGAGATGTTGAAAATTAAGATCCACTTTGGGGTTTATCAATTATGTGCCATCGCATTGGGCCCTATCCATTGTTAGCCCATTATCATCTGTCACAACACGGAGCCCTAACCATCGTTGGCTTTGCAACAATAGGATCCTATCTAGAGTAATCCCTAGTTGAGGATAAGCAGAGGTTCTACACTGACTAACCTCACAACACAGTCCTCATACAGAGCAACTTTGCCAATAACAAGTTGAAAGTCCGCCTAGGGTAATGTAAATAAAGGGTTGGAACAAGCACACTCAAGCACCTTAGGGGATCCTTTGCAAATTCCAAGTGGGCCTATTACAAGAGCAAGGGCTAAGAGATTCAAGGAAGCATTAATTGGACTTGTTCAAGACATTTGGGCCAAACATAACTCTCACCAATCTGAATTAGAGCTTAATCACGTTTTCACTCTTATTTGGGCTAAAGATGGAGTTGTAGAAGGAGTTTTGGGCCAAAACCACTCAAATTAAGAAGCTTGGGCCATCTACTATACATGGGCTGATTGTATTTAAGCTCAATTATGTTATTTTGGGCTGAAAAGAGTGTTTTGTGATTAGCTGATGTACTTGAGCGAATTTTACAGTTTTATTTGTCTTTTCATTTGACTCAAGATCAATAATGTATTTAGCTGTTACATAAATTAAAGAGACAGGCTAGTGTAGTTTAAATAGCAATTAATGTGCTGTTACATAAATGATTTAATGTCTAGTTAATAACCTAGGTTAGCACCTAGCCTATATAACTAGGCAAAAGTCATTTTATCAAGCACTTAAGCATGAATGAAAGAGTTTTCTGAAAACAATCAGAATATTGAGAGTCCTCTCTTTGGTTCTTCATAGAACTTTTTTGACTTATCAAGGCTTGATCATCCTTGTGGCGTCTCTAAACACTTTGGGTCCTTGTTTCTTATACATCAAGGGTTCAAGTGGATCTTTAAACCTGAATTTTGCTTTATTGGGGTGAGTATAATATCAAGTGTCTTGTGGGTTCATAGGTTCTAAACCTTCCTGGGTTCACACCATAGGGTGATTTAAACCCAACCGTAAAAGTTATTCAAAGAAAATATAAGTCAATTAACTTCAATTAGATTATTTAAATAAGTCATCATAAGATAATTAAAATAAGATTTTAAAATATTGAGAATGCCTTAAGAGTACCAAAATACAAATAAAATCAACTTTATTTAAAAGATTAGGTTTTCATAAAACTTGACTTTATAACCTATAGAGTTATTTCTTACAATGAAATCATTTAAAATACTTTTCAAAAATTTAAATTAAACAAAAAAGATAAACTTTCGTAGAAATCATATTTAAATTTTATTTAAAAAGATCCATAATTAAATTTTAAGTGTAAAAATATTACATTCTATAAAACTAGTAAAAAGGTTATAAAACTTTTGTCAAAACAGATTCTAGTAGCAACTAGTTTCTGGCCTCAAATTTGAAATTCATTATGTACAAGTAAATGATTTTGATTTTTGTTTGACATGATCCCCATATGGTTGAAAGGAAATTTTGTTTATTTTTAAAACATTAAAGATCACCTCAAGCAAAAATCTACTAAAAAAGATACAAAAATAACAAAATAGTAAGCTCAGGATGACCTGCTGGAGGACCAGTGAACATGTTTTGTTATTTTTCATATCCAAACAAAATTTTCCAAAGTCCAAACCATTTATTTTCTAAAATTACACTTAAAAATATTTTCAAAATGACCAAGAACATTAAAAACAAAGGTCTGTACGATTTTATATGATTTTTGAAAGTTCACAATTCTTAAAACCATTTTTAGTCAGGAAGCAAGTATAGTCCATGAATATGGTAGGGGCATTCGTCACTCCAAACGACATCACAAAGTACTCATAATGCCCATACCAAGTCTAAAATGCCATCTTTGGTATGTTTTCGTCCTTCACCCGTATTTGATGGTATCCACACCTCATGTCTATCTTTGAGAACACCGTTGCTCCTCTCTACTGATCCATCAGGCCATCAATTCTTGGCAACAGGTACTTATTCTTGATGGTGATCTTGTTCAACTGTAGGTAATCCACACATAAGCATGAGCTACCATCCTTTTTCTTAACCAACAACACCGATGCTCCCTAAGGGGAAACACTTGGTCTGATCATCTTCTTCTCTAACAACTCCTCCACCTGTTTCTTCAACTCAGCTAGCTCCATGGGCACCATTCTATAAGGAGCCATCAACATCGACCTTACTTCCAGTACCAAGTCTATAGCAAACTCTACCTCTTGTTGTAGTGGTAAACTAGGTACATCATCAGGAAAAACTTCTGGAAATTCTCTGACCACCGTCATAGAGTTCAAGTCCAAGTCACCCTTGACTTCTAGGAAAGACAAGATCATGTACCCTTGACTAGGCTTGGTTGGCAGTGATAAATCCAGAATCCTTGAAACTAGGAAAGATAAGGGATCTTTTGGCACAATCGATCAGGATATGGTTGGAAGATAACCAATCCACCCAAAGATCACATCCAAATCTGACAATGGAAGGCAAATCAAGTTGAACTTGTAACTGCATCCACTAACAACAATTGGACAATTAACACAAACAATAGAAGTTGCTACAGGAGTAATGGTCGGGGTAGAAACAAGCAAGTCAAAAGATAAAGGACAAGTAGGTAACTGCAACTTCTCCACACACTCATAAGAAATGAAAGAATGTATGGCGCTTGAATTAAACAACACAGATGGGAGATTACCAATTATCTCGCACTCGCCCTATATCAAATCATCAGAATGGGAGGCTTCTGCCCCACTCATGGAAAAAACACGACCAGCCACCGTGGGCTTTGCAGCTCTCGTGGCATTTATGGTAGACTCTGCCTTCACCAGCACTCCACAATCTCTAGCAATATGGCCAAATTTTTGACACTTATAGCATACATTGCCCTTCAAAGGGCATTGATTGACATAGTGTGTCCTTCACACTTGAAGCGTTGAACCCTTTGCGATCCAATCTGAGGCATAACTGATGAACGTGATAGAGGTCTCAAAGGGGCTTAGCTATCTTGTTAATTGTCATTTAAGACTCTTTGTTTTTTTGGACCTTGTTGGGCTTTTTGTGGACCTTTTGTATGCACCTAAGTGTTGGTCATTAGCTGCTATGTGGACTTTAGTTATTTTTGGTTGCTAGCCAATGTTTTAATTTGCTTTGTTTGGGCCCACTATGAATTATATTGGGCCTTTTTAGTTGTTTGGGCCTTTTTATTAGTTGTAGTATAAACAGGCCCTTAGGACCTCATGTAAAAAAACTTTTGGCATTATTGAATTTGATTAGCTTTTGCTAATTGAGAGAGGGTTGTTCCTCTTGGTTCTTACTTAGAACCCTAGATTCTTATCAAATAATTCTATTCTTTGTGGTGAATCTTCCTCAACTTATCAATCCTCGGATTGTGGTGTTGTTCGTACAATTTCTCATCTATTCTGCTTTTTCTTTTCTTCAATTTTGGTTCCGATCTTGATATTTTTGGTGCTAAAATTATTGATCCACTTTGGGGATATATCATTTGGTATCTAGAGCCAAATTCAACACCAATTACACATCCAATTGTGCCAAATTTTCATGTCAAGTTTGCACTGCAAGTTGCTGGAAGTGGTTCATGCAAAGTTGATTTCATGGTTCCATTTTTGGATTTGTGGCCACCAGGCCGCCTACACAACCAGCCAGGTAGGTGCGACGTCGATGCTACTACTAGTTGGAAATCCAACAAATTTATGAGTCTTCTTACGTAATTCTTATCTCTTACTGTTTTTGTTTGTGTCCATTTAGTCCTTTTTGAGTTGATCTCTTCTTAATTCTTTCAATTTTGTGTCAATTCTATTTAGTTTTGTTCTTGGTGTTCTTCTTTTGTTCTTGTTAGATCTAGATTTTGATCCATCTAGATTTATGTTTGTTCATGTTTGTGTGTTAAATCCATACTTGATTTGTGTTATTCCACATTTAAACACTTAATTTTTGGGGGAAATTACTTGATTGGAGACTTAGATTGGTTTTTGAGAAATATGAATTTTGAATTGGGGAAGAACATTCATAGGTGTTCTTCATATGTTCTTGAGCTTTTTTGGTAGAACACTTGTTTGATATTGTAAAATTGTTTGGAGAGAGTTAGGGCATTTTTGTAAATAAAAAAAGTTGAAGGTCCACAAAGAAAATATTTAAGGACCAGTTAGTAATTATATAGGGGCAAAAGTAAAAACACAAAAAAATTAGGGGCCCAAGTACAATTATAAAAAGTTTGGGGGCCTAATTGCAAAAAAAAAAATTGCCCAAATTATAAAAGAAAACCTGCCCTCCTTGGTGAGCAAACTCTCATAGTGATATTATTTTTCTTTTATATAGTTTTGACTTCATTTTGGTGGGGGGAATACACTAGTTCTTCTATTTTTTGTCTTTGTTGTCCATTATTTCTTTTCCTTGAGTCTTCTTTTTGTCTTTCTTGGTAGTCTTTTGAGTAAACTTTCATTTCATTTTAGCTTTTATTGCTTGTCTTTAAAATTTCCTTGGTTTTGTCTAGAGCATTTCTATTATTGGCCTCTTAAGTTGAGCTTGACATTCGTGATATATTTCACATTGAATACTTTCTTTATTTAAACTTGGAGGTTCTTTGAAAGAGCTAAAGAGGAACAAGAGTGGAAAAAGGCAAGTGCACATCATAGAAAAAGCCTTTAAAGAGTGAAACATGAGTGAACTTTGAGTGAAAACACTTAGTTGAGTGGTGAGGTCCTTTTCTTGTAGCTATGGCTTCATCAAATGGAGATTACCTAATGGTAGAATTGTTGAAACTTGGGGAGCAAATTAGAATGGTAAATCATGAGTTTGGAGAAGGAACAGAGAACATGAGAATGGTGGATAATGGAGGGTTTGAAAGCATACAAAGAAATTATAAGGATATAAATGAGAGGTTGGAGAGACTAGCAAGGAGGAGAGATAAAGAAGGGTGAGAGAGAAAAGAAGAAAAAGACAAGCAAAAGGAAGAAGAGAAAAACAAAAAGAGTGAAGGGAGAGAAAATAATGAAAAGAAAGAAAAGGAAGACTCATACTTAGGTATTGATATGAGTTTCATGCGTGATCCATATTATAGGAATTTAGAAAATGAATTAAATATGATAAAAAAAATAGAGAAAAGTGAAAACGAAATGATAGAAAAAGAGTTGAGAGAAAAGGAAAAGGAGGTAGAAGAAAAAGAGATGGAGAGAAAAGGAAATGATTGAAAAAGAGGTTGAAAAGGAGAAAGCAAAAGATAAAGAAAAATATGATTATTCTTGTTTTTACTCTAACACTTTGTTTGAATGTGAAGGCTCTCTTGTGAAAGGACTTGAAGAAATGCCTCCTCAAGGGAAATGCAAGGCCTTATATTCTAAGCCTTGTTTGATAGTGATAGTTCACTTGTGCAAGAAATTGAAGAGGAGCCCTCAAAGGAGGAGTGCAAAACTCTTATTCTTTCTTCTAATTTGGATATTGAGATCAATTGTCTTTGTCAATTTGATTGTGCATCTAACCATAAAATTTCTTTTGTTTGGATGCCTAGGGAAGAATTATACATAAAAGATCAATGGGCAAGGCAATTTGGAGAAGAGGTGGATGCACATGAGGAACAATGCAACCATAGAGAAGAGAAAATTTTAACTTGCACCAACTCTTGACCCTTTGTTTTATTTGATGTGCAACATGTGTTAATTCTTGAGTCTTATGATTTACATGTTGCTTGTGATTTGCATGAAAATTATGAAATGCATGGTCTTCATGGTTTGCATGAACTATCTTTAGGTGGTGGAGCAAAGTCCTTAAGATTTGTGAGTAATGTACATCATTTGGACTTGTATGATCATGATGAGACTTCTTCTTTCTGTGTTGTTTGTGGAAAAATTAGGAATGATGAGTTCTATAAGCATGATACACTTAAGCTTAAGGATAAATGGATGGTGCATATTCCACATTCTTTTTGGATGGCTTTCATTTTATTGATGATTGATGGTTTCTTTAAGCTTGTATTTGATCCGGGAAGATGGATATATATGCACATAAAAAATAAGAGATTTGCCCTTTCAAGGGATTCAAGTTTCTATAATTGTAGAATTTTCCTTA
The DNA here is from genome assembly GCA_004329165.1 of Spatholobus suberectus. Classification (NCBI taxonomy): domain Eukaryota; kingdom Viridiplantae; phylum Streptophyta; class Magnoliopsida; order Fabales; family Fabaceae; genus Spatholobus; species Spatholobus suberectus. The sequence goes on from CM014736.1 coordinate 40,183,392, forward strand.
TTCATTGAAAACTAATATTTGCTTTGTTTTTCATGTATGAATAAAAGACCTAAATTTGTGGACAAATTTCTTTCAAGAAGGAGGGAATCATAGAGGTCTCGGAGGAGCTTAGCTATCTTGTTAATTGTTATTTAAGACTCTTTGTTTTTTTGGACTTTGTTGGGCTTTTTGTAGATCTTTTGTATGCACCTTAGTGTTGGTCATTAGGTGCTATGTGGACTTTAGTTGTTTTTAGTTGCTAGCCAATGTTTTAGTTTGCTTTGTCTAGGTCTACTATGAATTGTATTAGGCCTTTTTAGTTGTTTGGGCTGTTTTATTAGTTGTAGTATAAACAAGCCCTTAGGACCTCATGTAAAAAATCTTTTGGCATTATGGAATTTGATCAGAGTTTGCTAACTGAGAGAGGGTTGTTCCTCTTGGTTCTTACTTAGAACCCTAGATTCTTATCAAAGAATTCTATTCTTTGTGGCAAATCCTCCTAGACTTATCAATTCTCAGATTGTGGTGTTGTTCTTACCATTTCTCATCTATTTTGCCTTTTCTTTCCTTCAATTTTGGTTTCGATCTTGATACTTTTGGTGCTGAAATTATTGATCCACTTTGGGGATATATCAGAACGACTCTGAGAAACTAAAACTCTAGACTACTGAGGTCTAGGGGATTGCTGTTATCCTTACGGTCTGCTATAGTGCTTCTTCTGCTGCCCCCCTCTTTTGGATCTAGATGATCCACCATTATGAGTCCTCACCATTTGGGTTCCAGACTCCAACTGCTCTAATGTCTTGGACTTCTCAACAACATGTATGTGACATACGTGACTTTCCGATCATCCAAACAAGCCATAGCCTCAAAGATCTTCTCCATCTCTCGCATCCATAAATCAGCCGCGTTTGGGTCTGACTCACCCTTGAACTGGGGAAGGTCACTCTTTCAGAATTCGGCTAACCCTTAGAACTTAGGAGGCATAGAAACACGAGTAGGTTCGACAGCGGCTTAGGATGACTCCAGTTGTGCCATAGTAGCTTGATCCTGCTGAGCCATGGTAGTTTGCTGTTGGGCCATAGTATTCTGCTGTTGAGCCATAGTAGCAACAGCGCCTCCGTAACTCTAGTGATCTGGGAGAAATCAACTGGAGGTGGTGGTGGTGGGTTAGATCCCCTCACCGAGATCCTATAAAACCAACCATAATAGAGAACAATATACTCATAAGCCATCCAATCAAGATCACTTCTCTTATGGAATGATCCATACCATAACAACACAATCACAACAATCAACACGCATCACCATATTAGAAGTACACAACAAAAGCATATGGAACCTATTTACCATAGGCTCACCTAAAAGACACAACTAGCTCTAGTACCACAAATGTAACTACCCACTGTCGCTACTGACAACGCTACCATTCTTTTTATTTGTAAATATATATAAATTTCCCCCTTTTTTTTTCTCTTTTTTGTGTGTTTAAAAGAAGACTACCTTGATTAACATACAATTGAACATCATTATCAATATGTATATATACATAAGACACCATCTATCTCAGCTAAGATCAACTGTGCAATGAATCAAAGATTTGTAAAACATATGTGTCAATGCCACAACCCAAAATATAAATCAGTAAGGGAGAAGGAATACAAAACACACTCCCTAAAGCTAGTCAAGCTATACATCAAATCCAAAAAGTAAAAAAACTATCAAAAGAATAACAAAAGCGAGACTGTGATTCATCACATCTCTTCGTCTCTAAGCCGGCAGCTTCACCAACAACTTTGAACGGCTGGGTCAACAGAAGGCTCATCATCTGCTCCCACGCCAACGATGTGATCATCATAAGCATGAACCACACGTACAAAAAAGTGCAAGGGTAAGCTTACTTGAAACAACATAACATATAGTATAAAAAGAAGTAATATGAAATCTCCTACTCATACATCAACAAGTAAACATATACATCCGTACATATGAATCAACACCTTCATTTCAACACTCCCATACATAGAATTCACTTACAATTTCATAATGCATGACCACATCATAAAAACGTAGACATCAATCACCATGCCAATGTATGAGGACGCTACTCTTGAGATATTTACAACATTTTGAGCGACCAACATAAACATGTTCCTTAACATAGTGCTATCCATAGCTATTGGGGAACACCATAGCTCTAATCTATAGATAGAATCAAGTGGTTGATCAGGATATGATGAAAACCCCAATATGTGGATCTTAATTTTCAACACCTCAAGTTTTCTTAAATTGAATCCACAAAACAGAATTTGAAGAAAAAGAGAAAATGGAAAAGAAGAGGAATGGAGAAGAACAACGTCACAATTCGAAGATTGATAAGTCAAGGAGGATTCGCCACAAAGAATAGAATTCTTTGATAAGAATCTAAAGGTTCAAGGCAAGAACCAAGAGGAGCAATGCCCACTCAATTAGTACAAAGCTAATCACATTCACAAAATGATCCAAAAGTTTCTTACAAGATATCCTATAGGCCTATTTATACTTTCACTAACAAAAGGCCCAATACAAATAAAACCAAAACATAAGTTAGAAACTAAAATTAACTAAGGTCCACTTGGCACCTAATTAAGCAACACTTAGGTGCATAACAAGGTCTACAAAAAGCCCAACAAGGCCCAAAACAAAAACAACCTAAAAGACAAATAACAAGATAGCTAAGCCCCTTCGAGACCTCTATCATTCCCTCCTTCTTGGAAGAAATTCGTCCACGAATTTAGCTCCTTTATTCCTACATGAAGAAACAAAGCAAACATTAGTTTTCAATACAATAAGAAATCCTATATTTATGGAGACTTGAATCCCTTAAAAGGGCAAATCTCTTATTATTTATGTACGTATATATCTATCCTCCCGGATCAAATACGAGCACAAGGAAACCATCAAACAACACTAAAATGAAATACATCCAAGAAGAAATAAGAATGAACAAAAGGTTAGACAAACCATGAACTACATGTCATTTTAAACTCTCAACATAAATTCCTCTAATAAAGAGACCATATAATGACATGCTTAGCACACAAAATGGTTCATCCTTAAGCATATATGCTCTATGCCTACAGAACTCATTTTCACAAATAACAACACACAAGGAAGAAGTTTCAAGGCAACCATACAATTCCAAATGATGTGTATCATTCTCAAGTCCCAAGGACTTTGCACCATTACCTACAACAAGAATATGCAACTCATATACATCATGCAAATCACAAGTATCAAACAAATCATAAGCATCAAGAGTTAACACATGTTGTTGCACCCCACATCATATAAAACATAAGGTTTAGAGATGGTGTAAGTCAAAATATTCTTCTCCCAATGGTTGTCTTGGTGCTCATGTGAATCCACCTCTTTTCCAAATTGCCTTGTCCATTAATCTTTTATGTATAATTCTTTCCTAGGAATCAAAACAAAAGAATTAATATGGTGAGATGCACAATCAAATTTACAAGAAGAATTAAGCCCAACATCCAAGTTAGAGGAAAGAATAAGAGTTTTGCACTCCTCCTTTAAGGACTCCTCTTCACTTTCTTGTACAAGAGAAACATCACTTCCAAACAAGGGGTTAGAGTATAAATCTTTGCATTCTTCCTTAGGAAGCTTTTCTCCAAGTCCTTTCACAAGAGAATCTTCATAAACAAACAAAGAGTTAGAGTAAAAACAAGAACAATCATATCTTTCTTTATATTTTGCTCTCTCATTTTCACTCTCTTTTTTAATCATTTCCCTTCCCTCCATCTCTTTTTCTCTCATCTCTTTTTTTTTTTATCTCTTTTCTTTCTTGTTCTATCTTCTTTCTCAACTTAATTTGATCTTCACTTGCTTTCTTAGGTGAAAGTGATGCAAGTTTGATCTTATGACCTTCATGTACAAAAGTTATCTTATTAATCTTCTCTTGGTGAGTTACATTTCTTTCAACTTGCCAAGGCCTACCTAACAAAATATGTCCAACTTCCATGGAAACTACATCACACAACACATCATCTTTATATTTTCCAATTGTAAAACTCACCAACACTTGTTGATCAACAACCAACTCTCCTTCATCACCTAGCCATTTCAAACAACAAGGTTTAGGGTGTGGGTTGGTTTTAAGGTTTAGTTTGCTAACCAACCTAGTGCTAGCCACATTAATACAACTACCCCCATCAATAATCAAAGCACAAATTTTCTAAAACCATGCATCTAGTTTGAAATATGTTTTCCACTTGAACCCCATCATTATCCTTATATTGAATACCCAACAACCTTCTACACATCATCAATTCCCCATCAAGAGGTTTAATACCACATCCACTATAATTATCACTAGAGGTATTAGATAAGCTAGTAGAAGATAACTCACTAGTGACAACCCCTTTGCCCCTCAAGACCATGGTTGTCTTGTTTGGACAATGTAATGCAATATGTCCTTTACCCAAGCATTTAAAACATTTAGTTGAACTACTTTTAGAAGTAGAAAGAGTACTAGGGTTAGGAACATGTTTACGACTTGGAGACTTTAAACCTTGTTGCTTAGGTGAGGAAGATTCCTCCTTCTTGGACTTGTCCTTACCACTAGAAGAATCATAGTAATAGGTCTTCTTGTAGGAATGCTTCCTCTCAAGTTGTCTCTCCACCTTGTTGGCATGGTGCACTAGGTCCTCCAAGCACTCATAGTGTTGCAACTTCACTTGGATGTCTCTATTAAGCCCATATAAGAACCTTGCCATGGTGGTTTCACCCTTCTCTTGCACATTGGCTCTCATCATAACCATTTTCATCTCTTTGTAATACTCATCAACACTTTTGCTTCCTTGAGTAAGTCTTTGTAGCTTGTCTTGAAGGCCTCTCTCATGAAGAGATGGCACAAATCTACTTCTCAACAACTTTTTCATGTCTTGCCAAGTATAGATCATTGGTCTCCTTCCCCAATCAATGTCTTTTTTCATTTGATTCCACCATGCCAATGCATATCCTTCAAATTCCAATGAAACCAATCTAATCTTCTTTTCATTACTATAATCAAAGCATGCAAAGACTTGCTCTATTTTCATCTCCCATTCAAGATAAACCTTCGGATCACAACTACCTTGAAATTTAGGAATTTTCTCCGTCACACCCTCCATACCTACAAGAAAAGGTTAGTGCAACTAATAGAAAAATTAGACCTTACCACTCAACTAAGTATTTACACTCAAAGTTCACTCGTGTTTCTCTCTTTAGAGGCTTTTTCTATAATGTGCACACTTGCCTTTTTCTACTCTTGTTCCTCTTTAGCTCTTACAAAGAACCTCCAAGTTCAAATAAAGAAAATATTCAATGTGAAATATGTTACGAATTTCAAGCTCAACTTAATAGGCCAAGAATAGAAATACTCTAGACAAAACTAAGGAAATTTAAAAGACAAGCAATAAAAGCTAAAAAGAAATGAAAGTTTACTCAAAAGAATTCCAAGCAAGACAAGAAGAAGACTCAAGGACAAAGATTTAACAAACAACTAAGAGATGAAGAACAAGTACATTCCCACCACCAAAATAAGGACAAAAGTATATGAAAGAAAATTGTTATCACTATGAGAGTTGGCTCACTAAAGAGGGCAGGTTTTTTTTTTTATAAATGGGCAATTTATTATTTTTTTTAACATTTTTTTTGCAATTTGGCCCCCAAACTTTTTATAATTGCACTTGGCCCCTAAATTTTTTTGTATTTTCACTTTTGCCCCTATAAAATTGCCAATTGGTCCTTGAATATATTTTTTTGGACCTTCAATTTTTTTTATTTGCAAAAACGCCCCAACTCTCTCCAAAGAAAATTCTAATGGATCAAACAAGTGTTCTACTACAAAAATAACTAAGAACACCTCAAGAACACTATGAGTGTTCTTCCCTAATTTCAAAATTCAAAACTGCCAAAATCAAGTTTAAACCTCCAATCAAGTATTTTCCACTAACATTTAAGTGTCTATATGTAAAATAACACAAATCAAGTATGGATTTAACACAAAAACATGAACAAACATAAATCTAGATGAATCAAAATCTAGATCTAACAAGAACAAAAAAAGAACACCAAGAACAAAACTATATAGAATTAACACAAAATTGGATGAATTAAGAAGAGATCAACTCAAATAAGACTAAATGAACACAAACAAAAATAGTAAGACACAAAAATTATGCAAGAAAACTCACAAATTTGTTGGATTCACAACTTTGACGTCGCACCTGATATGATCCGGATTCAGATTCATATTGTTTTTACGGATCATCCTTTGAGTTGATTATCTTGTTTAACGAAGTATAGACAAATAAGAAGATGAAATAGTACAAAGAGTAAAGTTTGAAGTAATGACACTAAAATTGAAAAGAGAATGGAAAAGAAATGATAAGTATATGAATTAAAAATAAAAAGACGGGAAAAGGAAAGGAGATGGCAGAAGGCGCCACACTCTATAGAGAGTGATAAGCCAAGCAAAGATTCGCCACAAAGGTATAGAAACATTTGATAAGAACCAAGAAAGGTTCAATCTAAGAACCCCAAAGAGGAGTCAATGCTCTACTCACACTCACAAATGAGTAAACCTCAATATTATTCAACTCTATCAAATGAGAGGGATTACATCTCTATTTATAGAGTTTATTCTAAGGAGGCTAACCCTAATTCTAAAGAAACATAAGCAAAGGCCCAATAAAGATTAAGGCCCAAATTACAACTTATTTTTAAACTTAAAAGAAACCTAAACTAGGAATAGAAAATGGGCTTCTAATTAGAATCAAATCAGCCCATTTATTACAATTAAAATAGGTCCAAAAACATTTAAATAAAATGCAATAAAATTCATATTGCAAGCCCATGGTTGGTGCATTATTAAATCCCTTGGGTTGGGCCTTCCACTTGATTCAAGTACACCATCTTGGGCTATCTTCTTCCACTCTGGGCTTGATCTTGTAGTATGTTGATTACCTCTAAATGCTTCTTAGGTCCCTTTACTTTTTCTCTTGTAGGCATTCCTAGCCCAGTCATATGATCTTTCCCTTTAGCTTTTTCCTTCTTAGGTCTTTTTTGCCCAATTGAAGGGCTTTTCCCCTTAGGTTTTCCTTCTCTTCTTGGAGGCCTTCCTTGATCCTCATCAGCACTCGCCCAGCGGTTAGGGAAGCCGCCCAGCGCACACAAACACGAACCAGATTTGGAACCACGAAATCAGCACACCCGCCCAGCGGGTTACGGAGGCCGCCCAGCGGATACGAACCAGAATTGGTGTTGAATTTGGCTTTGATACCAAATGATGAAAACCAATATGTGGATCTTAATTTTCAACACCTCAAGTTTTCTCAAATTGAATCCACAAAACATAATTTGAAGAAAAAGAGTAAATGGAGAAGAACAACGTCATAATCTGAAGATTGATAAGTCGAAGAAGATTTATCACAAAGAATAGAATTCTTTGATAAGAATCTAAATGTTCAAGGCAAGAACCAAGAGGAGAAATGCTCACTCAAGTAGCACAAAGCTAATCATATTCACAAAATGATCCAAAAGTTTCTTACAAGATGTCTTATAGGCCTATTTATACTATCACTAACAAAAGGCCCAATCAAACTAATAAAGGCCCAATACAAATAAAACTAAAACATAAGCTAGAAACTAAAATTAACTAAGGTCCACTTGGCACCAAATTAAGCAACACTTGGGTGCATAAAAAGGTCTACAAAAAGCCCAACAAGGCCCAAAACAAAAACAAACTAAAAGACAAATAACAAGATAGCTAAGCCCCTTTGAGACCGTTATCAGGATAGATATAAATTGGTAGTGACTCACCATAACACAAGGTTTGCAACGACCTTGGCCCCTTGTGGAATTACCCGTTTACCTATCCCCTAGGTCATAAGTGCAATGACCCCCACTAACCTTTCTGACACTAGGTTGGAGGTCTGTCTGAGCCTCAGCTCTTGTTAATCAACCAACTTATGTGCCTTCTCATAACGTAATCACCACTATGGACTCATTCATGAATGCATGTACAACACCAGCCACCATCAATCCAACATCAACAATTTAATAAAATTCAACAACAATTCAACAAAATTTAACAATAACACCATGTGGACTCAATTCAACACCTAACATGGCAAACAAGTTAGACCCTACCCGATGAAGATCAAGAAAAGTATTCAAGAAGAGAAGGGAGGGCTAAGAGGAAATAACCTTCAATTGGGCTAAAAGGGCCTAAGAAGGGAAAAGCTAAAGGGGAAGATCATATGATTGGGTTAGGAATGCCTATAAGAGGAAAAGTAAAGAGACCTAAGGAGCATTTAGAGGTGATCAACACACTACAAGATCAAGCCCAGAGTGGAAGAAGATAGCCCAAGATGGTGCACTTGAATCAAGTAAAAGGCCTAACCCAAGGGATTTAATAATGCACCAACCATGGGCTTGCAATCTGAATTTTATTGCATTTTATTTAAATGTTTTTGGATCTATTTTAATTGTAATAAATGGGCTGATTTGATTCTAATTAGAAACCCAATTTCTAAGTCTTAGTTTAGGTTTTTTTTAAGTTTAAAAATAAGTTTTAATTTGAGCCTTAAGTTTTCTTGGGCCTTTGCTTATATTTTTTTAGAATTAGGGTGAGACTCTTTAGAATAAACTCTATAAATAGAGATGTAATCCCTCTCATTGGATAGAGTTGAATAATATTGAGGTTTACTCATTTGTGAGTGTGAGTAGAGCATTGGCTTCTCTTTGGGGTTCTTTGATTGAACCTTTCTTGGTTCTTATCAAAGGTTTCTATACCTTTGTGGCGAATCCTCGCTTGGCTTATCAATCTCCATAGAGTGTGGCGCCTTCTTTTCCATTTCTTTTCTATTCCACATTTTCCTATTTTATCTATTCCTCAATTTTCTTGTCTTTTTCTATTTTGTCATTTTAATTCTCTTGCTTTCTTGTTACGCGCCATTTGCTTAATTCTCTTATCTATTTGCACAAGTTTTATCTTCTACATTTCTTTATTTTCTTTTTATTCCTATAATTTTTGTTACAAGATAACCAACTCAAGGGAAGATTCGTAAAAATAATATGATTCCCGTCAAGATCATATCACTGCCTGAGCAACCTATACATCTTTAGGATTTTGCCAACAAACCCTCTCAACAACAAGTTGAGGTCCTATCTAAGCAACCTTCCACTTCAACAACATATCAAGATTCTAAAATCCTTTAAAACAACAATATCACAATAACCACAAAAATCAAGCATACAAGATAAATATATCTTTCTTTTCAAGCTAAAACATTTCCCCAAAGTTCGAAAGGGTTGCACCTAACATGAAACCCTTGGCAATATGCATTTCACCTTCTTTCTTGGACCCAACCTGATGAATCCACACTTAGCGCCACAAAACTGACGCTTAGTGCCACTACCAAAAGGAGGATCAGGCCTTTTATCACTCAACGCAAGAATTTTGTCGCTCAACATCAACCTACCAAATAGCATTTTGTCATCCCACGCTCAGCGCTAAGAGACTGACGCTCAGCGACAACTACGAACTCTACAGTTCGCAGGAACAAGACCCAAGGCCATTTTTGATACAACAATCAATACCAAGCTTACCAAAACACTCCTAATTACTTCTAATACCTTTCTAATCGTACACAACAACAAAACATTGAGATCTCATTCCAAGCCCATTTTCATGAAAATTTCCACCGCAACTCAACACACCCAAATTTCAACCAATTCAAGGCACAAAATCAATACAATCACAGATATCAAACCAAAAATGACAATTGGTAAGCTTCCCCTACATCGTAGAGTCTCCAAATTTTGAATTAATGGAAAAGGGTAGAAAAGGGAAATGGAACCCTTGAGCCAAATTAAAAGGAGATCTCTACAATCACAACACCCACACCTAAAATCCATCAATATTTAGCTATAAACTCATATTCAATCCAAGTTTTCCCATATTCCCATTAAAATCAAGAGGGAAAAGGGAAGAACTCATTGGTTAGAGAAGACACAACTTTCGCACAAGCCAAAGGAGTGGGGTTTCGCCGTGGAATTCTTGTTCCACTCTTTGGAAATTGGGGGAAGCAAATTAGAGAGAGTCTAGAGAGTGTGGGGAGTGTCTTATGTAACAAATGGGATAGGAAGGGGGGGTCTCAAGGTTTTATAAGAGTCTTAGAAAGGTATTGGGCTCACCAAGGCCCAATCTCCCTTTCTAATACTTTAAGGCCCAAACTAACCCAAAATCACGACCACCCACTAAACCAATTGAATTATCATCGATAGAGACATTTGACTCAAACAACATGTTCTCAAATTTTACAATTCAAACTGGAGTTTCCAAGCCAACACAACATAAAATAGCAAACACATATCTACAATTTATCTAATAACTTTTAATTACAAAACTAAATTTAATCTCCACTTTCAAATTATTAAATCACTAAATCACACATTAAGAACACACTAGTGTTACAGGTAGTCTTTATAGATGATATTTTGGTGTATTCCAGAAATCACCAAGGGCATGAGGAACACCTAAGGATAGTTCTACAGATTTTAAAGGAAAGGCAACTGTACGCCAAATTCTCATAGTGCAAGTTTTGGTTGGAATAATAAGTAAGTTTCTTAGGACATGTAATCTCATAATGATGAGGGCACGGCTAGTGGCAAGGACAACAAGGCAATTGGAGGACTTGGGGGACCTATGACAAGAGGAAGAGCTAGGAAGGCTCAAGAGGCTCTTAAGCAACTAATTGCTAACTTTCATGAAGACATTCCAAGACAACTAATGGATGTGGGACATAAGGACAATGCTTTAATCCTATGTCTAGAGGCCCAAATGGAGGAGGATTCCCATACTTGCATATGATAACATGGGTCTTAGTTTTGAGACATATTTGCTTAGGTTTTGGGTTTTGTAATTCTTAAGTTTTTCTCATAGTTTTTGGCTTAGTAAGCGAGTTTAAAAAATATTAATAAATATAAATTGCTCTTGCTCGGACTAGAACTTAGGACCAAGTGGTGTTTCTCACAATATTTTACCACTTGGACAGCTTTGTGGGTTATGCTCTTTATTTCTAAGTTTTTATCTTTATTAAGAGTTAGTATCTTTATAAACTCATGATGTATAAAACCAATTCTAAATTGGGGATTAAACAATGATAGAATTATTCAGCTGTGAGGATTTCTCTCCTAGGGTTCTTGCTTGAACCATTTGATCTTATCAAGAATTCATCCATTCTTGTGGCGATCTCATAGGCTTATCAAACTTCCTTGTTTGTGGTGCCTTCAACCAATTTTCTTCCTCCTCTTTCTAATTCGGGATTTATCACATAAGGGATCTTTGTGGATCGTACGAAGGTAGAAACAGTGTTACATTAGGGACAGCCTACGATAATGACGAGGATGTGGAGTTTCTTACGATTGGCTGATTACTACCAAAAATTCATTGAAGCATTTTTTATGTTAGCTTTACCTTTAACTAAGTTATCTCGTAAGGGACAACCTTTCGTCTAGACAGAATACCGTGAGGTCAGTTTCCAAGAGTTGAATAAAAGTTTAAATACTGCACTTGTGTTAATTTTGCTCAATCCCATTGACAAGTTTGAAGTTTATTGTGATGCTTCTGGGTAGGGTCTACGATGTGTATTAATGCAAGAAGGAAGGGTAGCAACTTATGCTTCAATGTAGCTAAGACCACATGAGGTTAATTACCTAACTCATGACTTGGAATTGGCTATAGTAGTGTTTTCCTTGAAGATTTAAAGGCACTATCTTTATGGTACAAGATTTGAGGTGTTTAGTGATCACAAAAGGCTGAAATACTTGTTTGATCAAAAGGAGTTGAACATAAAGCAACATAAATGGATGGAATTCTTGAAGGATTATGACTTTGAATTACATTACCACCTTGGTAAAGCAAACGTCATAATAGATGCTTTAAGTCAGAAATCCCTACATGCCTTAATGGTGATGTTTAAAGAGATGGAATGGATAAAGAAATTTAGAGACTAAGTTTGGCTATGGAGGTGAAACCAAGGAGTATTTGTTTTGGGATGCTTCAAATATCTAATGAGTTCCTAGAACAGATTTGGGAAGCTTAGAAAATTGATAAGTACCTCCAAGAAAGGTTAGAAGCAAGGACTGAAGGCAAGGAATTGGAGTATGATTAGGATTCTAATGGTGGAGTTATCAAATTCAAGGGAAGAATCTGTGTACTAGTAGAAGAAGAGTTAAAAAAGTTGATTTTGAAAGAGGCCCACAAGAGCAGGTTGAGGATTTATTTAGGTTCTACTAAGATGTACCAAGACTTGAAGAAGAAGTTCCAATGGCCTGGAATGAAGAAAGCAATAACAGAGTTCGTTGCATCATGCTCAGTAAGTCAGAAAGCTAAGGTAGAACATTAGAAACCTTCTAGAGAATTGCAACCTCTGAACATCCCAAAATGAAAATAGGATAGTATATCCATGGATTTCATGACAAGTTTTCTTAGAACACCCTTTGGTCATGATGCTATATGGGTAATAGTGGATATACTGAAAAAGTTTGCTCATTTCCTACCCATAAACATCAAGTTTTCTCTAAAAAAGTTAACCCAACTATGCATCAGAGAGATTATTAGGTTACATGGAGTACCGTCAAGCATAGTCTCTGATAGGGACCCTTGTTTCACTTCTAGGTTTTGGGAAAGCCTACAATAAGCCCTAGGGACTAAGTTAAGACTTAGCTCAACATATCATCTCCAAACTAATGGACAATCTGAAAGGATTATCCAATCTTTTGAAGATTTGATGAAAGCTTGTGTTTTAGAGTGGAAAGGTAGGTGGGATTAGTTCTTACCAATGATTGAGTTTGCCTACAACAACAACTTTCATTCCAACATTGGAATGGCCCCTTATGAGGCTCTATATGGGATAAAGTGCAGGACTTCACTTTGTTGGTACGAAGCTAGAGAATCTCTGATAGTTGGACCTGAGGTGTTATAAGAAACTATGGAGAAAGTTAAACTGATTTGGAAAATATGAAAGTTTCACAAGATAGATAGAAAAGTTATTATGACAAAAGGAGAACATCCCTTGAGTTTCAAGAAGGAGAACATGTATTCCTAAAAGTTACACCCAGAACTAGGGTTGGCAAAGCCCCTTAAGTCTTAGAAACTTTCTCTAAAATTTTTTGTTCCTTACCAAATCCTTAAGAGGATTGGTCTTGTTGCCTACCAAATTGCCTTACCACCCAATCTCTCTAATCTTTATGATGTTTTTCATGTTTTCCAACTTTGTAAATATATTCCTAACCCTTCACACATCATTGAGCCTAATATAGTACAGATGGGAGAAAACCTCACTTATGACATCCTTGATTAGAATAGAAGATCGGAGGATAAAACAACTTTGAGGTAAAGAGATACCTCTAGTAAATGTTGTGTGAGATTAGAGAGATGTTGATAATGCTACTTAGGAGTAAGCAAACAGAAACTTTAAAACAAATCCATTCAAGAACCTAGACATAGTTACTTCCAGCCACATAAGTAATATTTTTTCAAAAAAAAAGGAAATGAGTTAAAGTTCAAGAAAGAACAAACTAGGTTGCAGTTCCTCTCAACACCCACGATCACCTGTATCATGGACCATTATTGTAACATCTTCAAAATAATACTTAAATAATTATCTATAATTATCATTTGTTTAATTGTCTCATGATATTAATCAAAAGTATAGATAGATATTTATAAATTTTGAAAGCTTTGATTTAGCTCCAATGAATAAATAATATCTAGATTTAATGATGATGATAATAACAATAATGATTGAAATTACTTAGGAGGGCCTAAATAATTAGTAAAGACATTTTTAAATTTAAGAAAATTAAGTTTTAGACTTAAAAAAATAATAGCAAGATATCTAAGAAATAAAAATAAGTTTGGTAGTTTTATAAATAAAGTTGGATTTATTACAATTAATAAATTAGAATAAAGAAAGATAATTAAAAGATAAATCATAGAATGGTAAAAAAAAATTACGAAAAATAATTTTTAAGCTTAGAAAAATGATTAGAAATTTATCATGAATTTTTATTAATTTTTCAAGAATTTTTGTAATTTAGCATATTTGAGTAAAAAGTGTCCACAGACACTTATAGAGCACAATTACAAACACTAAATAAGCTTTAAAAATTACAAAAAAATTATAGGAGGTTCCTTAGTGTGTCTAGACCGTACCTAAATAAGGAAAACTCAAACTAAGATCTCTATAACAGTTCTCTAAAAATAAGTTCGTAAATAACTCATAAAATGACTTATAAAAGAAACAAATTATTTTTAGCTCTGTTTGTAGAGATACCTCATATATGTGACAAGAGAGGGACTAGATTAAGCCTAATGCCACTAACTCTGACTCTCTGTAAGCCTGTCGAATCGATATTACAACGAACGTAGCCGAAAGTTTAGTAATCGAACACTTTAGTGACATATGTCAACATTTAGTGGTCCAAGACTTGTATTTTTGTCCTCCCTTGGTCTATAACTCGTTGAACACTCCCTTCCCCCTCTACAATTCTTGTTCCTTTTCTTCTTCTCCAAACCTTCTCTACTTCTCCAAATTCCTCCATTTCTCAAGCGTTTTCTCAAGACCAAAGTCTCCCAATCCATTTGTGACCAAGCTAAGGTGAGTGAGAGCTCTTCTTCTTCCTCTTTCTCCTCCATAAACTTGTCACCCCTCACCACCCACCATTATCCATCAATCCCTCTTTGTCTCCTCTTTAATTTCTTTAAATTCTCAAGGGGCTTTTGTTATAAAACATTAATTGAAGCTTATTTAAGTAAAATAATTACTATAATTAATATGTAAATTGGAAAAATCTGAAAAAAAAAATTGGGACTCCCAAAAATATATTCATGGACGTGGGGTGGCTAATTTAGCCCAAACCAGAAGCCCACTACAATTTTCTTACAATAAATTAATATTTAATTATTTTTATCATATAATAATTATATAAAAAAATGAATTTTCTGCTAGCCCAGTTTCAGTTTTGATATGATCTTGATTGGATTCATATTGTTTTTACGAATCATCCTTGAGTTGGTTATCTTGTAACAAAAATTATAGGAATAAAAGAAAATGAAGAAATGTAGAAGATAAGACTTGCGCAAACAAATAAGAGAATTAATGTAAATGGCGCAGAAAAATAGTCGCAAGAGATTTAACAAGACAATAATAGAAAAGACAAGAAAATGGAAGAAGATAGATAAAATAAAAAATATATGGAAAGGAAAGAAGATGGCAGAAGACGCCACAATCTATAGAGAGTAATAAGTCCAACAAAGATTCGCCATAAAGGTATAGAAACCTTTGATAAGAACCAAGAAAGGTTCAATAGAAGAACCCCAAAGAAGAGCCAATGCTTTACTCACACTCACAAATGAGTACACCTCAATATTATTCAACTCTGTCAAATGAGAAGAATTACATCTCTATTTATAGAGTTTATTCTAAAGAATCTAACCCTAATTCTACAAAACATAAGCAAAGGCCCAAGAAAGCTTAAGGCCCAAATTACAATTTATTTTTAAACTTAAAAGAAACCTAAACTAGGACTAGAAATTGGGCTTCTAATTTAGTATTAAACCAGCCCATTTATTATAAAAAAAGAATCCAAACACTTAAATAAAAGCTAATAAAAAAAATCAGGTTGCAAGCCCATAGTTGGTGCATTACGCTGGGCCTTCTTCCTCTTAAATCAAATGCACCATCTTGAGCTTTTCTTTCTTACTTTTTTGGCTTGAGCTTGTACGTGTTGATCTCTTTTTCAAGTAAGATGTCCTTTATTTTCCTAGCTCTTGCCCTAGCTATTGGGCCTCCTAGCCCAATTAGACTCTCCCTCTCCTTAGCTCTTCCTTTTTTCTCTTGAAGGCCTTCTTGATCTCTATCATTTCCTCCACCTTTGAGGAAATTCATCCTCGAATTTAAGCCTCCAATATCTACATTAAAAGAACTGAGGTTAGTCTCTTTAAATTTTTCATGAAGCTCATACTTACCTTGCATGTCATCCTTGTAGGCTTTATCTTCGAACTCAAACCCAATCCTCTCCCAAGTCGACCTACTAAGTAAAGGGCCAGTAGGAATTAGGCCCAATAAATGTTTTCCCTTTTCTTTTGGCACTTGGTCCAATTGCATATGCATAGGTAGGGTGTCTTGGTTCCACTTCTTCCTTGGTTTGGAACTCCTAATTTTCTACAAAAGAAAGTTAGAATCGTTAGACAAAATATCAATGTTAGTATGTAAGCAAGAATCAATAGGTTGCCTAATTAGAAGCATTCTCTTCCCCTTATTTTTTTTTAAAAAAATACTTTCTTTTCTTTTCTCTTTCTCCTTTTTCTTTCCCTTATGCCCACTTTCCTTTCCCTCTTTCATGCCAATTCTATCCTCTTTTCCCTCATTCTCTTCTTCTTTTTCATTTCTCTCTTGCTCTCTTTTTGTCTCATTTTCTTTTGATCCTCACACACCTCTCTTGGAGTTAAAGATACAAGAGTGAATTTATAATTATTATGTACAAAGGAGAACTTATTAGAATGACCATCATAGATAGTATGCCTATCAAATTGCCATGGTCTTCCAAGTAGAATGTGACAAGTTTCCATGGGAACAACATCACATAATATTTCATCTTCATACTTCCCTATGGAAAGATTAATCAAAACTTGTTGGTCCATGAGCAACTCTCCCTCTTCACTTAGCCATTGAAGCTTGTATGGCTTGGGATGAGTTTGGTGACCATCCTCTTGCTTGCCACATTAGTGCAACTCCCACTATCAATGATAAGAGAACATACCTTCCCTTGAATGAGACATCTAGTATGGAATATGTTTTCTCTTTGGTTTTGGTCCTTTGTTATGGCTTGACCTCCCAAAAGTCTCCTTACCATTAACAAGTCTCCATCCAGAGCATAGGCTTCATACCCCTCTTCACCTTCACTTGTTGGTTGGGAATTTGGACATGAATGACTAGAGATGTTTCCGTTTTCCCTCAACACCATTGTTCTCTTATTTGGGCATTGAGACGTTATGTGTCCACTTCCCAAACACTTGAAGCACTTGATGTTCCTACTCTTGGAAGAAGAAGAGGGATCATTAGTAGAAGGAAATTTGTTGGAGCTTTTAGAAGCCATACCTTCCTTGGGACATGTAGAGGAGATCTCCTTGCTTGTCCTTCCAAGGGGAAAGTTTAAGGTTGGAAGAATCCTTCTTCCATGCACCCTTCCTTTTGATTTGTTGCTCAACCTTTATGGCTTGATGCACTAAGTCATCAAGTTTTTCATAGTTTTGCAACTCAACAATGTCTCCTATCTCATGGTTTAAACCATGAAGGAAACGTGCCATGGTAGCCTCCTTTTCTTCAACAACATTGGCCTTTATCATGGTCACCTCCATTTCTTTGAAGTACTCATCCACACTCCTACTTCCTTGGGTAAGCCTTTGGAGTTTGTTGTGCAACTCCCTATGGTACCATGATGGTACAAATCTCCTTCTCTTCAAACTTTTCATCTCCTCCCAAGTATCTACAAGGTGCTCCCTATTCCTTTCCCTCTCTTTTTGTACTTGGTCCCACCAAATTAAGGCATAGTCAGAAAATTCAAGGGCGGCCACTTTTACCTTCCTCTCTTCATTATAAGGGTGGTAGGAAAATATTTGTTCAACTTTGGTTTCCCACTCTAGATAGGCCTCAAGATCATTCTTTCCTTGGAAAGAAGGGACTTGGGTCTTTACTCCCCTTAACTATCCTCTTCGTTCATCACTCCTATACCTTCTATGTCTCCTTTCATAACTTCTTTCGCTCCTCCCATGTCTCCTCCTCTCACGGTTTCTCCTATCCCTCTTTTCTCTACCCGAATAATAGAAATCTTCATCCTTATATGAGACCTCATGTTGAGAGTCTCTCCTCCTCTCATTATCCAACCTTGTGTTAACCTTCACCCTAAACTTCTCTAGCTCCCTTGTTAACATTTGCATTAAGTTTGTAGTCCTAGGGGATGGGAGTGTACTTCCTCCACTCATCTTTTAGAAAAATGTGGTAAGATAGAATTTAGTTTAAGATTTAAGGACCTCACTACTCTTCTCACGTGTTTACACTCTTTGAGGTGAGTCCACTCGTGTTTCTCTCAAAAATTGGCTTTTGATTTTAATTGAAAATGCTATTGCCTTTTACCACTCAAGTCCTCTTTTTAAGTTCTTAAATAAAACCCAAGCATGCATCAATTATCAAAAGCACATACAATTGTAACAAGCCTCACAGTAATTATCACTCAATAGTTGAGAAAAAGGACAACTCTAGACACAAAAAAAAAAAGGAATTTAAAAGACAAACAAGAAAAGCTAATTAGAAAAGGGTAAAACTCAAATGGAATTGTAAGAAAGACAAAAAAGGAATAATGGAAGAGATGAAGAAGAAATGCGCAAGTTTGGATATTAAGATCAGCATCACTTTTTATGAATTCCTTAAGGCAACCAAATTTAAATTATTTAAGTGCAAGGGGCAATTTTTTTTAATTCTTTAGATTTTTTTTCTTTTTTTTATCTATTATTCTTTTTTTTTCTTTTTTGATTTTATTGTTCTAGAATTTTTTTTTAACCCCTATTTGTTTTGCACTTGCAATAGATATTATATGCCTAATAAGGTATATAGTCTTCAGGTGCTACAAGACATGAGAAATGAATTGCACAAAAATCAAAGAGAAATAAATTGTGCAGAATTATGATAATTAAGACTCAATTATGGCATAATTAAGGACAGTTAATGATAATAAATGACAGTAAATGACATAATTAAGACAATTAATCAAGAAACAAAACACAAGAACATTACCAAACTCTAGGATCCGAGCTCTAGATACCACATGATATGATCCTGATTGGATTCATATTATTTTTACGGATCATCCTTGAGTTGGTTATCTTGTAACAAAAATTATAGGAATAAAAGAAAATGAAGAAAGGTAGAAGATAAGACTTGCACAAACAGATAAGAGAATTAATGTAAATGGCACAGAAAAATAGTTGCAAGAGATTTAACAAGACAATAATAGAAAAGACAAGAAAATGGAAGAAGATAGATAAAATAAAAAAATGTGGAAAGGAAAGAAAATGGTAAACGACGTCACACTCTTTAGAGAGTGATAAGTTCAACAAAGATTCGTCACAAAGGTATAGAAACCTCAAGGAGCCAATGCTCTACTCACACTCACAAATGAGTACACCTCAATATTATTCAACTCTGTCAAATGAAAGGGATTACATCTCTATTTATAGAGTTTATTCTAAAGAGTCTAATCCTAATTCTAGAAAACATAAGCAAAGGCCCAAGAAAGCTTAAGGCCCAAATTATAATTTATTGTTAAACTTAAAGGAAACCTAAACAGGACTAGAAATTGGGCTTCTAATTTAGTATTAAACCAGCCCATTTATTATAAAAAAATTATCCAAACACTTAAAGAAAAGCTAATAAAAAAATCAGGTTACAATCCCATAGTTGATGCATTACGTTGGGCCTTCTTCCTCTTAAATCAAATGCACCATCTTGAGCTCTTCTTTCCTACTTTTTGGCTTGAGCTTGTACGTGTTGATCTCTTTTTCAAGTAAGATGTCCTTTATTTTCCTAGCTCTTGCCCTAGCTATTGGGCCTCTTAGCCCAATTAGACTCTCCCTCTCCTTAGCTCTTCCTTTCTCTCTTGAAGGTCTTCCTTGATCTCTATCAAGTTTCATGCCATATTTTGGGGCACATGGAGAAAGTACAACAAAAACTCTTATTATAATGATTTTAGATACAATTTTTTTTAAAACAAACTATTTTTGTACTATAAATGGAACCCTTCAACTACTTCAATATTCACTTTCTCCTCACATAATCCTATTCCCCTTCTACTGGAGCACTACTGAGACTCTCCTCTCCCCTTAGCAAAACTATTGCAACATTTATCCTCACCATAAATCCACTGTAACACTGTTACCTTGATTTTACAACTATTTTTCTAATATTTGATGATTTATTTTTGAAAAATCAAGAAAAAATCTAGAAATTATGTTCACCACATTGCATTCAAAATTTTGAGAACTATCTAATCGTGATTTTTAATAATTTTTTTGAGTCAGAGCCTAGAAAAATGAGAAAATGATGATTACGTCCTGATTTCTCACCATAAAGGGCTAATATGAGAAAAAGATTTCATTGGTAGTAAAATATCAATTTGAGCTTGGAATCCTGTCAGATATATTAAAATATATTTTTAGAAATTTTTTGAAATTTCTGTGTAAAATGACCAAAATGTCCTTAATTATATACTAAGTCAAACCAATATTGGTTTGACATCTAGAAATGGTGAAAATGATTATCTCAATTCATTTTTAGGTAAAATATTTAATTTTATAATTTTTATAAAAAGTTTAGCATTTATTGAATTAAAATAGATTTAATATGAATTTTTTAACGCAAAATACTAATTAAATAAATAAATATTTGAAATTTTTTAATAAAAGTTAATTTTTATTTCTGAAAATTAATTTTAAATATCATGTTTCACACAAAAATTCATTAATTTGATGATAAAACTAATTTACTAATGTTTAGTTGATTTTATCAGTTCCGGTCGATTCGACTGTAGAGAAAACAAAATGTAGAGAGTTGGGAAGGCAGAAAGAGGCCATGTCCCAACCTCTAATTTGCTGACTCACCCCTTCACTTTTCACATACTAAATTAGAAAAATAAAAAAAATAAGAATTAGATTTATGACACAAGTGTGATGATGTCATAATAGGTCACCTCACCCTCCTCTTCATCTATAAATAGGCCACTTTAGGGGATAGATTTTCTCACTTCCATTTCTCCATAAGTGTTGGCTGAACTGTCCTCCACCATTATCCTCACCATAATTTTTTTTTTTACTTCCATTTTGATAAAGGTCTTAGACGAGCATAACTATCTTGTTAATTGTCTTTTAGGATGTTTTGTTATTAGGCCTTGTTGGGCTTCTTGTAGATCTTATGTATGCACCTAAGTGTTGTTTAATTAGGTGTTATGTGGACTTTAGTTATTTTAGTTTCTAGGTTATATTTTAGTTTGCTTTGTTTGGGCCCAATATGAATTGTATTGGGCCTTTTAAGTTGTTTGGGCCTTTTTATTAGTTGTAGTATAAATAGGCCTCTAGGACCACTTGTATAGAACTTTTGGCATTTTGTGAATGTGATTAGCTTTGTGCTAATTGAGTGAGCATTACTCCTTTTGGTTCTTGCTTAGAACCTTTGATTCTTATCAAAGAATTCTATTCTTTGTGGCAAATCCTCCTCGACTTAGCAATTCTCAAATTGTGGCGTCGTTCTATCCATTTCTCATCTATTCTGCTTTTTCTTTCCTTCAAATTTGGTTCCATTCTTGAAATCTATGGTGCTAAATTTTGTGATCCACTTTAGGGATTCATCATTTGATATCAGAGGCGCAAGTTTTCTTTTATAATTTGGGCAATTTTTTAAAATTTTTCTTTTTTAGATCTAGATTTTGATCCATCTAGATTTACGTTAGTTGGTGTTTTTGTGTTAAATCCATACTTGATTTGTGTTGTTTCACATATAGACAATTAAATTTTGGTGAAAATTACTTGATTGGAGGTTTAAAGTTGATTTTGGGAGTTTTGAAATTTGAAATTGGGAAAGAATACTCATGGTGTTCTTGAGATTTTTGTAGTAAAACACTTGTTAGATCTTAAAAATTTTGTTTAGAGAGAGTTGGGGCATTTTGCAAATAAAAAAATTGAAGGTCCAAAAAAAGAAAATATTCAAGGACCAATTGGCAATTATACAGGGGCAAAAGTGAAAATACAAAAAAATATAGAGGCTCAAGTGCAATTATAAAAAGTTTCGGGGCCAAATTGCAAAAAAAAAATTGAAAAATTTTTTGCCCAAATTATAAAAGAAAACATGCCCTCTTTGGTGAGCCAACTCTCATAGTGATATTCTTTTTCTTTCATATACTTTTGTCCTTATTTTGGTGGGGGGAATGTACTTATTCTTCATCTATCCTTAGTTGTTTGTTAAATCTTTGTCCTTGAGTCTTCTTCTTGTCTTGCTTGGCTTTCTTTTGAGTAAACTTTTATTTTATTTGAGCTTTTATTGCTTGTCTTTAAAATCTCCATAGTTTTGTCTAGAGTATTTCTATTATTGGTCTCTTAAGTTGAGCTTGAAATTTGTGATATATTTCACATTGAATACTTTCTTTATTTAAAAACTTGGAGGTTATTTGTAAGAGCTAAAGAGGAACAAGAGTGGAAAAGACAAGTGTGCACATTATAGAAAAAGCCTCTAAAGAGTGAAACACGAGTGAACCTTGAGTAAAAACAACTAGTTGAGTGGTGAGGTCCATATTTCTATTATTTGTGAACTAACTTTTCTTGTAGGGATGGCTTCATCAAATAGAGATTACCTAATGGCGGAATTGTTGAAACTTGGGGAGCAAATTAGAAAAGCAAATCATGAGTTTGGAGAAGGAATAGAGAGCATAAGAAGGGTGGATAATAAGGGATTTGAAAGAATACAAAGAAGTTATAAAGATATAAGTGAGAGGATGGAGAGACTAGGAAGGAGGAGAGATAAAAGTGGGCAAGAGAGAAAAGAAGAAAAAGAAAAACAAAGGGAAGAAGAGAAAAACAAATAGAGTAAAGAGAGAGAAAATAAATGAAAAGGAAGACCCATACCTAGGTATTGATATGAGTTTCATGAGTGATCCATATTATAGGAATTTAGCAAATGAATTAAATATGATAAAAAAAATAGAGAAAAGAGAAAAGGAAATGAGAGAAAAAGAGTTGAGAGAAAAGGAAAAAGCAAAAGATAAAGAAAAATATGATTATTCTTGTTTTTATTCTAACACTTTGTTTGAATGTGAAGGCTCTCTTGTGAAAGGACTTGAAGAAATGCCTCCTCAAGGGGAATGCAAGGCCTCATATTCTAAGCCTTTGTTTGATAGTGATAGTTCTCTTGTGCAAGAAATTGAAGAGGAGCTCTCAAAGGAGGAATGCAAAACTGTTATACTTTCTTTTAATTTGCATGTTGAGATCAATTGTCTTTGTCAATTTGATTGTGCATCTAACCATAAAAATTATTTTGTCTTGATGCTTAGGGAAGAACTATACATAAAAGATCAATGGCAAGGCAATTTGGAGAAGAGGTGGATGCACATGAGGAACAATGCAACCATAGAGAAGAGAAATTTTAACTTGCACCAACTCTAGACCCTATGTTTTATTTGATGTGCAACAACATGTGTTAATTCTTGAGGCTTATGATTTACATGTTGCTTGTGATTTGCATGAAAATTATGAAATGCATGATGTTCATGGTTTGCATGAACTATCTTTAGGTGGTGGAGAAAAGTCCTTAAGATTTGAGATTAATGTACATCATTTGGACTTGTATGATCATGATAAGACTTCCTCTATGTGTGTTGTTGTTTGTGGAAAGCTTGGGAATGATGAGTTCTTTAAGCATGATACACTCAAGCTTAATGATAGATGAATGATGCATATTCCTCATTCTTTTTGGATGACTTTCATTTTATTGATGATTGATGGTTTCTTTAGGCTTGTATTTGATCCGAGAGGATGGATATATAAGCACATAAATAATAAGAGATTTCCCTTTTCAAGGGATTCAAGTCTCCATAATTGTAGGATTTTTCTTATTCATTGAAAACTAATATTTGCTTTGTTTTCATGTAGGAATAAAGGAGCTAAATTCATGGACGAATTTCTTCCAAGAAGGAGGGAATGATAGAGGTCTCAGAGGGGTATAACTATCTTGTTAATTGTCTTTTAGGATGTTTTGTTATTAGGCCTTGTTGGGCTTCTTGTAGATCTTGTGTATGTACCTAAGTGTTGTTTAATTAGGTACTATGTGGACTTTAGTTATTTTAGTTTCTAGGTTATATTTTAGTTTGCTTTCTTTGGGCCCAATATGAATTGTATTGAGCCCTTTTATTAGTTGTAGTATAAATAGGCCTCTAGGACCACTTGTATAGAACTTTTGGCATTTTGTGAATGTGATTAGCTTTGTGCTAATTGAGTGAGCATTGCTTCTTTTGGTTCTTGCTTAGAAGCTTTGATTCTTATCAAAGAATTCTATTCTTTGTGGTGAATCCTCCTCGACTTATCAATCCTCAGATTGTGGCGTCGTTCTATCCATTTCTCATCTATTCCGCTTTTTCTTTCCTTCAATTTTGGTTTCGTTCTTGAAATCTATGGTGTTGAATTTTTAGATCCATATTGGGTTTTTATCACATTTCCATATCAAAACCATATTATTATTCATCCTCTTCAGGACCTACGTTCAAGCTTCACCAAAGGGGACCTTGAATCCACCACTCTACCACTTCTCCTCTTCTTGTAATCAAGTTCCATTAAGGTAATGGGGGGGGGGGGGGGGGGGGGAGAGGGAGGAGTAGGGTGGCCTTCATTGAATGAATAATGCTCACGGTTTTTGAGAATAGAAAGGAGAATATGTTGTTTTAAATTTTTCTCTCATTAGAATAAGTTTATGATAGGAAAATTTTTTAATTTATATGGCCTTCATTACAAACAACTCACAGCCTTAGCAGAGTAAAAGAAGGAGTAGAAATTTTGCCTAATAGAATCACTTAACATTGGTTAATATATCAAATGTTAAAGATGGTAATGATTTCTTAGCAATAAGAGGCTCTCATTTTTTTTTTAATTGGAAGGTAATCTTTAGTTGCATATTGACAAGAAATCTTTATCACAATAGGATTAACAATCATCTTATAAGAAGAGTAGAGTTTTATGTAAATTGGTTCTTTGTCAACAAAAGCTCACAGCCCTCCATTTTAAAGGGAATAAATAGAATTGCTCTACTTTGATTAACCTTAGTTGAGCCATGAATATTGTGCATAAATCAATTAGCTAAAGAAACTTGAGGTAGGGATTAAATTGAGATGCTAAACTCATGGCTTAAAGGGATATTGAAGGCAACAAAATGAATTTCTTTTAAGACTTAGTAAAATTGAATGAAGAAAATTATGGTGATTTGGGAAGAGCACTCGACTCTTGAGGGGTTTGGGAAATGTTTGATCCAACCTTAGTAACAAATACTAGATTTAATTGATAAGTTATTAAATGAGTAAGTTTTTTTTTTTTTTTTGAAATGATTAGGTCATTTGGCTCTTTAGGTTAGTAGGCTTACATGAGATTTTTTTTTTTAAGATGAGCTTTAGTCAATTAAAAATTAGATTATCTGTTTAATGAACCAACATTCAAAATTCTTATAGCATAACTTGATATTGATGTAACTTTGTAAATGAAAGTTAAGACAACCATAAATCCAAGATTTCACATAACATAAGGGTAAAATTGTAAATAAAGACAATTGGAGTTTTTAGAATAAATTACCTAAAACTTTAGCTAAAGTAAGAATAGAATTTTCCTTAACTTATGAAACTATGATTTCTTAAATTATCAATCACCTAACATTGAAAGTTTTGTTAAATAAGTTTTAGATTTAATTTAAGCACTTAAGATAGTAATTAAATTTTCAATTCCTTAGAAAATTATTAATTGATTTTAATTGTGTAGATACTTTGTACAAGTGTTTTCAAATTTATTATGATATGGGATAAATTGAAACTAAGTCTGTGCAATGAGGAGTAGAGATATTAAAGAGAGGAGGGACTAGTACTCAAATGAGCTGAGACTAGGGAAACTTCTTGCACAAAGTGATAAGAGAGGAAATGTTAGTTAGTTGAGTAATGTGATGCGAGGGACATGTAGTGGCATGACACCCTGCATGGAAAACCACAATTTGGTATGCTAAGGAATGAAAGGCAAGGACCTATTTGCGAAGGTCTTGGGGATAAGGTATCTAGCGGTGAAGGTCCCAATGGCAAGGGTAATGCCCTTGAGTCGGGATATTCGCCTGACCAACCTTGATAACTCCAACAATTGCTTTGCTTTTTAGGATTAGTGTGAGAATATACCTCTTATGGACAGTGGATGTCCTGAGCTATTGTTCTATTCCTCAATGATGATGAGGACTGTACCATGTGATGATGATAAGAGAACTATTACTAACAAATGGGAAGTATAGATCCATATAGAGTCAAGGGTAGTCTAATGTAACTTAGCATAAACCTTAGGTTCCCCTTTTTGTCATTGTTAGTTGTGTCTCATCTGTATTTTATGGTAGGATTTCCCGCCACTCATGTAAAAGTAATTTTTAGAAAAAATCACCCCACTCCTCTGTTTTTTTTCTATGCATGATTAATGAAGATGGCGATGCCAATTCTCTTTAACCTACATATAGAGTATCACAATGAGGGAATATTGGTATATCATGAGGACACTGATTATCTCACCTACATTAGCCTCATGACTATTACCTTTATATCTCCCATTCCAGGTACCTATGCCCCCTATGACTTTTGTTATATCGATCTTTGTGGCAACGACTCTTTTGCCAAACTTCTACTATGCACCTCCTGCTCTGCTATCACCACCTAAGGATCTAGCAGTTCCCTTCACCGCACCCTTCGTGAATGCATACCCACCTCTTCCTAAGTTACTAGCTACAGTAGAGCTGTAGATGGACAGATACCAGTAGAGGATGATGGATCGCCTATGGAGGTGGTCTTAGTTGAGTCCCCTATAGACTCTCCCATGGTTGATTACTAAGTGGGGATGGCTAATGGATGGCACACTTCCCCATCATCCCCCTCCTCTGGAGATGGATCACCTCATGAGGTACCTACTGGGCATACTTATCATGCAACTACAAACTCGAAGGACACTCCCATTAATGAGGATCTGTAGGCCCTGTCTGATGGCCCTTTCTTTTTTTTGTATATGGGATAGGGTAGATTAACACTGCTCTGAGTAGAACTCTTTTGATGTATATATTGGGGGTAGGTAGTGTCTATTTTAGATGTACATTTTGACTTTTCCTTTATCCTAGTTACATTTCCTTTTGTACTTCGATAGACTAATATGTATTTATCCTTTATTCCAGTTACATTTCCTTTTGTACTTCGATAGACTGGTATGTATTTATGAAACCCTGATGTACTACGATGTGTATATATATATATATATATATCTTATTTTTTTTACCTTTTACTACCATTTCCAAATTTTGTTATACTTATAGTTTTTCTACTTTAAAAGTTTCAAAAAGACAATCAAGTGTAAAACAAAAACGAAAAAATTTTACTTCCATTTTCATCAATTCAAACTTAAAACTAATAAAATTAATTAATTAGTACAAGTTATATTCAATGTGAATGGGTGTCATATTTAGTATACTCCCTCCTTTTAAGAATTTCGTCCCCAAAATTTACTTACCAATGAAAAGGTAAGGATACTGTTCCTGCATCTTACTCTCCAATTCCTAAGTAGCATATCCATTTGACTCCACACAACCTTCATTAGAGGTATTTCTTTACCTGGAAGCTGCTTTATCTTTCGATCCTCTATTCTGATCGGGGATAGGTCATAAGTAATATTCTCTCTTATTTGTACTATATCAGGCTCAATGATGTGTGAAGGATCAGGATATATTTGCGAAGTTAAGAAACATGGAAGACATCGTGAAGATTGGAAAGATTGGGGGGTGATATGATCCTGATGGGAATCATATTGTTTTTACAGATCATCCTTGAGTTGATTATCTTGTAACAAGAATTATAGGAATAAAAGAAAGGAAGAAAGACAGAAGATAAGACTTGTACGAACAGATAAGAGAATTAAGGAAAATTGCACACACAAAAATAATAGCAAGAAAATTAATAAGACAAGATAGAAAGGACAAGAAAATTGGAATGATAAATAAAATAAAGAATATGGAATAGAAAGAAGATAGATGCCACACTCTATAGAGAGTGATAAGTCCAGCGAAGATTTGCCACAAAGACATGGAAACCTTTGATAAGAACTAAGAAGGTTCTATCTAAGAACCTTCTATCTAAGAACCGAAAAGAGACACAGCTCTTAAACTCACAAAAGGAGTGAAAATATAATCTTATTCAGGAGTGTCAAAACAAAGGAAACACATCCCTATTTATAGGGAAAAGTAGCACCTCCCCTCATTTATTACAAGTGGGCAGCTAGGTTTGCTTGGCCTAGTGTAATTTAGCCCAAGCCTAAGAAAAGGAGGCAGCACTTTAACCCTATTTTCTCTATGCGCATAAATTAGCCCAAAACAATAGGCCCAATTACAAAATTATTCCAAAACAAGAAAATAAAAATAACAGAAAAAACCAAACTGAATACATAATGCCCCCACATTGGGCCTTTCATAAACTTGGATTATTTGGACCATCTTGAGTGTTTCTTCTTCTAGATTTGACTTAATTGAGAGAAGGTTATTCACTTCTTGTTTTAAAACTTCCTTGGCCTTATTTACTTTTGACCTTGTCAAGGGCCCACCAATTCCTTGTAATGCATCTTCAAGCTTTGCTCCCTTTGGACCACCAATTGGGCCTCCTTGGTTTCCATCAGGGGGTAAGGCTATTTGGTATGCAACAGGACCAATCCTTCTGAGGATTTGGTAGGGACCAATGAATTTAAGTGAAAATTTCTGGGATTTAAGGGCTCTACCAACCCTAGTTACAGGTGTAACTTTCAAGAATACATGGTCTCCTTCTTGAAACTCAAGGGGTTTTCTTCTTTTATCATAATAGCTTTTCTACCTATCGTATGACACTTTCATCTTTTCCTGAATCAGTCTAACCTTTTTTGTGGTTTCTTACAACATCTTAAGGAGTTCTACACTTTCTCCTATACAGAGCTTCGTAGGGAGTTATCCCAATGCTGGAATGAAAGCTGTTATTGTAGGTAAACTCAATTAGTGGTAAGAACTGATCCCAGCTACCCTTCCACTCTAAAACATAGCTCTAAGTAAATCTTCTAAAAATTGGATAGTCCTTTTAGACTGTCTGTCAGTTTGAGGATGGTATCTTGAGCTAAGTTTTAACTTAGTCCCTAGGGCTTGTTGTAGGCTTTCCCAAAATCTAGAAGTGAAATGAAGGTCCCTATTAGAGACTATGCTAGAGGGCACCCCATATAGCCTAATGATTTTTTTGACGTATAACTAGGTCAACTTTTCAAAAGAAAACTTGATTTTAATGGGCAAGAAATGAGCAGACTTTGTCAGTCTATCCACAATTACCAATGTAACAGCATGGCCAGAAGGTGTCCTAGGGAAACAAGTCACAAAGTCCACTGTTATGTTATCCCACTTCCACTCAAGAATGTTCAGAGGTTACAATTCTCCAAGGGGCTTGGTGTTCTACCTTAGCTTTTTGATAGACTAAACAAGATGCAACAAATTCTGCTACAGCCTTCTTCAATCCAGGCCACCAAAACATCTTTTTTAAATCTTGGTACATTTTGGTAGAACCTAGATGAATGCTTAATCTATTAATTGTGAGCCTCTTCCAAAGTCATCTTTCTTAATTCTCTATCTTCAAGCACACAGATTCTTCCTTACAATCGGATGACTCCATTTAAATCCTAATTAAACTTCAATTTCTTTCCTTCAGTTCTTGCTTTTAATTTTTCTTGGAGATCTTGATCAGTATTTTGAGCCTCCCAAATCTGTTCCAAGAACTCACTAGTTATTTAAAGCATCCCAAAGCAAATATTTCTTGGCTTTACTTCTATAGCTAGACTCAAATCTCTAAACTTTTCTATTATTTCCATCTCTTTAACCATCATCATCAAGGCATGTAGAGATTTATGGCTTAGAGCGTCTGCTACGACATTTGCTTTACCAGGATGGTAATGCAACTCAAAATCGTAATCTTTCAAGAATTCCATCCACTTGTGTTGCCTCATATGCAACTCCTATTGATCAAATAGATACTTTAGACTCTTATGGCCACTAAACACTTCAAACTTGGCACCATAAAGATAGTGTCTCCAAATCTTCAAGGTAAAAACTACTGCAACCAATTTCAAGTCATGAGTTGGATAGTTAACCTTATGTCTACTCTCCCTTCTTACATCAACACACACCCTAATCCTTGCCTAGATGCATCACCATATGCTTTAAACTTTCTAATAAGATCGAGAAAAATCAACATAGGTGCAATGGTCAACCTCTTTTTCAACTCTTGAAAACTAGCCTCACAATCTGTATCTCAGTTATTGTTGTGGGTTTTTCCCAACATAACACTACTTCTACCTTTGTAAGATCTATAGAAATCCTTTCTTGTGAGATCACATGTCTTAAGAAACTTACTTGCTCGAACCAAAACTTACATTTCAAGAATTTGGCGTACAATTGTCTTTCCCACAAAATCTACAGTACTGTCCTTAGGTGTTGCTTATGCTCTTGGTGATTTCTAGAATAAACCAAAATATCATCTATAAAGACTACCACGAATTTGTCCAAATATTCATGGAATATTTGGTTCATGTAGTCCATAAAGATTATAGAAGGATTAGTTACACTAAATGGCAAAGGTTGTTTTCGGTATATCCTTAGTCTTGACTCTAATTTGATGGTAACCAAATTTTAAGTCAATCTTTGAAAATACCTTGGCTCCTCTCAACTGGTCTATCAGATCATCTATCATAGGTAACGGGTACTTATTCTTGATAGTGATCTTGTTGAGTTAGCGACAATTAATGAACAATCTCATGCTCCTATCTTTCTTCTTCATTAAAATCACTAAAGCACGCCAAGGGGAAACACTAAGTCTAATGAACTACTTTTCTAAGAGCTCCTTTATTTGTTTCTTCAAACCCACTAGCTCTAGACGAGACATCCTATAAGGTGATGAGGATCAAGAAGGGCATTCAAGAGGAAAGGAAAGAGGAAAGAGGAAAGAACCCGCAATTGGGTCAAAAGGGCCCAAGAAGAAAAAAACTAAAGGAGACGATCATATGATTGGGCTAGGAACATTTACAAGGAGTTGAATAATATTGAGGTTTTACTCATTTGTGAGTGTAAGTAGAGCATTGGCTTCTCTTTGGGGTTCTTAGATTGAACCTTTCTTGGTTCTTATCAAAGGTTTCTATACCTTTGTGGCGAATCTTCGCTTGGCTTATCACTCTCTATAGAGTGTGGCGCCTTCTGCCATTTTCTTTCCTTTCCGTGTTTTCCTATTTTCTCTATTTTCTTGTCTTTCTAGTTTTCTTGCTTATTTTTTTTATGTGCCATTTGCTTTAATTCTATCATTTGTTGCTCAAATCTCATCTTCTACCTTTCATCTTTTCTTTTGTTTCTATAACTCTTGTTACAAGATAGCCAACTCAAGGATGATCTGTAAAAACAGTATGACTCCGAATTCAGGATCATATCATGTGGTATCTAGAGCTCGGATCCTAGAGTTGGTAGTGTTCTTGTGTTTTGTGTCTTTTACTACCCAATTAATTGTCTTAATTATGCCATTAATTGTCATGAATTGTCAATTATTGCCATTTATTCTCATTAACTGTCCTTGATTGTGTCATAATCGAGTCTTAATTTTCGTAATTATCCTTAATTCCACATAATTTATTTCTCTTTAATTTTGTGCAATTCATTTCGCATGTCTTGTAGCACCTAAAGACTATATATACCTTATTAGGCATATAATATCTGTTGCAAGTGCAAAACAAATAGGGGTAAAAAAAAATATATTCTAGAACAATAAAATAAAAAAAAATAAAAAAAAGAATAATAGATAAAAAGAAAGGAAAAAAATCTGAAGAATTAAAAAAAAAAATTCCCTTGCACTTAAATAATTTAAATTTGGTTGCCTTAAGGAATTCATAAAAAGTGGTGCTATTCTCAATATCCAAACTTGTGCATTTCTTCTTCATCTCTTCCATTATTCCTTTTTTTTTTTTGTCTTTCTTGCAATTCCATTTGAGTTTTACCCTTTTCTAATTAGCTTTTCTTGTTTGTCTTTAAAATTTCCTTTTAGTTTTGTCTAGAGTATTTCTCTTTCTTGGACTTCTTAGTGATAACACTTGTGAAATCGTTTACAAATTGTATCTGCTTTTGATAATTGATAAGCATTAGGGGTTCTATTTAAGAATTTGTAAAAGAGGACGAGTGGTAAAAGGCAACAACATCTTTATTAATCAAAAGCCAAATTGTGTGAAACACGAGTGAAATCATTTTAAGAGTGTAAACACGTGAGAAAAGTGTTGAGGTCCTTCATTTTTCTTTCTATTAACTTCTTTTCTTTGAAGTGTGGCTATGGAAGCGGATCTCCAACTTCAAGGCCTATCAACGCATTTAGAGAGGATCTTTCTAAGAGAAAAGGAAAATTTTCACAAGATGTTTGACAACTTGGAAAGAAAAAGAAGTAAGGAAAAAGATAGAAAAGACAATGATAATGAGAGACATGAAAAATCAAGTTTGAAGACCAAGCAAAAGAAGGAGGATTCCTCTTTAAAGTCTAAATCAACCTTGAGTACTATCTTTAGTGATAATCCTTCTACCTCTACTCTTTCACTTAAAAGTAGAGACATTAGATGCATCATGTGTTTGGGAAGAGGGCACACAAATTATCAATGTCCAAATTGGTTAACAATAGTGCCACTTGTAGTTTGATAAGAAACAAGAGAATATGCAAATAAAGAAAGACCAAGAGAAAGAGATGAAAGAATTGAGAGAAAAAGAAAGTGAAAAAGAGAAAGAAGAAGAAGGGGGAAAAGAAATGGAAAATTTAAAAGCGGAAGAAAAAAAGAAAGAGGAAAATGACTTGAGACAAGAAAAAAAAGAGAATAAGAGAGCTTGTTGGGCAAAACAAGAGAGTCATAGTTACTTGAACAAGGAAACTTGTTTGGATACTAACTCTAAAATTATATCTAGTTTTGATAACTCTCTTTTGCAGGACATTAGAGGTATTTACTTAAGAAGGTCCCATGACCAAGGCACCTTGTCACAGGATGCATCACTGGGAAGGGTTACGCCTGTAATTGATCTCATTCCTAGTGACCTGTTGTACTGTAGCCCACCTTGGAAAATGAATGGCCTTGATCATGAAGAAGCCTACAAAGATGAAACACTAGGTAAGTAAAAACTTAATGAAAGATTTAAAGTGACTAATCTAAGACTTTTTGATGTAGGTAATGAAGGATTAAATTCGAGGAGGAATTTCCCTAAAGAAGGAGGGAATGATGAGGATCAAGAAGGGCATTCAAGAGGAAAGAGGAAAGAACCCTCGATTGGGTCAAAAGGGCCCAAGAAGAAAAAAACTAAAGGAGACGATCATATGATTGGGCTAGGAACATCTACAAGGAATTGAATAATATTGAGGTTTTACTCATTTGTGAGTGTGAGTAGAGCATTGGCTCCTCTTTGGGGTTCTTAGATTGAACCTTTCTTGGTTCTTATCAAAGGTTTCTATACCTTTGTGGCGAATCTTCGCTTGACTTATCACTCTCTATAGAGTGTGGCGCCTTCTGCCATTTTCTTTTCTTTCCACGTTTTCCTATTTTCTCTATTTTCTTGTCTTTCTAGTTTTCTTACTTATTTTTTTTATGTGCCATTTGCTTTAATTCTATCATTTGTTGCTCAAATCTCATCTTCTACCTTCTTTTCTTTTGTTTCTATAACTCTTGTTACAAGATAGCCAACTCAAGGATGATCCGCAAAAACAGTATGACTCCGAATTTGGGATCATATCATAAGGTGCTATGGATATAGGTCCTGATCTTGGTACTAAGTCTATAGTGAGTTCTATTTTTCTTTCAAGGGGTAAACAAGAATGTCTTCGAGAAAAATGTTAGGGAAATCACGAATGATAGGTAGATTGTTAACATTTAAATCTCCATAGTTTTTAGAGAAGATATGATCATGTATACCCAAGCTTTTTTGTTTTTAGGAGCATTTAGAGGTTGGCAGTCACCTTCTCAAAATTCCACAGAGTTATCAGAATTTGATCCAAATATTAAGGCTTTTCATTACAGTTAAGAAGAACATGATTGGAATATAACTAGTCTACTCCTAACACCAGATCTAATCTAGTTAAAGGCAAACAGATTAAATTTATAGGAAAAGTTTTGCCTTCTATAATAATTGGGTAGTTTAAACATACACAAGAAGTAACAACAAGAACATTGGTAGGGGTAGAAATAATAAAATCATATGGTAATTTTGAAGCTGGAAAATTCAAGTACTTCACTCAATCATTAGAAATAAAAGAATGAGTTGCACCTGAATCATATAGTACATTTAAGAGATTACCACTTATGACGCGTTTACCCTAAATGAGGTCGTCAAATATTGTCGCCTTAGTTCCTCTCATGGTAAAGACTCTACCACTACTTCGGGGTCTTCCTGTTGAAGCTTTCCCATTGTTTCCATTACCATGCTCCTTCTTAGGCTTGTAGCACATGTTGTAATGGCCTTTCTCCCCGTAATTGAAGCAGGTAACCATTGGCTTCTCACATTCCCTTTGATAATGAAGTCATCCATCTCGGTAGCATCGGATAAGAGTGTTAGAACTCCCAGTAGCAATAGTCTTTTGGCTGGATGATCTGCCAATTGATCTAGGTGGGGCATGATAAGGCTTCCTCTTCTCTGGAAAGTTTCACCTCTTGTTTCTCTAATATCCTCTGCGTTTCCACTAAGCTTGTGATAGAGATCAAGGAAGGCCTTCAAGAGAAAAAGGAAGAGCTAAGGAGAGGGAGAGTCTAATTAGGCTAGGAGGCCCAATAGCTAGGGCAAGAGCTAGGAAAATAAAGGACATCTTACTTGAAAAAGAGATCAACATGTACAAGCTCAACCCAAAAGTAGGAAAGAAGAGCTCAAGATGGTGCATTTGATTTAAGTGGAAGAAGGCCCAACCTAATGCACCAACTATGGGCTTGCAACCTAATTTTTTTATTAGCTTTTATTTAAGTGTTTGGATACTTTTTTCATAATAAATGGGCTGGTTTAATACTAAATTAGAAGCCCAATTTCTAGTCCTAGTTTAGGTTTCTTTTAAGTTTAAAAATAAATTGTAATTTGGGCCTAAAGCTATCTTGGGCCTTTGCTTATGTTTTCTAAAATTAAGGTTAGACTCTTTAGAATAAAGTCTATAAATAGAGATGTAATCCCTCTCATTTGACAGAGTTGAATAATATTGAGGTTTACTTATTTGTGAGTATGAGTAGAGCATTGGCTCCTCTTTGGGGCTCTTTTATTGAACCTTTTCTTAGTTCTTATCAAAGGTTTCTATACCTTTGTGGCGAATCTTCACTTGGCTTATCACTCTCTATAGGCGCCTTTTGGCATTCCATGTTTTCCTATTTTCTTTATTTTCTTCCATTTTCTTGTCTTTCTAGTTTTCTTACTTACTTTTTTTATGCGCCATTTGCTTTAACTCTATCATTTGTTGCTCAAATCTCATCTTCTACCTTTCTTCTTTTCTTTTGTTTCTATAACTCTTGTAACAAGATAGCCAACTCAAGGACGATCCGTTAAAAACAGTATGACTCCTAATTAGGATCATATCAGCTTGTTTTGCTTTCATGTCGTCCTCATAGATTTTGCAGCAGTTCACTAGAGTGGGAAACTGATATGATCCTAATTGGATTCATATTGTTTTTTAACAAATCGTCCTTGAGTTGGCTATCTTGTAACAAGAGTTATAGAAACAAAATAAAAGAAGGTAGAAGATGAGATTAGAGCAACAAATGATAGAGTTAAAGCAAATGGCGCATAAACTAGTAAGCAAGAGAATCAAAATGATAACATGAAAAAAAAGACAAGAAAATGGAAATGACAGATAAAATAAAGAATGCAGAATAAAAAAGAAGGTGGAGGAAGGCGCCACACTCTATGGAGAGTGATAAGCCAAGTGAAGATTCACCACAAAGGTATGGAAACCTTTGATAAGAATCAAAAGGTTCTAATCCAAGAACCAAAAAGAGGAGCCAATGCTCTACTCACACTCACAAATGAGTAAACCTCAATATTATTCAATTCTTTCAAATGAGAGGGATTACATCTCTATTTATAGAGTTTATTCTAAAGAGTCTAACCCTAATTCTAAACAAACATAAGCAAAGGCTCAAGAAACTTAAGGCCCAAATTACAACTTATTTTTAAACTTAAAAGAAACCTAAACTAAGACTAGAAATTGGGCTTCTAATTAGAATCAAATCAGCCCATTCAATACAATTAAAATAGGTCCAAAAACATTTAAATAAAATGCAATAAAATTCATATTGCAAGCCCATGGCTGGTGCATTATTAAACCCCTTAGGTTGGGCCTTCTATTTGATTCAAGTGCACTCTAGGCTTGATCTTGTAGTGTGCTGATCACCTCTAAATGCTCCTTAGGTCTCTTTACTTTTCCTCTTGCAGGCATTCCTAGCCCAATCATATGATCTTCCCTTTTAGCTTTTCCCTTCTTAGGCCCTTTTAGCTCAATTGAAGGTTCTTTCCTCTTAGCCCTCCCTTATCTTCTTGAATACCCATCTTGATCTTCATCATTCCCTCCTTCTTTAGGAAAATTTATCCTCGAATTTAAGCCTCTATTACCTACACCAAAAACTCCTAGGTTAGTCACTCTAAATGTTTCATTAAGTCTATACTTACCTAGTATGTCATCTTTGTAGGCTTCTTCATGATCATAGACATTCATTTTCTAAGGTGAACTACAGTACAACGGGCCACTAGGAATAAGATCAACCGAAGGCTTAACCCTTCCCAATGAAGCATCTTTTGACAAGGTGCCTTGGTCATGCGACTTTCTTGAGTAAGTATCTCTAATGTCCTGCAAAAGAGAGTTATCAACACTAGATAAAATTTTGGAGTTAGTATCCAAACAAGTTTCCTTGTTCAAGTAACTATCTTTCTCTTGTTTTTCCCAAGAGACTCTCTTGTTTTCTCTTTCTTCTTCTCTCAAGTCATTTCTCTCTTCCTCTTTTTCTTCCACCTTTGAATTTTCCATTTCTTTTTCCCTCTCTTTTTCTTTCTCTTTTTGCTTTTTTTTTTTCTCTCAATTCTTTATTTCTTTCTCTTTCTCTTTTATTTTTTTTTCTCTCTTGGTTTTTCTTTGTTTGCATCTTCTCTTGTTCCTTATCAACTACTTTTGACACTATTATTAACCAATTTGGACATTGATAATTTGTGTGCCCTTTTCCCGAACACATGATGCATCTAATATCTCTACTTTTAAGTGGAGAAGTAGAGGTGGAAAGATTATCTAGAGATTTGACCATTAGCTTTAGACTTTGAAGAAGAACCCTCCTTCTTTGGCTTGGTGTTCCAATTTGACCTTTCATATCTCTTATTGTCATTTTCTTCTCTATCTTTTCCTTTACTTCTTTTTCTCTCCAATTGGTCAAACATTTTATGAAATTCTTCTTTTTCTCTTTGAAAGATCCTCTGCAAATGCCTTGATAGGCCTTGAAGTTGGAGATCTACTTCCATAGCCACGCTTCAAAGAAAAGAAGTTAGTATTCATAAAAAATGAAGGACCTCACTACTCTTCTCACGTGTTTACACTCCTAAGGTGATTCCACTCGTGTTTCACACACACAAAAAATGACTTTCGATTAATGAAATGTTTTTACCTTTTACCACTCAAGTCCTCTTTTACAAGTTCTTAAATAGAACCCCTATGCAATCAATTATCAAAAGCACATACAATTGTAAACAGTCCTCACAAGTGTTATCACTAACAAATCCAAGAAAAGAAATACTCTAGACAAAACTAAAAGGAAATTTAAAAGACAAGCAAGAAAAGCTAATTTAAATAAAAAAGGTAAAACTCAAAGTAATTGAAAGAAAGACACAAAGGAATAATAAGGAGGAAGAAGAAATACGCAATTTTGAATATTAAGAATAGTACCACTTTTATGAATTATTTAAGGTAACCAAATTTAAATTCTTTAAGTGCAAGGGGCAATCCTTTTTTTTTAATTCTTCAAGATTTTTTTATATTTTTTTTTCTTTCTTTTTGTTTTATTATTCTTTTCTTTTCTTTTTAATTTGATGGTTCTAAATTTTTTTTTTCTACCCAGTTTGTTTTGCACTTGCAACAAATATTATATGCCTAATAAGGTATATAGCCTTCAGAATAAGGTGCTATGATACATGCAGAAAGGATTGTGCAAAATTAAAGAGAATTAAATTGTCATAATTAAGAATGATTATGACAATTAAGACTCAGTTATGGCACAATTATGACATTTAATGACAATTAATGATAACAATAAATAGCAATTAATGAGAAAATTAAGACAATTAATTAGGCAATGAAAGACACAAAACACAAGACCACCACCAACTCTAGGATCCGGCCTTTGATACCACATGATATGATCCTAATTCGGAGTCATACTATTTTTACGAATCATCCTTGAGTTAGTTATCTTGTAACAAGAATTATAGGAATAAAAGAAAATGAAGAAAGGTAGAAGATAAGATTTGCACAAACAGATAAGAGAATTAATGTAAATAGTGCAGAAAAATAGTAGCAAGAGAATTAACAAGATAAAATAGAAAGGACAAAAAAATTGAAATGATAGCAAAAACAAAGAAAACAGAATAGAAAGAAAATGGAAAAAGGCACTACACTCTATAGAAAGTGATAAGTCTAGTGAAGATTCGCTACAAAGGTATGGAAATCTTTGATAAGAATCAAAAGGTTCTAATCCAAGAACCAAAAAGAGGAGCCAATGCTCTACTCACACTCACAAATGAGTAAACCTCAATATTATTCAACTCTTTCAAATGAGAGGGATTACATCTCTATTTATAGAGTTTATTCTAAAGAGTCTAACCCTAATTCTAAAAAAACATAAGCAAAGGCCTAAGAAAACTTAAGGCCCAAATTACAACTTATTTTTAAACTTAAAAGAAATCTGAACTAAGACTAGAAATTGGGCTTCTAATTAGAATCAAATCAGCCCATTTATTACAATTAAAATAGGTCCAAAAACATTTAAATAAAATGCAATAAAGTTCATATTGCAAGCCCATGGTTGGTGCATTATTAAATCCCTTGGGTTGGGCCTTCTATTTGATTCAAGTGCACCATCTTGGGCTATCTGCTTCCACTCTAGGCTTAATCTTGTAGTGTGTTGATCACCTCTAAATGCTCCTTAGGTCTCTTTACTTTTCCTCTTGTAGGCATTCCTAACCCAATCATATGATCTTCCCCTTTAGCTTTTCCCTTCTTAGGCCCTTTTAGTTCAATTGAAGGTTCTTTCCTCTTAGCCCTCCTTTCTCTTCTTGAATACCCATCTTGATCTTCATTAGAAACTGGGCTATTTCAAAATAATCCACTGCTTGTTTGATGCTAGGCCTTAGTCCATTCACAAATTTAGGGCACTAGAACCTTTCATCAATTCCTTCTTGGAAATAAGGGCAATACTTTGACAGTTCATCGAACTTGGCAATGTACTCCTCAATAGTCATGTTACCTTGTTTCAGATTGAGGAACTCTACTTCCTTCCTCTGGCTTAGATCTTCTGGAAAATACTTTCCTAAGAACTTTTGACAAAATATTCCCCAAGTGATCATCAGCCTTCCTTTAGCTTCTTCTTGTTGTTTAGCGTACCTCCACTGATGTCCAGCTTCCCCAAATAGCATGATGTGGCATAAGTCACCTTATGTGCATTAGTGCATGCCATAGCAATAAAGATTTTCTCAATCTTTGTGATTCAATTCTAGACGTTGTCAAGGTCAAATCTGCCTTTGAATGTTGATGGATCATTCTTGTGGAAAGCTACAAGGCCTCTGTATTTTGCGGGTTCAGCGTCTCGTCCTTAGTTCATGTTCATGAGAATAGTGACCACCCTCTTGAGTATTTGTTGGGTAATGTCTTGCCACGGTCTTCCAACCATTGCCTAAGAAAGAGAATCGAGGTTTAGTTCATTGCTTTGGATAAAAGTAATCTATGAAATAGTATACCAAATAGGCTCCTAGGAAAGAGAGGTTGATATGATCCTGATTCAGAGTCACACTGTTTTTACAGATCATCCTTGAGTTGGTTATCTTGTAACAAGAATTATAGGAATAAAAGAAAATGAAGAAAGGTAGAAGATAAGACTTGCGCAAACAAATAAGAGAATTACGTAAATGGCGCAGAAAAATAGTTCAAAGAGAATTAACAAGACAATAATAGACAAGACAAGAAAATGGAAGAAGATAGATAAAATAAAAAAAATGTTGAAAGGAAAGAAAATGGCAGAAGACGCCACACTTTATAGAGAGTGATAAGCCAAGCGAAGATTCATCACAAATGTGTATGGAAGCCCTTGATAAGAACCAAGAAAGGTTAATTATAAGAACCCCCAAAGAGGAGCCAATGCTCTACCCACACTCACAAATGAGTAAACCTCAATATTATTCAACTTGTCAAATGAGAGGGATTACATCTCTATTTATATAGTTTATTCTAAAGAGTCTAACCCTAATTCTAGAAAACATAAGCAAAAGGCCCAAGAAAGCTTAAGGCCCAAATTACAATTTATTTTTAAACTTAAAAGAAACCTAAACTAGGACTAGAAATTGGGCTTCTAATTTTTTATTAAAGCAGCCCATTTATTATTAAAAAAAGTATCCAAACACTTAAATAAAAGCTAATAAAAAAATCAGGTTGTAAACCCATAGTTGTTGCATTAGGTTGGGCCTTCTTCCACTTAAATCAAATGCACCATCTTGAGCTCTTCTTTCCTATTTTTGGGCTTGAGCTTGTACGTGTTGATCTTT
This sequence comes from Spatholobus suberectus, assembly GCA_004329165.1. Lineage (NCBI taxonomy): Eukaryota > Viridiplantae > Streptophyta > Magnoliopsida > Fabales > Fabaceae > Spatholobus > Spatholobus suberectus. The sequence goes on from CM014736.1 coordinate 40,224,110, forward strand.
TTTTCAAGTAAGATGTCCTTTATTTTCCTAGCTCTTGCCCTAGTTATTGGGCCTTCTAGCCTAATCAGACTCTCCTTCTCCTTATGATAGAGATCAAGGAAGGCCTTCAAGAGAAAAAGGAAGAGCTAAGGAGAGGGAGAGTCTAATTAGGCTAGGAGGCCCAATAGCTAGAACAAGAGCTAGGAAAATAAAGGACATCTTACTTGGCACATACAAGCTTGATATGATCCGAGTTCGGATTCATATTGTTTTTACGGATCATCCTTGAGTTGCCTATCTTGTAATAAGAATTATTGGAATAAAAAGAAATGAAGAAAGGCAAAAGATAAGACTTGCGCAAACAGATAAGAGAATTAATGTAAATGGGGCAGAAAAATAGTAGTAAGAGAATTAACAATACAAAATAGAAAAAAGACAAGAAAATGGAAACGATATAAAATAAAGAAAACAGGAAGGAAAGAAAATGGCAGAAGGCACCACACTCTATAGAGAGTGATAAGCCAAGCGAAGATTTGCTACAAAGGTATGGAAATCTTTGATAAGAACCAAGAAGGTTCTAATCTAAGAACCAAAAAGAGGAGCCAACGCTCTACTCACACTCACAAATGAGTAAACCTCAATATTATTCAACTCTGTCAAATGAGAGGGATTACATTTCTATTTATAGAGTTTATTCTAAGGAGGCTAACCCTAATTCTAAAGAAACACAAGCAAAGGCCCAATAAAGATTAAGGCCCAAATTACAACTTATTTTTAAACTTAAAAGAAACCTAAACTAGGAATAGAAAATGGGCTTCTAATTAGAATCAAATCAGCCCATTTATTACAATTAAAATAGGTCCAAAAACATTTAAATAAAATGCAATAAAATTCAGATTGCAAACCCATGGTTGGTGCATTATTAAATCCTTTGGGTTGGGCCTTCTACTTGATTCAAGTACACCATCTTGGGCTATCTTCTTCCACTCTGGGCTTGATCTTGTAGTATGTTGATCACCTCTAAATGCTCCTTAGGTCTCTTTACTTTTCCTCTTGTAGGCATTCCTAACCCAATCATATAATCTTTCCCTTTAGCTTTTTCCTTCTTAGGTCTTTTTTGCCCAATTGAGGGGCTTTTCCCCTTAGGTTTTCCTTCTCTTCTTGGAGGCCTTGCTTGATCCTCATCATTGTTCAAGCCAAAAAGTAGGAAAGAAGAGCTCAAGATGGTGCATTTGATTTAAGTAGAAGAAGGCCCAACCTAATGCACCAACTATGGGCTTGCAACCTATTTTTTTTTAGCTTTTATTTAAGTGTTTGGATACTTTTTTTTATAATAATTGGCTGGTTTACTACTAAATTAGAAGCCCAATTTCGAGTCCTAGTTTATGTTTCTTTTAAGTTTAAAAATAAATTGTAATTTGGGCCTTAAGTTTTATTGGGCCTTTGCTTATGTTTTCTAGAATTAGGTTAGACTCTTTAGAATAAACTCTATAAATAAAGATGTAATCCCTCTCATTTGACAGAGTTGAATAATATTAAGGTTTACTCATTTGTGAGTATGAGTAGAGCATTGACTCCTCTTTGGGATTCTTCGATTGAACCTTTCTTGGTTCTTATCAAAGGTTTCTATACCTTTGTGACGAATCTTCGCTAGACTTATCACTCTCTATAGAGTGTGGCGTCTTCTGCCATTTTCTTTCCTTTCCACATTTTTTTTATTTTATCTATCTTCTTCCATTTTCTTGTCTTTTCTATTATTGTCTTGTTAATTCTCTTGCGACTATTTTTCTACACCATTTATATTAATTCTCTTATCTGTTTGCGCAAGTCTTATCTTCTACCTTTCTTCATTTTCTTTTATTCCTATAATTTTTGTTACAAGATAACCAACTCAAGGATGATCCGTAGAAACAATATGAATCCAATCAGAATCATATCACCTTAGCTCTTCCTTTTTCTCTTGAAGGCCTTCCTTTATCTCTATCAGAGGTGGGTCACAATGGACACTCTTAAGTACCAAGTCTTTCCTAGCTAGAACCTACCTAGACATGCAGTAATCATTTCTTCTAAACTTGACAACAAACATTAGGCCTACTCTTAGCAAAGTCTTCTATTGAGTGTGCAGACCACTTTTCGTAGTAAGTTTGGGCGTCCACTTCCATCTGCATGTAATTGTATGTGTCTCAACACTTATATTTCTTCTTCTCAACAGAGGATATAAGAATAAACAATTCATCTTGCATTCTTATTTGTCAACAGTAAAAGAAAGAACACACAACACAAAGTAGGTCAAGGCCATACCCCAAGATTTGACAGGAAAGAAGTACTCTAATACCACTAAATGTGACACCTATTCACATTGAATACAAACCATACTGATTAATTAATTTTATTAGTTTTAAGCTTGAATTGATAAAAATACAATATTTTTTCGTTTTTTTTTACACTTGATTGTCTTTTTGAAACTTTTAAAGTAGAAAAATTATAAGCATAACAGAATTTGGAAATGGTAATAAAAGGTAAAAAAAAAATATCTATATATATATGCATCATAGTACATCATGGTTTCGTAAATACAAACCAGTCTACTGAAGTACAAAAGGAAATATAATTAGGATAAGGAAAAGTCAAAATGTACATCCAAAATAGACACTACCTACCCCAAAAGAGTCTTACTCAGAGCAGTGTCAATTTACCCTATCCCATATACAAAAAAAAGGGCCATCAGTCAAGGCTTACAAATCCTCATCAGTGGAAGTGTCCTCCGAGTCATTTGCAGCTGCATGATAAGCGTGCCCATTAGGTACTTCATTAGGTGACCCAAGTCTAAAGGAGGAGGATGATGGGGAAGTATTAGCATTCCCCCCTAGTAATCAACCATGCGAGAGTCTATAGAGGACTCAGTTACGACCACCTCCATAGGTGATCCATCATCCTCTACTAGTATCTGTTCATCTACAACTGGTGCCTCTACTGTAACTAGTAACTTAGGAAGAGGTGGGTGCGCATTCATGATGGGTGCGGTGAAGAAGACTACTAGATCCTTAGGCGGTGATGGCGAAGCAGGAGGTGCATAATAGAAGTTTGATAGCAGAGTTGTCGCCACAGAGATCGGTATAACAAAGGTCATAGGCAGCACAAGTACCCCTGGAATGGGAGATAGAAAGGTAATAGTCATGAGGCCAGTGTAGGTGAGATAATCAGTGTCCTCGTGACATATCCACGTCCCCTCATCGTGATACTCTATATGTAGGTCAAAGAAAACTGGGCATCACCATCTTCATAAACTATGATTAATCATGCATGGAAGAAAAATAGAGGAGTGAGCTGATTTCATTCTAAAAATCACTTTCACATAAGTGGCAAGAAATCCTACCATAAAATACAAAAGAGACATAGTTGATAAAGACAAAAAGGGGAACATAGGGTTTTGCTAAGTTACATTAGACTATCCTTGACTTTGTATGCATCCATACTTCCCATTTATGAGTAATAGTTTTCAATAGAACCGAAAAGTGATTGGGAGTATATATAGCCCTCTCTTCATCATGACATGGTATAGTCCTCATCATCACTGAGAAACAGAGCAACAGCTTAAGACATCCACTGTTCATATAGAGGTATACTCTCATACTAATCCTAGAAAGCAAAGCAGTTGTTAAGGTTATCAAGCTTGGTTAGGCCAGCTCAAGGGCACTACCCTTGTCATTAGGACCTTCACCACTTAATATCTTACCCTCAAGACCTCCATAAATGGGTCCCTACCTTCAATTTCTTAACGTACCAAATTGTGGCTTTCCATGAAGGGTGTTATGCCACTAAATGTCCCTCACATCACATTACTCAACTAGCTAACATTTCTTCTCTTATCACTTTGAGCAGGAATTTTCCCTAGTCTCAGCTCATCTAAGCACCAGTCGCTCCTTTCTTTAATATCCCTGCTACTCATTGTAGAGACTTAGTTTCAATTTATCTCACAGCATAATAAATTTGAAAACACTTGTACAAAGTATCTAGACAATTAAAATCAATTAATAATTTTGTAAGGAATTAAAAATTTAATTACAATCTTAAGTGCCTAAATTAAATCTAAAACTTATTTAACGAAACTTTCAATGTTAGGTTATTGATAATTTAAGAAATTGTAGTTTCTTAAGTTATGGAAAATTCTATTCTTAGTTTAGCTAAAGTTTTAGGCAATTTAAGAAATCACAGTTTCTTAAGTTTAGGGTTTATTCTAAAAACTCCAATTGTCTTTATTTACAATTTTACCCTTTTGCTGTTTGAAATCTTGAATTTATGGTTGTCTTAACTTTCATTTTACAAAGGTTACATTAATATCAAGTTTAGCTAAAAGAATTTTAAATGTTGGTTCATTAAACACATAATCTAATTTTTAATTGACTAAAGCTCATCTTAAAAAAAAAATTATCATGTAAGCCTACTAACCTAAAGGGTCGAATGGCCTAATCATTTCAAAAAAAAATCTTACTCATTTAATAACTTATCAATTAAATCTAAATTTGTTACTAAGGTTGGATCAAACTTTTCCCAAACCCCTCAAGAGCGGAGTGCTCTTCCCAAATCACCATAATTTTCGTCATTCAATTTTACTAAGTCTTAAAAAGAAATCATTTTTTGCCTTCAATATCCCTTTAAGTCATGAGTTTAGCATCTCAATTTAATCCCTACCTCAAGTTTCTTTAGCTAATTGATTTATGCAAAATATTCATGGCTCAACTAAGGTTAATCTAAGTAGAGCAATTCAATTTATTCCCTTTAAAATGGAGGGTTGTGAGCTTTTGTTGGCAAAGAACCAATTTACATAAAACTGTACTCTTTTATAAGATAATTCTTAATCATATTGTGATAAAGATTTCTTATCAATATGCAATTAACCATTTATATAAAAATTTCATCAAGATTACCTTCCAATTAAAAAAAAGAGAGGCTTTTGTTGCTAAGAAATCATTATCATCTTTAACACTTGATATATTAACCAATGTTAGGTGATTCTATCAAGCAAAATTTCTATTCCTTCTTTTACTCTTCTAAGGCCATGAGTTGTTTGTAATGAAGGCCACATAATTTCAAAAATTTTCCTATCTTATACTTATTCTAATGAGTGGAAAATTTAAAACAATATCTTCTCCTTTCTATTCTCAAAAATCGTGAGCATTATTCATTTCAAGAACAAGGAAAAAAATTACTTCAAAATCAAGCATGGTCCAGTTTTAATTTTATTTTACAGTAGCTATAAACTTTAAAATCAAGTATAATCCATTCTCAATCTGATTTTACAACAACTACAAAATAAAAATCAAAGCATCAACGTATCCATCGTCATGCTTAACAACAACAACAATGAAAGAAACAAAGATTTAGGATTCAACAACAATGGGTTTAGGGGAAAAACCCTTCCCACCACCATATGAAAATAAATTCATATTAAAACCCACCCTTCTCCCCCCTCCCCCCATTACCTCAATGGAAGTTTATTATAAGAAGAAGAGAAGTGGTATAGTGGTGGATCCAAGGTCTCCTTTGATGAAGCTTGAAGGTGGGTGATGAACCCCAAGGTGGATCTTAATTTTCAACACCTCAAATTTTCCCAAATAGAATCCACAAAACAGAATTTGAAGAAAAACAGAAAATGGAAAAGAAAATGAATGGAGAAGACGCCACAATCAATTCATAATTGATGAGTCAATGATGATTCGCCATAAAGAAATGGTTCAATCCAAGAACCTAGAGAGAACATTCTCTTAGCAAAAATGCTATCAATTTCTTAATTTCTCAAAAGTGTTTACCAAGTGTCCATAGGGACCTATTTACACTATCACTAAAATAAGGCCCAAATAGTAACAAGCCCCAAACAAGTCATAATAGGTCCAAATATAGTCAACTAAAAAGAATAAAGCTAACAACTCCACTAAAGCCCAACAAAGGCCGCAAATAAAATTGCTCAAAAAATATAAGGAAATCCTAATCTAAAACTTGGCTCCAATTTATTATCTTCAAGCTTCCTAGACCTTGTTCTTCCTTCCCCATGAATGTGTTAAGCCTCTTGCCAAGTTCCTCTTGAATCATCCTTCTCCTTCCTCTAGTCATAAGACCTTCCATGTCCATCTCTTCTTTCTTGAAGTCCTTGGATAGTCCTCTATCATCCCCTCCTTCTTGAAGAGAATTTGTCCTCAAATTTGGAGCATGGGTACCTACATCACAAAAAGACAAGTCACTAACATTGAAACTATTACTCCCACCAAAATCAAGAGGCAAGTCAATTTTGTAGGCATTGTCATTAATGCACTCCAACACTTGGAAAGGACCATCTCCCCTTTTTGAAGCTTAGATTTCCTCTTAGAAGGAAACCTTTCCTTCCTCAAGCGTACCCAAACCCAATCACCGGGCTCAAACACCATCTTCTTCCTCCCTTTGTTTGCTTGTTTTGCATATTGTTCCATCTTCTTGTCAATTTGATCCTTCACCTTCTCATGCAATTTCCTAACAAAAGTCGCTTTAGAAAGCCCATCTCTATCCATCATAAAAGAAATGTTAGGCAATGGCAACAAATCAAGAGTAGATAAAGGGTTAAAACCATAAACAACCTCAAAAGGAGAATGAGAAGTAGTAGAAGTAACAACCCTATTGTAAGCAAACTCAACATGTAGTAAACAATCCTCCCAAGTTCTCAAATTTTTCTTAACAAAACACCTAAGGAGTTGAGATCAAGTTCTATTGACCACCTCCGTTTGCCCATCCGTTTGAGGATGACAAGTAGTAGAAAAGAGCAGCCTAGTACCATGCTTTCCCCACAAAGTCTTCCAAAAATGGCTTAAGAACTTGGAATCCCTATCCGACACAATGCTCCTAGGCAATCCATGTAAGTGCACCACCTCTTTAAAGAACAAATCTACCACCACACAAGCATCATCCACTTTGTGGCATGGTATGAAATGAGCCATCTTTGAGAACCTATCAACCACAACAAACATGGAATCTTTCCCCCTCTTGGATCTTGGGAGACCAAGCACAAAATCCATGGATAAGTCGATCCAAGGGGAGTTAGGAATAGGTAATGGAGTATATAATCCATGATGCATGACCCTAGATTTAGCCTTTTTACACACTAAGCATCTATCACAAATTTTATGCACATCATGCTTCATATGTGGCCAAAAGAAATGTTTGTGCAAAATGTCCAAAGTCTTAGCAACACTAAAATGTCCCATCAAACCACCATCATGAGCTTCTCTGACTAACAACTCACGCAAGGAGCTCTTAGGCACACACAATCTTTTATCTTTAAAAAGAAATCCATCATGCCTAAAGAATCCATTATGAGCAACTTTTTCACACAAAGCATACAAATTAGAGAAATCATCATCACAAACATACGACTCCTTTATGTGATCAAACCTAAGCATCTTAGTCTCAAGCATGGAGAGTAAAGAATACCTCCTAGAAAGTGCATCAGCTACCACATTAGCCTTGCCTTGCTTATGCTTGATCACATAAGGAAATTGTTCCAAGAACTCCACCCACTTGGCATGTCTCTTGTTGAGCTTGCCTTGGCCCTTTAAATGCTTAAGGGATTCATGATCACTATGTATCACAAATTCCTTAGGTAAAAGATAATGTTGCCAAGTTTGCAAAACTTTCACCAGTGCAAACAATTCTTTATCATATGTGGAGTAATTCAAATGAGCACCCTTCAACTTTTCACTAAAATAAGCAATGGGATGCCTTTCTTGCAACAACACACCCCCTATCCCCACATTAGATGCATCACATTCAATCTCAAAAGATTTAGCAAAATTAGCAAAGGAAGAATCGGTGCATGTGTTAATTTATCTTTCAAGCTATTAAAAGCCTCCTCTTGTTCACACCCCCCCCCCCCCCAACTTAAACTCCACATTTTTCTTTACAATTTCATTTAAGGGGGAAGCTAGTGTGCTAAAGTCTTTCACAAATCGCCTATAGAAACTAGCCAAACCATGGAAACTCTTTACCTCATTCACATTTTTAGGTGTAAGCTAATCTCTAATAGCTTTTACCTTTTCCTCATCAACTTGCACACCTTTAGAACTCACAACAGAGCCAAGGAACACTACTTGTTAGTGCAAAATGTGCATTTGTCCTTATTGGCATACAAACTCTCTTTCCTAAGCACTTCCAAGACACTCCTAATATGGCCCAAATGATCATCCAAAGTCAAGCTATATATCAAAATATCATCAAAATAGACAACCCCAAACATTCCAATGAAATGTCTCAACACATGATTCATTAGTCTCATGAAAGTGCTAGGTGCATTGGTTAGGCCAAAAGGCATGACCAAACCACTCATACAATCCAAACTTGGTTTTGAAAACGGTTTTTCATTCATCACCTTCTTTCATTCTAATTTGGTGGTAACCACTTTTCAAATCTATTTTGGAGAAATAACAGGAACCATGCAACTCATCCAACAAATCATCAAGTCTAGGGATTGGATGTCTATACCTCACCATTATGTTGTTGATGGCTCTACAATTCATGTACATTCTCCATGATCCATCCTTCTTTGGCACCAAGATAATGGGCATGGCACAAGGGCTCAAGCGCTCTCTCACCCATCCTTTTTGCATCAACCCTTCCACTTGCCTTTGAATCTCCTTAGTCTCTTCCGGATTGCTCCTATATGTGGGTCTATTAGGAAGTGAAGCTCTCGGAATGAGGTCAATTTGGTGCTCAATTCCTCTTAGTGGAGGCAAGCCATAAGGAATGTCTTTAGGAAAGACATCCTCAAACTCCTTCAACAAGGCTTCAATACCTAGAGGCAAAGTCATAGCAATAGAAGACAAACACAAATCATGAGGCATTAGCATAAACATAGGTTGCCTTGCAAGCATCACTCTCTTCACCTCTTTAGCTCTCATAAACAAGCTCTCCACTTTTCTCTCAACTATCTTTTCACTTTTTTTTCTCTCTTTTTGTTTTTCTCTCCATCTTTTTGTTTTTCTTTCTCTTCTTTTCTCTCTTGTTCTCTTTTCAATCTCATTTTTATTTGGTCCTCACAAACCTCACTTGGAGACAAAGGTGTGAGGGTAACCTTTGTTCCTTTATGTACAAAAGAGAATTTATTAGTTAAGCCATTATGCACAACATCCCTATCATATTGCCAAGGTATACCAAGCAAAAGATGGCTAGCCTCCATAAGGACTACATCACAAAGAATTTCATCAAAATATTTACCTATGGAGAAACACACCAAAACTTGCTTATCTACAACTATTTATCCATTCTCACTCACCCATTAGAGCTTATAAGGCCTAGGGTGAGGGGTGGTTTTTAGGCCAAGTTTCTCCACTAACCTAGCACTAGCAACATTAGTACAACTCCCTTCATTAATAATCAAAGAACATAATTTTCCCATAACTAAGCACCTAGTATGAAAAATGTTCTCTCTTTGTGTTTCATCCCTATCCTTACAAACACTCCCCATAAGCCTCCTAACCATCAAAAGGTCCCCCTCATGGGGTGGAAGGTCACCATCACTCTCACCCTTACTAGATGAACTAGATTCACTAGAAGAGGATGCACTAACCAAATCACCATTATCCAAGACAATCATAGTCCTCTTATTAGGACATTGGGAAGCTATGTGACCTTCCCCTAAACATTTAAAACACTTAATGGAACTAGATTTAGAAGGATTAGAGGTAGAGTTAGGAGGGATTTTACCACTTAAAGAACTCTTCTCTTGAAGTTTGGATGAAGAGCCCTCCTTCTTGAATTTGTCCTTATCCTTCCAAGATGAAGAAGCATAGGAGGAAGACTTCTTGAATGATTGCTTCCTCTTCAATTGTTGCTCCACTTTGATGGCTTGGTGAATGAGCTCCTCCATAGTGGCATAATGATGCAACTCCACAATGTCTTGAATTTCCCTATTAAGGCCATGCAAAAATCTAGCCATGGTTGCCTCTTGGCTCTCCTCCACTTGAGTTCTTATCATTGCCATCTTCATCCCCTTATAGTATTCATCCACACTGTTCCCTCCTTGTGTAAGCCTTTGGAGTTTATTATGAAGATCTCTCCCATAGTAAGAAGGCACAAATCTATCCCTCGTAGTTCTCTTCATTTCTAACCAAGTGTTCACCATAGGCCTCCTCATCCTCATAATGTCATGCTTCACTTGGTTACACCACACCAAAGCATATCCTTCAAACTCCAATGAAGCCAATCTAATTTTCTTTTCTTCACTATAATCATAACATGAAAATATTTGCTCCACTTTCATCTCCCACTCAAGGTACACTTCCGGGTCACAAGTTCCTTGAAAACTAGGAATTTTAACCTTTACTCCATCCATGTTATCCTCTCTATTATTTTCTCCCTCTCTATGTCCTCCTCCAAATCTCCCTCTCCTATGTCTCCTATGCCTCCTTTCTCCCTCATCTTCCCCATAACCTCCATCACTCCCATGAGAAGATGAAGTATACCTTATTCTCTCCACATTTTCCAACCTCACAGTCACATCTTCATTACTCTTTTGCATCATCTCCCACCTTGTCTCATTCTCCCTATGTATTGCTTCCAACTTTGCATCATTTTCCATTCTCAACCACCTCATCTCCCCAATTTTAATCATCTCTGCCATTAATTTTGCGAATTTAGGAGATGGTGGATCACTACTTACCGTTGGTGAAGCCATACCTACACAAAATGGTTAGCACAAATAATAGAAATCAAAGAATCCTCTCCACTCTCTAAGTGTTTATACTCAAGTCACTCGTGTTTTACTCTTTCAAGCTTTTTCTATAATTTGCTCTCTCACTTTTTTTTTTACCACTCTTGTTCCTCTTAAGTTCTTGAAAAGAACCACCAAATTTCAATAACAAAGAAATTTTATGTAAAATATGCCACAAGATCCAAAACCAACTCAAGAAGCCAAAAAAAAGGAAAACTCAATGACAAAACCAAGGAATTTAAATGACAAGTAATAAAAGCTATAAGAAACGAAAGGAACACTCAAAAGAAATCCAAAGGAAGACAAAAGGAAGACTCAAAGACAAAGAGATAAGAATAAGCAAGGAAAAATGAAGAGCATGTGTATATCCACCACCAAAAACAAGTCAAAAGTATATGAAAGAAAAATACTATCACTATGAGAGTTAGATCACCAAAGAGGGCAGGCTTTTTTTATAAATGGGCAATTTTTTTTATTTTTTATAATTTTTTTTTGTAATTTGGCCCCCAAACTTTTTATAATTGCACTTGGGCCCCTAATTTTTTTTTTATATTTTCACTTTTGCCCCTATTAAATTGTCAATTGGTCCTTGAATATTTTCTTTTTTTTGGAACTTCAATTTTTTTTATTTTCCAAAACGCCCTAACTCTCTCTAAACAAAATTTTTAACATCTAACAAGTATTCTACTACAAAAATCTCAAGAACACCTCAAGAACTCTATGAGTGCTCTTCCCTAATTTCTAAATTCAAAAACCCCCCAAAATCAACTTTAAACCTCCAATCAAGTAATTTTACCAAAATTTAAATGTCTATATGTAAAACAAAACAAATCAAGTATGGATTTAACACAAAAACACCAACTAACATGAATCTAGATAGATCAAAATCTAGATCTAAAAAAAAAAATGAGGAACAACAAGAACAAAATTGCAAAGTTTGACACAATTTAGATGAAACAAGATGAGAATAAAACCAAACAAACTGGATGAACAACAACTAAGGCAGAGTGCAAGGAATTAAGCAATGAAAAACTCACAAATTGTTGTCGCACCCGCCCAGCGGGTTATGGAGGCTGCCCGGCAAACACGAACCAGAATTGGAACCACAAATTTTGACGCAGACCCGCCCAGCAGGTTGTATAGGCCGCTTGGCATACACGAATCCGGTTTCAACAAAATAGAATACCAAGCCACACAACAAAATAGAACTCCAAGGTGGATCTTAATTCTCAACACCTCAAAATTTTCCAAATTGAATCCACAAAACAGAATTTGAAGAAAAAGAGAAAATGGAAAAGAAAAGGAATGGAGAAGACGCCACAATCAATTCATAATTGATGAGTCAATGAGGATTCGCCACAAAGAAATAGTTCTTTGATAAGAATCTAATGGTTTAATCCAAGAACCTAGAAAGAACACTCTCTTAGCAAAAATGCTATTAATTTCTTAATTTCTCAAAAGTGTTTACCAAGTGTCCATAGGGACCTATTTACACTATCACTAAAATAAGGCTCAAATAGTAACAAGCCCAAAACAAGTCATAATAGGTCCAAACATAGTCAACTAAAAAGAATAAAGCTAACAACTCCACTAAAGCCCAACAAAGGCCCCAAATAAAAGTGCTCAAAAAATATAATAAAACTTTGCTCCAATTTATTATCTTCAAGTTTCCCAGACCATCTTCTTCCTTCCCCATGAATGTGTTAAGCCTCTTACCAAGTTCCTCTTGAATCATCCTTCTCCTTCCTTTAGTCATAGGACCTTCCATGTCCATCTCTTCTTTCTTGAAGCCCTAGGATAGTCCTCTATCAGTGGGTCTTAAAGAGGATGATAGTAATATGGTTTTGGTGTGAAAATGGAAGTAGAAAAAAAAATTATGGCTAAGATGATGGTGGAGGAGAGTTTGGCCAGCACTTAGGGAGAAATGGAAGTGACAAAATCTGCCCCCAAAGTAGCCTATTTATAGATGAAGAAGAGGGTGAGGTGGCCTATTACGACGTCATCACACTTATATCATAAATCTAATTCTTATTTCTTTTTGATCTTTCTAATTTAGCATGTGAAAAATGAAGGGGTGAGTCAGAAGATTAGGGGTTGGGATATGGCCTCTCTCTACCTTCCCAAGTCTCTGCATTTTGTTTTCTCTACAGTCAAATCGACTGGAACCTATAAAATCAACTAAACTTTAGTAAATTAGTTTTATCATCAAATTAATGAAATTTTTGGTGAAACTTGATATACATATTATTTTCTATTTAAAATTATTTTCCAGAAATAAAAATTAATTTTATTAAAAATTTTCAAATTTTATTTATTTAATTAGTATTTTGGGTTAACAAAATTCATATTAAATCCATTTGAATTCAATAAATGCCAAAATTTTTATGGAAATTCTAAAATTAAATATTTTACCTAAAAATGAACTAAGATCATCATTTTCACCATTTCCAGATGTCAAACCAATATTGGTTTGGTTTAGTAGACAATTAAGGGCATTTTGGTCATTTTACACAAGAATTTTAGAAAATTCGCGAAAAGTTTCCAAACTTATATTTTAATATATATGACATGATTCCAAGTTCAAATTCATATTTTACTACCAATGGAATCTTTTTCTCATGTCAGCCTTTTATGTTGAGAAATTAAGACATAATTGTCATTTTATCATTTCTCCAGGCTTCGGTTTGAAAAAATTATTAAAAATCATGATTAGATAGTTCTCAAAATTCTAAATGCAATGGTGATGAACAAAATCTTGAGATTCCTTCTAGATTTTTCATAAATAAATAATCAAATATTAGAAAAATAATTGTAAAATCAAGATAGGGAGTTACATCCACCATTAAAATACCATTAAGCTCAAAATAATTAGCCTTGCACTTAAACCTCTTCCCGTACCACTCAAGCTTCACCAACACCACCAACTTAACCACTAATTGAGGCAAAGGAGAAAGTGGGGTTAAGCTTCTATATAATTTCTTAACGGGTTTTGTTGTTGGATTCTCCCCTAATCCTTATTATTATGTTAATTCCATTATTAATCCTTTATTTATTTGTCATTTACTTTTATTACCTTGTCATGTCTTTTTATTATCTTGCTATTTATTTTATTATGTTGCTTTAAATTTTATTATGATGCTAATCTTTATTTACATTTCTATATTGTTATTTATGCTTAAATTTACTTAATTATTTCATTATGCCTTGATATCTACTTTTATTGTCATATTATTTATTTTACTACCATGTCATGTTACTTTAAATTTTATTATATGAGTTAATGATGCTAATTATTGTTAAGCTTAATTTTAAATTTTGTTGTTTATTATTGATTAAATAATGATTATATGTTGAGATGATTAAAGTGTTAGTAAGAAATCAAATAACGTGATGATCTATATTATTATTGATGGGCTCGGCCCACTAGTTAATGGAACAAGAAAAAAAAAATTCATTACCACCAAGCTTAAATCAATTAATAATTAGGTAACAATCAATTTGATTAATTAAGGGGTAGAATTTAAAATGGAAAAGGATGCAATTTTTTTTAATACAACTTATAAAGGCTCTCAGCCACCTTTTTTTTATAGCTTAAAACAAAAAATTTTCTTTTACTAAGTAGGATCATTTAATTGCTAAGTAAATATAATTAAAGTATTCAAGTGGTATACAAATGGGACTTACAAGAAAATTAATTGAACGAAGGATTAGGGTAGAAAGGCATTCGACTCCTATTACAAAGGTTAATTTCTTTTGAGCAATAAATTAATCAAAGTTTTGGTAAAATAATCAAAGGATAAAAATTAAAGTTGTGTTCGTTGAAAGGCAATGGGCTTTCGGTCCTTTTCAAGAAAAGTTAGAGAACTAAAATTTATTATACCAATAATTTTAAATACCTTTGGTAAATAATTCTAGACTAAAGAGGTAAAAAGTTTTGTAAAAATCACCTATATAACTATTACTTTTGGCAACTTGTAGTTAATGGTTAGAAAATGATAAGTTTTTATAAAGTACAAAAATTAAAATAGGTTGGCAATAAATATTTTATTGAGTCTAAAGAATAATAAATGTTTTTATCCAACAAAATAAAAATGCATGTATCTAAAATATATATAGATGCACACAGATTTTTATCAAAAAGGAACTATAGAAATTTTGATTTTTAAGGCATCAATTTATAGTATCCTACTTTGAAAAAAAAAAAAAACAATAGGAAGGACTCTTAGTATGCTCTATGGTAGCAGTATAGCCTAATCTTCCACATCAGAAAGGAATTTCTCTCAATACTTAACTTAAAATATGAAACTAATATATAATACTAACTATATTTTTGGTAGGAAAGTTTTACTTTTTAAAGTAATCTAAATTGAAAATTTTGAAAAAGAGAAGGGTAAATCAAATAAATTAAATTGAGAAACTACACTTAAAGTATGTGTGTATGAGTATAAATTATGTGCATATATTTTAATTGTTGAATTTTTGCTATTCTATTTAGATCTTATAAATTATTTCCAAGTCATTATTTATTCTAATTGATGAATATATTTTTGTGAGAATCATTCTAAAACTTTGCTGGATAATCCAAAGAGTGTACTATGAAACTTAGAAAACAAAGTTGTAGGAAAACCCTTGTTGAGTAGGACCACGCTGAGAAGCATGAGTGCCTGTGTCTAAGAAGTTACAATTTGGTACACTACAAGATGAAAGGTAAGGACCATTGTCAGGTTTTAAGGGTAAAGGTATTGAGTTGTGAACGTTCCAATGGCCAGTTACTGCCCTAAGCCAAGATAAATCACGTAAACCAACTTGGTACCTAACGCCTGCTCACCATCACCAAGATTGGTGTAATGTATACCCCATATAGGGATGAGGCCCTTTTCTCAAGGATATGATTACGACATGGATGTCTGTACCTTGTAAGGGGTTATACGAACTCCCAATCACTTTCTAGTGATTCCTAATTGTTAAGGTGAATCATCAAAGATAGGTATAGATCCATATGTCTGGTAAAGGACTGTGATTGAGTTGAGATAATGTAGGTCAAACCCTAAGTTTCCTTGTGTCTGGTGGTTAATTGTGCATTTTGGTCTTAATCCTATTAAGAAAATGAATAAGGCTTTGCAAAACCTCACCCTTTTTTATGTTTCTTTTCATATGTATACGTTCATGGTTCGAGTAGATGGATGTGTTCCACGGGATGGGGAATATACACATAGCATATAGCCCCTAAGGACTGGGGATATGATGCCATGACAGGATTCTCTGTCTATCAAGGACCTGTTACTTTCTTCTTCATGTCACCCATACCTGGTATCTAGCTCCCTATTAGGGGGGTCACATTACCCCTGACCCTTTCCACCACACCTCCTAACAACTTTGTTTAAGTAGTACCTCCACCACCCCAGTTGGCTGATGTTGACATGCCTGATGTTCATCCTCAGCCACCTTAATAACAGATGGGCTATCAACTAGATGGTGCTCCAGATATGGACATTATGGTGATCCTTACTCCTCTTCTATAGTATTACTTATCACTGCCTGAGATTCTTGCTCTGCCTAAATTTGATGACTCTTCATCTAAACCCTCCTACCATCCTAGAGAGGATTATGGCTGGATTTCTTCTTCTTTAAAGATCAACAGTGTAGGTAGCTTCGACGGTATTGGGAAACTGCCCAATGGTCACACATATTATGATGATAAAAGGAGGAAAAGATGATTGACTCTGACACCATGGACGGACTCACAATGAGGACCACTAATGATGCTGTTAATTTTTTGTAGACCTTATGGTTTTGGGGAGGTTTAGTATCTGTATGTACTACTCTGACTTGGGTCATTATTTTGTTTGTATATAGATGGGGTAGGTAGCTAAGCTGACTTCTTGATATATTTATTTTGCATGTATTTCAGATGACTATACTTCGATTATGTACCCAAACCTAATGCATATATATATATATATATATATACACACACACACACACACACACACACACACACACACACACACACAACGCAGTGACATTTATTTTATGATCATGGTTCTTTATATAATGCTTTTATAATTTATTAAACGTTTGTGAAAAAAATAAACATGGAAAGATTTTAATCCAGTTGACATTTTTACTTAAATTTTTTTATTACGTAATTAATTAACAACTAATTTAAAGAAACAAATTCCTTAATATAGTGGGTGTTGCACTTATCATGTGGGTCAAGTGGCTACCCTTCTAGCCAGGTTGTTTCATGGTGAAGGAAGTAGTCCTAGCTGGTTTGGGTAGAATAGCGATGCCATTAGGTTGTGCTTTTCTTGTCAGTTTGTTGGGTTAGGATTGGCCAGTTTATTCAGATGACTGTGTCATTATTTTTAGATATGCACTATTTTAGGTTTGTAGACATGTCTTTACTTTATTATTATGTAAACTCATGTATGGGACCTTTCTTTTAAAAGCATGTGAGATTTTTGTATATCTCTTCTCCCAATACCCCGTATTCAATTGTTATCAAGTACTGACGCATAGTAACTTTATGGTTAAGTTGATTTTAAAATGTGATTTTATTATTGAGAAAATTATGTATTCGCTTGCATGACTAGGTTGATTTATACTTGCAAATATAATTGTCTATCAAGCGTGCAAACGCAGTCGTTATACGTGGCCAATCTTTTATGTTTTCCCTTACATGAACGCACTATAAAGTGAATTTATTCCAACAAGTTTCATGTTTTACAAGACAAGAACATTGTAACACCCTAAAGGGTATTATCATAACTACTTCTAGATTTCTATGAGCGTGAAAACTTTAAAACATAAAAATATCATGCAAAAGCTAATCATAAACATAAATAGATTTTTATACAAGAGTAATACATAAAATACCATACAAGCCTAATACAATTCAACTATCGCCCAAAGGTATCATATAAACATAAAAGAAATATAAAGACATAAAGTAAAGCTAGCTAGTTCCTTCTTGCACGTGACTCTAAGCTCCATTAGCACACATCTTCATTTGGTTCTTAAAAAAGGAAAAACTTAAAGAAATGAGCCAAAGGTCTTAGTGAGTGCTCTAAAGGCTTTATGGCTAGGTTAGACTCTTTTACCCCGAACAACCTTTATCATTTACCTCTCATTGGTTTACTGTCATTGGTTTCTGATAAATCTCCATACCTATGGTCGTATCTACAAATATCAATTGTCAAGTTCTCCTGGTAACTCCCCACTCATTGTCACAACTATCACACTGATTTATTCTCATCATTATCTTAGTATTTCATTCCTATTAATGCCTTTTATTCTACAACTTCCTCTAGCTACTAAACGTTCTTGTTTAGAATCTACCTTTTTCCCCTTTGATACTTAGAGTTGTCCACTGAGGTCAAACGTAAGGCTAGTACTACTCTAGGATACTGTTAACATTCACCTTAATGTATGCCATTATATTTCTATTACTAAAATCACACTTTCCTAATACTTCAAGTGGGAACTTATCCTTCCTCTTTCTTATTCATGACTATTATAACCCTCATAACACTATTCTAGAATATAACATCTCTCATATCCTTAAGGTAGAAAAAGGCATTCCTAACTAAAACATCCATTCTAACTTAAGGTACAAACATACTTTATCTTTTGCTCAATAGTTAGACACAATCTCATTCTCTATCAAATAGGAACAACACATATGTGTAACACGATCACATACCCTTAAAATTAATCCTTCATCCATTCATATCTCAAGACACAATTATAGTTTTAGCATACATACAATATAACAATCAATCATGAACAAAGGCACACAAACTTCACATAATTACAACATAGTCCAATTCAACAGATCACACTACAATAGGATGCATATGCATGCCATGTTCCTCAATCTTTATTTCATGCATATGTGGTACCAATTATAACACAACTCTATTTCATGCACGACCATAAGAAGCGCCATCAACATACTAATGCTTTCGACTTTCGCACTCTCAACTAGAATTATGTCTTCTGGTGACTAGTCAGGGTTACCTAACTTTCTAAGTACGCAACAACTTATGTGATCAGCATGAGTCGTTGGGGTTTCCACACCAAGTATGATCACCCCCAAGTTCCAGGCTAAACCCGTCACGAACCTTCACCATTCAAATTCATACATACTTTCCACTAGCACAATCATTTCAAATGTTATGATACATGTCTCATACATACAATGCACGCAAATGTCCTCTAGAGCCTTTATTTACAAACAACTGAGTCTCATCCTCACCTCTCACAGGCTAGCTCCTTCACAGGCGAAATATCACCCAAGCCCATTCTCGTCTCTCATAGACTAGGTCACTTATCACAATGATATTAAGTCATGTCATACATCTCATTTCATATCATCACATGTTAAACCATCATCGACATAACTCACACATAATTCATTCACAAAATATCCTTACATACAATCAACTAACTCATACACCAATCCATCCTAATTCTATATTATTTTCCTATTATAACAACTATCCATTTGGTATCTAAGGTTTGTATATCATTTCTTAAGTTTTTGGTATTGTTTCATTCCTTTTGTATTACATGTCGATGACCTTCGTGGAGTGTAAACATGATATATAGAGTTATACTAATCCAATCAAGTTGATTTTTATATCATTTGAAAGTTAAGAAAATTATCTATAGGGACCTCAAAAACTGGTTTGATCGTTTACTATGCCTAAAATTAGGGAGAACACAAAATCGTTACCTAATTCTGACAGCTTGATCTTTACTCCCTAATTTGATCATATCTTGAGTTCTAGACATTATTTTTGAGTGATTATAATGCCATTAGTTAGCCAACATCCAGGGCTACAATTCTTATGAAGACCACAAAGCTAATTCGATCCTTTTCCTAATTATTTTTGCTCATTAAGTTGACATATGTTTTCAGGGAGGTAAGCATGGGTGTGCTTATCAAAGTAGGGGCATGCTTCCCTCGTTGACGATGATTCCGAACCTATGCATGGCCTAAGCATGGTTGTGCTTCACCATATTACAAAATTTATGAAATGGAGGCTTTAAAACTAAGCATGGTCGTGCTTAACTGTCTACAAATCACAAAACATGAATTTGGGACATAAACACCTCAATTTCAAAAACCTATGAATCCTAATGTCTCCAGATGTTAAAAACCTATTAACTAACAATCATTAGTTCCATACGATTCAACTCATCTAATTTCTACCCAACATTAAGAACACACCAAATAAACTTATACAATTCAAACAATTCCCATCAACAATCACACAATTTACATTACACAAGTTCTAAGAAGATGAACATCAATCACAACATATCAATCACAAGTTTAATCGCTGCTATGTCAAATTACAAAATTTGGGGAATTTGCATTCCCCTTCACAAAAAATTCATTCAAAACATCATACAATTAGGGTCTATAGCCAACCCTTACACCTACAACTATTGCTACACCTATGAGCAAGATCACTCACTCTCCCTTACGTTTCTAAACATCAATTCTATACTATGAATCATTAATCATCCATGACCTCAATAACTATTGAAAAACCTTAACCTTAACAATATAATTAGGATGGGCAAGGAGAGGGGAAATAACATAAATAACGAAGATAAGGGCTTAGTAAGGGCAAGGGGAAGCACTCACTTGGGGAAAACCACGAAGATAAGCTCTGAGACTTGGGTCTCCATTCTCCTTCTCTTCCTTCCTCCTCCTTTCTTCTCTTTTCTTCTCCATTCTATTTTCTGATGACTAACCCTAATCGCTCTCTATCTTACTTTATTATAAAACATGGGTGGGTGTGTAGCTTGGTGGGGTTTGTTCCTTGTTGGACCCTAGATACTTTCTTTAGGCCATATTATTTCATTCTTAATAATTTTCAAGACTAAGATATTAATAACAATAATAATCCTAATAATAATAATAACAACAACAATAATAACTAAGGTATCCGTTATCAAATAACATAATATCAGCGTCTTAAAAAGGGTCTCCTTATGGTTTATTTTTGATACTCAAAATTGGGCTGTTACAAACATTAGTTTACGCTAAAGGTGAAAATTTTACCAATTTTTTCATCAATTTAAAATGAATAAAGTTTTACTTTTCCTTATCTCAATTGAATAGTAGCTAAGTTCTAATCCCAACTAGCTAAAGCCTTACACAAATTATGTTTCAAACCCTCAACATACAGAACATTATTAATGTAGGTAGAAGAGGAATTACCAACCTTTCCAATGCCAATGATTCTTCCTTTGTTATTGTCTCCATAATTAACGCCTCCTTTCTTCGAGGAAAATTGAATAAACTTGGTTTTGTTCCGCGGTTATATGTTAGAGTGTCAACTGTCAAGATACCAATTGTTACTCTTGACTTTGTAGCAAACTTGCATTATAAATCAGATAAATTTAGGTACCCATATTGTTTTGGGTCATCAAAAGTCAATTTTGAGGATCAATAACAAAAGTTTGGCCATAATAGCATACAGAATCAATTCCTAGAAGGAGAAGTCGATTCTTTGCAAATTTTTAACAATTCCATGTCATGGGAATCTCAAACCAAGTGGTCATTTTGAAGGAGAATCTAACTTTTAATTTTTAATTTTTCAAAAACATTTAAAACATATGAAGAAGAAACCAAGGTCAGTCTATAATGCATGTATGAATGATAGATGGGGGAGGGAATGTAATATTCTTAGCCATACCATCAACGTAAATGAATGCAAGAAGTAATGGATGGGAAGTAAGGAAGTTCTAAACTTTAAATGCATAATGAAGAATGACTTCCCTACCCAAGGAGGTGCCACACTTTAGGTGGCTTTAGGAACCCAATTTTTTTTAGGTCCTTGAATGAGACTGTTTGGAATCAATCCCCTAGGCACCTTAATTTGCCTAATGATCTTAGGTCCCTTTTGTCTAAAATTGCACATGGATCCAGTATACCTATTCCTACCACAATAAAAGCAAGTAACATGTTTTTTCTTGGATTTCTTAGGGGGATTGAATGGCTTCTTGGGTTTTTCAGGATTATAGCCTAACCCACCTTTTTCAGATATAATTTTCTGTTTTCCTAGCATGGCATTTAAATTATTTGTTTCTAATGTAAACTTAGCCAAGTCATTTATTAAGGATTTGTTTTCCTCTTCTAGAATGGGGCATCTAAGGTAATTGAGAAAGTTAATCATTTTACCATTTTTACATGATTCAAATGAAGAACAGTCATGGGGAGTAAAAGAAGAAAAAGATGCTTGGTTTTGAATCTTAGAAATTTAGATTTTAGAGTTGCAAGTTCCTTTTCTAATTAGCATATTTTCTTTCTTTTAGTAGTTGACATTTTTAGAAATTTTTCAGCTTGAATAGAAAAGTTCTCAAAATCACATTGCAGTTAATTATAGGATGGTATAACATCAAAGTTAGAATCATTTACCTTATCATCTTCAATGTTGGCCATTAGACATAGGCCTGCTTCTTCATCTAAACCCTCTAATGAGTTTTTATCATTGTCTTCCCAAGCAATATATGCCATTTTTCCTTCTTCTTGTTCTTTTCATATTTTTCAACCTTTTTTTGAAATATAGGGCATTCGTTTTTGAAGTGCCCAAGCTTTCCACATTGAAACCAAGAAGGTGTAGAGGGTTGCTCTTCTCTTTTGGATTCCTTCTTTTTTTGACTAAAAGATCCCCTTTTCTTCATGAACTTGGAGCACTATTTTGCCAATAGGACCCAGGGATGTCAATGGAGTGGGGCAGGCACGAGTAGTAGCTACCTGTCCTACTAGATAAAAACCCACCTCGTGCCCGCCCCATTACCCTTGCGGGTACCCGTTAAGCGGATACATGCAGATATTTTTATCCACGAATACCTCCTAAAAAATAAAATAAAGATTAAAAAAGTTAATAAATTTATTTTGTGTGTTGTGGACAACCATAAGGTGCTGCAAATATCACTTTGAATCTATAAATTAAAGAGTTGTTTAAAATAATCACTTTAACCATATATTTTAATTATTCTAACAAGTTTTCTAAAAATATAGTTTAAAGGCCCACAAATTTATCTTCCTTTTCTCCCGAAATATAATTGTACAAGATTTCTTCCATAATGAATAATCGTTTTGAAAATTTAGGACAAATTATATGTAATTTTATTTATATTAATATATAAGGGTATTTAGGTAAATATACAATGACAGGTAATGGGTACCCATGGGTACGGGTACCATGATACCTGTACCTATCCCGTTAATAAACGAGTAGTAGATATACCCATTTAAACTATCCATGGCACCCATTAAAACTACCAATTTTTCCACCTGTGGTGGATTTTATCCATAGATATCTGCGGGCATGAATTTTTTTGCCATCCTTAAGAACCATGTTCTCATTAAAGTTAGAGTCACTCTCTTTCTTTGTTAGTGGTAGCAGTGTCACGCTACTACCAAATACACTATATTCTCCTTTTCTTGCAGTACAAGGTGCAACTTAGGTCATACTTCTTGAGGACACATTGAATAAGCTTTCCAAAAATGTATCATAAGCCTTAATCAGGCTATAAATGAGAGAGTTGAGCCCAAATTAGTGAGAAGATGTCTAGAATTTCACCCACAACATCCTTAACTCCATGACTAAATTACGTCTTGAATGCCTTAGAATTTGCCAATGCTTGTGAGACATGAAAATGTATCTCTTTGTCTTAGCTTTCCAAGGACATCTAGATCATCAAAATCTAACTCTTGTAGATCTAGATATACTATGTGGAAGTCAACAAGGTCAAAATGAGCGAAAATCCAAAAATTAACAATGAGTAGCAATTAAGCCTAGTGAAGCCTACTAATGCAAAGCTCAGCCAAAATTTAGTAATTAAGCATAAGTAAAAACCAATTAGATTAAGTATAAACTTAAATGAATGCCTAAAAAATGATCTATTAGTCAACAACAACTATGAAGGCAATACTCCTCTTTGTCTTCTCCTCTTCCTTTTCTTGAGCTAATATGTTTAATTGAATTTCTTGCTCTTGAAGTTTTCCAAACAAAGTGGCAAGTTCCATGGTTTCCAAAGCTCTAGATTTTGCAATTGCTATTACTTTAGGCTACCAAGTCCTATTCAAACATCTCAAAAACTTGTTAATCATCTCTTCATTGATCAATTGCTTACCCAAACTAATGAGGTGATTCACAATATGAGTAAAACGCTTTTTCATGTCAGAAATAGATTCACCCTTTTTCATTTCAAACATTTCATATTCATGGTTAGGATGTTAATTCTAGCTCTCTTGACTTCACTAGTATATTCATATCTTGGACAATTTTGCAATTAAAGACATTATAAAACTCATCATAAGATAAAGCAACAATGATGTGCAGTAATGATGTTCTTAGTAGTTAGATTATGTTGGAGCTTTTTTCTTTCATCATCACTTCAAAGGCTCTTAGCTTTAATTTCAATATTACCATTGACTATTGATGAAACCCCAAATTGGATCTAAAAATTCAGCACCAATGAGTAATAATTCGGAACCAAAATTGAAAGAAAGTAAAAGTGGAATAGATGAGAAATGGTAAGAACAACGCCACAATCCGAAGATTGATAAGTCGAGGAGGATTCGCCACAAAGAATAAAATTCTTTGATAAGAATCTAAAGGTTCTAAGCAAGAACCAAGAGGAGCAATGCTCACTCAATTAGCACAAAGCTAATCACATTCACAAATGCCAAAAGTTTCTTTACAAGAGTCCTAAGGGTCTATTTATACTACAACTAGTAAAAAGTCTCAAACAAATAAAAAGGCCCAATACAACTTATATTAGGCCCAAACAAAGCAAACTAAAAAACATAAGCTAGAAAATAAAAATAACTAAAGTCCACATAGCACCTAATTAAACAACACTTTGGTGCATACACAAGATCTACAAGAAGCCCAACAAGGCCCAATAACAAAACGTCCTAAAAGACAAAAAACAAGATAGCTAAGCCCCTCCGAGACCCCTATCAACTATGTGAGTAGACATAAAAACTCCATTTTCCACTACAACCCAAATATCCATATCAATTGATTCAATGAAAATTTTCATCCCCTATTTCCAATAATTATATCATTTACCATTGAAGGTTGGAGCACGGTTTATAAAGTCACCATTTTGTGAAAAAGAGTTATTAGAGGCCATTGTCCTTTTGAAGCTGTTAAGCTTGACCCAAGAGTTAAGCTTTGATACCACTTGTTAACCATTAAGTAGCCTCAATAACTCAATAGAGGGTGAATTGATTTATAATAAAAAAAAATTGTAAAGTAATTACTCTAAATCGTGAAGAATATAATCATGAAAAGAGACAAAGAGAGAAACCCTTGTTTGATTTGATTAATAAATATCAAAGGTAAAGCATGTAACACCCATCATATTAAATATAATTCATATTAATTTAGTTATTAAGTTTAAGTAAATGAAAATGCATATAAATTTTTTTTGCTTTTATAATAGAAAATTTTCAAACTTAACAAAATTTGGAAATGGTAGTAAAAGATGAATAATAAGACTGCATATATATATATATCGTAAAACTATACATCATGGTTTAATAATACATGACAGTCATAAAATATCAAAAAACTAAAATTACATCAAAAGATAGACACTATCTAACCCAATATGTATATCAAAAAGGTCCTATACAGAATAGTGTCAATCTACCCTATCCCTCATACAAAAAGGAAAATACTATAGGTTGTCAGATTCTCGCCCGTTGAAGTGTTCTCTGACTCATACTCAGCATCACGGGGTGTTAACATCATCTTCAATAATCACAAATAATCATTCATAGAAGAAAGCAATGGAGTGAGGTGTTTTGTTCTAAAATCACTTTTACTTGTATGGTAGGAAATCTACCATAAAACAAAGATAAAACAAAACTGACAATAAAAGGGAACCTAGGGTTTATTCTAAGTTGTATTAGATTACCCTTGACTAGGTATAGATCCATATTCCCCATTAGTGGGTAATAGTTCTCAACAAAACTTGAGAAGTGACTGAGAGTACATATATCTCTCCCAACATCATCACTTGGTACAATCCTCATCATCAATGAGGAACAAATATCAGTCAGTATGTCTATTTATAAAGGTATATGTTGAAACCAAAGACGTAGAAACGTCTAGACCCTCAATGTTTTGAAGATAACATGCTTATTAATGATCAAGTTTGTGCTTAAAAGACTAACCCTGTCACAGCTAAGAAGATCGTCCAGTAAACGTGTTAAAGACCGTCTAGTAGATGTGTTAAAAATCGTCCAGAAGACTCGCTAAAGAGGACCGTCCTTTTGAACAAACTGAAGGCGACCGTCCGATGGATAAACTCATGCAAGCCTCAAAGATCAAATATTCAAACGGCTAAGTTTTTTTTGAACGTCCAATTTATTTATGCTAGTGTTTCTTGAAACTAACATATTACTACTTATGTGATCTAACGTTCAAATTGTTTGAAGCATTAAATCACATCAGAATCATTCTAATACAAGAGTGCAGCAAAATCAGATAAAGCAAGTCAACTTATCAAGATACTGAGACGAATGAAGAATGTTCAGAAAAGCATACCGTCAGCACAGTCCTGCACCTTCCATTTTAGTGCAAGTCTAAAAGCTGTCGCGCCTGACCTCTCTGAAAGGACAGTTTGCACACTTCTCATTGCATAACGAAATCAAAGTCTTCTACAACGGATCCTTTCTTGAAGACTATATATACATGCACCAACGAAGAAGCAAGCAAACAAGACGTAGAAAAAGAACAAGAACAAAAAGACATTAGTAACTCTCTGATAGAAGCGTCCAGTGGACGATAGCAAAAATCTTGTAAAAATCTTTCAAAGCATTCTTGAGCTTTATCTTTCAAATCCTCACTACATGAGTTAATATCATTTGTATAAACACTTGTTGTGTTGTGAAAGCCTGGAGAGGCTTAGTGTGAAAGAATACTTGGGTTAAGCAATCTAGGGTGATTGCGTTGTAAAGCCTGAAGAGGCCGCGAACAATACTTGTAACCTAAGGTTGGTTAGTGGATACCTTCTGGGTGAAGGGACTGGACGTAGCTCAAGTTGAGTGAACCATTATAAAACTTTCTGTGTTCTTCTTCTCTCTATCCTTTGGCTTGAAAACGTTTTCATACTGATTAACTTGTTTCGAAAAAGTTTTTAAAACGCACAATTCAACCCCCTTTCTTGTGCGCTTTTTCTATTTCAGTATATTCTCAAACTAATCACAGAATGCTGAGTAGTTGTCGGGGGTTATCGAGCTTAGTTAGCTGAATATCCCGGTTCAAGGGCATTACCTCTGGCCATTGGGACCTTCACCACTCGATGCCTACCCCCAAGACCTCTGCAAATGGGTCCCTGCCTTTCATTCCTTAGCATACCAAACTATAGCTTCCCTAACAGGGTGTCATGCCATTGCATGTCACTTGCTTTACATTACTCACTAACTATCAATTCCTAACTTCTCAAACAGGGGTTTTCCTAGTCTCTTTTAATTTGAGTACTAGTACAATCAATATTTCTGTCTTATATTGCAAAAATTGCACAATACGAAAATTTTAACAGAATAATAATTTAGTAATCACATAAAATTCTAGCAGAACAATAACTTAGTAATTACTAAAATTTTAGTAGAATAACGACATAGTAATTATAATTTAATTACTAAAATTTTGATAGAGTAACAACTAAATAAATACATTTTAATTTTATAAATTTGACCAGAGTAACAGCTTAACAAGTATAATTTAAATTTGAGTAGAGTAATAACTTAACAAGTATAATTTAATAATTTAAATTTAAGCAGAGTAAAAATTTAGCAAGCATAATTTAATAATTTAAATTTGAGTAAAGTAACAACTTAGCAAAAGTTAAAGTTTAACATCAAACAATATAACAATGATAGTGAAAACTTAAGCCTAAACAGGTTTAGGAGAAACCCTTTCCTACCAACATGCAAAGTGACAATAATTTAGAACCAACCCAACTCCCCCCCCCCCCCCCCCCCCCCATTACCTCTAAGGTGGTTGATGAAGAGGATGAAAATGTTGGTGCAAAACTTCTAGGAGGAGAAATTCTACTAGTTGAAAACTAGCAAAATTTTAACATAAAAACTAAGAAAAAAATTTTAAAGAGAGAAACTCTTAGTGTGGATTTTGGCCAACTTTAGAGACTGGAAGATGTGGGAAAAATATTCAAGAATCATGGGTATTTATAGAGGAGGAACAAGCTTAGGTGTCCACATGCTTAAGTCATGCATTATGTAATAATTTCAATTTTTATTTTTCATTTTAAGGACACATATGCAAACTTAGGGACACATAAACATATTAAAGTGGTGAATCAAACCCCCCTTAGGCCTGGGACATGGTCAATGTGCTGTCCTAGCTTTATCAGTGTCAATTTTGTCTGTAGTTAAATTAACCGGTATCGATAAAATCGCTTAAACTTGAAAAAATGACTTTTAATATCAAAAAAATTTAATTAAATGCAAAAGTGGACAAATACATTATTTTTCATCAAAAATAAAATTCTAATAATTAATTTTTATTTTTAGTAATTTATTTCGAATTACGTGTATTTATTTTGTATTTTTAAGCTAGAAAATTCATAAAAAAATCAATAAATACCAAAATTTTTGTGAAAAATCTAAAATTAAATATTTCACCTATAACTAAATTGAAATTACCATTTCACATAGTAAGGGGAATCAATTCTTAAGCCAATGTTAGCTTAAAAATTGATTTTTAATGAAATTTCTTTTTCTTTTTTATTTTAAAGGCAATTTATGTTTTCCCAAAATATCCCCTTAAGCCAAACTTAGCTAGAATTGATAAGTCTTACATATTTTTCTAAGACTTTGGCTCTTTGTCTTCACAGATGCTTTTGTCTAGGTTTTATCTTCATTCATTCTTTTTTATTCTAGTTTTATCTTCATCAAAACTTTTTTGGCTTTGTCTTTGTCTTTATTTAAGACTTTTTTGGCTTTGACTTTGTCTTCATCAAAACTCTTTAAGTAATTAGCATGTACAGAGGTCATGTTCAACACAAACAACCTCAAGCCCAATATGGGGAAGAAGAGCCCAGATTGACTATTTGATTCAAATGAAAGAAGACTTACCTTTGGGCTTCATTTAGGCGCCACTTTGGGGCCATGTTCCTAATATAATTTTAGTCCTTTAAGTAACCATTTTGGATCTTTCAATTTGTAATAATTTGGGCTAGTCCATTGCTGATTTGGAGCATTAATTTTTAGCCTTAATTAGGATTAGGATTAGGAAAGATCCATAACATTTATTAGGATTATGGTATTAGGAAAATTAGAAAATTAGCAATAATTAAGAATATATTTTCTTGTTTCCATTTATTTAGGCTCTAGGAAATTCCATCTTTGCCTATACATAGGGCAACCTTATGTATTCAAAATCGAATTTGACTTCTAAAAAATGAGTTAGATATGGTTAAATTGAATACTTACGATATGAAAAATACAACAAATTGGAAGAGGTTTGTTCAAATTTTATTGGATCTTATATTGGCAAGAAATTATTTTAAAAAAACAACAAAAAGAATGACACTAGCATGAAAAGTGTCAATCACAATCATAAATATGACGAAGAAAAGCTATTAGTATTAGCACCTTAACATCTGTAGCTATGCTAGTATCATCCTCTGACTAAAGAAAAATAGAGTTACAACAATATAGATAGTCTTTTAAATTTTGGAGAATGGAACATTTATTCTATAGAATGGATTGAGGTTTAAACATATATCATTTAAAGGCAATAGCCACAATAAGAAGTAGATTAATGGAGACTTAAAATAGTTTCACTGTAAGCCAAGTATGTGTGCCTTCTACAATAATTAAGTTTCTTTTTAGAAGAAGCAAAAATCTCCAAAAAAAAAAAACTTCATTTATACTGCTTTTCTTGAGTTTTCAAAAGTTTCTTCTGAATCTTAAAATCACCTTTTTTTTTTCAAAGTGCTACGATGATATCAATCCTTACAAAACATTCAACACTTACAAAAATGAAATAAAGAAATAAGTACAAACAAAACATCAAACAACCAACTTGTCAACACATAGTAGTTAATTAAAACCAATATTTATTATTCAATTCATCATCGCAAGTTGTGCAATACAAAGTAATGAACAATGAACAACGTGATGTTTTAAATCGAAGATACGAAAACAAACCAATAGTATTGAGAGCTCAAAGAACCAAATAAAATATGAAAATTTGTAAAAGATCAGAGATCAATTATGAAAAAGATTGAATCAAAAGCAAAAGGAACGAGTGATCTAGATGAAAAGGAAAATGCAAGAAACTAATAGTGTTGCAAAGCTCGGAGCCGAGTTACTAAATGACAAGGGAGAAATTGTGATAAACTTTGTGGAGCATGGTGTGTAGCACAGGGCCCAATGTGGCTCCAGCCAATTATGCTTGTCAGCGTTTCTTGCTACCATTTTTAGTTCAATAGTAGGTAAAAGTCATTCCATTCCATTCTTACATCCTCGTCTTGGCCACACAAGTGAAGGATATGCTTCATGTAAAGTCAAAGCACAAAGATATTGGCATAAAAGTGAAATGGAGCAAGAGAACATGTCTTTGTAAATAGGGACCAAGCAGGGTAATTTTTGCACACCAAAGGCTACTCACAACATCTTATAGGTACGAATTATTATTTCCAATTTTGTTTTCGAAAGTGTTCAATTGATACATTCCAAAATTTAGTTTCCAGAATGTGTTAAATACAATCTGGAAACTAATTTATGGAACATTTACCCATTGATAAAAATATTTTCCAAAAATTAGTTTTGAAAAGGTATTTTTAGAAAAAAAGAAAAAATGAAATGAAAAAAATACGTTTAGTAATTTGAAAAGGTGCATTTAGCAATTGCCCCACAAGAATATGGACAAAGCTACAAAGGCCTAAAATCTACACGGTCCAAACCCACGCAAGGGGCAACGCAACACTAAGCTAGCCTATTGTCAGCAAGCAACCCAATGACAATACATTATGAAGAAACATTAGTGAAGAAAAGGCTTCACATCTCGAAACCTAAAAATTGGGCTATTATGCACTTGCTTGAGCATTTTATCAGCTCAAAACATTGGCAAAATCACCCTCGAATCAGTCCCTATCTAAAAGAGTCATATCAACACAAATTGCTAAATTAGAGAATTGTTTTGGGTTAAGATCCCCCCTCACATTCCATTGAACCAACCCAATGAGTTAGTTCGTAGCCTTAGTTGTAGCATGCCAATTAGAGCTAGATACATGGGTTGTGGCCTACAAATACTTCGTTTGGCTTGCAAACCGCGCAGGCTGCATGCCCTATAACTTAGCGGGGTTTCGTCCGCAAGCTAATAATGGGCACGAACCATTGTGTTTTTTTTTCTTAAATAGAAATTAATTTAATAATTAGTTTATTTTATTAAAATTTTTATATTTAGTTAATGTATTATAGATATTTGATAATATTAGTTATTAATAAATGGTAATGTCATTCTGTTTCTCTTTTTTTATTGTCTTATTTAGCTTGTGCTTTATTAATAATTTTATCAATTATTAGCAAATAACAACTAATAAAATGAAAATAAAAAAATCATTATTTAAACTTTTTAGTAAAAAATTTTACAAGTAATTTTACATTTTTTTTAAATTATTATTTTTATCTTTGGTTCGCAGACTGACCCATTTAACTGCGGGCTACACAAAGTGAACTTGAACCATTAAAATGTAGCCCATTTAGTTCATGAATTGTATTGGGCTAGCCCATTAAAAATGCAAGCCAATGCGAGCGGGTCTTAAATAGACCAGGCCAACCTACTTACCTAGCTCTAATGTTAATCATATGCCACATAATAACCAACCATTTGTATCTACTATTTAATAACTAGCAATGCAAAAAATACTAACGACTCACTTGTTAACATACTTTTTGACTATATTCTCTACTGTTAATTGAAATTTATTAAAAATTACAAATTTTGTGAGTCTCACTTTTTATTTAATAAATCTCACTTAATTTTATAAATTTTAATAAATTTTAATCAATAATAAAATGTAGGTTAAATATATAATTTAGTCCCCATACGTGCAGATTCACAATTTGGTCCCTATACGTAAAAACTTATTAAATTGGTCCCTATAAATATACAAATGTTACCGATTTAATCCCTATAATGACACCATTTATGCATTTTAAATTTGGTCCCTATACATATAGCACATTTTTAATTTGATTCCTAAATATGTAACGCATTCTTAATTTGGTCCTATACGTGTAACACATTCTTAATTTGGTTCCTATATAAATTAAGAATGTATTACACATATAGAAATTAAATTAAGAATGTGTAAACAGTGTCATGATAGCAGAGACCAAACCAATAATGTTTGTAGCATAAAAATTAATTTAATAAGTTTTTACATATATGTGAAAAAACCAAAATGTGAAACTACGACATGATTAAATTATGTGTTAACCAAAAATATATGTTAAAAAAAAATATATTACTAGCGCTCCTAACAGTCCCTCAAAAATCGCTTCTTCAGAAATTGCGCCATCACTTTCATTATCATCATTTAATTGCACTATTTAATACAACTCGTTAACTGTTCCAACTATGTCAAAATTCTTAAATATAAAACCCTTACTTCTGGATCGACTACGCCCTCATGGACCCAATCCTTGGACAAACAACAATCCATATTCCTCATTGGTCTTCGTTTTCAGATGATCCGGCACATATATCCACCACAACTAGGTTAATGCCATTGTTTTCAAAATTGAAGTTACCAATTTTATTTTTTTTCTCAAGTTTGAAAATAGTTCTTAAAAGTTGTTTTTACTAAAAAATTATTTTGAAAAAAACACAAACCCATCCTAAAAAAATTTAAGCCTGTTTGATTACTGTTTTTCAAAGGAATTTTTAATTTTCTAAAATTAAAAAATTAAAGAACTCAGTTGATTTTACAAAATATGTCTTCTCACACAAGTTATGGCTATTCTCAGTATTTTTGTATATTCTGAAAACTAAAATAATAATCATAAGTTCAAATTTCGGTTTTAAAGTCACAAAAATAAAAATTGTCTTAAACTCAATGTCCGGAAAACATGTTTTCTCGAACAATAATTTAGAAAAAAAGAATTAAGAACAAATAATACTAGGAATACATTATCAATTAAAATTTATTGAAAATTATAAAATTATAAATAAAACTCATTAAAAAAAATGAAACATATTAATTTTTTAATTTTTAATAAATATCAACCTTTTCTTTTTTCTTTAATAGTAAATATCAATCAATCCATCCTATATATTAAATGAGAACAACTATTTAAAATGAAAACGTTTTTAACTACTATACTTCAATGAAAAGATTTTTAGTTGTTATTTTTTAATGAAAGTTTTTTAAAAAATTTAATCTTTTATCTCTTTCAATTTATCATTTTCAATATCTTTAATTTTAAATTAAATTTTAATATTTTTTTTAAAAAATATCAATAACTAAAAATTAACATTGTATTACAATAATTATTTATTATAAATTTAAAATATAATTTATATGTTAAAAAATATTTATTTATTACAAATTTTAATTATAATATAATTTATATATTCAAAAATATTTATTTATTATAAATTTAAATTATATAAAATAAATATTTATTCTATAATACTAATAACAAATATGTTTAAAAGAATATGTTAAATGTGTTTCTATCACTTCAATAAACAAACTGACTTTGCATTTAATGAAAGATATTTGTGAAAAAAAAAAAAGGACTCCGCCACACTTCCTTTGGTGCTAAATCCAAAACTTTCAGGTAAAAATAAGTTCAGCTGACGGTCCCGCTGTTCAGTTTCACCATTGCAAATGTAGAGTAACATACTAGTCGCGCAGTCCATCAATAAAACAACCATTTAATTGTTAAAACAAAAACAGAAAACCAACTTTTTATTTAGAAAAAAAAAAGGGAAAAGAAAAGAAGAAACAGAGAACCAACTAGTAATTTACATGAGACCATTTGCATTTTCAGACGTTACAAGCTACTTTTACCCAAAAGCACAAATTTGAAAAAAGAGTGAGCACAGGCTTCATTTGAGTTCATTTAGGTTAGCTGCGGTGGCCATGGATGCCGCCACTCCGCCAGATTCAGCAATCACTTCCGCGTCCCTCCGCCATGGAAACTGCACCTCCGCCGCATACACCGCCTCAGCATCTTCTTTTGTCACCGCCTTATCCACGGGCAGCTTCTCCGTCGCATCCTATATATAAAGTCACCATCTCCATTTCAAATAATTAACGATACAATAAATTTTTATAATATTGTTTTATAATTCTTATTTTTTTTTCTTAAAGTCTTTTAAATAAAAAAAATGGCATTAAGATAATTTTCATGAATCTACTCAAATTGATCCGAGACTAAATACGAATCCGGAATACCAAACCTTTTAGAAAAAAGAAAAGAATATTTAAATAGGTCTTTTTAAAAAATATTAAAACACTTTAGTTCCCATATCAAACAAAATTAACAATTTTTAATCATGCCTCCTTTTTTAATTGATCAAAATTGTTTTTTTTTTTTTCGAAAATTACAATTTGGTGTATCAGTTCTAAAATATGAAAGAAAATAAAAATAACATTATAGCATTTGAGATGAGATGCGTAATGTTTATGATATATATATATATATATATTAGTGTATTTTAAAAACGAAAATCTATACTACTGAACATTAATCAATCACTTGCTTTCAATTTTTTCATAAGAGAAATAATTTTTACATATCTCATTTTTTTAAAATATCTCCTCAACACCTCTCATTTATCTTTATTTTTATGTTTTTATTACATCATATTACGCATTATACTTATAATTTTTTTCTCTCTCATTTATCTTTATCTTTATGTTTTTATCACATTATATTACATATTATGCTTATATTTTTTTTTTCTCTCTCACTGAGTGTTAAATAGCATTTGAAATGTCTAAAAATTATTTTTATTTTTATAAATAAATATTATTAACTAGTAATATTTTTAGAAGGTTTAATAAAACAAGGGCTCGAGTCACCTTACCTCGCTCATGTCTCAAACGTGAGCGTCATGTTTAAAACGTTGTGCATAATTGTAATGGTGCTCTTACCGTTAAGATATCGGAAAGTTTCGTCATGTCTTGTACTCGCATGAAGTGGCTGTTGAGAGTGGCTGCCGCTTGTGCCATTTCCCCCACACCACCGGACCTCACCTTCTTCTCTCCAGTGGCCCTAATCTCCGCGGCACTGATCGCAGCGGCATCGTTTTGATCCACCGGTTTATCCCCAACCGATATGGCCACCGCTTCCAGAGCGTCTCCGATGGTTATGGGGTCGCCATCTATGGCAGCCGAACCGATACCGGTGGGCACCACCGGAGCGTGAGGCTCCACGCGGTTTCCCAGGACCTGGCCGTCTTCCACGGCGCTGGAGGCACTGAAAACGTCGCCGTATTTGATGGGTACGTGGCCTGCTTGTGGTTTCTTGGGCTGGCCATGACTCATTGTTTTTGCTTGAAAGTGGTTTGGTGTCGGTGTAGTTTCCAAAGAGTAGATGTGTTGATTTGACCGTGGTTGAGGAATAAGTGAGTATTGGAATATTTTGGATGATGCATGCAGAACACGTGTTAGTTGGGCAGAGACAAAAGTTGAAGGTGGCGTTTAGTTCTACGTCCACCTCAGAAGACATTGCTCTTAGTTGCTATGTAGTGTAATGATACACGTGCTTTTAGTGTGGGTGTAAAAACACGGTGGATATATACGTTGCGTAGTCTTTTATTATTATTATTATTATTATTTAATGCGTATCTTTGGTGGTTGTTCTATGTGCACGTTAAACGTAGTCCCCACACATTTACATTGTTTATGAAAGGAGTGACAGTAACATAATACTAACATACTTCTTTTAATTCATTCTTTTTTAATTAATTAAAATCTATTAAATATTATAAATTTATAAGTAATGACTCTCATTAAATAAGAAATAAAATTTATATAATTTTGTAATTTTTAATAAATTTTAATTTATAATAAAAATATGTACTTAAAAAGGTACATTAAAAATCTGTTAAAAAAAATCAGTTCTTTAAATGAATTTCAGTAGTCCTTAGCAGCTGAAGAATACCCTCGTTTACCCAAAAAAGGTACGTTAAAAAGTGTGTAAGTAACATTTTCCTATATGAAATTTAGTTGAAGATCAGCAAAGATGAGTTGAGATTGTCATATTATATATGTATATAGATAGATGCATAATAAATTTGAAGAAGAAAACATCACGTTACGTATACGTATCTTTAAAATTCGAAGAAAAATATGTTAAATAATTTATGTGTCTTGTTGATAATATTTGTGTCATTAAGCACTATGGATTTTAATGTGTTGCTAAAATTTCCAGTGACACATCCAAGTGCTGTATATTTTAGCAGAAGCATGTTTCAATGTGGTGAAGCCATTTCGTTGTGGTTGATTTTTTTTTCATGAATTTATGTTCATGACTTTTCCTTTATTGGAATATCTAGAATCGAAGATATCCTAGTGTCATTGCCCGACTGTTTTGGGTTTACCAAGCACTTCATTACTGATTTGAAAAAAATAATAATAAATGCCATGTTCGTATGGGATAACATAAAACATCTCCTTTGTAATAGTTGTTAATTTGGCATACTTTCTTGGTAACAAATGATAGGTATATACAACATTTTACCTATGATTCGTAAAAAGTGTGTTTTCTTCAAAGTTGATTTATATTTGAAGATGCCATATAGTTCACCAGGTCATTGAGATTTGGCCGCCAGATTACTCAACTTGGATTGAGATTTGATGAAAGAT
This sequence comes from Spatholobus suberectus, assembly GCA_004329165.1. Taxonomy (NCBI): domain Eukaryota; kingdom Viridiplantae; phylum Streptophyta; class Magnoliopsida; order Fabales; family Fabaceae; genus Spatholobus; species Spatholobus suberectus. The sequence goes on from CM014736.1 coordinate 40,260,723, forward strand.
CTTATCCTGTCCCAAAGTGAGAAATTGGAAGCGAAAAATCTGACCATCACTGACTTTTTCGAACCTTCTCTGGGAAATTCTAATTCCCTGTCAATAATAGTGTACTTCATACTGTCTAGTTCTTCAAGTAACGGTAATGACACAGAACCCTGAGACTCTAGGTTTCTGATCCACCCGCGAAGTAGGAAATTTATGATCTACACAGAAACTTATTGTATTAATTACTGTGATCATGATCATGACAATCATAAGGAAATAAACACTTTAGAAGGATACAATTTAATAACAGGAAAACTTCCTTGAAACCCTACAATCAATTTAAAGAACTTCATAAAAGTTATATTTTAATATACTTTTCTTAAGATTCCAGATAGACAAATGTCAACTGAGTAGCCTGACAAATTTACATGACACAACAAGCAAATGATTTTTTACCTTTATGAGTCAGTTTGGTATTACCCTTTCTACTAAAAGCCAACAGTTATAGAACATGTGTTTCTTACAATGAGGGAAAGGACATTGCCTCCTCTCTCTCACACACAAAAAATGAGGGAAAGGAAAGTAAATAGTAGAAATTAGTTTAAGAATTGATAAATCAAACACATTCCTGCTATTCAATAAGCAACATAGTAGTAGTTCCATATTCCAATTTTGTTTTTGTGTGCATGCTTTTTATCACATAAAATTGACAAACCCTTATATCTTCATGGTTTCAGATTGCAATTAGAAAGAGTAGAAAGACAAGTTTCAAGTTGATTAGTTAGGAATTGCATACCTCAGGAACTTCATCATGAGGGCAGTGACCAGCAGGGCTGATTTGATAATATGGAGCTTCAGGCACCTGCCTTTTAACCTGGAGTCCCCAAACTGGCCTCACCCAGGGATCTTCTTTTCCATACATGAGGCAGATTGGCACATTGTTTGCTCGACATCTAAAATGCAGAAACCGTGAAAATCCTTAACTTGCACATTCGTGCACTTCTAATATCCAATACCAGTTAGAAATCTAGTAATTTCTACCTGGATAAATTTTCACTGAAGGATAATTCCCCTTGAGGAGCAAACATTATTGAAGCAAACGATGCTGCAGCAGCAGGATGCCTTGTGGTTTCAACTATGCGTGAAAAAACATTATCTACGTTTGTTGAATGATCTGTGTAAACCTGACTAAGTACCTGAGCAATACTTTTAGGATCACTAATTTTCTCCCACCTAAAGGATAAAGAAATTATAAAAATCAGGTTAATGGAAAATATATGATTGAGTACTCCTGGAGTTGTACTATCACCAGTTAAGACAATAATGGAATGATGTCTGAGACAAACATCTTGCACATCATGGAGAAAAATAAACCATCATGGACAATCTCACCCATTGGGAGTACATATTTCAGGAAATCTAAAAATTCTTATTATTGGAGAAAAAAACTGCAGTGGCTTCTTCAGCAAAATTAATACCACAAGGCAACTGTGTGACCGTATCACAAAATTTCCAACACAACAATTGTTCTTGTCAATAAAGTTGTGAAGCTTCTTCCAAACAGAACACTAGGTTCATTAAGCAGAGTTTGCAGAGTTTCTTGTTTATCATTCACATATGAATAATTAAGTAGGTAACATGCATGAACTGTACTGATATAGAAGTTCATAACTGAAATATTGAAAACATGTCAGCAAAAAGGAAAGAAATGAGCAATAAATAAAAAATAAATCCATACTTACAACAACTCTGTAAGTCTCTTTATACTTGAAGGTAGGGGGAATGTTCCAGCCCATGGAAATATTTTGGCTAGTCTTGGATTTTTTATTGGATTAGGCAGAAACCCCCAAAAAGGTGTTGCATTAAGCAACGTGACACCTTTCACTAAATGAGGGTTGCATGCTGCAAAATATAATGCAACAAATCCTCCTAGTGAGTTGCCCACAAGATAGACTGGTTCCCCAATGACCTGTAACAACAAACTAATTTGGATCATTGCTTCAATAAAAAATTTCCACAAGCAAAGTAGCTTCTGAATAAAAGTTCACAAAATCCTACTAAGCCTTGAAATTATAGATTATCAAAATCCTTTCGGTCAACTATATTTCTCATTAGCAATGTTAATGTGATTATAATGACATATAGAACAAAAGATTGCAGAAGGTCAGAAAGATCTTAGAAAGACAAAATCTTTAAAGTAAAAATATTGCAGATATATTCTGTTATGTGGACTTTCATTACAAATTTGAGTAAACATCACAAGTATATAACGAAACATTAAAATACTGATGATCATACATGGTTTTCTTGGTAGCAGACAAAAAGAATATTTGCAGTATAGATTAATTCAATGGTAGTGACAATATTTTTATTGGCAAGGTACTGATGGTTTGACAGTCAACAACAGATATTGGAGTTGGGACCAATGGTGCACTCTCAGAACAAATGGGGTACCAGAAATATCACGACAATTGTAGTTTTTGAAATAAAAATCAAGCAAATCATGCCTTGGTAATTACCATCAGTGCAATACAAATCAAGCTTTAGTTGTCAAATAGTTATTATACTTGCAGAACTAGATGTGCATGAGAGGGACCACCGGAACAAAAAGACTGCAAAAATCCCAAAATCATGATATAATCATCCTGAAGTCTTTCTTAGTACGGCATATATGAAAAATAAGTCATTTGAATAAAATAACCTCGCCTATTGTTCCAACTATATACTACCACAAACATTAACAAACAAGCAAACTGGGCAATACTATAAATGTAAACATACTATGGTGCTACACAATGTTATAAATTATTTGTCTGATTAAAATATAGATACAGTCCACATATAATCCTTCTTCTGATACTTAAGAAACGAATATTACAGCTTAAGAAAATGTTAGGAGAAATCCAGAAGTAAATTCTCCTGCAACATTTTTCAGTATATATTTTGAGCAAACATAAACAGGACTGAAATAGCTAAAAATTGGCTTGGCTGCTATCAAACACTGTGCTGACCGAAATCATGAATTAATTGTCTCAAGTCTTTCTTATTGCCACAGATATTAAAAATAAGTCATTTGAATCAAATGATCTCACTTATTGCCCCAACCATATCCCACCATGAATATAAACAAAACCAGCAAACTAGTTAATACTATAAATTTCACCATACTATGAAGGTGTTACACAAAGCTATAAATTATTTGTCTGGTTAAAATATGGATGCGATCCTTTTTCATAATACTTAAGCAAGGAATTATACAGCTTAAGAAAGTATTAAAAGTATCAAACTCAAGAGTTCAGACAACTTGGTCATAGAGGGTCTGGTAACATGTCATGAACCAACTAGCCTAAAAGCTTAAAATGTTAGTTATATACACATGAATGGTTTTATATGTATCTAATAAGAAGAAATCTAAAACTACAGAGGAAAAAAAGCAAACCCAGTTGGGAATTCACCTGGGAACAGTTTTCAGCAAATAGTTTGAGGCTTTGAGCAAACAAAAACTGGACTCAAATAGCTAAAAATCACATGCTATCAACAAACAGTGCATGTCCCTTACCTCCTCTATGAAGCAACGAACTTGATCTTGCCATAAATCAACTGAGTAAACAAGCTTAGTCGCCCACGGTTCAGTTTCATCCCCGAAACCCCATGAAGAAATACTTCTATTTGATGCAGCCCCTTCCTTAGACCGAGGAGCAGGATCTTCAAAAGGCAAAGACATCCCTTGGCCTAGAAAATCCAGAGCCCACACTCTAAAGTCACGCCCCAAATCCTTCAGTTGCTTCTCATAATGGAAAGAGCCAACACCAAAACCTGGCAGAAAGAGAACATGTGGAGAATCCGTGTGTTCGCACCCAGCCTTCTCATAGTGCACGCTGAGTTTAGGCTTCCATCCCCAAAAGCAACTACTTATTGGAGCACCAGATTCACCGTTTGAATCATCAGGTAGACCTGGAATCAGAACCTCGGTTGCAGGCTCCTCTATCCTTGAAATATCCCTTGCTTCTTCTTCACCAATCACATAACCATCATAACTTCCACTAAAAACCTTGAAATTGAGTCTTTTAGAGTCTCTTAGCTGCACCCGACCCATATCATAAAATCCCACAGACCCACATGTAGAAATAGTGTTGGTGAAATAAACTCCAAGTTTTCCTATAGAGGAAACTCTTGATTGACGTGGATGCAAACTCTTTTCAACTAATTTCCACTTTGAGTTCACAACTTGACAGCATGGTGCTGACCCATATGAAAGAGTTTCCATGCCCAGAAACCGTGTTCTGCACTAACCAGCAACAAAAAATATCATTCAGTGCAAATTCAACTCGATTCTCTCTGTGATAGACAAGGAGAGCCAATTTTAACAAAGAAAATTTCATAGTTCTGAACTCCAATTTTTATTTATTTTTTTCCTTTATTTTACTAGCAAACAAAGCAAGTAATGGATTAACTGTTTTCACAAGAAATTAGTACAAAGATTTTGTAGCCAGAACTTAACAGAAAATATAGCAATTTGAATTTGGAACAGACCAGGCAGTGGCTTTTCATAGATAACAAATAATTCAAATTAAAAAAAATATATCTGTCCGAGCTTAAACAATCAGTATCATTAAACCTTGACTTGTTTACGGAAACTTTACCTTTTATTTTAATGAAAGAAGCACGAAAATCTGCTGCTTCCCTAGTATACTTCAGATTTTTCAGAGTTTAGAACAAGAGGTACAGACACGGATATGTTTCTAGATCCCCTAGATATATATGTTTCGAGTTGCTTGAAAGATTCTCCTTCCATTTTAAACCAAGAAAAACCGACATAGGGAGTTAATTATTTATAATATCATACAAAAAAGAATTCTTATATATATAAAAAAGAAGAATGCTAATAACATATTCTCTAACACATTTTTTCTAACACATTCTTTTTAATTAGTTAAAATTTATTCAAAACTATAAAATTAGGAAAGAGAAATATTAAATAAGATATAGGACCCACAAAATTTGTGATTTCCTATAAATTTCAACCGACTAATATGGTACCCATGTAATTGCACGGATCGCATTGATATTTCACGCATGTTTCAAAATAATTAATTTGGATATAGTAATAAGTTCTAGATAGGACTCTTTGTTTTATTATATAGGAATATATTTTGGGTTGTCATTTAAAATTTTGAAATAATCTTGACAATTATTAAGGAAAATGTGACTGATAAAAATAAAATTTAGGATGATTATTATACTTATATTGTAAAATGAAAATATTTTGTAGTATTTGTTTATACAAATTATATTTTATGTAATAATTATTGCGTTATGTAATAATTTTATATAAGAACAAAAGTATATTAAAATAGAAGTCCTATGAAAGATAAAAAAATTAAAGCAATGTTTATACATTTTAAGCCATGAAAAAAACATTAAATAAGTTCTTTTTAAAAATTAATTTAAACACCCATTAAAGTCAAAACTTAACTTGAGGCATGAAGTGGAACTCCTAAAGCCAAAGATTATTGACAATAAAATATATAAACAGTAGTTTAGTTTTTAGCTTTCGTAGGACTTCAACTTTTAATATACTTTTTTTGTTTGAGCATGTTTGTTCTTAAATTCTAAAACTCATGCAAAATCATAGTCAAATTATAAAACTCATGCAAAATAAAGTCTAAAATTGATAAAGCGAAGAACAATTATAAGTCGAGTGAAGTGTGGAGTTACAATTGATGAAGTAGAAAACAGGAGAAATAATTTAAAGAGAGCCTTTCATGTGTTTAGATAAGACTTTGTTTTATGAGAAAATGGGCTATGTACTGACAGTGTAAAGCAGTTTTACACTGTCATCCAATCACAATCCACTATGTATGGTAAGTTTGTTAACTTTTATAATAATTATCTTAAAAGTCATACCAACGATGACTTCTAATTGGTTGACACTGTAAAACTGCTTTACACTAACAGTGCATAGCCATTAAACTCTTGTTTTATTATATAGTAATAGATAGAGTTTTAATATTGATTTTGAAATTTTACAATTTTCTTTTTATTAATAATTTTTCTTTATAATAAAGAAGTTAATATAAATTTTCCTTTCTATTAATAATGGATAAAAAAGATATATTTTGTAATTTAATTATAAATAAAAATTTAATAAATCAATACAAATTTATGATAACATTTTATATAACATACATTTCCCATACATTACATGTTTAAAATTTTATTAAATTTTTACTATTTTTCTTAGTTCAAAATTTTTAACATTATTTTATATTTATAATTTACTATATAGCTCAAATATTTAGATGAAAATTTAAAATTCAAGAGTTTTTGGTAGAAAAAAATTATCAAAGTAACTAAATTTACCTAATTTTAAAAGCAGAACTTAATTGTCTTTAAAAAAAATAAGAAATCAAAATCTTATACAATTCAAATGAAAAGAATAAAAAATACAATTAAATCTCATTATTTTATATCAAAGTCCTTAATCTTCTTTTTCTTTTGTAAAAGATTAGTCAAAAGAAAAGAAAATGTACACTTGGTTTAGATATCAAAGCCCAACATACCATTGTTCAAATTTGAAAAAAAAAATTATAGTCTATAATAATTACATGACTTGATTAGGATAAATTAGTGTCTAACTTGATTTTAAGATTTTAATGTTCTTAAAAAAACTTTTTAATGTTCTTAAAAAAAAGAGAGAAAGAAATAGGATCTTGTTGACCTGTTATTTGACTGTGTAGTCACCCCCCCCCCCCCCCCCCCCCCCCCTTTTGGTGGAGGATTGATTAAGTAAAAAATAGGCAGGAAATAATTCAGAAAAAACTTATCATATGTTTAAATGGAATTGTTTATTTGTATCAAAAAAATTATAGATAATCGACAACCAAAACTTCTAATACTTTAGAAAATAATAGCAATCAAAATTTAGCTCGTTGGCTTTAAATAATAATGAAAACATATTATTGTATTCAATTATTCATATTAGATATTGTACCAAAAAAATTATTCATATTAGACAAAGATTGGACTACGTGAAAATCAAGTTTCTAAATAAAATATTAAATCAACCATGTTTATAACTTTGATATAAGTAATTCATGATGTTGTCATTTGCTCACTTCTTTACACTTTATGTTTATAAAAAATTCAACTCACAATTGAAGCATGTAAACATAATGACTTTCAGTTTTAAATAAACTTACAAAATTATTCTGCAATTAAAGAAATAATCATTGACCTTGTAAAGCCATTTATGATATTCTTTATATTAAAATACAATTACAAAATTGTGGCACACATATACCTTTTGGCAATGGAGACGATTCTTCGATTCAATATCCTCAATTTCTTCTTGAATTAGCAATATCTTGCATACAGTACTCTAAAATAATTAGAATGTGTTTCTCCATAGATTTAAACAATTCAAATCAATCTCAAAAACAATTATGGGGAATAAAAGAGTACTTGCAAAAAGATTTTAATTTTTAAAGATTACCCAATTTAGGATGCTTTCACTACCAAAATTTTTTTTTGAGATGCTTTCCTTTCCTCTATCAGCTGACTCAAAATACTAATAATATTCTTGCTTGGAAGACACATTAAAGTCAATATATCAATGTACGGTTGAAAAAATGAAGTAGCAATATGAATAACTAAAAGGTCTAAATTTTTATAAAATATAATATCAAGCACCAACAAGAAAAGATGAAGACCATAATTGTAATCCACAGCAATAATTTGTACAAGCTATCATGAGATATTTTAATGAGCGAACATTAACATTCCATTTTTATAAAATATATTATCAAGCACCATTGAGAAAAGATAAAGGACCTACTTTTCAACTTCTTAATATTGTAAATAGAAGGCCAAAGCAATCAATGTATATGATCAACCAACTAAAAATATATTTCTTCTTAAAAGCAAAGAATCAACCAACTAAAAAATCATAAGTCCCCTTATATTGCTCATCCATGGCAGGAAGAAGCATTGTATACCTATAAAAAATAATGAATAAAAAATGAAAATATAAAACATACTTATGATTTCTTCTCGATGAAAGAATCAAACTAAAATCACTTACCTTAAATTCAAAATTGATAAATACAATAAATCATAAGTTCTTTACACTACTCATCCATGGCAACAAGAAGAATCTTTGAAGTATACCTACAAAAAATAGTAAATAAAAAATGGAAATAGGTCAAATCAAGAGACTCATGCAAAAGAGTATGAATTCTTTCTTGCCTCTAAGCAATAATGAAGCTGTTGATGATGAAGGAGGACCTAGCAATGTTGGTGATGGTGGTGGCGCACCATGTTTCTTCTTTTTATTTGTCATTTTTCAGATGAAAGGGTCTGATGAATCTAAGAGAAATAGGAGAAAAAAAAAAGGAGTAAAAGAAGAGGAATAAAAATAGGGTCTATAGAAAACAATCATATGAGAAAAGGAGAAGGAAGATGAAAGGGTGATGAGAGAAGGAATAAAAATGAAAAATAAAATTAACAGTGTGAGAGTTATCCTTGATAACTTAAAGGATGGAGACAATGTTTTAATTATAAATTAATTGTGAAGAAAAATAATTAAATAAAATAATGTGGAAAATTAACATATTAAAGGTTAAGTATTCAAATTCAAATATTTGATTTATATTAACCATAATAAAGATGCACGATGTTGTGTGGTGAACACGAGAGAAGATCTCCGGTGAGCTCCTACGGTGGTTGTTGGCGTCTCCGATGGTGGCACCTACAAAGACTCCGATGCCTAAGTCAATAAAGGTGCAAGTGCGAGTGAGAATGAGAGAGAGAGCGTGTGTACCTAGTGAGTGTGGGGTCCTTTATATAGAGTGTCTTGGAGGGAAATTCCGTTAAAGTTGGGTGCCACGTGGCAGCATGTGTTTGGGTGCCTTACTACACGCTTTCCCTCCCATTAGGCGCTTTCCATGTCACACCGAGATAGACATAAAGTTGGTCTGGGATAGCAGGGAATTACTATTCAGGGTATCCATAGTTGTGCCAGCTAGGGTAGGTGGCATGCAGGCTGACTTAGAGCTGTATGCCCGAGTAACCTCCATAACAGTTACTCCCAAGCCAGTGATGCTTAGAAAAAGCATCGTCAACTTAAGAGTTTGAAATGGCCATTGGAATGATATTGCCCCCAAGTCGATAATGTTTTTAGTAGAAATGTTGCCGACTTAATGCTATTCGGGATCGAGGAGTTGGCCTATGTCTTTTCATCTTATCAGACAGTTGTGTCGCACATTTGGGATGACCAAGGCACATTAAATGTGCAATGATTCAATATCTTGAAGTTTGCAGTTCCTCGAATTCTAAGAGATTTTGGCGGTTATGTGGTTTTCAAATTTATGGGTTTGGGCCTAACCATCATGGAGGCCCGTATAATATATGCTTTGGTTTTAACTGTTTTATCACGTGTATTTTCACTTTACTATTGTCCTCTTTCTTTTTTCACGAGAGCTCCCTTCTGTCACCTACAACTTTTTTCTTCCGACAAGAGTTGCGACACTTCTTCTTAACACTGTTCACCTTTGGACATCCACTTTACTTTTCATACTAAGGTAATGCTCTCATCTTTATCCTTCATTTTTATTGGGTCCTTTCTTGTACTATATCGTGTATTTTTATTTTTGTTTCGTCGAAGATGGACTTGCGTTGACGTAATGTGATGCCCTACTATAATAAGACATACATTCATTTTAATCTTTTGTTGGTTAGAAACGTCGTATTGATTTAAAACTTATACGTATTTATTTTTCGCAAACTTTTAGTATTCCAAAGAGACATTATATAAAGAACCATGATCATGAAATAAACATCAAGTCTTATATACAAAGTCAGAGTACATATATAAGGAATACATCAACAAATGCAACAAAAATACATCCTAAAAATCCACCCGTAATTGTACAACAAAATGACCTATGTTAGAGCAGTATAGGTCTATACTAGGTCACCCCATCCTATAAAATCTACAAAAGTCATACATAGAGTCGCCATCACTGCAAGTCCTCAAAGTCCATCTACTTGTACCACGATCATATATGAAAAGAAACAAACATGAAAGTAGTGAGGTTTTTATAAAAGCCTCATTCGTTTTCTTAATAGGCTACAAACAATAATTCAAACAACTAACTGGGGAAATCCTAAGGTTTGACCTACGTTATTACAACTCAATCTCAACCTTTACTAGACATATGGATTCATACCTATCTCTGATGATTTACTTTAACCATCAGGAATCACTGGAAAGTAATTGGGAGTTCGTATAATCCTTCACAAGGTATAGACATTTATGTCGTAATCATCATCCTCAATGAAAGGGCCATATGCCCATCAGGGATATACACTACACCAATCATGGTGATGCTGAGTAGGCGTCATGGTTACCAAGTCAGTTTACATGATTTATCTAGGCTCAGGGCGTTAACCTGACCATTGGAACGTTCACAACTTGGTACCTTTACCCTCAAGACCCCAACAATGCTCCTCCATATTCATGGATTATATGAACCATATTTTTCACCAGTTCTTAGACTAGTTTGTGGTAGTCTTCATCAACGACATATTTTGGGACTGTACAGTTAATGATAACTTAAAGAAATTAATGAGTGCTACCAATGCCAACAAGATGCATCTACTTTTCGGTAGCTTGTCACTTAAGAACTCCACAGTTAAGCGTGCTTAACTTGGAGCGATTCTAGGATAGGTGACCTTTTGGGAAGTTTCCCAAGAAGTGTGTGAGTGAGGACAAAGCACGCTGAAAAGTCTTGTGTTGGTTTGTGGGGACAGTCACTGATCCTAAAAACGGCCAAGCGTTACAAAGTGGTATCAAAGCAAAGCCTCTCTCCTAGTACGGTGTGGTTCGAGAACAAACCAATCGGAAGCTGGTAGGCATGTAACATCCCGGGCATTGATAAGGGCTGAGAGTGATCGACGGTGCAAAAGAGATGAGGCACGAACAAGGAGCTGCACTTAGCAGGCTTCCAGCAGGAAGGGCATATGAATGAATCGAATACACACCGAAATGAGAGGGATCCAGAGACTGTGCAGGTATGGGATTATACGGTTAAAGATAGTTTAAAGGAACTAATAAGTGCTATCTATACCAACAAGATGCATCTACTTTTCGGTAGCCTATCACTTAAGAACTCCACAATTAAGCATGCTTAACTTAGAGCAATTTTGGGATGGGTGACCTCCTAGGAAGTTTCCCAAGAAGCGTGTAAGTGAGGACAAAGCACGCTGAAAAGTCTTATGTTGGTTTGTGGGGACAGTCATAGATCCTGAAAGCGGTCAGGCGTTACACGCAACACTCCATCTTCTGTGCACGACAGTCATAGTGGTTGCCTAGCGGGTTTTGTTGCTAACTGGATTTCAGTCTCTAGTACTGCCTCCGTCTCAGCCTGCTGGCCAGCAACAATCCTCCAAGGTTCGTAAGGGTGCCGGAGACCACATCGGTTCTTTAGCTGCTCCTATTGCTATTTGCGGGATGGTGGCCATCTGAGGTGGTGAGAATAGATAGAGGGCCACGAGAAGGAGAGATGAGCAGCCCTTGACAATCGACCCAAAGGAACCACCTCCGCTAGAGATTACCATTTGCCCCAACATTCTAGAAAAATCCCGAAGTCATCTGAAAGCTGTAAGGATGCCATATGGCCTAAATGAGGTGTTGGAATACGCTAAGGCTTGGGCGTAATTTCTGGATTTGATGAAGATCCCTTCTAACACTGGGAATACCTCCAAGATGGCTACGTTGGCAAAGAGTGACACTAAGGTTGTTCTACATCAAGTGTCTCAAATAAATGAATTTGACTGATCTTCCAACATTTTTGATAGGGGGATGGGAAAAACAATTCGAAACGTGGAGACTACTCTGGAGGACTTTCATGACGTGGCTAGAACTCGGTCGTGCTTTAACCAAGCCGCATTGGACGCACTGCCAGGCCGCTTGGAATTAAGTAGGAGTGTCATTGATATGTCCTTGAACATTGTGGCTCTTGGGGATGACGGTCGCATCTGTTCGCAAGGCCGGAAAGATTGTGAAGAGTGCCACCCCTGAGGCACACCTTCGAGAATTAGAAGAAACCTTTGCCCAACTGGCAAAGTACAACATAAGACTGAACCCTAACAAATGCGTGCTGAATGTTTTGGCGAGAAAAAATTTAGGGTATATGCTATCTGAAAGGGGCATCAAATTAAACTCAGAGAAATGTTAGGCTATACTAGAAATGACGAGCCCTCAGAATGTAAAAGAGGTCTAGAAATTGACAGGGTGGTTAGCTGCGTTGACGAGGTTCATAGCCAAATCGACACATAATGCTCTTCCTTTTTTCTGACTTTTAAGGAAAGGCAAACCTTTTGAATGGACTGAAGATTGTGAAGCTGCGTTTAAAAGGTTGAAAGAGACTTTGTCATCCCCCCTCTACTCACCAAACCCGAGTCGGGTGAGGTCTTGTGCTTGTATTTAGCTATGGCTAACGAAGTTGTGAGTGCCGCATTAATATGAGAGACATCGGAGGGATAAAAGTCGATCTACTTTGTAAGCAGGGCTCTCCAAGGAGCTGAACCGAGAAATCCTAAGATGGAGAAGGTCGTATTCGCTTTGGTGATGGTGGCAAGATGATTAAGACCATACTTTCAATCGCATCAAATTGTAGTAAGAACAAATCAGCTAATCCGGCATATTTTGCATAAGCCTGAACTAGCCAAGAGGATGACGGCTTGGACCATAGAGTTGTCAGAGTATGGGATTCGGTATGAACCAAGGCAGGCACTGAAAGCCTAAGCGCTAGCCGACTTCATTGCAGAATTGACTCTTGTAGAATCTTCATGTGGAACTTTGACCTGGACTATTTTTGTTGATGGGTCATCCAATGAAAAGGAAGCGAAGTCGGCATAATGCTGGAATCGGCAGACAGCGTTGTGTTAGAGCAGTCTTTGACTTTTACATTTCCCACTTCTAATAACCAAGCAGAATATGAAGCGTGTATAGTCGAACTCATTATGGCAGCCGACATTGGTGTCACGTCCTTGCGCGTATGCAACAATACTCAATTGATGATTTCGCAAAATAACGGGGGGTACCAAGCTAAAAAGCCGATATTACAAAAATACCTGGCAAAAGTCAAGACTCTCCTCGCAAAATTTGATAGTATAGGCTTCGTCTACATCCCCCGAGGGAAGAATGTTAGGGCGAACATCCTATCCAAGCTGGCTAGCACAAAGTCTTATGGCAATAATAGGACGATCATTCAACAGATAATTCACAACCTAACCTCGTGATGGCGATAGAGTCGGAGTAGAGTTGGATGTCCCCTATTATTGACTATCTAAAAGAAAACATCACTTCGGAAGACAAGAAGGAAGCAAGGAGGCTAGAAAGGTCAGCGACCCATTTCTGTATTATTAATAACAAACTTTATCAGTGCGGTTTTCTCCCAACCCCTGCTTAGATGACTGAGAAAGCCGAATTCTGAATATGTGATGGCAGAAATACATGAAGGATGTTGCGACCAACAGTTAGGGGGTAGAGCACTAGCCAAGAAGATACTTAAAGCAGGCTATTACTGGCCGACACTAGAAAGCGACGCCATGGAGTTCACAAAAAAATGTGATGGATGCCGAAAATGCTCCGACATTCATTTCGCGCCCCCTGAAGATCTGAGTACAATCACTTCCCCTGGCCTTTCATTTGGTAAGGGATTAACATACTCAACCCCTTTCCAAAGGCGTTGGGCCAATAAAAATATTTGGTGGTAGTGATTGACTACTTTACCAAATGGATTGAAGCAGAGGCACTAGCCACTATCACGGCAAGGAACGTCGAGAACTTTATATTTTGACAAATTATTTGTAGATTCAGAATACTGAATGTTCTAATATCAGACAACTGCACGCAGTTCACAGACAAAAGCTTCCAGGGAATCTTGGTCGAGTTAAAAGATTAAGCAGCATTTTACGTCGTCGAACATCCCTAAACGAATGGGTAGGCAAAAGCGCCAAACGAAGTCATTCTTCGAGGACACAGACGACGCTAATGTTGTGTGGTGAACACAAAAGAAGATCTCTTATGAGCTCCCACGGTGGTTGTTGGCGTTCCCGATGGTGGCACCTGCAAGGACTCCGATACTTAAGGTAATAAGGGTGCAAGTGCGAGTGAGAATGAGTGTGTGTGTGTGTGTGTGTGTGTGTGTGTACCTAGTAAGTGTGAAGTCCTTTATATAGAGTGTTTTGGAGGGAAATTCTATTAGAGTTGGGTGCCATGTGGCAGCGTGTGTTTGGGTGCCTTACTACACGCTTTCCTTCCTATTAGGCGCTTTCCATGCCGCACCGGGATAAACGTAAAGTTGGTCCAAGAAGCAGGGAATTGCTATCCAGGGTATCCATAGTAGTACTAGCCGGGGTAGGTGGCATGCAAGCTAACTTAGAGTTGTATGTCCAAGTAACCTCCAAAACACACAGGAAATCAAAAATTAATTATTGGGAATAGTCAATATTTATTACGAATATTAATGGGAGTTGGATTTTCATTTTTAAAGGTTAAGTATTCAAATTCAAATATTTGATTTATATTAACTATAATAAATATGCATGAAAAATTGAAAATTAATTATTAAGGGTAGTCAATAGTTATTATGGGTATTAATGCGAGTTAAAATTTTTGTTTTTAAGTGATAATTTATTTTTATTTGTAAATATGTTTTAATCTAAATTTCCTTTTAGTAAGGTGTAAAGAAGAGTATCTTGGAAGGCATTACACCACATGAGGACACATGGCAATACTTTTCTCCAAAACAAGTTCTAAATGTGTGTGTGTGTGTGTGTATATTATATATATATATATATATATATATATAGATATAGATATAGATTTATAATAATATAGAATTTTTGTCCATATTAAATTATTTTCGTAAATTAAATCTCTATTACTTGTCCATTCCATTTGAAATTTGGAATTGATCATCATTGAATTTTTTTAATAGAAATGCACATAATTTGGAGAAGAGTCATCTAGAGTGAAATATCGATTTTATATTAAGTATGATTTTAAATTCCCTAAATTAAAATATTAATTCATAATAATATGGAAGTTTTGTCCATATTAAATTATTTTCATAAATAAAATTCATATTAATTATCCATTTGAAATTTGAAATTAATCATCATTTAGTTTTTAATAGAAATTTCGATTTTAAATTGAATTAGCTACAAAAATAATATGAAATGAGTAAAAATTGCCTGATTTCAAT
Source organism: Spatholobus suberectus (assembly GCA_004329165.1). NCBI lineage: Eukaryota > Viridiplantae > Streptophyta > Magnoliopsida > Fabales > Fabaceae > Spatholobus > Spatholobus suberectus. The sequence continues at coordinate 40,275,977 of CM014736.1, forward strand.
TTTTAATGGAAATATCTATTTTAAATTAAGCATTATTTTAAATAGCCTGAATTAAATTATTAATTCATAATAATATGAAAATTTTATCCATATCAAATTATTTCCTTGAATAAAATGTATATTAATTGTCTATTTGAAATTTGAAATTAAGCATCATTTAAATTTTTAATAAAATTTTTTATTTTAAATTGAATTAGGTACAGAAATAATATGAATAAGCAAAAATTGCCTGATTTAATTTTTTAATGAGAATATCCATTTTAAATTAGGCATCATTTTAAAATGCCAGAATCAAATTATTAATTCATAATAATATGGAAGTTTTGTCCATATTAAATTATTTTTGTAAATAAAATCTATATTAATTTTCCATTTGAAATTTTGAAACTAAGCATCATTTAAAATTTTAATAGAAAATTTTATTTTAAATTGAATTAGCTAAAAAATAATATGTAATATCTATTTTAAATTAAGCATCATGTAAATAGCATAAATTAAATTATGAATTAATAATAATATAGAATTTTTGTCCATATTAAATTATTTTTGTAAATAAAATCTATATTAATTGTCCATTTGAAATTTGACATTAAGCTTCATTTAAATTTTTAAAAGAAATTTTTATTTTAAATTGACTTAGCTACAAAAACAAATATGAAATAAGCAAAAATTACTTGATTTAAATTTTTAATGAAAATATCTATTTTAAATTAGGCAACATTTGAAATTACCTGAATTAAATTATTAATTCATAATAATGTGGATGTTTTGTCCATATTAAATTATTTTTGTAAATAAAATCTATATTAAATTTTCATTTGAAATTAAGCATCATTTAAATTGTTAACAAAAATTTTGATTTTAAATTGAATTAACTACACAAATAATATAGAATGAGCGAAAAATGCCTGATTTAAATTTTTAATGAAAATAACCATTTTAAATTAGGCATCATTTTAAATTGCCTGAATTAAATTATTAATTCATAATAATATGAAAGTTTTGATCATATTAAATTGTTTTCGTAAATAAAATCTATATTAATTTTCCATTTGAAATTTGAAAGTAATCATCAATTATTTTTTAATAAAAATTTCAATTTTAAGCTGAATTAGTTACAAAAATAATATGGAATGAGAAAAAATTTCCTAATTTTGATTTTTCATGGAAATATCTACTTTAAATTAAGCATCGTTTTAAATAGCAAGAATTAAATTATTAATTCATAATAATATGGAATTTTTGTCCATATTAAATTATTTTCATAAGTAAAATCTATAGTAATTGTCCATTTGAAATTTGAAATTAAGCATCATTTAAATTTTTAATAGAATTTTTTATTTTAAATTGAATTAGCTAAGAAATAATATGGAATGAGAAAAAATTGCCTAATTTAAATTTATAATGAAAATATCCATTTTAAATTAAGCATCCTTTTAAATAGCCTGAATTAAATTATTAATTCATAACAATATGAAATTTTGCATTAAATTGTTTTTGTACATAAAATCTATATTAATTGTCCACTTGAAATTTGGAATTCATCATCATTTTATTTTTTTAAATAGAAATGCACAAAATTTGGAGAAGAGGACACGTAGGCTTTCTGATAAATCTTGAATTAGAAAGAGGAGGAAGAAAATTGGTTGGAGGCGCCACAAACAAGGAAGTTTGATAAGCCTATGAGATCACCACAAGAATGGGTGAGTTCTTGATAAGATCAAATGGTTCAAGCAAGAACCCTAGGAGAGAAATCCTCACAGCTGAATAATTCTATTATTCTTTAATCCCCAATTTAGAATTGGTTTTATACATCATGAGTTTATAAAGAGACTAACTCTTAATAAAGATAAAAACTTAGAAATAAAGAGCATAATCCACAAAGCTGTCCAAGTGGTAAAATATTGTGAGAAACACCACTTGGTCCTAAGTTCTAGTCTGAGCAAGAGCAATTTATATTTATTAATATTTTTTAAACTCGCTTACTAAGCCAAAAACTATAAGAAAAACTTAAGAATTACAAAACCCAAAACCTAAGCAAATATGTCTCAAAACTAAGACCCATGTTATCATATGCAAGTATGGGAATCCTCCTCCATTTGGGCCTCTAGACATAGGATTAAAGCATTGTCCTTATGTCCCACATCCATTAGTTGTCTTGGAATGTCTTCATGAAAGTTAGCAATTAGTTGCTTAAGAGCCTCTTGAGCCTTCCTAGCTCTTCCTCTTGTCATAGGTCCCCCAAGTCCTCCAATTGCCTTGTTGTCCTTGCCACTAGCCGTGCCCTCATCAATTTCTATAGTGAAATTCGTTAATAAGTTGACATGTGGCAGATTAAAATTGTTTGATTAACATGTGACAGATGAATACTCTAGATGGGGATAGTTTTGTATATATTATAGATGTAGATAATAATAATTACCTTAATTTAAAATAATCTTAACTATTTTAATTAAAACATATATATGATGATCATAATCACCTTAATTGCTTCAAATCAAAATATATACTCATTGTAATTACCTTAGTTACTATAATTATGTATTTTTATAAATTAAAAAACATAATAAAAAAATTTAGTAATATTTTGGTAGGAAAAAATCAATGTGGTGCTGTCATGTGACATTTGCATACATGACAAAACCTTCGTTTATATAATATAATAATAAGTTATGATTGATAATAAAATAATAATAATAATAATAATATAATTGATTATTATTCATTATGTTAGAATTTAAGGTAATATAATAACTTATTATCATTATAATATATATTTATAGTAAGTTGTTATAAAATCGTGATAATAAATAAAAACTTACCATAATTATTAAAAAATATTCCATAAAATTTAATAAATTAATTATGGTAATGTATAAAATCAAAATTCATTTAAGATTTAATGATATAATTAATTAATATAATCAAAATATATACTTGTTATAATTATCTTAATTACTATAATTAAATATAATAATGTGTTTATAAGAATTAAAAAAACAAAACAAAAAATCGATGAAATTTATGCAGGAAAAGAATGAATATAGTGATGCCACGTGACATTTGCCCACGCAACAAAACCTTCTTTTATAATACATAATAGATAGATTTATTTTTTATTAATTTTTAATTATTTATTTATCCAAACATCAATTATTATGTAATTAAAATTAATTAGACATCTTATAATTATCCAATATTGACTAAAGCAATGCTAATTAATATAATTTAATTTAAAAATGTATTGATAATTATAATAGAATTGAAATTGGATTGTATTTATGACAATAATTTAATTACAGTTTCATGGACCTTTATATATTTATGGAAATTTAGAATCATTATAAATAATATGAGATTTCTTTCTTAAATTATAACATTTACACTACCTACAAATAATTGTCTTGCAAAAAAGAAACTAATTAATATAAAAAATGCCAGTTATATAATTATGAACAATTTTAAAAATTAATATCTTAAATTAATTTAAAATAATTATACTTACAAATTAGTTTAAAATTTATACACAAATATCTTCCCAAGTTATACTTAAAATATATTATAATAATTATTTTGGTCCTTGAGACTTGTATTAAATTATTGTTATGAATAATAGAATATAAGTAAAAATTTATTGATTAAGTAAAAATTATTTATTGATTTCTATTCAAGACAAAATTAGGGTGAATATAAGTAAAAAATTATTGACTAAGTATATAATTTTTTGAAAAATGAAAAATACTCATTAGTTTATCCTTGATTTCAAAAATAATTACGGAAATTATATATATTATTCTAGTTAGTTATTAACAAATAATTAATTCAAATGTCCAATAGAATTTTTAATTATAATTAAGGTAGTTATTTAAAAGGTAGGTATTTAATAGAATTTTCAAATTCAAAATTTAATATAACTATTTAAAACTCATTAATGTAATAATTATGATGGTTATAATTATGGTCTGTAACTGAACCAAATATTTATGAAGCATTATGTAACGACGTGTATTATCTGAACCTCTCTATAAATGTCACTTGTCATCTAAACCTTGAAAGTTATTCTTAATTGTCACGTGTAATCCAAACCTGTGAATGGATCCTTAAATTTATTGATAATGATAAGAGAGAGTTTATTCAAAGGAGTATGTTAAAGAGTATTTTCCTACTTGCATTAAAGATAACAAAAGCCCAATTTAATATTTTTACTACGTATGAGTCACATATGAAAAAAATATAAATGACTTATATAAAACGAGTTTAAAAAATTATATTCCAAACTTATCTCTATTAAAATTAAAAGGGTTGGGAAAACAAACTTCTTCACATACAACACCACAAATAAAAAAACAATGGAAGGACACAATTTAACGTAGTTTGGTACCTCTAGCCTACATCCACGGGAACATCACCATCCCAAATCACATTACATCCCATTACAAGTTTTCTCGATAAACTTGACAAAACCCTCCCTTCACATAATCCCCTCTCACTTAGGGTAGTGACCCTCTCTAGGCCAGTTTGTGCAACTTGCATCCTAATATTAAAAGAGAAAACAAATCTGTAAAATAAAAATAATATTTTTAAATCTAAATAATATCTTAGAGATATGAAATTGGAAATTTGAATTATTTTCTAACAATTCCTCCCTTAATTAAAATTTTCAAGCTTCCTCTTTAATTAACTCCAATCGTCATGGAAGCTCGTCTCAATCTTCTCCAATCTTGCTGTCTCTCTACAAACTTTGATGTGCTCCCAGCCTCCTCATGCGAGTATTGGATGGTGACACTTCTTGTACTTTCACTAGTGGAAAAAGCACTTTTCACGACACCATTAACAACCGATGTAAAAAAAAATGTAGTGGCAATTTTGTAAATAACATCAAAAGTTTACATTGGTTGTTAAACAATCGATGTAAAATCCCCACATGAAAATTAAAACCGAGCTCCTTCCTTTCACGAACCGCTACACGCGAACCAAACATGACCCACCTCCGACAACACCCACCACCAATGCCACCACCATCACCGACAACACCCACCATTGGCGACAAGCAACCTCCATGCAAACTCATCGAGAACTATGCAAACCACCGATCATGCCCGCGCCCACCACTGTCTTCCACCATCATCCCCACCACCGCACACCCACCAATAGCCACCATAGTATATTTTATCTCTCTCTTTTTCCTTGTTCTTGCTTGGGCTGATTATGTGAGAGTAATTATGAGCTTTTTGTGGGTTGCTGATATTATTAATAATGGTCAAAAGAAATCTTGAGACAGAAACTACAGTTTGTTAGTCCTCATTTTTAATGTACTCCTAGGCAATTTTTGTTAAAGCTTTTTGTGGATTGATTATATTATTAACAATGGTCAAAAGAAATCTTAAGAAAAGAACTACAGTTTAATTATATGTGGGTTAATTGTATGTTTAGTTATATGCTTTATATTCAAGTTATGTATTATGAGTGAACCTTAGTTTCCCATTTGAGATTCAATACAATGATTAAAATGTTAATTGTTGAATTGAATCTTGAATTATAAGGTTGGACAGTTTGGGAAGATTCATTTTTTTATAAATTTGATGAAACTTCGATTTAGTACATTCCGTGTTATGTCTGCGATTGGATACTTGATTGTGGTGGATTTGATGTCACCACTTTCATTTTGTGTACTTGAAAACCAATGCAAAATACTGCCAAAATTTTGTCAAATTTAAGATATAAGGCTTATCATGTACGTATTAACCAAGTATAGAAAAAATGTCTTCCTGAATGGGATAGGGCCAAACCTTTAAAAAAAAAGTGAGATTTACATGCATGAATATATGTTTGTGTGTATCATAGATTGTAATTATGGATCGAAGTTGGATGAATGCAAGTCGCATAAGTGATGAGTATGGGAATGGAGTTGAAAAGTTTCTAGAATTTGCTAAACAAAATGTTGATAATAGTAATGGAAGTTGTTATTGTCCTTATGTTAACTGTTTGAATAGAAACAACTAGAAGTTAAGTTAATACGGAAACATCTTCTATGTGACGGGGTTCTTAAGAGTTATACAATATGGATGTGGCATGGTGAATTGTTAGACATTCATAGTGTGTCCCAAACAGAGCAGGTTGAAGTAGATATGGACGATCGATTATAGGATATGATTTAGGATGTTAGACAAGAGTCTTTTTAATGAGCACATGTGTACAACACTTTGTTCAATGATGCTGAGAAGCCTTTGTATCCAGGGTGCACTAAATTCACAAGTTGTCAACAGTGTTAAGATTGGTGAATGTCAAGGAAAGAAATGGGTGGAGTGATAAAAGTTTCATTGAATTGCTTGAGTCGTTGAAGGACATGCTTCTAGAAGGTATTGCAGAACCGTAACTATGAAGCGATGAAGATACTGTGTCTGATGGGTATAGAGTACAACAAAATACACGTGTACCCTAATGATTGCATATTGTACAAAAAAAGTATGAAGAGATGCATAAGTCTCTCACGTGTGAGGTATTACGCTACAAAGTGAAGGATTGTGATTGTAATAGTGATGAGAACACAATGGAGGGTCCCTTTGCGAAGGTGTTATAGTATCTTCCAATAATTTCAAGGTTTAAGCGATTGTTTACTAATGTAGACAATGCAAAGAACCTTACATGGCATGTAGATAGGAGAAAATGTGATGGACAGCTTCATCATCTAGCTGATTCATCGCAATGGAAGAAAATTGGTTGTTTGTTTCTAACTTTTGGGAGTGAACTAAGAAACCTTAGGCTTGGACTTGCTATGGATGGAATGAATCCCTATGATAACTTAAGCAGTAAGCATAATTCATGGCTTGTTCTCTTGGTAATTTACAACCTACCTTCTTGGTTGTGCATGAAGCGAAAATATGTTATGCCATCTATGATGATTTCGAGCTCAACACAGCTAAAAAATGACATAAATGTTTATCTAAGTCCTATGATTAAAGACTTAAGAATTTTGTGGGAGGAAGGTGTTGATATGTTTGATAGGCGTATCACCATCAAAAATTCATGCTATGTGCAATGTTATTCTGTACCATTAATGACTTTCCAGTATTGGGGTCTTAAGCAAGTATAGTGTTAAAGGGGCATCACGCATGTCCTATTTATGAAGAAGACACATGCTACCTACAACTGAAACATGGAAAAAAGACAGTTTACATTGGGCATCAAAAATTTCTTAGACCTAATCACCCATATCATAGATTAAAAATATGTCAAAAGGATGGTATTGTGTCGACGACCTTAATTGGTGAGCAGGTTTATGAACGGGTGAAGAACATCAATGTTGAACGTGAAAAGACCAAGAAGAAGGCTACTGAGAAAAACATAAGGAAGAAAAGGTTGATGTTCTTTGATATTCCATATTAGTGCCCTCTAAATGTTAGAAATTGTATAGATGTTATACGTGTGGAGAAAAATGTATGCGATAGTGTAATCGGCACGCTTCTAAACATTGAAGGCAAGACAAAGGATGGTGTGAATGCTCGTCAAGATTTGGTTAAGATGGGTGTACGCCTGCAGTCAGTAGGTAAGCAGACATATTTACCCTCAGCATGTCATACTTTGTCAAAAAAAAGAGAAAACAAGTTTCTGTCAGTGTCTATAGGGCGTGATAGTGTCATAGGGATACTCTTCAAATGTCAAGAGCCTTGTGTCAATAAAAGATCTCAAATTAATTGGCTTAAAGTCTCATGATTGTCACGTCTTGATGCAACAACTCCTACTAGTAGCTATTCATGACAACTTGCCTAAAAATGTTGGACACGCCATAATGTGATTGTGCTTATTCTTCAATGCTATATGTAGCAAAGTCATTGACCCTTAAAAGTTGGATAAGTTGAAAAATGAGGATGCTATTATCTTATGCCAATTGAAATGTATTTTCCTCCTTCATTTTTTGACATCATGATTCACTTAATAGTTCATTTAGTGAGGGAGATTAGATTGTGTGGCCTCGTTTTGTTTAAGGTGGATGTACCTAGTCTCGCGATACATGAAGATCTTGAAAAGGTATATGAAGAATCCATGGTGTCCTAAAACATCCATTGTTGAAAGTTACATTATAGAAGAAGCTATTGAGTTTTGTTTAGAGTACTTGTCACAAGTAGAAGCTGTAGGGCTTCCTAAGTCTCATCATGAGGAAAGATGTGGAGGTCATATAAAAGGTGTAAAAGTTTAAACCAAGTGTCAGGAGGAAGTTCTTCAAGCGCATTTGTATATATTGAATAACATTGATGAGGTTCTTCCTTACTTATCTACTTATAAAACCCTTGTTAAGGCAAATAACCCTCGAATGAACGAAAAACAGGTGTTGAACAAGCATAACAAGACTTTTTAAAACTGGTTTAAAGACCAAATTAGTCATAATAATAATGCTTCTGATACAGTAAAATAGCTAGCACATGGGCCTAACCTTGATGTCATAACTTGAACTGGATACGATATTAATAAGTATTCCTTCTACACAAAGTCACAAGATTACAAGAGTATCGTGCAAAATAATAAGATTACTCTTCAAGCTTAGTCCATGCACTTCTCTAGTTCAAAAGATAAAAACCCCATTGTGGCATTCATAAGTTACTTTGGAGTCATTAAATAGATTTAGGAGGTTGATTACATAACATTTAGAGTGCCTATTTTTAAGTGTAATTGGGTTAACAATAGCACTGGTGTGCAAACCGATGAATTAGGATTTACTTTGGTAGACCTTCGTAAGGTATCTTATAAAAACAAGCCTTTCATCATGGCATATCAAGCAAAACAAGTGCTTTCTGTCAATGATCCTTGTAATGAAAGGTGGTTAGTGGTTCTCCAAAGAAGAAGCATACACAATACTCAGGAAAATCAAGATTCAACACTTAATATTTCTAAGACTCCTTCTTTCTCAACATGGATGCCTACTATCATTGAGGAAAGTGAAGTAGACGATGTACATGTCACTCGTGATGATCATGATGAAGGGATATATAAGAACATTCCTATTATCATGTAAGAAATATGTTTATCTTGTTATTTAATTTAATAATGTTTATCAGAAGGGCACCTTACATTCATACGTTTTTTAATCAGTGTTGTGTCTGCATATAATATTCTGGAGGGTAGGCCTATGGCAAAATCAATCAAGCTAGAATGGATTTTTCCCAAGGTAAGTAGTTTACAATATTGACATTCAAAAGCACATTAATTATAATTTTATTGTTTATGATCTAATGTTATGGTGTTATATGTTGTAGTTATTCGCCGATCAATAGACATTGGGTGATGATGCAATTGTTTATAAATTACATCTTGAAATTTATGTTTGTTTAGAATGTATTTAGGTAACTCAGAATTGTATTTTAAAGTTAGTTATAGATGAGATTTATATGTTTGTTTAGAATGTATTTAGGACGTAGTTTAGAATTAGTTGAGATGAAATTTGTTTATGTTTAGAATGGATTTATGTAGTTTAGAGTTGTTTCAAGTGTGTTAAGAGGTACTTTAACTTCTTTATTGATGATATTACAAATTCAGCATATTTAAGTATGATTGAACTACCTACCTGGGTCTGTTTGTAATTTACAGGTTGGAAAATGTATAAAATAGACAAAATATTAAAAAAAAAAAAGATGACTTTCTACATTGGTTGAGTCTATAACCGATGTAGAAAGTCAGTTAAAGCCTTAATCGATGTAGAAAGGTGTCAATTTCTACACATAGAAGTCGACTTTCTATATTGATCTAAGGTACAACTGATGTAGAAAGTCACATTTCTACATTAGTTATGTCTTGAACCGATGTAGAAAGTCACATCTTTCTACATCAATTCACACTTGAACCAATGTAGAAAGTCTTTTTTACATCGGTTCTTAGTCCGATGTAAAAAAGGCCCACTTCTACATCGACAACATCTACATTGGTTTAAGAACTGATGTAGAATCCCCTAAATAACCTATGTTAAAAGTGCTTTTTCCACTAGTCCTCCATTAGCTACTCGGACACACAGCTTAGCTTTTCCATTGCCAAAAAGACTTTCAACACAAAAATTTGCACCACGATTTGCTACTAGGACATGTCGCTTAACTTTCCATTACTAATAAGACTTTCAACATAACGATCCCACACGGATCCACCATTAGTTTCATCAAGCTTCAATACTCGTCTGTTTGGTCACCAGGCCGCAACTATCAATTCTGATACCACTGTTGGGGAAACACTTTTCACACACAAAAATAAAAACAGTGAAAGGACACAATTTAATGTGATTTGATACATCTTGCTTGCATCTATGGGAACATCTCAATGTTATTACCATCTCAAATCACATTAAATCTCATTACAAGCTTTTTTAGATAAATTTGACAAAACCCCCTTCACATAACCCCCTCTCACTTGTGGTGGTGATTCCCCTCTCCAGGTTGAGTGCTCTTCTCATCTCAAGAACTTCCATTTATATAACTTGCTTTCTAATATTAAAAGAAAAAACAAATTCCTAAAATAAAAACAATATTTTTAAATCAAACAATATCTTAAATATTTGAAATTAGAAATTTGAATTATTTTCCAACAAAAAATGTTCTAAAATATGAAAAGAGTGCAACTAATAATAATAACTTAAATATATAAAAGTTGGGAGCCAATTTATATATATATATATATATAGATGAACTAATTAAATAATAAACTTATACGCAGACTCATGAACTTGGCTCTTGTTAGTTAAAGTAAAGGATTAATATGTTTTTATAAATATAGCAAATTTTGATTTTATTTTTTAATTTTTTAATTTTAGTTGTTATAATTTTTTAAATGAGATAATATATTTAGATATGTTATTATATTAGTTATTATTCTAACATGATATGTAACATGATATAATTTGATGTATGTTTCGTTATATTATTAAACACGAAGAAGAATTATTTTTAAAAGTTTTAAAAATTATAAGAAATAAAACAGAATAAACGTTTAAAAACTAAAACCAATATTCGTGTTATATTTAGAGGAACTTCGAATCAATATTAAGTAAAAGCTCAACCATAACATATAATTAGGAATGAAATGGTAGGTGATATAAGTGACAAACTGATCGGTTGGTTTTGTCCGCTTAATGCATCGTCCTGCATTTGCAACGTATGCATTCCAGAAAAATCTGCCAACCTAAAGCACCCACCAGCCACGTGCCCCTTCAACAGTTCCTCTAAATATAATTATAACTATAACTAGTCAGTTACTTGTGTATTTGCATGGGTTACATTGATCTCTACACATGTCTCAAAACAAACTATATATATAATTATTTTCTTAAAGACAAAATATAAAGTAAAAAAATTAAATCTTAATAACAATAACAAAGGAAGAAGGTATCATAATCCAAAATAAATCAAATATATTATTAATTATACTTGAACAATAATTTTCTAAGTTTGAAGTCTAATTGTGTTTATTATGGTTGTGAGTAGAAACAATATTCTTAAGTGAAGACATGTCTAAGTTTTATTGTAATTCATAAAACTTCTCTATATTTCTTCCTGTTGTAAATATTTGTATTTTTGGTGTATTTTCCCAAACCAAAATGTTTGGTATCGTGAAAATTAATATAACCTAAAGATTTTGGTCAAGTAAGTTGATATCAATTATGTATCCATAGCATTATCATGCAATATATTTTAACATTGCAATAACAAGAATAATACATTAACAATGCCTGCAAATTGATGCTTACAAAATAAGAATGAAGTTTAATAATAAAAACATTGTTTAAGTAGACTAGTGAGACAAATCCAAACATTAGAACAATATATGTAGGAGAAATCTACTTATATTCACAAACATTAGAATTATTTTTAATTCTTTATAATTTTTTAATTTATTATATCTATTGTGTACTATAAAAGAATTATTTAAAATAATATAAAGTATAGGAAATTTAATGTATCAAATTATAGTTATTGGCAAATCTATTAAGTTTTTATCATTTTATGGATTCATGAAGTATGTAAAATTCAAGGCCAAACTAACCTTTGAAATAAGAGAGGATCAGTTGCTGCCACTATCAATATCAATAGTTAAGCCATTACTTTTATTGCTTTTTTTAGAATTATCATAATATAATAAAAGGGGTGTCGAACTTAAATGATATATTCTCATGCATGGTCTTAAGCATGGTGGAGGAGGTTAAACTACGGAATTAGTGAATAATATCACTTTGCTATGGTCTCACCGCATTTAACTTTGCTAAGGTTCAATTAAAAATTACTGACTAAGTTTGATATGATCTCACCAAATTATCATAATATTTAATTCCTCGAAATTGTCATAATATTATAAAAGAACATTTTTTATAAGCATGGTAGGGGTCAAGTACGGAATTGCTCGTTGGTTTTTATGTATGTTTTAAAATTATTATATATATAATTAAAAAGATATATTATCACATTGTTATACATGTTTTTAAAATAAAATAAATGTTTAATGCAAAATTTAATTTAACTTGTAATAGTGTGTATGAAATCACTCTCAAAATTACTTGTGTATAATTATCTAATATCAATTTTTTTTTACCAAATTTTACTTGAACCTTAATGAATGCAAGAAAGATGAGAAAAAAGAATACGAAGAATGAGAAGAATAAAAGTGTTTGTTTATTATCAAAAGGACTTAGCATAGCAGGAAAAAGACACATACATGAGTAGGCTAATTATTAATTATTTGAGTAGGCTAATTTTAAAAAATTTCACATTGTTATTCATTCAATATTTTATTTATGATGTCAGTGAAATAATAATTTAATACTGTTACTGCAATAAAAATATATTTAATAAATAATTACTCATGTAATTTCAAAAAATAAAAATTTTATTCAAAATATTACGTGAAAAGAATTTGTCTAAAAATTATTTGTTCAAAAACAAAATGTTGATATACTTTCAAAAAATATTTTATACGCATACATAAAAATAAATAATAATTTAATTGTATAATCATAAAAATCATAAATACTATCAACAGATGATATGACTTGAATAAAATAATTCTAAAATATTATTACTTCAAGTAGTCAAATAAATTATGTTTAATGAATTTCATTAATTTTTATATAAATGATTTTTCCCATAAAAATATAGGTATTAAAATTTTTAAATGATGAAAAAATACATGTGTTTGAAGTTAAACATTCTTTAGATATATAAATTTTTTTAATATAATACTATTTTTTATTTATTTATGAAATTACTAAAAGAATACAATTTTACAGTGAAAATATATCCAGTTAATTAAATTATAACTATTTTCAATATGTATTTGTATAAATCTATATCACGTAGATAATGATTCTTTGGTTTTATTATTATATGTTTATAATTTACAAATGTTAAAAAATAAATTTAGAGTATAGCAATGTTAAAACTCAGGGTGTAGATGAGTTGAGCTATTCATAAACTATTCAAGCTCAGCTAGTTAAATACTCGTTCAAGTTCGTTTGTTTAATTAAATAAACCAACTCAAGTTTAAGATTTGACTCGATTATTTAAATGAGCCAAGCTCAAGCTTTACAAGCTCGATATTAACGATTCATGAATAGCTTATTTATTTAGATTGATGATGAGAACTTTATTATCCTTTGTTATTTATATATTTGTTATGAAAATATGTAAAACTTTGTTCATAGCATTAAATTAATGTTAAAGTTTCTTTTTGTAGTAGTTAAGAAGTTATAAATTTTTTATTTACTGAATTATGAAAATATAATAGTTTAAAATGTTTGAATTCTGCATACCACATATTGAACACATATTTCTAATTGTAGGTTATCATATATTATTAAAACATTTATTAAATACAAAATTGATAAAGTTAAACATTAATTTAAGAAAATTTTTCATAAAAACAAAAATAATTAAGTTATAAATAAGTTAAACAAGTCAAACTCAAGCTTTATATTTTTTAAGCACGTCAAGGTCAAGCTTTTAGTTAGGCTCATTTAAATAAATGAGCTAAGCTTGAACAACCAATTTTTTCACAAGCTAAACCTAAATTTTAAGTGCTTAACTCAACTTGATTCATTTACACTCCTAGCTAAAACAGTGTTGCCGGTCATTGTAATCTATGTTATTAATAAAACTGTCCAAGTTGAATTAGCTGGACATGTGTTAAAATTTGCTCAAAACTTTTCTTGCTCTAATGCTATTATTGTAAATATTGGTAAAAAAAAAAAAAGATAGATGCTTTTGAATTAGAAACCGTGCAATTGATATGGGACTTGTACTATTGCACGAGCACTGTTCTCTAGTATGCTATAACATGCTTTTTTGACTAATATGGTATGATATGGTTGACAAATAATCTTGTCCCTTAAGTATATGGTTAGAAATTTGATCCTTGGGTCCGTGTGTATTAAAAAAACATTTGTTGAGAGAAGTTAGTCTCTTAAATAGATCTTAGTATCTCGAAGGAGTAGTCCTTAGCTTTTAGTTAAGAGATACTCTAGGTTTACCCAAAAAAAAATGCTTTTCTATAGCACTGTATATAAAAGGCAAAATGGAAAATGATGTTAATATTTGAGCGAAAAAATAATCTTTGTAAGATTGACACCAGTCCTTCTAAGGATCTTCCTTTCTTATATATAATAAATAGATAACAGATTAATTAAATTGAATTTCATAATTTTAAGGGTTATGGTTATTTTTTTGTGATATAAAAAGCAAAATTTTTAAACATTAAATATTATAACCATGTTATTACAATAGAAAAATTACATGGAGGAAAATAGAAAACCAAGAAGAGATGAGCAGGACTCTCTATTAGTTTATGTAAATAGAAAGAAACAAAAAACAAATATCTATTTGGAGTAAATATACAGCTCACGTTCAACCACAGTATAAACGAAATGAGCAGCTCACATTCAACCACAGTAAACAGGAAATGAGCATGAAAAAAAAATTCTCTCACATGTTGACATGTGGCCCCCAAGAGTCTTCCTTTCTTATATATAATAGATTGGTTAATTATAATTAAGTTTAATGGATATACACTGTCAGTGTAAAAAATTTTACACTATCAACTAATTAAAAATTGTGTTTGGTATGACTTTTAAGTAAAGGTGACAAACTGGGCGCCTAGCCCGACCCGGCAGGCCAAGGGGTAGGGAGAAGGCAAGCACAGCCTATATTTTTATAGGTCACTTTTCATTGGCCTGGCCTGGCTCATTGTCCCGCTTGGTTGAGCCAAAATTGGCTCATTCAATTTTTTTGCTTAACTTTATTTAAATTTTACAAAAAAAATAAATAAAATGATACCGGGCCCAATAAGCCCGATAGTTTTTGGACCCACATTTTCTAGGCCCAGCCTAACCAGCTTGGCCCACCAAGTTGGATCACATTTTAAGGTAGTTATTATCATAGTTAATAAACTTACCATACATGATAGTTTGTTATTAGATAATAGTGTAAAAACACTTTATAATGTCAATGTATATCCTATTTCTTCATTATAATTTTGGTTTAAATAGGTAAAAATGGTTTGAGTTGGTTAATTATAATTTGGCATGGATGAAAAATCTTTTTTTTTTTGTTTAAAAATTAACTTTTATGATTCTGTTCAAATTTTATAGCAGAACTAATTTTGTTTATTTAAAAGAATCCAAAACAAGACAATGATACCTATTGTAAGAAAAAATTAAAATATAATTAAATGAAAATGTATTATCACCATTTTTATTTTATTGTTATCGGTTAAAGAAAAGAAAAAAGTTCACATTTTACTGTAGAAAATATGACATCTGAATCAAATTTAAATTGAAAAATAACTCTTAAAAATATATTTATTACACCTTTTTGTGGTACTTATTTTAGGATCGAGAAAAGAAAGTCTGCATGTTGAAAACTGGTTTTTCTTATATTTTACATAAAAAAAAGTAGCGTAGGGGATGATAAAATAAAAATGAAGCTTAAATGATGTTATTAATTCATTTATTTACTATAAGAAAAACGTTAATTATTGAAGGTTTTTTTACCGTCGACTTCAACATCTTTAATAAGTTGTGGGTAATCAATTGAGTGAGAATTTATTATTAGATTTTTGTGGGTTAAACTTAAACATTTGATATTACTAAGAACTTTTTTGTAACTGTTGGTAATATTTATTGACGAGATCATTTCTCAGCATCTTGTAACCGTTGGCAATCCCTCAATGATTATAAATTATCGAATATAGGGATTTTGAAGCAATGACCTTTTTCACATTACCAAAGACTTTTGGACTCCTCTCTGAATGAGATTTCTTGTAGTGATGCCTTTAAATAAATGCAAATGTTTAGTGCATTGGTTAAAAAATAAAAAATAGAAAGTTTTTATTAAAAAGTGTCATTAATATATATTTATTGTGATTTTTAATGCATTCCCAATGTGAATTCCATAAAAACTTTCTATTGGGAAAAAAATCTTAGAGTGTCTGGGTTTGTGCTAAAAGGGTCTCTTAACGCCTTCCTTTTTCTTTTCATCGGAGTTATTTCACAAATATTTGCCACGATAAAGAAGAATGGGGAACAAACACACTTGGAGAGTGCAGTATAAGAAATAGTTGTATGCTATGTTCGAGAAGGATGAATTGCTCCCAAAAAAGAATCTATTGATTCTCTCTCAATTGGTTGAACTGTAGGTGTGATGATTTACTTCACGGACGAGGTCTCTGGTTCAAGTCCAGGATGACCCAGCTGTGCCAAGGAAAAAAATAGAAAACTGACTTGATTCTTTCATGCATGCTCTACTTGACTCGGAGAATATATGTCAATGCACAATTTACAAACCTATATTAGAAAGTAAATGAGTAAAAATGACAAAAATAAGAGACAATTTTCAAGAAAATACACGTCATTCATATAGTCTTCCTTAGATCTAATAGCATTTCGGATACACTTTTCTATACATGCTAATTGTGTGGTCAATTGTTAATTTTTATATCTACCTAATAATTTAAATTTCTTCAGGAGAAAAAGAGTGACCTCAGAGAAAACTTATATGTCCTACTTCTTTTTCCTTGGTAGACTAGTATTGTGTTTGGAAATATGGTGAATCACATTAAAAAATTGTGGTAGCCTTAAAGTTACTTTTAGACGTGGTGAAAAACTGTGGTGAGACTGTGGTTTCAACGTGGTTCCAAATGTACCGTAAATATAACTAAGATATTAAAAACATGTCACTGATAGATTGTACAACATCTTAGATTAACCTAAACATTAGTTCTATTTCTTTATACCAACGAAATAAATTTGTTTGTCTTTCTGAATATTAGCAAGCCAAGCACTAAGTAGGTTGTGCGTGTGTGGAGGAGAGTATTGAGAAGTGTACAAGAAAACAAAGATAACTTAAAGGGCTTCTCTTTAGGTTGCATGGTGAGGCGTTTCATCATTTCGGTCACTGTGTTTTTTAGCTAATTGAAAGTCAAAGACAATACCATGCAATGGCCAAGTGGATGAAAGAAACCAACGATGGTCCAAACTTCAAATCCCAATTCTCATTCTCTTAATTTACTAGAAAGGCCTCACATTTGGACTGAAAATATGTCATGCCTTTATTTTGAAAAATGTGTTTTTCAAATTTTTTTTTCTATATTCTCTAAAAAGTTGAGAAATTAGATGATTTTCTCAACATGAAATTAAAATTAAATAAATTAGAAATATCCACAGTTTTTATAATATATGTGTGTCTTTGAATCGTAACGTAAACTATCTTAAAATTAATACATAGGTACGTCATTAATTCAATAACAATTACATAAGATAATATTTTGAATAAAATAAAATAAAATCAACAAATGTATACATATCAATGTTCTTTGAATCACAACATTCCAGAATCCGAAGGCAAGAAGCCTGAAGGCAAATAACGAGGAAGGCTGAGAAAATCAAGCCCAAAGACCATACATTACAGTAGTACAATAAAGAATTAAAGATAAGAAACACAAGCACAGTGTAGCTGGGAAGATCTACTATTTGATCTACAAACAATATTTCGAAAAGCAAAGCTAGATAGAACTTTAATAGACCAAAGAAAACAAAAGACAATGGAAAAAGAGACAAAACACAAGTTGAACTCCAATCGCGCAAACCATAGCCTCTAGTGAATGTTGCTCGAGCAAACAAGGATCCAAGAAGAAATTCCAACAAGAGATTCGTAGAGCTTTTGTGGTAATATTAAAAGTCAATCCTTCCTTTTACAGAGAGCTTAGCTAATATATGGGCACCTTGCTCTCTCTGCTCTGTTTTTTTTTTAAAGATATCTTTGGTAAGATGTGGACAAGCGTTATCTTTACTTTCTAAGGACGGCTTCAACTCAATGGACAATATATATCATCTAGTCTCCTCTTTCTCTACAGAGCATTACCCTTCCTGTTCCTCTCTTTAAGTTGAAATTAAACATAATAGAATCACAAATCTATATATAGTGGAGACAATTTTTGAAAAATGACTTTGCCATCCTACTTTATCTATTGTTACTTGTTAGACTAAGATCACAAATCTATCCAGAAACCGAATTTAGTGCAATCGGCATTTATACACAGTCAATGTATTGTGTGACATTTTCTCCTCTTCTAATTTTTTTATTGCGAATATATATATAAGTTTTGAAAGAGGTTTTATTTGTTTAATGTTGGAGAAAATTTTCACAAATTTAAATAAATTTAGGATTGTGTATAAATTAAAATTTTAGTAATGTAATAAGTATTAATAAGACTATTTGATAAAAATTAAAATTTATTATATTGAGTATTAAAAATAATTATGTGTGTGATTGACTAAACTTATTAGACTAATTGGGAATTAGTGAATTAGCTTGGGTTTGGATTGTATTCTTATTTTTTTTCTTCGTTGGGCTAAAATTCCTACCTGATTGAAGCCCAAATCATTATGAAGTTGACCTTTTTTTCCTTTTGATTCACATTTGGAAGTCCATTCTTGTAGTTGAGAATGAGTTTTTTTCTCCTCATTTGGACCGAGACAAGCACTCTAGGCCACACTACAATTTTTTTTTAACTTAGGGATTGTTATTCTTACACCCCAATTTCATATTTTCACTCTCCTACTTTTTCACGTATTTTTTTGATGAAATTACCCCTGACAAAAAACATGTTTTCATTGTAAGTAAAACACAATGGAAACATATTGTGTTTTGTAAATTGATAGGGGGTGTAAGTTCACAATACACAACAAAAACAAGTTTTCATTGTGTAGTGTAACACAGTACACAACGAAAATATGTTTTCGTTATATATTAAGTTAATTTTATATTAAATTTAGTTAATGCATGTTGTTAATTTATAAGGTGAGTAAAATATTTATTAATTTAGTTAATTTTGGTAGTTAATTTTTAGGTGATTAAAATATTATTAATTTAGTTATTTTTGGTAGTTATTTTTTAGTTGTTTTAAATAACTATAGTTTAATAATTTGTTAAGGAATAAATGAGGCGAAGATATGAAAGAAATAAAAAATAAGTGAACATAATCTATCGCAAGTAATGAGCTAACATAAATGTCATAGTACAAAATAATTGAATTGTAAATACATAATAAAATACAACATAGAGTCATATATCCTTCAATTTGCTTCGTGTGATGCAAGCTAGTCGTGTGTTGATTGTATAAGTAGCACAATGCAACCACACCCTATGCGTACTCTTGACATCTATCCAAATCTTGGAAAAGCTCTAAGTAGCAGATTTGGACACACGTCGAATTCTTATCAGTGAAGATCATGCAACTAACCAAGTGTAGCAAATAAGCTCTAGCCGCATGTATGACCTGTCCAACTTCTAGTGCCTCATGATACATCTACTTCAGCTAGACCAAGACATGCCTAATTATTGGAAATTTTTTTGAAATAATATTGTTAAAAGACCGTTTTGAGCCAAAGGTTGAAAGTCAAAATTGAAAGGAGTGCGGCCAAAGAATTGGGACAAGATGGAGTTGCTAAGTGTCAAAATTATTGAAAATGGTCATTTGAGGCAATCGAACAAGAGACAAGCTTGAAAACATTCTTTTCAGGCAATTATGACAAAAAAACATGCTCAAAGAGGAGTTCGCATAGTAATTGAGGATGGTTTTTAGAAGAAAAATAAAAAAAGCAAGTCAAGACAAGTGTCAACCTTTTAGATTAAGCTTTTTTCAATTATTGTACACATGTCATAATCATAAAGTTCGACCATTAGTTAGATTGTTTATAAATAAGAGATCGTGTAGCCATTTTTTCTTTGGTTGAAACATTTACATGAATTTTGTACACCACACACACCACACTAATGGCTATCGATTTCAAGGAAAAAGTGTATGCTCTTACCCAACTTTTAATTCAATGCATTCTGCTTTTCTCATTCTGAATTCTACTTTCTATAACTCCTTCTTCTCTTGATGATCCTTTCTTTGTCATTTAATGTTGTTCTTTCTATAACCCTTTCATCTTTCTATATCTCTTTCTTCTATTTATAACCCTTTCTTATGAAATTTGCATTTTTATTTTCCTTTACAAAAATATAAAATTCGATTAATGTGCTTTATTGTTTATGATTAAGCTCAAATCTGAATATAAATGTCATGTGTACGAATGTTTATGTTCATTAAATCTAACAAATATATAATTGCAATTAGAATTTGCTATAATTAGTCATTTCTTAACATCTTCATCGAAATTAAAGCAGTAATTGAAATCGGAATGTAATTAATAAAATTATACTCCCAAGTTGAAATCTGTGAGTTGCTAATTCAAATAAAAAGAATCCAAATATAGTCATAGATTATAAGTCCTATTAAATAAAAATCTTATTTGTTGGTTAGAATTATTGTGATAAGTTATCTTTCGAGAAGTTGTCATTATTTCGATTCTTGAAACGAATTTTCACCATCAACAAATTGGCACACCCAATGGGACCCATGTTGCCAAAACATTGAAAGGAACTAGTCTTGAGAGAATTATATGATTTTAAGAAGTGGCAGAGTGATGGACAGTTCTAGTGGACTAGGGGATCTTGGAAATAATGCAAATCAAAGGAATCAAATATCATCCGAAAATGGTAACCATACTAATCAACATAATTAACCAGTTTCGAAAGCAAATAACGATTCTATCCTAAATGAACAAAATGCGAATAATAATACAGCCTCGCAAATGAATCAACCTTAGGGAATGCCTGGTTGGAGGCTTCAATAAATGAGTATAGAAATGCCTTTTACCTAACCTTAGTTTATTCCATATGCTCATATGTTTGTCTTTTTGACACAACCAAGGTATAGAAATTTAGATCTACAAGGAACAAGTCATGCCTATAATGCAAAACAGTTACAAACAATGGGGGCAAATACTGATGGGAGTGTTTTAATGGAAGATGATAACATTTCGACTAGTATCATTAATCAAACTCTGATGACATTTCAACAATAAATGGGTCATAGTAATCATGATATGGTGAATATGTTGACGCACCAAATGACTACACTATTGAATCCCATGTTTCAAACAACTAATAATCGTTATCAGCAATTGGCCATGTTAATGGCTAGAGTTGCAGATGCATTAGAAAATCCTCGAAAACAACAACAATTTAAGAATCAGGTGCAAAATCAAATTCCTTTAGAAAATGTCACAAATCCTATTAGTAACAATCAACAAAGAGTTTTTGAAAATCCTCCTATAGATAATCAAAATCAAAATATAGAAAATCCCTAACAAAATCATATTTTGGTTAATCGAAATCAAAATGTTGATCAAGTATTACACTTGTTTTGGCAAAATCAACAACAAATCTTGTTGGGGGGGGGGGGGAGGGGGGGGCAAAATGTTCAAAATCAGCATTGGGAACAAAATATATAAAATCCCTAAAAAATAAATCAAATGATTGAGCAATCACTCAACAGACACGGATTCAAAATAAGCTATTATAATCAACCTTATTGCGTGTCGGCATTTCCCGGTTATGTCTTGCAAGCTGAACTCCCAAAGGGATTTAAAATCCCTAAATTCTCGAAGTTTGCAAGTGAACTGGGAAAGTCAACTATTGAACATATTTCTTGGCATCAAATTGAGTGTGGGGATATAGCGACAAATAAGTATCTTTTAATGAACTATTTCCCTAGTTTGCTTACAAAAAATGCCTTTACTTGGTTTACTACTCTTTCTCTTAATTCAATTTACAATTGGGTTCAATTGGAAAGAATTTTCCATGAATAGTTCGTTAGAGGAGAGACTATAGTAAGTTCAGTGGATTTGATTAACATTAAGAGATTTAATTTTGAATCGATCGATGATTACTTGAATAGATTTAGACAAATGAAGTCTCGATGTTATACACAAATACATGAACACAAACTAGTTTGAATGGCTGCTGCTGGTTTAGAATTCTTGATTAAAAAGAAATCGGTAAACCAATAGTTGAGAGGTATGGCATAATTAGCTAACAAGGTTAGGAGAATCGAACAAATAAAATTCGAGAAAGAAAGAAATAGAAAATTTGATAAAATTGTTCGAAGGGACAAGGTTGCATTTATAGAAATGAATAATAATTTAGAAAAGTCAGAGACTAACCTTGATATAAAAATCGCATATAAAGGTAATGATGTCAACATAGTAGAATTAAAATCAAGGCCCCCATATATTTGTCAAATGTTGAAACCTAAAGATAATAAGAATAAATTTCCCAATCAAAGATATAGTTTTGATGTGACAAAGGCTGACAAAATTTTCAATATTCCATTAAAAGATAAGCAAATTATGTTAACTGATAGTCATAAGTTACCCTTTTTCGAACAGAGAAAAGGAAAAAAATATTGTAAATATCATAATGTGTTCGGTCATTAGACTAATGATTGTATTCGTTTCAAGGATATGATTTAGAAAGCAATTGTTGATGGAAGATTGAAATTCAAGGAAAAACTGATGCATATTAACACTGACCCTTTTCAAGTACAGGCAAATTTTACTAAGCTTGTGCAGGTACTAATGGTTAAGTCCTCAATTTGGGAGGATGATGAAAAAACTACAAGGTCTCTAGTTCTTGAGGAAGTTCTCGAGAGGGCTCTCAATGAATTTGAGAAAGAAAGGACAAAAGTTTTTCCCCAAGTAGGAGATACACTTGTTGATTTTCTTCTTCGGAAGAAAGACACTGATAATGAAGTGGTGTTATGTCCTAGATGTAACGCAATTTTTGACAGTTAGCTGCTAAGGCTTTTGAGATATCTAATGTTCAAAAGCATTATCAACAAAACAGGCCTCAAAGGAATGATCTAAAAGGCAAGGAACAAATTAGTATGTTAATTAATTAGGTGCAAAATCTTGTCAATAATTCTTAAGGAAAATTGACCTGTGTGCCTAACACACATGTTCCTCCAAATAAATGGTTTCGATAAGGATATTCAACTAGAAATCCGAAAGGAAAGCCGTTTAAGATAAGGAATACTATGTCTCAAATTGGTGGGACTTCTAGAGTAAAGCCCCAAGTACCTTACCCTTATCCTTTGAATACTTAAAGGCCATATTTTCTGGTGCTCCTTAAGAAACTAGGAATATGACTAAAACTTAATGGCGAAGACATCAAAGAATGAGAAAGGCTGCTTTCGACAATCAAGGAGGTAGTAATAATGTGTCTTTGAGGCCTGGTGTCGAAACCATAAGGAATCAGGCAATTCCTATTGTCGAAGATAAGGATGAAATGATTAGCGATTACTTTTAATTAGGATCTTCTTTGGATGACATTTTGTAGTGTTGTTTCGATATTACCCACTAAATTTGCTCAATAGTTCGAAGAATTCTAGGCTATGGAGGACTTTATCAGAGAGGATTATTTCAAGAACCCACTAACAAAATTAAAAGCAATATGGATAAACCAAGTATCTTTCATAACTCCAAGATGTAATGCTACAATATTTAACCCCCCAAAAGAAGAAATGAAAGCACATCTTAAGCCTTTAATTCTGACTACTATGGTCGAAGGGCAAAAATAAGATCCTGGTTGATGGAGGTGCTACAATTAACATGCTCCCAAAAATTATGCTAAAAAGATTTGGCAAGACTATTGAAGATCTGATTCTATATAATATTGCGATTTCTGACTTTAGTGAAAAGTCCTCGAAATCAGATGGAATGTTGGCTCTAGATGTGATTGTGGGAAGCTGAAAGGGGCCGATGATCTTTGTGGTAGTGTCTTCTAAAACAAGTTTCAATATCCTTCTCAGGCGAGAATGGACGCATGGAATGGGTGTTGTGCCTTCGATTGTATATCAAAAACTCTGCTTTTAGAATGAAGAGGGCCAATTGGAAGTCACTAAAGCTAACCAAAGTTTATATGAAGCTTATGCTTCTTTTGCATATCAACAAGATTAAAACTTTGGCTATTATCGTTCCTTTTGAGATTGTTGATTCACATTATATGAATCGAAAAGATGATACTTCGAGATTCTTCTGGAGGAATCCAGATGGGGGTTTCATGTTAACTCGAAAGGCTGAAGATAGTTAGGCCCTGAATGGTTAAGATGAGTGAACAAGATATTTATTCGATCTATTTACTCGAACGTCAACCTATGTGGCCAAAAAAAAGATGAAAATGGTTTCATTAGTTAAGGGTCTTTGAGAAAGTGACACTATTGTAGAATTAATGACTTTCATGGCCATCAAAGGTGAAGGAAAAAAGGCCTTAAGGGTCGAAAAAGATGTAGAAATGACTCTCAAAGCTGAAAATGATGAAGTGAAAACGGTTTTCAAAGCTGATGATTATGAAATTGGAGAAATGGCTTTAGTGGCCATTAAAATTAAAAAAGAAAATTTGGGCAGTTTGGCCGATAAAACAAAATAAAAAGGAAGATTTGGCTAAGATAGCCAAAGTCGAAAAAAACCATGTAGTGCTTGAGGTCAAAAAGACAGAATATTGTATGCCTGATAAGGATGGTGGGTTAAGCATAAGGAGATTGTTGAAAATGATCAATTGAAAGACAATCAAAGGCTAGATTGTATTTACGACAATTCTCCTTTAGGCTTCGAAAAACCAACATCCCCAACTAATAAAAGATGGAGGCACATGATCCTCTTGAAGAAATTAACCTGGGGGATGAGGTGAATCAAAGATCTACCTATATCAGTAAACTTTTGGACAACAATCTGTGTAAAAGATCATTAAATTACTTCATGAGTACAAGGAGTGTTTCGCATGGGATTATGATGAAATGCTAGGTTTAAGTCGAGAACTGGTTGAGCATAGATTGCCGATTCAACAAAGAAAAAGACCACTTAAGCAAGCTTCTTGAAGGTTTGCACCTAAAATGATTCTAAAAATTAAAGAAGAGATTGAAAGGCTACTAAAGGCCAAATTTATCAGGATTACTAGGTATGTTGATTGGATTTCTAATATCTTTCCTATTATTAAAAAGAATGATAAAATGCATGTATGTGTTGATTTTTGAAACTTAAATTCGACAACTCCTAAAGATGAATACCCTATGCCAATAACTGATATGTTAGTCGATTCAACCACAGGAAATTAAATGTTAAGTTTGCTAGATGGGTATTTAGGTTATAATCAAATTTATATCGTTGAACAAGGTGTTTCGAAAACAAATTTTTGATGTCTAGGGGCTTTAGGAACCTATGAATGGGTTGTTATGCCTTTTAGATTAAAAAATGTAGGTGCCACTTATCAAAGGGCAATGAATCTAATTTTTCATGACTTAATAGGGAAATTTATGCAAGTTTACATTGATGATATTGTTGTTAAGTCATAATCAAAAAGAAACCATTTAGATCACTTGAGGCAGTCTTTTGAGAGAATGAGGAAACTTGGTTTGAAAATGAACCCTATTAAATGTGCCTTTGGTGTATCTGCAGGGGAATTCTTAGGTTTCATTGTTCATCAAAGGGCATCAAAATTGATAAGAATAAAGCCAAAGCCATTCTAGAAACTATTCCTTCTCAAAATAAGAAATAACTTCAATCTTTGTTGGGTAAGGTAAATTTTCTTCGAAGATTTATTTCAATTTGTCTAAAAAAATGAAGGTTTTTCACCCTTGCTCGGATTGGAAAACGAAGCTAAATTTCAATGGGAAAAGAGCATTAAGATGCTTTCGAGGAGATCAAGAAATACTTGACAAATCCCAATTCCACCAATCGAAGGCCAGATGATAAAATAGTACATCTCTGCATTAGATTTGATAGTAGCTAGCATGGTAGTGCAAGAAGACGAAGATGGTTTCAAAAGTGCTATTTATTATATGAGTCAAATGTTGAATGATGTAGAAGTTAGATATAGTCCAATAGAGAAGTTATGTCTATGTTTGTACTTTTCTCGTATGAAATTAAGATATTATACTAGGCCTTTCGATGTACTTATACTCTCCAAGAATAATATAATAAAGTTCATGTTGTCCAAATCTATTTTGCATAATCAAGTTGGGAAATGGGCTTTAGCTTTGACAGAATTTTCCTTAACTTTTGCTCCTTGGAAATCTATCAAAGGGCAAATAGTTGCTGATTTTATGGCTAATCATACTCTTCTCAAAATCAAAGAATTTTATGTAGGAATAAAACCTTAGATATTATATTTTGATATTTCTCTTAATCATACTCCTATTAAGTTATTGTTTGAAATAAAACCTGCTTGTTCAAATAATGAAGTGAAATACGAAGCATTAATAGTGGGATTAGAAACTTTAATTGTTTTAGGAGCAAAGAATATTCTAATTCGAGGTGATTCTTAATTGGTTATTAAGCAATTAACTTAAGAATATAAATTTATTAGTGGGAATTTAATTAAGCATTTTTCTCGAGCCATTATGTTATTAAATATGTTCGATGAGGGTTTTTTTGGACATGTACCTTGAATTGAAAATAGTGAGGCAAATGAATTAGCTTAAATGGCTTCGGCTTACAAGTTAACCTAACAAAATTTTGAATATTTGATAAGTGTTTGGAATAAATTGCCTGATGTATTTGAAGAACTGTATATAAATGCTTTATCATCCAACGATTGGAGAAAGCCCTTGATCGATTATTTAAGAGATCCTAATGCACCTATTGATCAAAAAATTAAGTATAGGGCTCTTAACTATGTGATTCTGGGTGATGAATTGTTTAAAAAAAGTGTAGATGGTACATTGCTTCGATGTTTAGGGGAAACTGAATCATATATTGCTTTGGTAGAAGTCCATGTAGGAATTTGTGGATCACATCAGGCAGGTGAAAAAATGAAATGGGTTTTATTTTGACAAGGATATTACGGGCCTTCTATTTTGAAAGATTGCATAAATTATGCTAAGTCTTGTGAAGAATGTCAAAAGCATGGGCCTATTTAACAAGTACTAACAAGTGAACTCCACTCGATTATTAAATCTTGGCCATTTTAAGGATAGGCAATGGATCTAATTGGACAAATACATCCATCCACCTTCTCAAAGGGACATAGGTATATTTTAATTGCAGTGGATTATTTTACTAAGTGGGTTGAAGTTATTCCTCTGAAAGATGTTGATCAAAGTGATGTAATTAATTTTATTGAGGAATTTATCATTTATCGATTTGGAATTTGAAAAACTATTAAAATTTATCAAGGAACTATTTTTACTGGTCGAATAATGGTTCAATATGCCGCATCTCAAAATATCAAATTATTAACTTCAACTCCTTATTATTCCCAAGCAAATGGTCAAGTTGAAGCTATTAATAAAGTTTTGTTAGGTATGATAAAAAAAACATGTTGGTCAAAAGACAAGAATTTGGCATGAGATTTTAAGCCAAACCTTGTGGGCCTATTGAAATTCCCCCAAAGGTGTTACACCTTTTTGGATTAGTGTATAGGCATGAAGTTGTTTTGCTAATTGAAATCAATTTACAGTCAATATAGTTGCAATGGTAGAACGAATTGCCTATCCAAGATTATTGGAATTTAGTGTTTGATGAGTTAAATAATTTGGACAATGAAAGATTAGTTGCTTTAGAAAATATAATTTGACAAAAGAAGGGATTTCTTAATTTTATAATAAGAAAGTGAAGTCGAAGAACTTTCAGGTTGGTGACTTGGTATGGAAAGTTGTAACACCCAAAGTTACATTGACTCTATTCCCGACATTTTTTAAATTTATTTTTGTTGTTTGCGTCTATTTAGAAAATAAATTTATTTTAAAAATAGAGGGTAAAGGTTTTTTTGCCTTTTTATTAAACTTTATTGCGGTAAAGAATAAAGCTAATTAAATTGTTTTAGTATATTAACAATGGGATAAAATAACATACATCATATTTCCATTCATATACTTAGGGTTAGTAGAAAACATACATCCTTGTTATGAATATGATAATAAACATTCAGGGTATACAAATTCTATTTATAATTACATCATGAATACACTAAGACCTCCCCTAAACCAAAGCGGTGATACTACCAATTACTTATACATTTTTCTCACCTATTGTAAATTGCAAATACGTGTATACTAAGTAGCCATGAACACCTCTTACATAATTTTTGACATAATGAGCTCCCCTACATCGAAAACAATGAACAAAAATTTTTATACGTGTAATAAACATAGTTAAATAATCTAAGATAAACAAAAATGTTTATTATTCACAATGATAATAAATATAGTTAAATAATTAAAATTTCAATGCACAAAAGAAATTTTTATATGCATAATTAATAAAAACATGCATACACATCCATACTTTTATTTGTAGTTTCTTAATTTAATTTGTTTGATTTATCCTTTTCCTTTTATTAATTTTTATCTCAAATTATTTAAATACTATGGTTGGTACAAAATATCTTTGTTATAAATTAAGTGGATTACTAATATCAAGAATAATTCTGTTCTAATGTGGAAGATCAGACTAAGCTGCAACCATAAAGCATACTAAGAATTTTCTCTTTTATTTCTAAAAACCATCTATACTTGTTTAGTAAAATAAATCACTTTTTCTATACATCAACTTACAAAATATTTTCTATCCACCTACATATTCAATTTACCTAATAGTTAACTACTAGTATGAAATTGTGATATATATACTCTTTATTTTAAGATTGTCGAAATATATATGTGCACAAGTGGTTATTTCTATAATTTTCTACCATTAATTTTAACCAATATCATTTTTTTAATAAAAAAGTAATTATTATTGGTAACGAATAAATAAATTTACTCAACAATTACCTAATGGGCCGAAAGCCCAATAACTAAAAAGAAACAAGTTTCAATTATTGTTCTTTGATTATTTTATCCAAAACTTTAATTAATTACATTGACTTTTAATAATTGGGGCTTTTGATAATTACACCTCCCTAATTAATAAGTATACCCTCCTTCCTTTTTAAAATAATTTTTTATTACCAAAATAACCTTTTATATAAAAATAATATTAACCTACTTTTACACCCTATCTTCATTATTGTTTAAACCCTAATTTTGTACCTCTATCTTCATTATTCTTAAAACCCGAATTTTGCACCCCTATCTTCATCATTCTTTAACCCCATTTTTGCACTCCATCATCATTATTCTTTAAATCCTTTACTCTTATCCTCATTCCTTATCTTTTTTTTCTTTATCAAAAATAATAATTTTTTCCCATAATTTGTGTGATATGTGATAATGAATATGTGATAAACGACGTGTTTTCATCGTTTATATCAGGCGGTGCGTTTTAGTGATTGTGTTTGCATTTTAGATAACATTGAATGTTGTTTCTACAAATCGTTGCATTTTTATCATTTTCATTAGTATTCCAAAAATTACTTTCCAAAATAAATAATTGTCTATTCCAAAAAGTAATTTTCACAATTATGTTTTGTAACACTCACCGGTATTAATGCACTTACTTTTATACTAACATGGAAGCATAAATTCTTTAAAAGAAATACCTCATAATAATAATAAACCTTAAGCATCTCAATGGAGTAATCAAAGTACCCTACAAATACTTAAATGAAACATAAAATGTATCCTCATGTAGGAGGTCATGAACTGACAATGGAAGAAACTAAAACTCTAAACAATATAAAATAATGTAATCCATAAAGCTAACAAACTATGCCAAACAACATCCTTTGCATTACTCCAAGACCTGTTGTTCATCTGAAACATGTAACTAAAATTAATGAGATAAAAGTTTTAGTGAGTGCCCTAGGGACACTACAACATCACATAAATAGGCATACATACATTTAAATATGAAGACCTCAAGATTTACGGTATTAGAGTATAGAAACATTAACAGGACATCAATACAATTCAAGATACATTTTAGAACTCTAGTCAGGCTTTTCTTTTCCGTCCTATTGATAGATTTGAGCTCAAGATCTCAAGGAGTGTTCCCCTTGCTTTTGCCAAACAACCTTCCCTTATCGAAGGTTGACACCATCCTTTGAAGACTGAAGGAGACAGATATCCTTCTCTTGTCAAAGAGGATGTTACGTCTTAAACATTCTTTCTTTTAACATTTAGCTTTTGGCCATCCTTTGGGGACCGAAGGGGTTTTTACCCTTCCCTTACCAAAGGAGACCCTTTCAACATTCATTTACAAACATATATATAACATTTGTACATTCATATGAGAATAAAGAAAATCATACAGTAAAGGTAGCACATATACACATTCATCTCTTAAGCATATATTTCATCATCGACGCTTCTATGACCTCTTTGGAGTGTAAACACAA
Source organism: Spatholobus suberectus (assembly GCA_004329165.1). Lineage (NCBI taxonomy): Eukaryota > Viridiplantae > Streptophyta > Magnoliopsida > Fabales > Fabaceae > Spatholobus > Spatholobus suberectus. The sequence goes on from CM014736.1 coordinate 40,306,657, forward strand.
TATCTAAAGTTATACTAACCCTATCAAGTGGATATTTATCTCATTTGAAAGCTAAGAAGATTATCTACAACTTGTTGACCTCAAAATCTGGTTTGATCATCTACTATGTCAAAATTTAATAAGAACATGAAATTGTTACCTAATTCTGACAACTTGACCTTTGCTCACTAATTTGACTATATCCTGAGTTATAGACATTATTTTTAGGTGATTCCAAAGCCATTAGTTAGCTAACATCCAGGGCTACAATTTTTATGAAGACACCTAAGCCTAATCTGTACACTAGGGACTATGCACGGGACATGCTAAACTAAGTACGATAATGCTTCCTTCCGAGGCGCTAATGCGAATTTGATGGATAGCCGTGCTTCTTGTATGCACAACCATGCTTCCTATTGTTCACGTAACTCGTAAAATTAAGTACAACCATGCTTCCTTTATGCACGACTATGCTTCTCTTAAGTATGGCCACGCTTCACGTCACAGAAAAGTCCAAAACAGAGAAGTGAAATTGATGCACGGCCATGCTTAAAGAAGCATGATCATGCTTATCATCCCAGTTATAATCATTTGAGCATGAGTGCTCTCAATATAACATGGGCACGCTCAACAATAATTCAAGACAACCCTAACATGGCATCCTGATCATACAAGCAAACACATAGAAGATACACAAGAATGACATCCAAATCATAAAATTACATATCTTAAATCCCCACTCATACTATAAACATTTGTTTGCACCATAACCCCAATTGAACCCTATAATGGCATGTTCATACAACACACACAAGGGATATAAAACAAGCATACATGGGGAAAAAGGGAAAACATACAAAGGAATGCATGTGAGCAACAATACAATTATGGGGAAGGGGAAATAGGCAAGGGGCTGCACTCACTAGGAGAGGGTTGATACTTCTCTGTAAGGTTGCCTAAGTTCTCCGACCTTCTTTCTTTCTCTTCTCCCTTCCTAAGCTTCCCCGTCTCGTTCTTTCTTCCCTTCCTAATCTGTCGTGACAAAAGTGGTGAGTGAGTGCAGTGTCAAGATTAGGTTAATTTACCCTAACCATTCTTGTTAGGCTGGGCCCTAGTGGCCTTTTCAACTATTAGGCTTCTGTTATTACTTATCTTATTTGTTTTAATTAAGGCCTACCATTAAACCTTTTTACTTAACCCCTTAATTTCATAGAACCCTTTCTAGTTTTTATCTATTTATTTTAGCAGGATGTTACATGTTTCATGGTTTCAAAAATTACTTTCTAGAATAGACAATTACTTATTTCGGAAAGTAATTCTTGGAAGTGTTTTTTTTTTTTGTTAGTATTCTTTTAATTTTATTTTTATTTTTCATTACTATTTTTTAAATTTTATTTTTATTTGTATATAGATATGGAATATGATGTCAGTAAGATGTCCAAGGGGTGAGTGGTAGGGTGGAGAAAGGGAGTGGGGGGTGAGTAGAAGAAGCGAGTAACAGGGTAAGCGATTTTGGAAAGAAAGTCTCGTATACAAGAAAGGGGTGAGTCATATTTGTAGAGAAAGGGGATGAGTGAGAAGGGGGTGAGTCGTAGAGAAGAGAAAGAGGGTGTGCATTCTAAAAAAAAGCCTCTGATTTGAAATTAGGGAATGAATTAAAAGGGTATTTAGGAAAAAATTGTATAACAAAAAAGAAAAATGGGGATATTTTTAGAATTATCATTTGCCAATAATTGGCCCTTGTAAAAAAATTTCATCCTAACTCATTTAAAAGTTATAGGGCTAAAAGCCCATATTTGTCAAGTCCAACATCTACAAATTTTTCTACATTCCAAATTAATTGCTTAGCCAAAATAAAATTTTATTTAGCCATTTGATAATTAAGTTCAGTAAAAAAAAATTTCTTGTTGCCAATAAATTTTAAATGGGCCAAGAGCCTTATAATGAATTTAACCAAAAAGAAAATTTCTTACCAACTATATTACTTGTACTTAAAACAAATTAATTTCTTATTTAAAACTAATTATTAGGAGACAAGCTTCATTGTAGTGAAAAATAAAGAAAAGAAAAGAAAATGGGTAAGTAGTACTCGGGGGGGGGGGGGGATTGAGTACTTTAAAATTTTTCGCAAACATTTCAAAATAGTAGTAGTAGGCCCAAGTAAAATCAATTTCAAAAACTTTTTTAAAAACAAATTTAGCCAACCCACTTCCAAAACTTTTCATCCCGCAATGTACCAAATTATAACTTCTCATCTCCAGAACACATGCCATACTATACGGTCCATCATCATCCTCAACTCATGACATCACAAGCACTTACGTTTCACAGCATGGTCCTAACCCAACATGGGGGGTACTTAGGTCTTATCCTCTAAGTTTCATCATGTACTCTCTGGACAATCCAGTAAAGTGTTAGGATCACTGTCTTAGTGTTCACAGAGATACACTCTATCTTTGCCTCAAATTAACATTCATAATAATAAAATTTTGGAAATAACTATAAGATTCACAATGATAATAAACATAGTTAAATAATTAAAATCTCAATGCACAAAAGAAATTTTTATATGTGTAATTAATAAAAACGTGCACACACGTCCATATTTTTATTTGTAGTTTCTTAATTTAATTTGTTTGATTTATCCTTCTCTTTTTCTTATTTTTTTATCTTAGATTATTTAAAAACTAGAGCTTTCCTACAATACTATGATTGGTACAAAATTTCTTTGTTATAAATTAAGTGGATTACTAATATTGAATAATTTTTTTCTTTTATGTGGAAGATCAGATTAAGTTGCAACTACAAAGTATACTAAGAATTTTCTCTTTTATTTCTGAAAACTGTTTATACTTGTTTAGTAAAATAAATCACTTTTTCTATACATCAACTTACAATATATTTTCTATCCACCTACATATTCAATTTACCTAATACTTAACAACTAGTATGAAATTGTGATATTTTTCCTCTTTATTTTAAGATTTCCAAAATATATATGTACATAAGTAGTTATTTCTACAATTTCTACCACTAATTTTAACCAAAATCATTTTTTATTACTAAAAGAAGTAATTATTATTTGTGAGGAATAAATAAATTTGCTCAACAATTACCTAATGGACTGAAAGCCCAATAACTAAAAAAAAACATTTTTCAAATTATTGTTCTTTGATTGCTTTATCCAAAACTTGAATTAATTACATTGGCTTTTAATAATTGGTCCTTGTAAAAGAAATTATCCTAACCCATTTAAAAGCAATAGGGCCGAAAGCCTATATTTGTCAAGTCCAACATCTACAAATTTTTCTACATTCCAAATTAATTGCTTAACCAACATAAAATTTTATTTAGCTATTTAATAATTAAGTTTAGTAAAAAAAATTCTTGTTGCCAATAAATTTTAAATGGGCCGAGAGACCTATAATGAATTTCAACCAAAAGAAAATTTCTTACAAGCTATGTTACTTGTACTTAAAACAAATCAATCCCTTATTTAACTAATTGTTAGGAGACAAACTTCATTGTAGTGAAAAAAAAATCTTCTTGGTTCAATAATCACTAGTGGGCGAAGCCTAACAACAACAAGCCATCAATAAATTTAATTATATACTAGTCCATTGACCAATTTCAGCATATGATCATCAATTAATTAATAATAAGCAATTAAAAATTCATAATCAAGCTCAAAAAATAATTAACATCATAAATCAACAAAATAAAAATTAAATTAACATAATATGATGATAAAATAAATAGCAAGATGCAAAAGTAAAATAAACAATTAAACATAAAATTAACACAAAATAAAAGGGTTAAGGGATAATCGAAAATAAAACCCATTGATAAATGAAATTAAAGGCTTAACCCCATTCCCCCCTTTACCTTGATTAGTGACTTTGTTGGTGTAGTTTGGTGAGGCTGTAGAAGCGGAAATGGGGCTTAAGAACTAAACTAATTAATTTTGGCTTAATGGTATTTTTAATGGTGGGTTAAGGTGAGAAAAAAAAATGGCAAGAGGTTGGCTATGGTGGAGGGGAAGCTCTCAGCACTTCCAGCAGAGTGAGGAGGAGAGAAATTGTGAGAAAATGGTGTAACAATGTGGTGGTTGATGAGGTCTATTTATAGGCTAAAATAATTTAGTTTAAATTTAACTTTTGTACTTGAAATTAATAAAATAATGTTTGAGAAGCTTCTAAACCCATGAGCCCTCAAAACTGGCGTGGAGACTAAGCTAAGACCCAAAAATAATTTTATTTTTTATAATTATTAGTTGGCAAAAATAATTTTTTAATGATTTATTATAGAAAATTTGGATTGGGTTTTTGGTGTGGGTTTGGGCCAAACTGATTATACCACATCCAAAGTACTATTTTTGTGAGTCTCCAAAGGAATTTTCATAATTTTCTCATTTATATATTAATTATAATAATTATTTTACTTAAAAAGCTAATTAATTAACTAATAAATCAAGTTTTGGCTAAATAATTGGTATTTTCGTGTTTTTCAATAATTTTACCTCAAAATAAAATTTCTATAATTAAAATATACTCAGTATAAAATTTTTTCAAAGTGTTTTAAGGTCAAAGAAAATCTTTGGCTAACTTTTGTAGTCAACTAGGGATATTTTAGTCATTTTACCAAAACTGTGTCAATTAGTCCCTAGAAAATTTTTAAAATTATTATTAATTATTCTAAGCATATTTATGACTTAAAAAGAATTTTAAAACCTCTCTAGCTATTTTTACTATTTTATCCTATTACGCAGCTTTTTAGGGACTAATGGTCTTTTTATTATTTTTCAAACCTTGATTTAAATAAATTATTAAAAATCCAAACCAAGTGGTACTCATTAATACAAACATAGCCATGGAGATCAGAATTTTGAGATTCCCATTCGATTCTCTAGAATAAAATACAAAATAAATAGAAAATTAGTTCAAATAAGCGAAAGTAGGGGCGTTACAAAAGTTATTTTACCAATGGATAAAAAATTGAGAATTTATGGTAAATGGTCAACAAATTGGGACAGGCCTTATGTAGTTGAAAAAGTTTATTCTAATAATGCCCATTTGATTTGTGAAGTCAATACCAATAATTGAATTATGTCAATCAATGGAAAATACTTAAAACAATATAACCTAACAATTACAGAATTTAAAATACTCATGCATTAATCCAAAAATTGTACCAAGCTTTTCGAAAGTGAGAGATAATAAAAAAAAATATACATAAAAAACCAGAAGAAGAACTTCAAAAGGAACATTTATCTTTTAGTCTATTGTGACACTTGATCAAGTCTTTCAAGTTTGGAAGAATACTTGGCATGTTGTTCTTCAAGCTCCACCTTTTTCGAGTGCTAGGTTTTTTTAATGATTGGGCAATCTCTTTTGCTGAGGCTATAGAACCACTCTATTGTGTTTAGATTTTGGTTTTGGCCTCAGAGATTTCATTTTGTTGTTTTCGATTTGTGGCCAATTCACTCTGAAGATTTTCAATTTGCCTTTCCAAGTCTTTCTCTTTAATCTTTAAGCTCACCATAGAAGGGTCGAGTTCAGCATATCATTTCTTTAAATTGGTAACAAGAGTTTTTGTTGACTCCAGCTTTGACCAATCCTTTTGGGTCTCGTTTTAAATTTTTTCAATATCCACTTGACACTTGCTTTTTATGGACTTTTGACACCTTTTGATCATCTTTATGGACTTGGTAAGCATTATTGAAGATATCGAGAAACTGTACCATCGCATCTTTTCAGTATCTGGCAAGTACTCATCAAATTGTTGGAGCTTCTCGACATCATCTATAATTTTCTTTTTATGATCAGGGTTAGTGAGTGCAAATGCTAAACTCTCTTCCAAAGCCAATTTCCTAAAATGTTTTAGAGCCTTGTCAAGGGCTTCCTTATTGCTCAATTTGTTCTGACTTATCTCTAAAGTTTTTGAAGAAATAGAGTATCCGCTCAACCACTTTTCAAGGATGTCGAAGACATCATCTTCCTCTTCTTCGATATCTAAGAATGTGGGGTCACTAATGACTAGATGCTCTAAAGATTTTTCTTTTTCTGCATTTGCTTCTTCTTTTTCCTCTTCTTCTTCGGTTGTTCACCATTTTTCCTAATTTTTCATTGCGATCACTTAATTCTTTCTCATCGGCTCCCACTTCTTCATTATGTTCTTGCTCCTCATTATTGCTCAAACCATCTTTTTCAATTAATTTCTCCTCCTCCATATTTTGACTTCGAGGATTTCTCTCATGGGAGAAGATTCACTTTGACTATGAGTATCCACTTCTAGAAGGTTTTTAGTTTCGAGAATTGGAGGAGTAACAACCTTCTAGGTTTTCTTTCCTTATTCTCTCTATTTTTCTAAAAAATAAAATAAAATAAAATTCACTTGCATTCAATCTTTTATACTTAATAATTTGAAATTCGCTGCTTATTTATTGTTTTCTCAATACTGGGATATCTTCTTCAATTATAAAAATTCTTACATCAATGTAAAATCCATGCAATTAATATTTTTTGAATATATGTAAAAATATATTTTAACAATAAGAAAATTATTAACAAGGATTGATGTGAAAGATTTAGAATTTTTTCCTTAATGAGTTTTCATTATTTACCTTTTTGGTAGAAGTTGATTTCAACATTATGGCAAAAGATTTTTTTTAGGTTTAAGTACTTTTTTGTCCTTATAGTTGCACAAACTTTACCTTTTGGTTCCTATAGTTAAAAGTAATCCGTTTTAATCCCTATACATGCACTTTCGATATCAGTTTAGTCACTGCCGTCAAGTGTGTCTCAATTTCGTAAAATAAAACCATCACAAAATGAAAATTGGCGATGTAAAACCGTCACAAATTGACATTTTCTGGCACTTTTTTATTTAATATGTGGTTGTTTAAAACGATAGGGACCAAACCAATATCAAAAGTGCATTTTTAGGAACTAAAATAAATTATTTTTAACTATAGGGACCAAAAGGTAAAGTTTGCACAACTATAGAGACCAAAATGGTAATTAATTTTTTTATGTATTTAAAAAAGGATTGTTTTTAATAGAAAGGTAAATTTCATTGTATTTGTTAAGTTGCCCCACACTGTCCCAAAATCTTCTAGGCCATTTTTTTTCTTATAAAATAACTGTTATAGTCTTCTAGTCAATGACACATTTATAAGGAAATGCAACCAACATTGGTTGGCACAAGTGGTAGCGACTTGTGTCCCTTAACCAAGTTGTCCAGGGTTCGAATCCTAGTCTTGAGTATAGAATAAACCATGTTGGGAGGGGAATACCTATCTTGTGTGCACTCACGATCCCCAATGGAAATTAGTCACTGTTTCAGCGGTGGATTTTTCGTACCAATACCATGGTAAGCAAAAAAAAAATAAAATAAAATTATAAGGAAATGCATTTTATCACGGGGGTATAAGTGGAAACCTAGAAAGTAAAGATAAGGAGTAAAACCAAAAGCAGGTAGCTTAGGATTTAGGAAAATTAAATATTCATATTCAGGCAATTTTTAATTTTTTGCATTTTAATTCTGTGGCACAACCTTTACGCGGTCGTGACTCGTGAGCCACTCTTGACTCGTTAACCTGTTTTCGTTGCTTATAATTAATTCCAATCAATTTAATAATAGGTTATTCCTTAAAACAATTAAGATGAATTATTAGTCAACCGTTTTATGAGTCGCTATAGAAAATCATGGGTTGTGTTAATCAAAAAAAAGAAAAAGAAAATCAACGATTGTGACGCCATGCCAATAGCAAGTCTCGGACCTTACTGCGTAAAGAATATTATTAACTAAAGATATGTACATAAAATAGATTTTAAGAGTGACAATTCAGTGGATGACACGTGTCTTATACAGAATGGGTGGCACCCACTTGCCGTTTGTTCTCAATAGGTTCTAATCACTTAGTCGAAATACGTTTCACACTCTACATCATCACTTCCGCATGGTCACTGAGGTGGCACACATCCTTTTGCCTTGTTTATAGCCAATTATTTCTTCTATAATTATGCTAATCAGCATCAGCACATGCATGACACACAAAACTTCCTGCTTAGCATGCCCATTTTATGTATAATGTTCAGCGGTTTATAAAAAATTACTTTAATTAGTAAAAAAACTTCTGTCAATGGCTAAACCACACTGTGCTTTTTTTTTTTTCTTCTTAGTTTGACTCAATTTGCGTAACTAAGTACTAGCTTTTTTTTCCGATGGAATAATTAAGTACTAGCTGATCTTATGACCTGTGTCATTCGGGCACAGGTATAATTATAGTTTTTTAAACAAAGGTGGGCGGTGTTTGCTAACGTGAGCTGGGTGCGTAGGATATTATTAAAAAAAAATTATTGTGGTTTTGATCAGAGGCGTACACGTGGATGGTGATGAGAACGGAGGTGATGGGGAGGTGGGGCACCAAGGAGGAGCTCCTCCTTGGTGGGGCCGTTCTCCGCCACGGAACCCGAGATTGGAACGTTGTTGCTGCCAAGCTTTGGACTCGAAAAGTTTGTCCCTACATCATTACTCTTGAGGTAAAAACAATCCTTTTTATGACCAAATCTACCACATCTAAAACAAATAGCACGTAGAACTTCGTACTCAAGATTGAGTGGAAAGCCTCTAACAAAAATGTGTCACTAAAGGTTTCTCCAAATCTAACTCCATGCAAATGCGGGCAAATTTAACCCTTGAATGAATTGACATCAAATGATTTATGAAAATTTCCTAGGGTCATCCCCACCTTCCTCAGAAAAACTTCATTGTAGAGTTCAATTAGAAGACGTTGAATACAAATCTAAACTGCAACCGTAAGTGACACTTGAGCGTGCATTAAAAAGAAAGGCTTCCAACGTTGTACAATCAAGTAGTGATCTGCTAACATCCATGGCCCTTCGAAAAGAGAATTTGTAATCATCCTCACTACTAAAAACAATTTGGTAATACCCATTACACATATCTATAATCTGAATCTTCCCATTCTTCTTCCAACTCTATTGCAGTTTTGCTTCCAACATATGAAAACTCACTTTTTTCCCCCAATACATTTACCACCAACATATTTTTCCATAAAGCAGACCAACTTAGGAGTTCCTCATCAGAAATTAGACCATTGAGCCCTTCCACCTTCCTTTTATTCCCTTTAATGCTTCCTTTAGGCATTTCGTCCAAAAGGTTTCCCTTCAACATTATCTCTACATCCCTTGGATGAATCATTGCTCCCCCCATCGACAACAAAAGCTTGTCACAATATAACTAAACCCCCTCCTGTCTAGAAGAGTGGACCTCTGGAGACACGATCTCGACTCCTTCCTTGACTTTTTTTTTTGTACTCTTGTGAAGAAGATCTTCCTCTTGGCTAGAGAACACCTTACTAGCCTCTCCTTTTTCCAAAACCCTAGCAAACCTCGCCATATTTTCCCATATTTTCCTAACAGAAAGGAATAAGTTGATTATTAACTAAGATTAACAAGCAAAATAAAATACAAATTTTATTTATTTTTGCAAATAAAGAAAGAGAAAATAGACTATGCATCGACAGTGTAAAATAGTTTTACACTATAATCCAATCACAAACCGCTATTTATGGTATGTTTGTTGACTTTAACAATAACTACCATAAAAGTCATACCAATGATGATTTTTAATTGATTGACAATGTAAAAAATCTTACATTGACAATGCATAGTTATTAAACTTATAAAGAAAATAAGAAACAAAAGATGATATACTAATATTTAACTTTAGTAAAATTCTTAATCTTACGCACCAATTTCAATTTATTTAAGTTTATAAGATTTCTTTAAATTTAAGTAAATAAGAGTTCTTTCAAATTCTTAATTTATTAAAATAATATAATTTTAGAAATAATTGTAAAAATTAATAATACTAATAATTATTAAAACAATAATTTTATATTTTTCGTATTAGAAAAGCTAAAAAAGGAGAGGATGTAATAATGATCACCATGGTTTACAAACATAGTAAAAACAGTTGGAAGCATGACTAATTTAAACACAAATACCTAGCTTCATTGGAGAAGAAAATGAAACCACAGCATAGAACCACACAATGACACCAACATAGCACCCTCAGCAAACACTAAAGGTTGGCTTCTTTTTTGCACAAACACGTTCAGTCACTCACAAAGAAGAGCACCCATAAGAGCAAGGGTTCGCTCACGTCTCACACTCAAAGACGAAGCGTTGCTTCCTTTCAAATGGGTTACCAATATCAGAGGTCTTTCTTCACCGGTAATTCATCTCTCCAAAATTTTGGCTTTGACTTCCTTCAAAAGGTCACACACAAGTCTTGCACACTCACCACACACATCGGTGCCAGCTGGAGGAAACTCAGCAACGTTACCAAATTATTAATGAAGTTAGAAGGCAACTTACAATTTTTATGTATAAGGTTAAAACAGTAAAATGTGAACAAGTATAAAGACTAAATAAGTAATTTAACTAATAATATAAGTTAATCATATTTTATTAGTAGAATAAATAGTTAATTAAAATAAAATAAAATTATTTATCCTATGTTCTCACAATTATCTGTGTTAAACATCCATAGTCAAAGGTGGGTAGAATATTAGAACGTTTACGACTGATGGTCCGTGTCCCTAAGATGCTCATGAGCAAAATGGTTACTCCCGCCCACCCTTTTGGTGGATGTGCAAGTTTTTATTCCTTGTTTTAACACTCTTTGGCAAAAAAAAAAAAAAAACTCTTTGGCCACGCAAGTCCAAATGAAAGACGTTCCCCGGTTTTTTTTTTTTTTGCCATTTCAATCTTAGTCACTCGCAGTTGCACTTTCGTCACTTGTTACTTTCCCCAAAAGTTTTGTTTAGCATATGAATTAAATATTTTTGGCTTAATTATTTTTTGGTCTCTCAAATTGAGGGGTTAAAATTTGTTTTTAGTCTCTCAAATTTAAAAATAATTTTTTTAATCATTCTAATTTAAAAATAATCCACTTTTAGTCCTTATCAAGAATAAAAAGATCACAAAATAGGGACCAAAAGTGGGCTATTTCTAAAATTATAAGGCTAAAAAAATCACTTTAAATTTGAGGTACCAAAAGCAAACTTTATCCAAATTTGAGAAACCAAAAAGATATTTAAGGCAATATTTTTTTTTTATAAATATGATTTAGGTTTAAATATGTTTTTAGTCGTTCAAGTTTTGGGTAAATTTGTTTTTGATCTCCAAAATTTAAAATTTATTTTTTAGTCCCTGTAATTTGAAAAAAAAAAACTTGTTTTAGTCTCTCTGTTTAAACACTGTTAGAGACTTCACTTACATGGTTAATGAATTACAAATCGCTTATCTGACAATTCACTTTGATTTTGCATTTTTATTATCAAACACCCTACCACATATGTGTTTTTCTTTCAAAATATTCATTCTGACAACGTTTGGGTAAATGGACTAAAATAATTTTTTAAAAAATTTTAAGGACTAAAAATATCAATTTTAAATTTAGAGAACCAAAAACAAACTTACCCCAAATTTAAAAGACTAAAAACATATTTAAGCCATATGATTTATTCACTTTTAGTTTTTTTGAAATATATTTTTTAATTTTAATACTTATAAATTTCAAAATTATTTAATAGTCTCTAATAACTATTTTAGAGGTGATATATTATGTTTTAGTCACATTATATTAATAAATATTTTGAAATATTGTTAGACAGGATATACTTAATATGAATTTAACTAAAAGTCTAAATATTTTTAGCATTATTATCTAATTATAGGTTATTAGATTTTTATAAATAGTAAAATTATTGATTTTTATACTAAATAGTAAAATTATTGATTTTTATACTAATTATTTTAAAAGTTAGAATGATTTGTAATTAATTAATAATAATAAATGTTAATTAATAATAATAAATAGTATATTAAAGTTAAATTCATTAAATATATGTTACTTCTTTTTTTTTGGTGAATTATATGTTATGTTAATACTAAATGATTATAAGAATTTATTTTTGCCAGGACAAAATCAATAAATTTCTTTTAATGATTATGGTTAATTTAAATGCATATTTCAATTAAGTTTAGTGGTTTATTTTTTAAAATTAATTACAGTTAATTTTTTTTATAGACCACAGGTATTCTACACGAAAAACAATCTTACTTGAGTTGGGTAAAATCACTATGGACAACAAAGTTCTTCCTCCGAGTTGGGTAAAACCATTATAAGTGACAAAACTCTCCCTCTAATTATTTAACACTCCTGCATACGTAGACTCGAACTTGAAACCATTAGTTAAACTGGAGTAACCTCGTGTCAATTGATCCACACACTCGGTTATACAATTAATTATGTGTGTGTATGGGTGAGTATTTACAAAATTAATTTTAAATAAAATTAATTTTACAAAATTGATTTTGATTAAAATTAATTTGTATATAAATTTGTTTATCCTGAACACAAATTTGATATAAAATTTAGTATAATATTTTTAACTTAACACTTCTAATTAAATCAAAATTTAAAAATAAAATTAGTTTTACCTAAAATAACCAAATATTTATATATGTACATAAATGAGATAAAAAGAGAAAGTCAATTCTAATTCTAATACCTCCGGTTAATTTTGTGTATGGGCATTATAATTACAATTAGAAAACAAGAAAGACAAGTGGTCCCCCAACCCAACAGAAATCATATAAAAAGAGAAAATCAATTCTGATTCTAATACTTCCTGTCGTGTTAATTTTATTTTGCGTAGCAGCCCTAGCATTATAAATGGAGAACACGAAGGACACGTGATTTACCAACGCCGCGGACAGAGATTCAGTAAACAGAGCACAACACAGAAGAAGTTAATCGAGAATGAGCAGCGGGGCTGGACAGGTGGTGTGTGTGACTGGTGCTTCCGGTTACATCGCTTCATGGATCGTCAAATTACTCCTCCATCGCGGTTACACTGTTAAAGCCACTGTTCGCAACACAAGTCTGTCTTTTCTTTCTTCTTCTTCTTTTTCTTTATTTTTTTGTTAATTTCATTTCCTTGTTGGTGATTATTTTTCGTCACGGTTCTGGTGGCCATGATCCTTCCTAGTGCATTATAATGTGTGGTGTGCAGGTGATCCCAAAAAGATAAACCACTTACTTAGCCTCGACGGTGCTAAGGAGAGATTGCACCTCTGCAAGGCGAATCTCCTCGAAGAAGGTTCCTTTGACACTGTCGTTCAAGGTTGTCACGCTGTGTTTCACACTGCTTCTCCCTTTTATCACGATGTCAAGGACCCGCAGGTTCGTTTCATTTATTATTCGATTTATGCAAATTTTTTTAATCTTTTTCACATGGGGTGGCTGTATTTTTTGTTTTTATTTTTTAATTTCAGGCTGAATTGTTGGACCCAGCTGTGAAGGGAACTCTCAATGTTCTGAAATCTTGTGTGAACTCGCCGTCGCTGAAACGCGTTGTTTTGACCTCTTCTATTGCTGCAGTTGCGTACAACGGAAAGCCGCGAACTCCCGATGTAGTCGTTGACGAAACTTGGTTTTCTGATCCAGATTTCTGTAGGGAATCACAGGTGTGTGCCATTTTCTCTGATAAACATAAACTTTCACTTTAGTCTATGGTTTTAAATTGCAATTTTGGTTTCGTGGTGAATCTTGATATTGTGGAAAATTATTGTCAAACGTGGCTGTGGTCTGTGCACCTCACAAACCTTGATGCTGCAGCTGAAATCGTGGTCGCAAACCGTTTTTTAAAATGTTGCTTTAGTCTATGATATTGCATATACTGGTCATTTGGACCGGTGATTTTAGAAAGCATCATTCATGTGGAAATGTACAAATGAGAATGACGTTTTCTGAAGTCAAGGACTTGGTGTGTTTGTGGATATCAGATCTGTTCAACTAAACTCACATACTTTGAACATTATCTGTGTTGAATAGCAATTGCAAGTTTTAGGAAAAATACCTTAGAAATGCTTAATGTGTCTATCACAAACTACAATTTTTGGCAAGGGCAAATATCATGTTACAAGTTACTGGTTTAACAGGTTTATTTTTTGTCCATCAAAATGTTATTTACTGTAAACTGTAAAGGATATGGTACCATGTAGCAAAAAACAAAGTATCTTAGAGAGAACCCCTTTTGTTCCAATTACACATCTTTCCAATGGAAATAAGGAGGACTAAATGCTTTAAAATAGCCAAAAGAGAGAAAGAAATCAACAAGTGAATTGAAACAATGAAAGGAAAAGTAAAGAGGCAGAATTCCAAAAAGATAGTACATTCTGTTGTTTTTCTGTTTGAATGATGTGTTAGATTTAATAAATTATTTCCCTTCCAATGTATTTTGCATTTACTACTCAGACATCACCTTTATCATAAAACCTAAAATCCTCTTTTATTTATAAAATTACTACAACTAACTCAAAATGCTATCACACTTATATATTCATTAACAAAAGATGTTGGCTCATGGATGTTGTGTGATCAAATGTCAGTTTTACCTTTGTTCAACCTTGTACATTGAGAAAAGGGGAAGAACACTTCATTTGGTGAAGTTGCACTGAAAATTCAATTTGGTGCCCAGCCATTTGAACCTTAATTTCAGTATTTTAGCTTACACCAAATAAATGGATTTTCCCCTTTTCTACGATCTAAATATAAAGGTAAAGGTAACAAGGGAATGACATTTGACCATAACATACATGAGGTAGCGAGGCCTAACACAATCTTGGGGCTGATTGTACCCTTATTTATTACATAAAAACGAGGGTTTTGACTTGGTTCTCAGTATGTGACATAACAGTAAAACATAGGAGAGGAGGGAATAATTAATTCATTTTTTTCTTGTTTGAATTACGAAGTTAGAATCTGCACTTCTTCCTCATCATTTTCATCCTCATCAGTTGAACTATCACCATCAGATTCATCTTCATCATCATCTGAAGCTTCCACCCATTCAGATTCTGATGCCTGGGTTGAAGAATAGCTAAGTCAGGTTATAGCAAATAAAGTAAAAATGTGTATTTAATTAGGAAATTACTATCACAATATATTCTTAGATTAAATAAGCTAATAAACAAAAACTATATTAACAGCATCAGCAATTCAGCATAGCTCATATTTAGAGACCTAGTTCTGTACATTGTAATCAGAAGATAAGTCACTCAGTTCACATTATAATTTGTAATTAAATCCTGAGGTATATTACCTAATTATTTGAGGGGGGAAACCGGAAAAGCATCTCTTCCTTCAGTAGTTAAATTTCATTTTAAGATATTGTGAATGAGGCAAATTATCAATAAAAATTAAGTTCGTATGATATAACTTTGTCAAAAAATCATTGTAATCTGATAGATCTAATCAGTAGCACATATTTTGTTAAGTGGCTTTTTTTATAATACTAGTGCAGTGGGAGTAATGAGGTGTCCTGGACCCTTGGAACTGGGTAAGGTGCATACATACACCAACTTTGCAGTTTGCACTGCAGTAGCAGACTTCTATCAGCCAACAACTTAGAAATTATTTCTTGCTTAACCATTTATTATGAGAGAGACATAGACAGAGACGGAGCTCCTAAAATAGAACAATTTGATATTAGTCAGAAGAACAGAAAAAGTGTTGGGTACATCAGATTTCCTTGAGGTATAATAGTATTACCTTGAATCTTTAGCATAGAGCAGGGTTGTCAATAGCATTGCTATTTAGCGTGCTATAGCAGTGCGTAGCAGCCGCTGGCCACTATCTGCACTGCCATTGCGTTGCACTTCACTGTAGTGGTTGTAGTGAGTAGGAACTGCAATAGTGGCATTTCGCAGTGCTATAGCACCGCTATGCTGATGGTATCCAAAATCTTGAGAATGGCCTCCAATATTAACAGTAGAGGGGCATTTTATAGTGGTAATTATGGGATTTTGGGTAGAAAAGAGTTTCAGCTTGTACAAAACCCTTTCAAAGTTCATAACTATTAAGCCTCACTTGACTCCTCTCCTACCTTGTGACTACTACACAAACCCTGTGCGACCCTTTAGCAATCATTATGTGACCCTCCGGCGACTCTCCGACAACCAATCTAGCTCTCTTGTTCTCATTCTCATTTTTTTTTTTAAATTTTTCTTGTAATCTTATTCACATCAATCTCTGTTTTCTTTTAACCTATTTTCTGTGTTTTTGTCTCTCTAATGTGATTTTTTTTCTATTTTCTCTTGTTCTCTTTACTCCATCAGTGTATATATGTTCTCTGTTTATTGTCTCACTAATCTAAGTCTGAGGTCTTTTTTTTTTGGTCATCTATCTCCCAAAGACCCAAACTCATTCACTCCTTTTGTCTCTCTCTCTTCGGTTAGACATGGTATCCTTTGTTACTATTTACTTGTATGTTTTCTTAAGAGCTAAGACCTATAACTTTTTATTGTTAATTATGACCATGTCAAGATTTTTTTAGTTTTTTTATTTTTTTTAAATTTTTGAGC
This sequence comes from Spatholobus suberectus, assembly GCA_004329165.1. Taxonomy (NCBI): domain Eukaryota; kingdom Viridiplantae; phylum Streptophyta; class Magnoliopsida; order Fabales; family Fabaceae; genus Spatholobus; species Spatholobus suberectus. The sequence goes on from CM014736.1 coordinate 40,323,099, forward strand.
ATTTATAAGTATTTAGTATGAATTATATAAACTGCATAAAATGTTTCAAAATAGTATCATCCCACTATGCGCTATACCACTAGCATTTTTGGAGTTAGTTGCTACACGCCGCTATCCAAAATTGATAACTATGGTTCAACATCAATCCAACACTCACGTTGCATTTACGTTCGTGCTTTGGAAAGTGTAAAATCTCTGTTCAATGTCAATCAAATGAGTTTCCAAAAACACCCTAAAACGTCATACCAATAATAGGGATTAAAGTGAGGGATTACTCCATTTTCTCTAAAAGCTTATTTTTTTGCACAAAGTCTAATTATAAGCTAGCCAAATCCTTGTAATAAACCATTACCATGAACTTGCAACTGAAAAACTCTTCTTTTTATTCCTTTTTTTCTAAGCACCTAAGCTAAGATTCATAGATACATTAAAATTGATCCAAATATCTTGCTTTCCTTTCTCTTCCCCTGGAAAGTTGTATATATGTCTCTCTTCTGGTCATTTGTTCAGAGTGGGAAATTGGGTTAACGGGCTTTCTATTTGAAAGGTCAATTATGTAGCTTTCATTGCCACTATTAGCTTGGAAAATGTAAATGGCGTGTTTTTGTTGACTTAATCATGAATGTGAGACAAGTGGATTCCATGGAAAGGGGATACTTCTGCTCTATTAAATGATGGTAAGTGTGTAAATTACGTGACAAAAGTTGTTAGAAAAGTAATACCTCATTATTTTTTGTGAGGCTTGTTATCATAGAAAAAATGTAAAGCTTAACAAATTGTTTTCTGAGAGTGTATATACCTTTTTGAAAGATTCATCATCTTTTTTTTTTCCCTTTTTTTTTAAATAAATGAAGAGACAAAGTACTTACATTGTAAAATGATGTCTCTTGATAATTTTTTTGGCTTGGCTCATTGTTATAGGAAGAAGGTTTTATTATGTTGATTATCAAATTAGATCTTTTGTTATGTTTATATTTAATTTCATTTTCATTTGACTCTCTGTCTGATATATGTGTATTGGGAGGGAGGGTGTCCAGTGTACTGTACTTGGACTTTAACTATGTTGGAGTATTCTTGTTTGTCTTGTGGCTGGTATTGGTGTCAGAGTCCCTGTCATAGGGCATTACTTCCCCAATGAAACATATTAAAAGATGGTAAAAGTAACTTTAAGTTATAGTGGAGTACATCTTAGGCCTAACTATTAGAATCGGATAAAGTTAATGTGAGTGGCCTTAATCTATGCCAGAAATAGGCTCAAATCAGTATCTTAATCATATAGTTTTTAAAGTTATTTAGTTGTCCTCGCCTTGCCTTATGTTTTCAATTTTTAATCAGAAAAAGAATGGTAGATATAATTGTTGAAAATTATTGATGCTACCATTGTTGCCAATAAGCTTATCACATTAAGGCTTAATTGATCATTGTGGAATAGTGTTATTGAAAAGCGGCCATGGCGGCTCCATAGGAAGGCAGTGGCGGATTTTCATTGGATTAGCATAGGAAGGCAGTGGCGTGGCGGATTTTTCTTAGCGGGCTATGATGGCTGCGAGACTTGAAGCGGCTATGGCATTCTGAACAGCCATGGTGGAAATGTGTCGGAGAGCGTCAATGTGAAAGAGATGAAGGGGTTGGGTCATGTGATCCGACCTAGGCCCAATGCAAAAAATAGGGTTTGAAACCCTAAATTAAATAAAAAGATGAAACGGTTCATTTGACTCGATCTAAACCCAGCCCAATATAGTGTTCTGAAAAGCTTTAAAAAAAGAAAGAAGAAATGGGCTGGGTCATATGACTTGACCCAAACCCAAAAGAAACATAAACTAACAACAAAAAATTTAAAAAAAAAGGGACAGATAGTATTGCGAAGGAGTTTTTATTAGGGTAAAAGAGAATAGTCCTCAAGAACAACCCACCACGCGGCGCGACGATGTTCGTCTTCAAACTTTGTCTTCTTCCTTCGTCCTTTGACCTTAATCCTTCTTCCTTCTTCTTTGACCCTCAATTACACACTGCGCTTCTTCTTTGCATTGCAATTTTATTTCTACACACACACACACACACACACACACACACACACATATATATATGTTGTATTTTTATTATGATCGCCATGCTTTTGTCATATCCTGCAATGCCATTCACCATATTTATATGGTGGATATTTGGCTTGCCGCCATAATCTGCCATTCGCCATCGATAACACTGTTGTGGAATGAACATGTCTCAAGATAGAAAAAGTAAATTTCTTGCCCTTAAGATTCAAAGGACAAAGTGAAGTTCACAAAGTTCAATGGATATATCTTTCCATTGGTTTTGTTTTGACAGAAGAAAATTTTGAAATGGAGGAAAAGAATACCAGGTTAGGTGTTCTTCCCAAACAAACTAGCAGACAAATATGTCTTAAAAGAAAATTATGAATGAAACATTGCTCTTTATTTCTACCTATATGCCCAGTCAAATCCTTCAAAGAAACCATTGGTTGAACACCATTTAGAGAAAAATCAACTAAAGTATCCCATGAGGACGACAACCAATAACTTCCAGCTGAGAATCTCTTCTATTCTTTGCTTTCCAAAGCATTTAAGTGCACAAATGCTTTTCACAATATAACTGATGTTTGTGCTATCAAGTTTTGATGTTTTGGCCTTATTGTATGCTCATTAAGAGTTTGCAAGTTAGATGTGCTTGTATATTTGGGTCCACTACAAGATTCTGTAATCAAGCTGAAGCATCATTTTAACCTCATCCCATGTGAAGACTAGAAATTGCTTCATATGATTAAATTGAGTTTGTTGTAATTTTGAGATTCTGCACCTGTTATTCTGATGCGTAGATGGTCCACTAAACATTTTCAATTGCCTCTCATTTTGCTAATATTATGAGAATAGCTTAATAGTTTCAATTTTATATATGCATTAGGCAATTGCTACTGAACTATAATGCTAATGTATTTATTCCAATGTCAGCAAAGTGTAATAATTTATCACGTATATTGTGTTACCATGCTCTTCACATTTCTTGTCATTTCCTATTTATGTTTCAGATGTGGTATACGCTTTCAAAGACTTTGGCTGAAGATGCTGCCTGGAAATTTGTAAAAGAAAACAACATTGACATGGTTACTATTAACCCTGCAATGGTGATAGGACCTCTCTTGCAACCAGTCCTTAACACAAGTGCTGCTTCAGTTTTAAACGTAGTTAATGGTAATTAATTTCTACGTTATGCTATAAAATTTCTATTATCTGCTTTTTCATGGATCACATGATGTTTTTCAACTCAAACTACTTTTTTATGAATCAAACGAAATGAAAAGGCAAATAGAAAATATTGAAATGGAAATCAAAATAGAATATGAAAAGGAGGGTTATAATAAGTACAGTCTGAATGTACAATTGTATATTTGAGATATCAGATATGTGAATTTTAATCATAAACAGTTATCAGATATGTACAATTGTATAGTCTGAATTGTATATTCCTTTTTCTTAGCTTGCTTATTGTCTAAAGTCAAAAGTCCTCCTGGAAGGGATTATTATTGAGGAAGAATGAACGCAAGTGTGTTGAGTGCTTTGCAGATGCTGTTGGGTGGAATTAGTTGAAGATACAAAGTCCACTACAGGGTATAATACAAAAGTGAGGGGAAATGTGATTGTTGTCCAAAGAAGTAATGTAGAGGAGGCAAAAATATAGCAAAATTGCTCAAGGGATTTGTGGCTTTATTTATATAAATAGGTTACTAAAGGATTTATTTGTTCTGCTGCAAGAACCCATGAAGCTATTTAGCAACAACAAATCTGCCCTCAGCATAATCCATAACCCAATTCAACATGACATGATGAAACATGTGAGGATTGACAAATTTCATCATATCATAGATTGAACTGGGACATTTACCTTATACCATGTCCCAACCAAGTTGAAGGAAGCATAGATTCTTACAAAGGATTTGTTGAAGTCAAACTTTGATTCTAATGTCAGCAAGCTAGGAAGGACTGCTTGAGGGGGTGTGTTAGAAAAATGAGGCATACAACATCTCATAATCATAGAGACTATTATCTTTTCTTGAGTTATTAAGTTATTTAGTTGTTATTTTAATGAATATTAGTAGTTTCTATGTGCTTCCAATACACTTGATTTTCCACTGCACAATTCTTAGATAATTGAAGAAATTGTTCCATTGCCTTGATACAGGTGCACAAACATTTCCAAATGCATCTTTTGGATTTGTCAATGTGAAAGATGTTGCAAATGCCCATATTCAAGCATATGAGAGTACTTCAGCTAATGGAAGATATTGTTTGGTTGAGAGAGTGGCGCACTACTCAGAAATTGTGAAGATTTTACGTGATTTATACCCGACATTACAACTTCCAGAGAGGTGAGTTTAATTATTTTGATAATTTCAAGAATTTCGTATGAATACATGAATGCAGATCCCCATCCACTGTACCCTATTTTTTTAGTGCTTTATTTACCTATTTGAAACTCAATTTAGTGCCAGAAATGAAGACGTTCAGCATTGATATTAGTTAAAAGAAAGAATTTAAATTTCGGAATATATTATTTGATGATCTAAAACTATACAAAACCTTAGATTTTATAGGCTAAAACAGCATAATAACCTTCCCAAAATAAGACTATATATATGGTAACTTCCAATTTGTCCTATTTTACTATATCAATCGGTCATAATTTACAAGAATTACAATAAACTATTGTACCACTGGTGTGGGACAGTTACTTCACCTTAAGATGGGGATTGTATATCTAATGACCTGTTCAGACTTGATTAACTTTTGATATATACCATATGTTAATTATACCTCCTGAATCATAGCTTGTATTCTTTTGTGTGTGTAATCCATATTCAGCTCTTGGCACATATTGAGACATATGGTTTCACCATATATAGTTATGCTAATCTAATTACCTCCCCTATTTTTATGTCTCCAGTATATATTTATAGGTATGCTAACTTATGCAAAACTTTTCATTTGGAATTCATGACTGAATTATATGTTCCTGCGATAGGGCCAAGTATAACAACTTGCATGTGTTGGTGGGCCAAGTATAACAACTTGCATGTGTTGGTCCTACAAATGTTATTTCGTATGCAAAAATCATTAGGTTAATGGTCACTAGAAGTTGGGGGCCAACGTGACTTAACATTCAGTCTAATTTTGTGTTTGCATTTATATAATATAAATAATTCTAGTTTTTCTTGTTTTTATTTTTCTAATACAATTTTCACTCTGTCAACAATATTATCAGGTGTGCAGATGATAAGCCATATGTGCCAATATATCAGGTTTCCAAAGAAAAGGCAAAGAGCTTGGGGATTGAATTTATTCCTTTGGAAGTGAGCCTCAAGGAGACTGTGGAAAGCTTGAAAGAAAAGAAGTTTACCAACTTTTAATTTGTGATATCTCCTGGAGGAGAAAACGTTAATAGTAGGAACCTTGTTTAGTTGGTGACTTGGTTTCTGATACTCATGCTTATGAATAAACTTATAAGTCTTATAAGTACTGAAATAAATCATTCTTGGTATGGTTTGTAGTAGTGACAATTAAGTTTTAAACATGCGGGTCCAAGTATAGTTTGCATTACAGATTGTATCCTTATTATATTATATTATTAGTAGAAAATGTACGATGCAACTTATTCACCCCTGAAAATCCCATGTACCTCCTATTACCAACCATATATATACTGTAAGCCTATGCACATGTTTGTGAAACTTTGGTACTTGTTCACATTTTAAATAATCCTCCCCATTTTAAGTTTTAATTTCTATTCATCATTATCATTGTCAAGGAGCTTGAAGAGCTTTTACCTTTAAAAAATGTCCTGACTCTTACCATTAGGCAACAATTTTGTTTTATTAACCTACAACTTCACTATTTTTGCTAGGTTGATGTGCAAAATTTCAAACTACAACTGGACTTTGAATAGTTGTTTCTTTGGGATTTATTTCAATGTTTAAGTCTCTTTCATTGAAAATGGTACCTTGTGTCCATTTTATTTTATTTTATTTTTGGTCAAAGTGGTTCCTTATGTTTCAAATGTGATCAATAGGCCTAAATGTGTAGGCCTTGCTATTCCCACCTATTTTTTTGGTTATTTTCACCTGTTCCCCCCCCCCCCCCCCCCCCAAAAAATAGTGAAATTACTCTTTTACCTGTACTATCTTATTTATTCTTTTCTTGCCCATCTTTCCCACCACCATTCGATGCTTCAAGGCGACATCTTCATCTCTTTCTCTTGCATGTCTATTTCTTTGTTCTGAGCACCATTGTTGTCCTCGGAGTTTCCACTTGCACCTTGTTGTTGCCACACTTCGCCAGAGTCCATACGCTTCACCGTTTCAGTCTCTGTCGTCGTAGGTAAGCTTTTCTCCCTTTTTTTCACATCAAAATCCATCTATATGGAAGTAAATAATTTAAGAACACCCCACACCCCTCCTATATACCTCATGTGAATTGGAGAAGAGGAAGAAGAATGAGCCCTTGATGCTTCCTTGTTGGTGGTGTGTGGTGGTGGCTTTGAAAGAGGGTTGAAGGAGGAGAGAAATGGAGGGCTTGGGGGTTTAAATTTTTTTCAAATGAAGCTAGAGGAAGGGAGAGGGAGGTTAGGCCAGGAGAGGGAGCAGAAACAATGGAGAAAGCTGACCTAAATATTAGCCTTTTATACAGAAAGTAGTGGTAGGAGTTGTCATAAACAGTAGACACAAAAGCAAGCTTATTTTCTTTTTTGCATTTTCTTTTTAATCATATGATAAAATCAAGAGAATGGGTCCACAGAAGGAGAGCTTAAACATGTCATATCTCTACTTCCCAAGTCTTTGCATTTCGTTTTTTCTGCAGACGAATCGATTAGTTCCGATAAAAACGTCTTAAACTTTGGTAATTTGATTTTTATAGCAATTAAAAGAATTTTTCTTTGAAACTTTGTGAGCACCTTAATTATTGATTTAAAAATAATTTCCAAAAGTTAAAATTATATTTAATAATTAAATGAAAATTCTTAAGTATTTATTTGGTATTTCTAAGTTAAAAATTCATAGAAATTTCATTTTAACTCAGAAAATTTCAAATTTTTTATGAAAATTATTAAATTAAATATCTAACCCAAAAATGAACTAAGAAGGTTCATTTTTGTCTCTTCCACATGTTATACCTATACCGGCTATAGTTTTAGCAGACAATGGAAGACAATTTGGTCATTTTTCACAAGAATCTCAAAAAATTATTAGAAAATTTCTAAAATTATATTTTAATATATATGACATGTTTCTAACTTTAAGATAACAATGCACAGTCATTTAGACATTTTCCTCATGTCAGCCCTCAGTGTAGAGGAATTAAGATTAATTGTTAGTTCCTTAATTCTTCGATAATTTCACAGTGATTACATATTGAATATAATATTAAAATGAGGGTGTTACAACTCTTCCCTCCTTTTAAGAATTTCGTCCCTAAAATTCACTTACTAGGAAACAAATAAGGGTACTCCTCTTGCGTCTTACTTTCCAACTCCCAGGTAGTATCACCATCATCATTTTGCTCCACACAACCTTCACTAGAGGTATTTCTTCACCTCAAAGTTGCTTCATTCTTCGATCCTCTATCCTTATCGGGGATATGTTATAAGTAAGGTTTTCCCTTATTTATATTATATCAGGTTCAATGACGCTCAAAGAATCAGGAATATACTTATGAAGTTGGGAAACATGAAAAACATTATGGAAGTTAGAAAGATCGGGTGGCAAGGCTATCTGGTACGCAATAGGATCAATCCTTTTAAGGATTTGGTAAAGACTAATAAATTTGGGGGAAAGTTTCTGGGACTTAAGTGCTCTACCAACGCAGTTACAAGTGTAACTTTTAGGAACACATGACCCCCTTCTTGAAACTTAAGAGATTTTCTTCCTTTATCATAGTAACTCTTCTGCCTATCTTGAGATACTTTCATCTTTTCCCGAATCATCTTAACCTTTTCCATGATTTCCTGCAGCATCTCAGGCTCAACAATTAGGGATTCTCTAGCTTCATACCAACAAAGCAGAGTCCTACAGTTTCTCCTATACAAAGCTTCGTAAAGAGCCATCCCAATGCTGGAATGGAAACTATTATTGTAGGTAAACTCGATCAGAGGTAAGAATTGATCCCATCTACCCTTCCATTGTAAGACAGAGGTTTTAAGCAAATCTTCTAAGGATTGGAGAGTCCTTTTAGACTGTCCATCAATTTGGGGGTGATAAGCTAAGCTAAGTCTTAATTTGGTTCCTAAGGCCTGCTGTAGGCTTTCCCAAAACCTAGAAGTAAAACGGGGATCCCTATCAAAGACTATGTTAGAAGGTACCCCATGTAGCCTAATAATCTCTATGATGTATAACTATGTCATCTTTTCTAAGGAATATCTGATGTTAATCGGTAAGAAATGAGCAGACTTGGTCAATCTATCCGCTACTACCCATATAGCATTATGACTTGAGGTTGTCCTAAGGAAACTAGTTATTGTAACATGCCAGGCGCTAACGAGGGCGAAGAGTGGTCGTTGGTGCAAAGGAGATGAGGCATGGACAAGCAGCGGCTCTTGGCAAGCTTTCAGCTGGAGAGACACATGAATGAATCGAATACACACCGCAATGAAAGGGATCTAGAGGCTGTACAGGTATAAGACTGTACAGTTGAGGATAACTTAAAGGAATTAATAAGTGCTACCTATACCAACAAAATGCATCTATTTTTTGGTAGCCTATCACTTAAGAACTCCATAGTTAAGCATGCTTGACTTGGAGCAATTTTAGGATGGGTGACCTATTGGGAAGTGTCCCAAGAAGCGTGTGAGTGAGGACAAAGCACGCTGAAAAGTCTTGTGTTGGTTTGTGGGAACAGTCTTCAATCTTGAAAGCAGCCAGGCATTACAGTTACGAAATCCATTGATATGCTATCCCATTTTCACTTAGGGATGTTCAGAGGCTGTAATTTCCTAGAAGGCTTTTGACAGACTAAGCAAGAAGCAATGAATTTTGGGACAGCCTTCTTCATTCTAGGCCACCAAAATAACTTCTTCAGATCTTGGTACATCTTGGTGGAACCTGGATGAATACTCAATTTGCTCTAGTGAGCCTCTTCCAAAATCATCTTCTTCAATTCTCCATCTTCTGGTACACAGATCCTTCCCTAGAATATGACAACTCCATTTAGATCCTGATCAATTTTCAATTCCTTACCTTCAATCCTTGCTTCCAACCTTTCTTGGAGATATTGATCAAGGTCCTAGGCTTTTTGAATCTGTTTCAGGAGCTCATTGGATACCTAGAGCATCCCAAAACAAATACTCCTTAGCTTCACTTCCATAGTCAGTCCCAAGTCTCTGAATTTCTTTATTAGTTCCATCTCTGTCACCATAATCATTGAAGCTTGTAGGGACTTTCGACTCAAAGCGTCAGCTACGATGTTTGCTTTACCAGGGTGGTAATGCAATTGAAAGTCATAATCCTTTAAAAATTTCATCCATCTTCGTTGCCTCATGTTCAGTTCCTTTTGGTCAAATAGGTACTTTAGGCTTTTGTGGTTGTTGAACACTTCAAGCTTAGCACCATAAAGGTAGTGCCTCCAAGTCTTTAAGGCCAATACCACTACAGCCAATTCCAAGTCGTGCGTTGGATAATTAATCTCATGTGGTCTTAATTGCCTTGAAGCATAAGTTGCCACCTTTCCTCCTTGCATCAATACACATCCTATCCTTGCCCAGATGCATCGCAATAAACTTCAAACTTCTCAGTAGGATCGGGCAAGATTAGTATAGGTGTTATAGTTAATCTCTTTTTCAACTCTTGGAAGCCTTTCTCACAACTTTCCATCCACACAAAGGGTTGTCCTTTATGAGTTAACTTAGTCATAGGCAAAGCTATCTTTGAAAACCCTTCAATGAATTTTCAATAATAGCCTGCCAATCCTAAGAAACTCCGTATTTCTGTTATTGTCGTGGGCTTTTCCCAATGCAACATTGCTTCTACCTTTGAGGGATCTACTGCAATTCCTCCTAGCGAGATCACATGACCTAAGAAACTGACTTGTTCTAACAAGAACTCGCACTTTAAGAGTTTGGAGTACAATTGCCTTTCTCTTAGAATTTGCAATACTATCTTTAAGTATTTCTTATGCTCTTGGTGATTTCCAAAATAAACCAGAATATCATCTATGAAGACCACCACAAATTTGTCCAAATATTCATGGAATGTCCGGTTCATGTAGTCCATAAAGATTGCAGGAGCATTAGTCACACTAAAAGGCATTACAAATACTCATAATGTCCATACCTTGTCCTGAAAGCAGTTTTTGGTATATCCTCAGTCTTGACTTGAATCTAGTGGTAACCAGATTTCAAGTCCATTTTCGAAAATAATGTGGCTCCTTTCAATTGGTCCATGAGATCATTTATCCTAGGTAAAAGACACTTATTCTTGATAGTGATCTTGTTGAGTTGGCGATAATCAACGCACAATCTTATGCTTCCATTCTTTTTCTTCACCAATAACACTGGGGCACCCCAAGGGGAAACACTAAGTCTGATGAATTATTTCTCTAAAAGCTCCTTTATTTGTTTTTTCAACTTTGCTAGCTTTAATGGGGACATTCTATAGGGTGCTATGGATATAGGCCCGGATCTTGACACTACGTCTAAGGTAAATTCAGTCTCTCTCTTAGGAGGCAAACCAGGAATATCTTCGAGAAAGACATCAAGGAAATCACAGACTAAAGGTAGAGAGTTAGCACTTAAATCTCCTTCAGCTTTTAGAGAAGATATGATCACATAAACCTGAACTTCCTCATTTTTAGGAGCATCGAAGTTGTTGGCAATCACCATCTTAAATCCCTTAGAGCTATTAGGCTTTGATATAAATACTATGACATTTTCATGGCAGTTAAGAAGGACATGATTGGAAGATAACCAGTCCATTCCTAACACTAAGTCTGGTCTAGTTAAGGGTAAGCAAATTAAGTTCACAAGAAAAGCTTTTGCCTTCTATGGTAACAGGACAGTTTAGACAAGCACAAAAAGTAATAACAAGAATGTTTGTGGGGGTAGAGACAACAAAGTCATAGGGCAATTTTGAAACAGGTAAATTCAAATGCTTCACACAGTCATTGGAAATAAATAAGTGAGTTACACTTGAGTCATATAGCATATTCAAGAGATTACCGTTTATGACACACTTACCCCGAATAAGGTCATTAGATGTTGCCGCATCACTTCACTCATGGTGAAGACTCTCCCAATGGTCTGAGGTCTTCCTGTTGGAGCCTTTCCACTGTTCCCATTGTCTCCCTCCTTCTTGGGCTTGGTGCATGTGTTGCTACAGTGGCCTGCCTCTCCACAATTGAAGCAAGTGACAGTTGGCCTTTTGCAGTCCCTCTAGTAGTGGGGTCCTCCACAATGAAAGTAGTGAATGGGAGCATTGGACCTCCCTACAGCAACAGGGACAGTCTTTTGGCCAGATGAACCACTAGCCAGTCTTGATGGAGCATGATTAGGCTTCTTCCTTTTAGTGAAATTCCTTTTCTGATACCTCTGAGGTCCTCCACTCTTCTATTGGGCCTATCTTGCTTTCATGTCATCTTTGTAAATTTTGCAATGATTCACCAGGGTAAGAAACTGGGCTATTTCAAGATAACCCATTTCCTGTTTAATGCCAGGTCTTAATCTACACTCAAACTTAGAGCATTAAGATCTCTCATCCATGCCTTCTTAAAAGTACAGGTAGTACTTCGATAACTCGTCGAATTTGGCCGCATATTCTCCGACCGTCATGTAGCCTTGCTTGAGATTGAGGAACCCAACATTCGTCTTTCGCCTTAAGTCCTCTAGAAAATATTTCCCTAGAAATTTCTGACAAAACACTTCCCAAGTGATAATCCTTCCTTCAGCTTCCTCTTGCTGTCTGGAATACCTCCACCAATGTTCAGCTTCTCCAGATAGCATAAAGGTAGCATATACCACCTTATGTGCATCAGTGCATGTCATGGCAGTGAAAATCTTCTCGATCTCAATAATTCAGTTGTGAGCACCATCAAGTTCAAACCTGCCTTTAAATGTAGGTGGATTGTTCTTATAGAACACCACAAGGCCTTTATATTCTATGAGCTTAACTTTTCTTCCTTGATTCATATTTTTAAGGACGGTAGCCATCCTTTCCAACAGTTATTGAGTAGCATCTTGTCGAGGTCTTTTGGCCATTGCCTAGAAAAAGAGAAGATTTTTTAATAATTCGCCTTTGAATAAGAATATGGGTTAGCTGTATAAAAGTAATCCGTAAAATAGTATGTTAGATAGACTCCCAGGAAAGAGAGGTGGGTCACAATGGACACTCTTAAATACTAAGTCTTTCCTAGCCAGAACCTACCTAGACATGCACTATTTAATTCTACTAATCTCAGCATCCAATACTAAGTCTATTCTTTAGCAAAGTTCAAATGCGCAGACCCCTCTTTATAATCCCTTCGTTGTAGTTGCTTTGGACATCCATGCTTTCCTGTATGTAGCTAAACTTATCTTATAGCTCTATTTCTCAACAGAGGATACAAGAGTAGAGATTTTATCTCGCATTTCTGCTTTCTAATAGAGAATGAAAGAACACACAACACAAAGATGGTTAAGGCTATACCTTAGGCTTAATAGGAAGGAACTGCTCTAATCCCACTAAGTGTCACACTCATTCACATTAGACATAACCCACGTTTGTTTAATTAATTATTTAGTTATTTAATTGACAAAAATACGAGAAAATTTTTCGTGTTTCATATTATGTACAATTGTCTAACAAACCCTTTTAAAGTAGATAAATTGTAAATAAAACAAAATTTGGAAATGGAAGAAAAAGATAAAGAAATAAGCATATCATATAATTGTCATAAAAAACAATTACATCTAGGTTTTTGAAGTACAAGTGAAATTGAATACATCGGAAACTGAATACAACTAAAATTGAAAAATACAGGAAAATCAAGAAAAAACATGAACAGACATTAGCCACCCACTATCCTAACCAAAGCAATGTCTAGAGATCTACTCCCAGTCCCTATATCAAAAAAGGGTTGCTAGATAGGGTATACCAGTCCTCGTCCATATGAGTCTCCTCGGAATCTACATCTGCTACATGATGAGCATGGCCATCAAGCACCTTGTGGGATACCCTAGGTCTAGAGGAGGAGGATGAAATGGTGGACCAATTGTTGGCCATAGAGGAGTCAATGGGGGACTCAGCCAATATCACCTCCATGGGTGATCCCCCCTCAGAAAGTTGTCCATCATCAACAGGGAGCTCAGCTGGCAACGAGGGATATGCATTTATGTAGGGAGCTACGAAGGGGATCTCCAAGTCTATTGGTAGGGGGTGGGGGAGACATATATTGGAAATGTGGCGGTGGTGAGGATGCCACGGTAATCGGGATAGTGACAAAAAAAGGAGGCATGAAAATTGTTGGTATTAGGGACAAGAATGTGACAGTCACGAAGCCAATGTACGTTAGGTAGTTAGTGTCTTCATGATACATCCATGTTCCCTCATCATGATAATCAATGTGAATGTTAAAAATGATGGGCATCGCCATCTTCATGTATCGATTGCGAACAATCATGCATAATAAAACATACAGAGGAGTGAGGCAATTTTTCTTAAAATTACTTTCACATAAATAGCAGGACATCTTACCATCACACACAGATAAAACACAGTTGACAATAAGGAAAAGGGAACCTAGGGTTTGTCTAAGTTATAGCAACCCTTGACACTGTATGGATCCATACTTCTCATCGACAAGTAAAGGTTCTTACCAGAACTGGGAAGTGATTGGGAGTACATATACCTCTCTTAATATCATCGAGGAACAGAGTAACGGTTCAGGACATTCATCGTCCGCTTAAAGGTATACTCTCACACTAATCCTGGAATGTTAAGCAGCTGTCGGGTTATCAAACTTGGTCAGGCAAATATCGCAACTCAAGAGTGCTACCTCGGTCATTGGGACCTTTGCCGCTTGACAACTTACCCTAAAGACCTCTACAAGTGTGTCTCTACCTTTCATTTCTCAGCGTACCAATTGTAACATTCTGATGAACATCAAGGAAGGCCTCCAAGAATATAAGGAAGACCTAAGAGGAAAGAACCTTCAATTAGGCCAAGAAGGCCTAAGAAGGGAAAAGCTAAAGGAGAAGATCATATGATTGGGCTAGGAATGGCTATAAGAGGAAAAGTTAAGAGACCTAAAAAGCATTTAGAGGTGATCAACACACTACAAGATCAAGCCCAGAGTGGAAAAAGATAGCCCAAGATGGTGCACTTGAATCAAGTAGAAGGCCCAACCTAATGCACCAACTATGGGCTTGCAACCTAATTTTTTTATTAGCTTTTATTTAAGTGTTTGTGTACATTTTTATAATAAATGGGCGAGTTTGATACTAAATTAGAAGCCCAACTTCTAGTCCTAGATTAGGTTTCTTTTAAGTTTAAAAATAAGTTGTAAATTGGGCCTTAATCTTTATTAGGTCTTTGCTTATGTTTCTTTAGAATTAAGGTTAGCCTTCTTGGAATAACTCTATAAATAGAGATGTAATCCATCTCATTTGACAAGTTGAATAAGATTGAAGTTTTTACTCATTTGTGAGTGTGAGTAGAGCATTGGCTCCTCTTTTTGGTTTTTGGATTAGAACCTTTTGATTCTTATCAAAGGTTTCCATACATTTGTGGCAAATCTTCGCTTGGCTTATCACTCTCCATAGAGTGTGGCGCCTTCTTTCACCTTCTTTCCATTGCGTTTTCTTTATTTTATTTATCACGCCAATTTTCTTGTTCTTTCTATTTCGTCTTGTTAATTCTCTTGCTATTATTTTTTTGTGCGCAATTTACCTTAATCCTCTTATCTATTTGCGCAAGTCTTATCTTCTACCTTTCTTCATTTTCTTGTTCCTATAATTTTTGTTACAAGATAACCAACTCAAGGACGATCCGTAAAAACAATATGAATCCAATCCGGATCATATCACTTTCCATGCAACGTATGACACCACTGCATGTCCCTTAGATCACTTGTACTCTATTTGTTATCCTTAACAGTCATAATTTATAAGTACAGTCTCTGCCTCTTAATGCAGAAGTCGAGTTTAATCACAGTATGATTTATAAGGATTATACAAAGCAAAGTATACATTTAAGAAATCAAGAGAAAAAAAGGAAAATTAGCAATCAAACTTTGATTTGTCTTAATTGCCTTAAGTACCTAATTTTAAGAGTTAAACTTAATTAGGAAAATTCTAAATTAGCCACGAATAATTTGGACGTGATTATTTAAATCCTTATCATAAGTAGAGACTTAGGTACTTAATAAAGAATTCAACTAATTAATTAAGAATTAGTGTGTAATTAACCCTACGTTTTAGGGATTGAATTGCTTAAGGTCCTAAATGCCATCATTAATTCACTTTATTAAATAAACTTTGGTAATTAGCCATGATTCAAAGAGAATTGAGTTAGACTAAGTTATTTGCTATTTGAACCAAGAAAATAATTTATAAGGACCCTTTTTAGTTGAATAAAAACATAATGTAATATTTATTTTTTTTATGAAAATATGTTTAACTTTTACTAAAAGGGTTCACCATTTAGTTTTATACATTAAAGAAAATGGGATTTTGCAAACTAGAAAAAATGTCATTTATTTTAACTTAAACATACTTCTAGAGACAACAAGTATGTGCTTCAATTTTGAATTTCAATTTGGATAGGCAAACAATTTTTGTTTGACATGATCCATAGCTTGTTAGAAACGTATTTCTTTCTAGTTTCTAAATCATCGAGGATCATCTCAAGAAAAAATCTACAAAAATAGATACAAAAATAACAAAATAGGAAAGTCAGAAAACCTTACTAGATGACTAATAGTTCTCTTTTGCTATTTTCGTGTCTCATATTAATCTTTCAGCAACCAAGTCCATTTTTTTTTTCAGAAAGTAGATTAAAAATAATTTCCAAAAAGTCTAAGAACTCCAAAAACTAAGGTCAATACGATTTATAATGATTTTTCAAAATTTATAGTTGTAAACAGGCTTTACCTGCCAGAAAAGCGCATCACCTCTAAATTCTAAAATTTATTAAAAATAGTAAATGAAGATGAATATAGACAAACTATATATCCTTGAAAAGCTTAGTGAATCTACTTTCTAGTTGTTCCAAGAGTCCCAACTAAAACCCAATAGAACTTTCAAAAATTTCTTTTTCGTGCACACTGCCAGTTATCATTTTCAGAAAAGCAACTCCAAATTTTAAAAAGTGTAACTCCATTGTTTCTCAACTTTTTCAAATGCTTCTTGTGCTCATTTTGAATATAATTTTGTCTAGTTTTTAACAAAAAAAAAGAACTTAAAAATAATGAGTGTAGCTCAAAATATTATAAAAACAATGACTAGTGTTCAGACAGGATTCAAAAACAGCTTGCTAGAACTCAATTACCTTTTCATAAAAATTATTCTTTTCATCAACTTATGAACTTTAAATGGCCAAAAAAAAAAATTAGGGGTTCTTAGGTACATCAAAAACTAAAATAATCATCTTCACCCTTTACCAAAACCATGACTTAATGGGGAGAAAAAAATGCCAACACTTGGTGTCAGCTAAGCCTGAGTTCAGTTTTAAAAGTCCTTTCAAGTTCTTGTTATTATAGGGTCCTTTGTTGATGGGTAAAGCTTCAAACTTGTCTTAAGAAAGTGACTATCTTTTGAGTCCCCTTTAAAAGGACTTAATCAAGGGTTCAAAGAGCGTCCAATGTTCAAAAAAGTCTTCCCTTTCTCAGCTTCTTATTAAGTTAAGAAAAGTTTACAAGCCTTAAACTATGGTTCATAGATTTTAGGATTTTTAACCAAACTTTTACCATTTTATGACAATGTAATAGCATAAACCAACATCAAAATGTTAATAGCAACATTTAACAAGCACTTCCAACCATAAAAACAAAAAGGGGTAGCAGATCTAGAAATGAACAACAACATAAGTGAAGCCAACAACAATGAAGAGAAATAGGAATAGAAGTAGTAGGAAAACAAAATGCTAAGGGTTTGGGGAGCCAAACCCACCCAAAATATATCTATATGAAAGTAAATAATTTAAGAACACCCTACACCCCCCATATACCTCACGTGAATTAGAGAAGAGGAGGAAGAATGAGCCCTTAATGCTTCCTTGTTGGTGATGGCCTTAAATGAGGGTTGAAGGAGGAGAGAAATAGAGGACTTGGGTGTTTAAAATTTTTTGAAATGAAGCTAGAGGAAGGGAGAGGGAGGTTGGGCTAGGAGAGGGAGCAGAAACAATGGCGAGTTGTCATAAATAGTAGACACAAAAGCAAGCTTGTTTTTTTTTTTTTTTTTTGCATTTTCTTTTTAATCATATGATAAAATCAAGAGAATGGGTCCACAGAAGGAGAGCTTAAATGTGTCATATCTCTGCTTCTTAGGTCTTTGCGTTTCGTTTTCTTTGCAGACGAATCGATCAGTTCCGATAAAAACGTCTTAAACTTTGGTAATTTGATTTTTATAGCAATTAAAAGAATTTTTCTTTGAAACTTTGTGAGCACCTTAATTATTGATTAAAAATAATTTCCAAAAATTAAAATTATTTTTTAATAATTAAATTAAAATTCTTAAACATTTATTTGGTATTTCTAAGTTAAAAATTCATAGAAATTTCATTTTAACTCAGAAAATTCCAAATTTTTCTTCAAAATTATACAATTAAATATCTAACCCAAAATTAAAGATCCAGCATTTTGTCTCTTCCACATGTTACACCTATACCGGCTATAGTTTTAGTAGATAATGGAGGACAGTTTGGTCATTTTCCATAAGAATCTCAAAAAATTCCTAAAAATTTTTTGAAATTATATTTTAATATATGACATGTTTCTATGTTCAAAATGACAATTCACTGCCATTTAGACTTTTCCTCATGTCAGCTCTCAGTGTAGAGGAATTAAGATTAAGTGTTAGTTCCTTAATTCCCCAGTAATTTCACAATAATTACATATTAAATATAATATTAAAATGAGGGTGTTACATGAGTCACCTGGCAACCAAAGCTTCCATGATTGAACAATTCGTTTGGGCGAAGTAGTAAAGGAGATGTAACTAGGAAATAAAGCCACACTTAGTCTTTATTGAAGATTATGATGAATCTAAAGAAGCAGCTGATTATCATGGTGATTAGGTAGCTAATGTCATAGCAGCTGAGTTCCTTATAGGAATGTTATCCAAAATGCATGAAGGATAAAAGGTATAAATTAGCTGACAAAGGTGTAGCTGAGATGATAACTGATTAGACTTATTCCCACTTACAGTCACTAATTTGGTTTAGTGTTTTGCTTACCATTTCCTACATCAAAGGTTAGATGGAAACAACTGACACTTAAGCTGCAACACCCATACAAATGTTTAATTAAGTTAATTATTTCTTAATATGATTGTTAGAAAATGTTGGCTTGATTTAATATTTTTTCATACTTATTTTTTGCAAACGTTTAACAAATTAGAAAATGTTATATAAAGAACCATAATCGTGAAATAAACATCAATATAACATACATATGTGTCAAGTCTTACATTCAAAATCAGATGTCAAAGTACATATATAAGAGTGAGGTTTTTTATAAAAGCCTCATTAGTTTTCTTAACAAGCTACAAACACAAATATCAAATTATCAATTATGGGAATCCTAAGTTCTGACCTATGTTATTATCACTTACTCACAAACCTTTACTTAACGTATGGATCCATACCTATCTCTAATGATTCACCTTAACCATCAAGAATCACTAGGAAGCAATTGGAAATTCGTATAATCCCTCACAAGTTACGGACATCCATGTCGTAGTCATCATCCTTGAGCAGACGTCAGGGTTACCAAGTTGGTTTACATGATTTATCTCGGCCAGGGCAATAACCTGACAATTGGGATGTTCATAACTTGGTATCTTTACCCTCAAGACCTGAACAATGGTCCTTGCCTTTCACCCTATAGTGTACCAAACTGTGACTTCCCAGACACAGGTACTCATGCTTTTCAGCATGGTCCTAACTCAACTAGGAGTTTTCTTATGACTTTGTTTTCTAAGTTTCAAGACATACTCTTTAGATAATCATGCAGAGTTTCATAATCACTCTTTACAAAAATTGCATTCATCCATTACGTTTATAACAACTTAGAAACAATTCAAAATGATAAGTATAACAAAGAAAATGCCAACTATAACACCCATTCATTTACTTATACTCTATATTAATTTAGTTATTTAATTATTACGAGTAAAATTTTTCTGATTCTTATAATAGAAAATTTTTAAAATTAAACAGAATTTGGAAATGGTAGTAAAAGGTGAAAGATGAAAACTATATATATATATATATATATTAAAAAGATCCTATACATAGTAGTGTCAAACTACCTTAACTTATACAAAAAAATACTACAAACTAGGTCTACAAATCCTCACCTTTTGAAGTATCCTCTTACTCATCCTTAGCATCACTAGGCCTTACTGTTATCTTTAATAATCGCGATCAATCATATAAAGAAGAAAAATAATGGAGTGAGGTATTTTGTTCTAAAATCACTTTTTCATGTATGATAGGAAGTCTACCATAAAACAAAGCCAAACCATAGCTGACAATAGAAGGAAACCTAGGATTCATTCTAAGTTGTATCAGACTACCCTTAACTCGGTATGGATCTATACTCCCCATTAGTGAGTAATAGTTCCCAATAGAATCGGAAAGTGACTAGGAGTACATATACCTCTTCAACATCATCACATGGTACAGTCCTTGTCATCATTGAAGAACAAATGATAGTCAGGACATCCATTTATAGAGGTATACTTTCATACAAATCCTGGAATGCTGAGCAATTGTCGGAGTTATCGAGCTTGGTCAGGTGAATATCTCGGCTCATAGGCTTTTACCCTAGCCATTTAGACCTTCACCACTCGATGCCTACCCTCAATACGACTACAAGTGGGTCCCTACAATTCATTCCTTAGCGTACCAAACTGTAACTTCCCTAACAGGGTGCCATGCCACTGCATGTCACTTGCTTTACATTACTCACTAAACTATCAATTCCTAACTTCTCAAGCAAAGATTTCCCTAGTCTCATTTAGTTTGAGCACCAGTATAATTAACATTTTTAGCTTATATTGCAGAAATTACACAATATTAAAATTTTAACAAAATAACAATTTAGTAATCACACAAAATTTTAGCAGAAAAATAATTTAGTAATTAGTAAAATTTTAGCGGAATAATGGCATAGTAATTATAATTTAATTACTAAAATTTTGGCAGAATAACAATTAAATAAATACATTTTAATTTTCTAAATTTGAGTAGAGTAACAACTTAGCAATTATAATTTAATTTTCTAAATTTAAGCAGAGTAACAACTTAACAATTATAATTTAATAATCTAAATTTGAGCAAAATAACAAACTTAATAAGAGCATGAAAAATTTAAGCAGCATAACTTAGTAAAAATTAAATTCTAGCATTAAAATATTATAACATAGTAAATTTGTATATTTAAAAGTTTAGGAGAAAACCTTTCTTACCAACATGCAAAAGTGACAATAATTTAGAACCAACTTTACTCTCCTCATTACCTCTAAGGTGGTTGATGAAAAGGATGCTATTATTGATGCAAAACTTCTAGGAGAAGAAATTTTATTGGTTGAAAACTAGTAAAATTTTAACATAAAAACAAAGTAAGAAAAAAAAATTCTAAAGAAAGAAGCTCTCTAAATTTTCAGCCAACTTGAGAGAGGGAGAGGTGATGAAAATGTTGTCCAAGAATAGGCTATTTATAGAGGAGGGCGGGAGCTTAGGTGTCCAATTAGTTACATCATGCAATATATCATAATTTTAATTTTTATTTATTTCAAATTTTGATTTAGGGACACATATTCAAGATAGGTGGTGAGTCATCTAGGAACAAGCTTGACATGTGTCCTATGAGCTGTCCTAACTTTCAACTAATACTAGATTGTTGTATCAGTAGTCTCAAGTTTGAGTCCTGGATATGAAGTTGTATTAAATACTTGGAGAGTTTTGATGCTCATAATGGTCCTATTCGGCTTAAGCGGGATTGTCTCCATAAAAGATACATGTGATTTCTTATAAAAAAAATCTCTTATACTTTATGAATTATACACTTGACTTTACCATACCATGGTTATGATACATGGTTGTTTCTAAATACCATATGACAATGGATGATTGCTTAGTGTAACATCCCCAATTTTGGGTATTAGGAATAAATGATAGAGAGATTCCTTTTATGGCTCAGCTCTTATTTTAAATGGTTAAATGATACCATAGGTGTTATTAATTATAGTTACCCTTTTATAGTAGGAATTTACATGGAAAGGGATAGCAAAACCCAAAAGGGACTCTAAGGCTCAAAGTGGGTCGCAGCTCACCAACCTACACACACACCCACAGTTTAAATAGGAAAAGGAAAAAGGGAGAATAGAAAGAAAAGAAAAGAAGGAGAAGAAGAGGAAAGGAAGGAGGAAGAGGAAAAGAAGAAGAAAGAGGAGTGGAGACTAGAGATCTAACCTATAGCTCATCTTCGTGTGTTTCCTAAGGTGAGTGCTTCTTCGTTGACCTCTTTTACCCCTTTGATCGATGATTCCCTCTCATTTCCCCTTTTTACTCTTTTTGCCCTCAGTTAAAGTTTTTTTATGATTATGAGTGATCAAGGGGTATATGTGGTCAATTGAAAGTTTAGGAATGTCATAGTAGTGTTTTGGAACTAATTGGTGTGCCCAAGAGTGTGTTGGGGATGGTGGGAGAGCCCCCTTAAGTTCATGGTTTTGCAATTTGTTGCCTAATGATCTGCGCTAAGCAATGTGTGATCCACACTAAGTGCAATTGTATTATGGGTGTTGCCTAATGATTCACGCTCAATGTGGTGAAGATTATGCTAAGTGAGAGTTATAGAGAGCTAAGATTTTCTGTTTGTGGTATTGCGCCAAGCGAGAATACTCTTTCGCTAGGCACAATGCTCTTCAAGAGAAGTATACGTATGGCTAGTGTGTCGCACTAAGATGGGTAGTGCTCACGCTGTGCAAAAAAGAATACAAAGAGAGTGTTAGAATCTTTCTAAGTGCGCTTAGGCTCTGTTGAGCGAAAAAAAAAGGTCCCCGAGAGCAGGATATTAGCCTTGCATAGTGGTGCTAAGCATGCCCTTAGTTGCACTTAGCACAGTAACATGGGCATGAAGCGTGATCTTAGATACGCTAAGTAAGAGCCACGCCAGAGAGATGGTATAGAAGTTTAGTGAAGTGGAGCTAAGCACCAAAGGATACATGCTAGGCGCTAACCCTTTAGAATAGCAAAGGATGTTCCAACTTCAAAGAGAAGTCGTGTATGTTTATATATTTATTTTTATGCTTGTTTCCCTATATGATTGTTATTGCTCAGTGCCTTGTTTTGTGTCTAAATGATAGTTGTAGCTTAGTATGTATATTGTTGCATTCATGTGAATATTACATTTGTTTATGGTTGTGTTTAGAAATGATAAACCTTGCACAAGAAAACAATTTAAGACATTAAAAGATTTTAAGAGGATGCCTCCTTAGCAAAAGAAGGAGAAATTCCCTAAGTTTTCAAAAAAAGAAAAAGAAATGTGTTAGAAAGTGATTCCCCCAAGTGATTATAAGGTAGATCCTCCCTAGTTTCTAAATGATGAGAAAACCTGAAATACGCATCCATGGCAAAGTAAAGGTGTACACCCCCACTAAAAGGATCCCTTGTAGTCACCAAGGCAATGAGAGTTTTATTAGGAAAGTTTTTATGCAACTTAGAGAGAGTTGAAAGAAAAGAAAAGGGCTAGGAGACCTATGTGTCAAAAGAAGGGATCGTCACCTTTAGACTAGGGGATGAGGATAGCATCCTTCGGTAAGGAAAGGGTGTTGAGGGAACTCCTTTGATAACGGAAGGTGGTTCAACCACTCGGGTTGGAGTGGTATATAAATATGAGGTCACAATAAGGAGGCCTCTTGATGGTTAGAGCTCAATTGAGTAAAGGAAGAAAGTCAAGTGAAAGATAATGATAAAATTAACCAAAACCAAACAGAAAACAAAAACATGAAATGACTAATGATGAATGTTGATGTTATGTATACATGTATGTTCCCTGTTTAGGGTAGAACATGAGATGTATGCCTAGTTAGTAGGTGAGTAATGTTATGTAAACCTATTCATTAGTTGAGGATGTAGAATAAAAAGATTGTATGCTACCATATGGGTATGTGAGTGGTTGTGTCCCAATAAAGGTCTATGTAAGTCTCGAAAGGGAAAGTAAAGACAAGGTTGAGAAAAAGGAAAGGTAAGTCCTCACTCGAAGTAATAGGAAAGTATGAATTAAGTTGAGGAATTAGAATGGTATATGGTGTAATTAATGATAAGTAATGAGGTCAAGTGCCTTAATGCAAGAGTGATCTTAGACTTGACTAAGGTAGTCAGATCTAAGTACTGAAAGGAAAGTAAGACTGAAAAAAAAAAAAAAAAAAGGATAACTAAGCTAGCTAGTGAGTTATGGTTCGTTAAGATTAGTAAGAGTGTGCTAGTTGCATAGTTGTGAGAATGAGTACTAATGGTAAACTCAATTCTTAGGCAAGGGCATATGAGTGTTTAGTGAGGGCCAAGACATGAGATTCAAGAAAAGGATCACTAGGATAGTAGAGTCAGCCCAGTTCTTAGAGCATTTACCAAGACTTGTATCTCACTCCTTTAAGTTTTTCATGTTTTCAGGACAAGCAAGTGTATGTTCTCTGAGGTGGAGCTTGGAGTCGTTTGCTGGAGAAGATGTTTGAGTTGTGTTCCTACCAATGCATTGGGAGTTTGTTTTTAGTTTTATGTATATTTCTTTCATCGTTGTGCGACACCTTGAGTGCCAAGAGATTGTAATAGAATCATGTTTTAGTTTTCCACTTAATCTCTTATGTTTTTATATTCAGAGTTTTCATATCCTAGAAATCTAGTCATAGTAAGCTAATATCCCCTAGGGTGTTACACTTAGTCTTTGGTCCCCGTTAGCAATGGAAATAAGCTAGGTGAAATAAGGCTTTATTTAAAGTTTGACTTATTTAAGGCTCAAGCTTGGTTTGTTAACTATCATAAGTTTTTTTTTTTAGGCCTGATTTGTCTTTTTCGAAAGTCTAATTTGACGTATTAACCTACTTAAAAGCCTATTTCATATTAAAACTTTTATATATGTTTAGTTTATTTCTAAATATACTAATTGGCAAACGGACCAATGGAAAAAAAAAACTTTATGTAAAATAAAATATAAACTTTTAGTAATTCCGAATTCTTTTTGTTAAAAAACGGCTATTTTACGGGAGAGTTAATTCTATAAGAAAAACGTAGCTAATATTTTACTAGCAAGAATATTCGAATTGTTTAATACAAGGAATCATATAAGTAACATTTGCAACAGAACTTACGTGGCTCTAGCTTTCTTTATCCCGTTGGGCACCGGTCCAGTGAAGAAGTTTTTAGTTAAATATCTGAGTAAAACAATATCAAATAAAATAAATCAATGCATAAAACTCGTCAATTACTACAGCTCAACCCATCAAATGATAAAAATACGTATATCATCCTTAATACTAGCTTTGCTTTACTTTTTCACTCCGCAAAAGCATTTTGAGTGAACAAGTCACACTACCTTGTCTCTACTTAAGCTAGCTGCAACGGCATCCATTTTGAGTGTGTTTGAGTTAACATCCCTCTTAATGAACTCAATTAGATTTAAAATTATATTATGAAGATTAACTTCACAGTTTTGTTAATATTAGCCCTTAAATATTGAGAGAATAAAAGTATTTTTTATTTGTTGAAGAAAATATTTATTATATCAGAAATGTAAAAATCATTTAATACTTATTGTTTTTAGTAATTGAAACTATTAAGAACTAATAATGTTAACAAAATCATAATTTTCAAGTAAGCATAGATTACAATATGCATTATTACCGAAAAAAGATTACAATATGCATTTAAATGCATAAAAATCAATTTTGAAAGATAAGTGCATTTCTAACATGATTCAAACAACAATACACATGTCAATTATTATTAATTTTAGTAGTTATAATAGGCTGTATTTAAGAAATTTTCTAACGTCAGACATAAAGTTGAATATTTTGCTCAATTTAAACAAGCAAATCGTTGCATAGCACTTTAAAATTTTAATGTCTGCAGCCTATTTTCATTCAATTATATATTACTAAGTGGCTTCTACAGGGTAAACAGCCATAGTTTGGAAATAAATGTGTGCTTTCTTCTAAAGCAAAATTATATATAAAATGTTAAAAAATTCAAGCATGTACTCGTATCCTGGTAGCCCTTCAGCTGTAACTTTTCCACTTAATTTGTTAAAGCCGAGGTCTCTGAAAGAGAAATATTATTCACAATAAGTTCGTAAAAATATGAAAGAAAAGACACATTAAAACAAGTATTTTACACGCAGACATACTCATATATATCAAAGTGATGGGTACAGAATGCAAGGAGTCGTGCTACTGAACCCGACATATACATTGGAGAATATCTCAATCATATATAAATATTCTAATCGATTGGGTATTTTAAACAATTTGTCAATTTGAAAATGTTTAAAAGATCTCAAATAAGAAAAAGTTAAGAATTAATAAATACACTTTTTTTGTGCTGATAATAAATACTCATTTTAATCCCTTCAAGATACATGTAAAGTTAATTTAGATCCTTAAAGAAAACATTAATGTACATTAGTATGTAATTTTCAAATACAGGAAATGTAACATCAAAATCATTTTACATTATGGACCATTATACCACCGTTACTGAAGATTTAGGATTATAATGATATCACTTTTTTATAAATAAGGGACTAAATTAATAGTTTTTATAATTGATAAAAATAAATTGATATAACTATATTTAGTGGATTAAATGATTGTTTTTTTTTTGAGAGGCAAAGAAACATATTATTAATGGTACCAAACACAGCACAAGCTGTGCGTGAATTTGGAGAAATACATAAGGGGAATACAAGATTGACCATAACCTTCAATGAAAAAATAAAGAAAAAGAATAATCCCCCTAATGCTAGACCAACTAGTTCCAATATAATCCATCAGGTCCCCCCTCCCCGATGCTCCTGTACACGCCACGTTTCCACAACGCGTCTTTACTCCAAACTAAAATTGTCGACAAACGTTCTTTAGTTCTTATCCACTCCCTGATACAGCCAGTGCAAATGCCTTAGTACTTATGTTGTAGCAAGGCCGATTGTCTCCCCGACACGACGTGCCACAAGCCAGCAAATAAGACATTATTGGATCAAGAGATAGCTTGGCATAACATCCATGTGTATTGCTGAGGTGCTTGCAGGATACCAAAAGGTGTCTCCAGTAGAAACAGACTTCAACGAGACCCATTAAAATAAACCGGGGGAAAGGTTGTGACAAATTACGCCCCTCCCCCTGTTAACCACATACACTTGCGTGATCTGAACTTTAGAGACCTAGGGGCTTGCAGTGTGAATTGGTATATTGACTTGAAACTTGGTCTCCTTCCACTCGCGAGCTGCCCCCTGGCACATCCACTGCCCCCTAGCGCATCCACTGCTCGACAAAATTACTTAGCTAACTGTCCGCCATCATCCAGAAGACACCAAAAGGCTTCCATCCCAACAATGAGGCTAGAGCGCTCACAAGCCCGTCCTCCACATAGTTGCTCGCCATCAGTGTCACCATAAACGCTAACCCCGTTAACTCCAGCACATACGGCTGTCATTGCTTCCATCTACACCCTGAATTTCCTGTTCAATACAGCTTGATACTGGCTGATTAACATGCCTCAAGGCAAGCCCATGGACCGCTGAACCAACTGGAGAGCAGATAATGAAAAAAAACCTGGCAGTAATTCAGTGCCAAGATTGAATCTGCACCACTTCCACCATTTAACCCACATCTCTCCTTCTTGTTGAATACAGGATTGAGTTTCTATTCTTCCAAATTGTCTACACGGTCGCAAACCATATTGATTGCCATAGACTTGATTTTTTCCCCGCATATTGCACCAATCCCCTGAACTGTAAAAAATTATTTATAGCATTGTTGTGCAATGCCATCTTGATTCCCCACCACCTCAACACTTCCACCCATACCTTTGAATAAAATTCACATTCAAAAAACAAATGTGCAAAGGTTTCTTCCTCCTTGTTGCACCCTAGGCACACATTATCACTACCTAATATCACATTTTTATATATTGGATTCTGCCTAGTGGAAATCCGATCCTGCGCCAACTTCCAGATAAAAGCTTGAATCTTTAAAGGAGCACATCCCTTCCACAAGAGTTTATAGAACAAAACCGGCTCATGTGATGACTGAGATGTCAAGGCCTTAAACGCCGATTTGAATGTATATGTGCTAGATGGGTCTTCCTTCCATACCCCTTCAACTCCATCTACCTCAAGACATCCTCTAAATCTCCAAGTAAGCCCTTCTCCCACATGAATTTCTTCTCCACTACCAAGGTAAAGAGACGTTTGTATATGGACTCCAGAGAGACCCCCTCAACCCATGAATCTTGCCAAAACGACGTTCGTCTCCTATCCCCCACCATTTTAAAGCATGATTTTGAAAACCAATTCTGCAAGTACTCATTGTATGCCCCCTCTAGAGATTTAACATCTATCCACCACTTGGAGCACGTACTTCCTCTTGTTATCGACCCTCCTCCATCGTCCCTATATTTATAACATAGAACTTTGTACCACAAGGACTGTTGCTCCACCTTTAACCTCCATGTCTATCATTTCTCTCCACCCCCTTTCTTTCACTTACTGCTTTAACAGAATTACAATCACTTGCCACACACCACCTATCACCCCCTTTGGTCTCCATCAGTTGACTAATCTCTGTCCACAGCTCCTTTTTACCCCTCAAATCACAAGGCGCATATACATTCAATACACTAGCCAGGTATCTTTCTTGCCGCCACCACCCCTAAGAAATTGTCCCCATTGAACCAACTTTTACTTCATACACCGACTTGCTCCATATAGTAAGAAGTCCTCCAGATCTTCCAACTGTTGGTTTGAACACCCAATCAAAATCATCATCTCCCCATAATGCAGCACATATAGTCCTCTCCACCACTTCCATTTTAGTTTCTTGAATGCATACCTTATGCGGTTTCTACTCACTTATCAATTCTTTCACCGCCCTTTTCTTCACCCTTCCCCCTAGTCCCCTTACATTGTAAGAGATGATCTTCATAAAGAATTAGATTGGCCCCTCCTCGCCCTCACCTTGCCCCCTTCAACTCCTCTTGTTTCTTGTCTATCCTAACCCCCCAATTCTACCAAGTGTTCTATAATTTCATCCTCAGTTGCCTTACTCTCCATGCCAAGCTTTTTCCTAAACTCCCACACCTCCCTCGCTGTCTCCTTAACACCATTATTAGCTATCATCCAACTTCTCCACTGAATATCACTTTTTGAAATAGAGTTTTTAGAACGAATATTCCTTTTGCTTGTTTCCTTCTACTTGCCCATACTTCCTCCATCATTTGTCCCTGTCTTTTTCTTTTTCTTCCTTCCCACACCCCTCATTTTTAGTCCTCCATTCTTGCCAAAAGACTTGGCTAAGACTTCATAATCTTCTTCAACGTCCACTTCGTAAAGCATCAATTTTTCTTCACTTTGCAACCAATCCTCCAAAGTACTCGATCTCTCCTCCCCTTCATGGGCAGGCCTCTGTTTTCCAGAACAACCATAGCCTACTTTTGTGTCAAAGCAAGAGAGATTTAGATTCGCATGCCCACATAGTATTTTATTTTTGTGTGACTTGCCAAACGACTTAGGTTCTATTACAACGTTGCCATGCGTTGTCTCCACTTGTTTGTTACATTAATAACCTCCTTACTCTCAAGATGATCTCCTAACTCCACTACAGGCCCACTTAAATGTCACCACTTGGCTCCCAAACCTCCGAAATTAACAAATCTGAATAGCTCACCTTTTGATCACCTTCAAGTCCTACGAGGCCCACTTGTTTAATCTCCTTCAATTCGCATCCACCTAGTGCCTTGACCACTCAATCTTCAATTCTAATCAATTTTTGCGTCCCTCAACGCGTGCATGGCCCACCTCAAGGTATAATTCATTTACTCCAATATTCTTTTGTCACAATATTAACGTCCCCTCCTATAATTTCAATTGGTGCATTATGTAGAATCGCACCTAATTGGCTCGCTCCACTTCCCTGCACAATTAACTCCTTCTCTCTGATATTGTCATCTTGAAACGCTCCCTTACTTCTCGCTGATAGATTCATTTGCCCATCTTCCAAATTTTGAAAATCAAAATCATCGTCTTCCAGAGAAAGAATCTATGTAATTCCATAGCTCGAACCTCCATAGTTGGACTCTGACAAGCTTAACAAACATTCATCCCATTACTTAGCACCAAAACCCAAACCATAACCTGGGAACACTTCCTCTACCAGTTTAATTGCAAAAATAAGAATGTTAATTTGAACACGAATAACTCTATTTACTACTTCCTAAGGTGTAGTTTGGATTAAGATTCTAGCTACATCCAATCTTTTCCTCGTGCTAGTATCAAAGTTCGTGCACATAAATCTGCCCAATGCTCCAACAATAAATTTGAAAAAAT
Source organism: Spatholobus suberectus (assembly GCA_004329165.1). Classification (NCBI taxonomy): domain Eukaryota; kingdom Viridiplantae; phylum Streptophyta; class Magnoliopsida; order Fabales; family Fabaceae; genus Spatholobus; species Spatholobus suberectus. The sequence goes on from CM014736.1 coordinate 40,352,885, forward strand.
CCACCCTCCATGCATATGTCGGCACCCTTTGACACCGTATCCAAGTATATGGATCTCATTCCACCTCCAAAGGAGACCATGGTGAAATATCATACATCCAATTATGTAGTACATCCCCCCACGTCCTTAACCAATTCTACAAACTCTTCATCCTTTGTAACTTGAAGCAAAACCATGTCTCCCCCCATCGGAGTGACAGAGATCGAGGTCAACCCTTCTCCAATCAACCTGTCTTGTAGAGAGTACGCATTATCTAATGAATGTATTCTCCCCACATAACATTTTTTCAGCCACCCCATATCCTCCTCGTCCACCTAAACGAAAGGCCTTTCCATTCCTCCACCTCTTTCACCGCCTCAGCACCAATTTCCTTTGTTTCCTTCGGTCACCATAACTTTCTTTGTTTTCCTTTCACAACATCCACAAAGGTTCTCCCTTGATCTACAAACTTATCATTTAGGTCTTGGTGGATTGGTTGCTTTCTCTAGGTTTCATGGTTCTGATCTTGTTTCTTTGCAACGTAAAAATTTTGCTAAATTGACCCGCAATTTAAAAATGTCAATCCATATTTTGTTCGATTCATCCCCAAATCTTTTTGGCTCTGTGATGTTAGCAAAATGCACGAAGCCAAACAAGCGCCCCGTACCATTCCTCTTTCTTGGTATGAATATATCCACTACTCTCTCCTAGGGGTGTAAATGGCCCGGGTTGGGTTTACCCCTATTTAAGACCCAACCCAATTAAATTTAATCGGGTTAGGTTGGGTCGGGTTCAAGCTTTTTTTCCAATGACCCAACCCGACCAATAATCGGGTTGGGTCAGGTTGGGTAATTGGGTCACATACAAAAATATGAAATTTTCAAAAAATTCAAAAAAAATCACAAAAAATAGGAAAAATACATCCAATGCATATTCAAATTTAAATACAAGTTCAATCACACAAATCCAACACTGACAAGAAAAATATTTTTCATGTATCAAATGAAATGTAAATAACTTAATTAGTTAATTAAGTGAAGTAATAATTTTTTTTATTAATTAATAAGAGGTCGGGTTGGGTCGGGTTAATTGGGTTTGAAATGTCTCAACCCGCAACCCAACCCAACTCGATAACCCAACCCAACCCACCCAAATGTAATTGGGTCAGGTCGGGTCAGCGAGTTGGGTCAGACCCACTTACACTCCTACTCTCCTCCATCTCTCAAAAACATTCCTCATATCTTGCACCCCGTAGCTTTTTGGAAAATTTGTGAAATAGTAACTATTGTTTCCTTTTCTCCCTTTTGAATGCATATAGCCTTGCCATTGATTAGTCTTGAATCCCAATCTTGATCCCAGTCCAAGTGCTTTCCTCCTCCTTGTTCTCACGATGGTCCATCCACATGCTCTCTCTCTCTCTCTCTCTCTCTCTCTCTCTTATCTCTCATCTCTCTTTGCTTTACATATGAATGTTTTTTGTGAATGAGTCTTAGTGGATTAAATGAATTAATGTCATACGCATCTTTCAAAGACTAAATAGTTGTTTACTCCAAAATTAAACCAAGCAAATTTTGCAAATAGCAACTAATTATAAAAAATGGATGAATGAGCAGTTACAAGTTACAAATTGTTTTCAATGAATAAAAGAATTACAAGAACTTACAAGACTTTCAATTGAGTCAGGTTTGCAAGATATTGAGGTATTGTGTTATTAATATTGCAACTCCTTAATATCCTGTGAAACAATAAAAGGAGAAATATGCATCAAAAAGGTATCAATATTGGTTCATTTAGATCTTATACTTCTTAAATAAGTGCCACGTTGATGAATTGAGTCTCAAAAAGGAAGAAGAAAAACCAAAAGACATACTGTCAATTAACTCACAAAATTAAAGCAATTAACTCACATTATACCCCACACAAAAATAAATGTAATTAACTCACAATGTTTTCAATCCTGTCATATTGTCAAGTCGAGGGAAAGTGGAATCAGGTCCGTTCAAGTCAGAAATTATTCTGCATTCATAGTTTAAGGTTGCAAGAATATATTAACAAAGAAATATTAATTTTCATATCCTGATCATAGTATGAAATACCATACTTACAACTCTTTCAAGTTGTGCAGAGCTGAAATTCCAGAAGGAATTTGTCCACTTAAACCACTACCTTCGATTACTCTGTTAAAGTAACAAGACATTTGCTAGATGTACAGATAGTGAGTGATGAACAATAGAAACCAAATTAAATTCCACACACACAAAAAAAAGTTCTCACAGTGAAGTAAGACTTGTCCATCTTTGAATAAAATAGGGAATCTTGCCAGAGAATTGATTACCACTAAGTCAGCTACCTCATGTGAGCAACAACAAGGAAAAGTTAATTATTATTTAAACATTCTAAAAAAGAAAGAAAACAATGAAATTTTGCATACACAAAAAATAAGATGAGTTGTGATTAGGGGGAAAAAGTAGGAAGCTTACACTTCCTGCAATGTAGTAAGCCTAGAAAGTGTTTCAGGCAACTCTCCAGTAAAGTTGTTGGAGCTTAGATGCCTATAGCAAAAGAAATTATCAGCATTGTAATTATGCTTGGTCATGTAACTAATTTGCTAAGATTCAGAGAGAGCGATTGATAATATTTGTGTTTCATTGCATAATGAATTGGTTTAATCATGAATAAAAAGCTAGTTATTATGGACTTCTAACTGATTCCTAAGGGACTTCAATCCATGTGTATAACTTCAATATAAATAACTCTTAATCATTGTGATAGGCCCGTGGATAGATGGAAACAGTTAGGGGGCATAACAGAACATGACAGGTGGCATTTGATGAGTGGAGAGAGAGATAGGAAATCATTTTTATATATTGGAAAGGTGGGGTCGATGGGGGGCAGGCAAGAATTGGGTAATGGAGGGAAGGTTTTGGCGTAAATTCCATTTTCTTGTAAGGAGCACTGCTCCATTGTTCTATTTACAATTAGTACCATCAAGTTTATTAGAATTTCATCTTTGAAGTTCCTTATTGTTCTGTTCTGAGCTTCATTTCTGGTTTATTGGATTTCTGGTTCCTATCAAATTGTTAATTACTCAACTACTCTTAGTACAAAATACATGTAGCGTGTGCAATTATGTAATAATGCAGTACAATACTTAGCCAGTGAGCTACACCCCTGCTCAAGTTGGAGACTGGATATTTTTTATTCTCAACTTGAAGAAAAGATCTTGAAATAATTTCGAGGGTAGGATTTAGTGTACAAACAAGCAATGTGTGCAGCCAATGGCACAGGTACCAAGTTGAGGCCATTTTGCACCTTCTATGTAATTACACGGCAGTCCAACTTGATGCGTTTATTATAGTCCTCTTATGAAAAATAGTATTGGCTGCAAATGTTGACTCAAAAAAACTAACTAATCCATAATTAACACTTTATGTTCTCACTTTGTCCCAGTCAAGCACTATTTTGCAGATAGTTTAAGGAATCAAGAATGAAAATGCAATCAAGAAAATTAACAAAGATGATGAAAGACCAAATGGTAAGCCTTGAATAAAATCATTGAAGATCAAGAATATAAATAATGCTGAAGATAAACGAGGTTAGTGGAAATTATCTTAAGAGGCAAACACATAAAAGATGTGTTTGTTATATTCTGATTTTGGAAAAATGGGAAGTTATTCAGATGAACTAGTTACAAGATGAACCATGTGGGACAGAGAATTCAGATGAATTCAAGTAGGCGTCTTTGTACTCAGATTCCTTCCAAAATGATCTAGAAGGTTCTAGAATGGATCTGTAGGATGTATAAAGGTTTAGTGAGCAACAAACATGATTTGTTGCTCCTGAGTTCAATATCCAACTTCAAGATTAATACAGCATTACAGCTAAGGGTTATTTGGTTACCTTCTGCATTGATGAAATTTGGGTCAAGAAGGTTCTATGTGGTTATCTAGTTGGCACTTGGCAGAATGAACATAAGTTTGCTGGTGGAAGGCCACAAGAGCTTAATGGTGCTCCAAAGTAGGAATAAGACATGGAGCTTTCTGGATTTTTTGTGCCTACTTGGAATCTAATGCATCATCATTGCCCTTAGTGATTTGATTATTGACAGCAACAAGAGCAGAATAACATAGGGGAAAGCCATGCTTCTTGTAAAACACATCTACTCCGGGGGCAAGTTTGGCACAATGAGTACCTACTTTGTTTTTTCCTCCAGCCTTTACCTTTTGCAGGCTTCCTAGAAATTGCCTGGAGATTTGAACATGTCTTAGGTAGGATTTGAGAATCTTCATAAAAATCCTTGTTTAGTTTCCTTTCTTGCTAAACCCTCAAAGAAAACACCTTAGAGATTGGTGTAAGGTTTGAAATCGTAAATTGTAGTCTGCATCCATAACAGTAGCCAAATATTGTGGTTTGAGAGGTTTCCACAACAACATTGAAACCACAAGTCCACAACCGTGGCTGCATTTGCCTACGATGTTCTTCAATTTCAGTATTTGCAACACAATCACATAAGTAATTTAAGCTCATGGGTACAATTGGACTGGTAGCATGTTTGGAACAACTTCTTTAAAGGGAATAATAGCTTGTTTTCTAAAATCTCTCTCAAGAATCTAGCAAAAAATAGCTATTGTTTTTTTTTTAAAACAAGTTGAACCAAACGCGCACTGAGCATCATAATTTGTGATCTCAATGTTGAGTATTTCAATGGCTCTCATTCGGGAATATCATAGTGGTTTGGTACACTGGTTTCCTGTATGATCTACATTAACAAGGAACTTCACACAATCAGTTTCTAGTAGACCCAAACTTTTCAACTGAGTAAAGTAACCCATAACTAAAAGATTTCCTTGTTTGCGAGCATATATTTCTTCTTGCAATTTGAAATATATCTCCTTCACTAAATAAAGATCTTCTCACACCTTGAAAACTGCTTGGAAATAAGGATCACATTATCCAAGAGAACACTTACATTGCTTCTTTCTCAAACAAAGCAAAATGATCACCAAGTTCGAATTGTGGATGCTACCATTCACAAATCCCAACTTATTTTTTGGCTGAAGTATCATTACAATTACTCTTGACCAAGCATGGTTTGCTCTATTAGAGAGAGCTCTAAGATTCATAAAGTGATGGAGAAAAATTGTCATACTGAAGAATAAATTAGCTAACAAGAGTGTGTGATGTTTATATACATAGAAATAGAATCTAGCTTCAACAGACTTATTCCTAATTGCATCCATGTGCAAAAGATACAATAACTAACAATTAACTATTGTTAATAGCTAGACTACTGTACTCTACAAAATACATGTACTATATATAACATTCAAATATACAATAGTCAGCTAGTAAGCTAGCATAAATAAAATAGTTATGCTAGTGTCTGATGATGGAAATTAAAATAAATGACTTACAATTTTTCAAGGTTCGAAAGGTTCCCAAGATGAGAAAGATTTCCAGATAATTGATTGAACACTAGGTCTCTGTCCATTTTGAATTAACTCACCAATGAATAATAATGCATAATGTTGAAATGGAAAAATAATAATAATAATTCTTAGTTGCTCTCAAAGTAAAAGATTTATCTTGTTCAGTATTATCAAATGTGTATCACTTTAGTTATAGCATTAAAATATAAGCAATTAAGATTATACACATTTAATAATACAGAATAAGACATTTTTCTTATTTCAAATCACCGAACAATTGCTTCAAGAAAAACTCTTAATCTTTGTGGATAACCAGATACTCACAATTTTTTTAGAGTGGTAATGTTTGCCAGTTCTATTGGGATTGAACCGCTTAGTCGCTTTCCATAAAGTGAACTACATATAGGTTCAAAAGTTAGAGTTATGTTTAATGAAACAAGTAGCAAATAACAATCGTGTAAAAAAAAAAAGAGAAATTGACAAAACATAATAATACCCAGATATATCAGAATCATATGCTATAAACTTATAACGATGAAAGGCAAGAGAACAAACAAGAAACGTGGAAAGAGAAAGCATACATGCTGACAAGTAGTTTTAAGGAGCCCCATTCTTTAGGTATTGTTCCGTTAAGGTAATTGCGGGGAGGTCACTGCCCAAAAGTAGAGAGAGAGAAATAGAAGAAGTGAATTATAGTGACACATTTAGATAAATGCAAATTACTTGATAAAATTATACGAGTTCAACGTCAAAGAAGTGTTACTGGCATTTCTTGAAGGTAAGGCAACCTGATCAGTTCTGGTGGGAGACAGCCTTGAAGATTTTGAGATTTCAAAACTCTGCGTTTAGTTACCATGAGATATCAAAAATAGTTAGAACAATATTGACCTAAGAGTAGTGGTCTATACATTGCCACATTAGTGCAAAATAAAAAAAAAACTATTGAAATTTATGTGTCAATACGAAAAGATTGTAATAATATTTAATAATTATTATTATATGATTTAATGATTAAATTAGAAAATGATTTTATAACTTTTTTTTATACATTACAAGTGAATATGATAACTAATTTCAAACTTAAACTAAATCATATCATTTATACATAATTTTTTACTTTAAACTTTTTTTTTTTTTTTTTTGCAAAGATTTTGTTGAGAAACATGAGCAAGTGCAAAAGGAACAGACAAATTGAGAGAATTAAAAAACTACGTAACTGATGGAATGAAAAGTTGATGATAGAATTAATGATCTCATAATGTATCTTATATACAAGAAGGAATAAGCTAATTATTTCATTTAGCTTGTCCAAAAACTGATTTTATTTTACGCATAAGTTATTTTTATCTTATGAAAGAAACTTGTTTTATTTTTCTATCTTATTTTTTTTATAAGTGTTTATGAAAAAACTTACCCAAATAAAACCCTAATCATAATGTCAATGAACTTTATCTATGCTCGGACGTACTAGGAAAGTAAGCTCATTTGCCAGTATTGTTGACACAATATATATTTGAAGTTTATCAAACTTTTATATACTTTTTTTTTGTTTTAGATAATTATAAAAAACCAAATATTATAATTACTGATGCAATTGTTACTTTTGTGTATTCTTTTTTAATGATATTTCATATATTATATTTGTTATAATTTTATTATGTGATGATGTTTTAGTTGTTAAATCTAAATACCTACTAGGGTTGGCCTAATAGGAGGACTGAAATAATATACATGAAATCATAGATTCAAACCTCAGTATGATTATTATATACTAAAAAAAAAGTTGTTAAATATAAGCTGCTATTGGTTTATTCAAACAAATAAAATACCTATACGGACCCATTTGTTGTAGCTTTTTTCTAAAAAGTATAATTTCTTTTTCAAAAATAATCACTTTTAAAAATTGTTCATGTATTTGTTTTATCTTTTCAAAATAATCAAAATCTTAAAAGAATATAAAATTCAATTAAAATCAGAAACTATTTTAATCGATTATTATAATATTTAATTTAATACCTATAATATATATGTGTGTGTGTTTGTATGTATGTATGTGTGTGTATATATATTTTGTTAAATATTTATAATAATTTATCTCTTAATTTTTACCTTTAATTATTATTTAAATAAATTGTTATAAATTATTTAAAATTACACTATACATTTAAAAAATCTTTATTTTTAATTATTATTTTTCATAAAAATATTTTAAAGTAATCAAATTAAAACTCACTCTAATATTATTTTAAAATTATTTAAAATTTTGCTATACGCTAAGGATTAATTTAATCTAATCATTTTTTACTTATTGTATTTTTATTTTAGGCATATAATACAGTAAGTTGAATTTTTTTTTGCTGAAACAGTAGCTTGAATTTTATTTACTACAACTAATTAAATGAAAAATTAAAACCACAAATCTTATGCAATTTACAAGATATTTTGTATATATTAGATGAATGAAGTCACATTATTTTATGTAGAATGAATAAAATAATGGGATTGAAAATTTTAATTTATAAAGACTGCTACAAAATTCAAAAGTAATGTGGTTTTGAAAATTGTCATTCAATCACAAATCACCATAATATGGTAAGTTTGTTGACCTTAAGGAGGTATTTGGCATAAAAAAAAGTTTTTAATTTTTCAGGAATTTGAAGGTGGAAATGTTTGTTTTCCATTTGGTTTATTATTTAAAAAATAACATTTCCAGGAAACATTATATCTCAAGAATCTTTTTTATCTATGTTTCCCACCAAATTGTTTCCCTGGGGGAGGTGGGAATCTAACTTTTCCAAGTTGGGAGAAAATTTTACTGTGGTAAAAGTATCACGTTACCTTTATTAACTCATTTAATGTGATAAATAATTAAAATTTCTAGAAAAGTTCTATTAAAAATTAACGTAAAAATCTTTAATTTCCAAGTAATAAATATAAATATTTTCAAGAATATTTATGATTAACCAAACAGATTGTAGTCATTACTAGGAATCATGATTCTTGGGATTTATGATTCTTAGGAATTATGATTCTTGGGCGTGAAAAAAAAATTCTTGTACCAAATAGGGATGGGAATAGGCCAGGCTAAACCAGACTTTACATAAATAGGCCTGGCCTATTTTATAAATCTAAGGCCTAAGCCTAGCCTATTATCTATCGTAGGCTTTTTTTTAGGCCTGGCCTAGCCTTTTTAAAAGCCTGACTTGGCTTATTAGCCTATGTAAAAGCCTATCTATATTAAGGCTTCTAAATAGGCCAACAAGCTTCTTTGTAAATAGGATGACTTATTAAACAGGCTAACAGGCCTAATTGTAAATAGGCTGGATAAGGTAAACAGGCTGGCAGGCCTATTTATATGCAACAGACCTATTTTTAATTTTAAGTGAAGACTATGAAGTAACTAAGTACGGATTTTGTGTTATTTTATTTGAGTATAAAAATATTTTATTTTATTTTAGTGTTAATGATAATCTAAATTCATTATATTTAAATAAATAAATAGGCTAGCCTATTAGGCTTAGAAGGCTTTTTTATAAGCCCAAGCCTAGCCTATTTAAATAAACAGGCTTTTTTAAAAGCTCAAGCCTAGCCTTTTTATTAAAAAGGCCAGGCCAAGCTTTAAATAAGCCAGGCCATAGGCCCCTGATTGTGGTTTGGCCTATTCCCATCCCTACTACCAAAGGCACCCTAAAAGTCATTCTAAGAATAATTATGGTTGACTGATAATGTAAAAATTTAGCTTAAATATCTTTTTGGTCCCTCAAATTCGAGCCAAGTTTGCTTTTGATCTCTCAAATTTAAAAGTGATCTTTTCAGTCATTCTAATTTAAAAATAGTCCACTTTTGGACCTTTTTAGCTAAAAACTTGAGAGACAAAAAAATATTTAAGCCTAAAAATTTTTATACCAACAATACATGCTTATTAAACCCCTTTATTTTATGCTACAATTAGATGTATTGCATTATTACTACTCCCAATAGATAGAATAATTCACAATGGATTCTAAATATTGTTAGACGTTTTTAAAGAAAGCAAACGTTTAAACAAAACAAATGTGTATTTTAATGTTTTCAAAAAGTAATCACTTTTTTTTATCATCCTTTTGAAAAGTTTTTTTTTAAAAAAAGGAAATGGTTATTTTTCTTAATATAAGTTGAAACATCCATGAACAAAACTTGTTCAACTAATAAAGATATTAAATTTGAAACCTTAATAGGTTATTCAAAGATGTTATTGAATATAAGGTATCTAAGCAAAACAATAAGTAAATAATAACATAATAAAAATTATCGACACTATTGTAGGTAAAGTAAATTATTCAACTCATGAATTTAGCAAATATTTTACAAGTTGGTGATAGAAAAACAATAACATTATAAGAAAGAGAAAATATTTTAATGTAGACAAAAATACCACAGTAATATTTATTTAAACCAATGGATGATTTACTAAAAATATATATCTAAATTTTAAATGACACAATAAAATGAAAAGATAAGAGAAAAATAGCAATAATCACTCCTTTATAAATAATGTTATGAAATTAACATAAAAATACATAAATTTAGAAGCAGAAAAGATAAAAGATAGAACATAGAGAGAATGAGAGAATGGAGAGAATAGAGAATTCCTTGTATTATTTTTAGAAATGGGGTGGCCTATTTATAGATACAAATTGTAACTGAACGGTTACAAATAGTTTAATAGACGAAATATAAATAGTCATAATATATAATGAATATGGACAGTCACTATTAAATATTCATAACATTCTCCCTTGGATGTCCATTATTTGAGAATGTGCCTCATTAAAACCTTACTAAGAAAAACCTTGTGGGACAAGAACCTAGTGAAGGAAAAAGAGCACATCATTCTTTAATACGTTATCATATACTGCCTCATTAAAAACCTTGCCAAGAAAACCCAATGGGGCAAAACCATAATGAAGGGAAAAAGAGTGTAAAACATATTTATTTCTCCCCCTCATGCAAATAACCACCTTTAAGATAGTGAAGGTTAATCTTTTGTACTTGTTACTTAAAATTTTACTTGCTTATTTTGGTTTGTTTCATAAATCTCCAAGAAATTGTTGTACCACCACATGCAAACAAATATCTTAGTTGTGATATATCGTTATGAGAATCTGACAAATAACTTCTAAGATAACAAAATATATGCTTAACTTCATTCCAATATCTTCATGTAGGTGAAGAATTATATTTTGCTAGTAAATTCACAATAAATGATATATTAGGACATGTATAATTGGGAAGATACATTAGTTTTCTGATGGCACTAATATATGGTACTTCAGGACCAAGTAATTCTTCATCATTTTCTTAAGGTCTAAAAGCATCTCCGTTCATATCTAGAGACCTTACAGCCTTAGAGTGCACAACAGATGTAATTTGTCTATGTAGAATCTTGTAAGCACTATTGCTATATAAGCTTCTCAATACGCAAAAATTTCATTCTTTAAATATTCAATTTACAACCCTAGGCAAAACTTTATCTTTTATAAGTCATTCATCTCCAATTTTTCTTTAAGTAATCCATAGCTTTTGGAAGCTCTTCAAGAGTTCCGATAATAATTATGTCATCACATAAATATCAATTATGACAAATTCATTTTCAGATCTTTTCATAAAAATACACAAACAAATAGGATTCGTTTTATATCATTCTTTTATCAAATACTCACTGAGATGATCATACCACATATGTTCACATTGTTTTAATCCATAAAAAGACTTATTCATTTTCATTGAGTAATCTTCTCGAGAATCTACATTGCTAGGCAAACTAAATCCTTTAGGGAGTTTTATATAAATTTCATTATCAAGACAATCATATAAATATAGGCGATAACAACATCCATCAGATGTAAATTGATCCCTTCATATGCATTCAAACTAATTAAGTATTGAAAAATATTTACATCCACTATAGGTGAATATGTCTCTTTAAAATCAATGTGTCTTTGCAAAAATCTTTGAGCAAAAACTCATGCTTCATATCTCATAATTTCACCACAAAAACTCATTTGTATCCAATTAGTTTTACATTTTCAGGTGTATAAACTACAAGTCCAAAAGCGTATGGACTACAAGTTCAAAAGCGTAACTAGTTTTACTCCTTCAAGAAGGACTACATGTCCAAAAACTTTCACTTGGCAAGCGAGTCTAATTATGCCTCAATTGAGTCTTTCTATTTTAACCAATCATTTCTTTGTCTACAATTCTTAATAGACTTTGGTTCTTGATCCTCATTATCATTTTTTACGTTTAGCACTACATTATATGCAAATACATTGTCAACGTTGACTTCATTTTGGTTCCATTCTCTTCCACTCATGACATAATTTAATATCTTTTTGTTTTCACTATTTTTAGGTACCTGAGTTCTTCTGGAACTAAAATATTAATTATGTAGAAAAATCTTTTGAAGTTTTCATATCCTCAATTTGGCCATCTTGCTTTTTAGCTCATTTTCTTATTTGAGGATTTTTATCTTTGAACCAACAGGTCTACCACGCTTCATACGTGTATGAGACTCGTTTTGCAATACTAGATTGTCCAACAAGGACATCAATTTTTATTGGAGCATTAGTAGTTGGTGCATGATTTAGCCACTCTTTTTGGCTAAACTTTATAAAAGAATTATCTTTTAAACTTCTGGTTCACATTATTTCATTCGAGGATCAAGATGATAATTCATTCCAACTAATTTCCTTTTCCAACTTCTTATTCTTTCCCCTAATGTTGGGAAAATTGATTCAAAATGATAATTGAAAAATCGAGTCATAGATAAATACCTTGTTGATGATTCAATATATTCTATTATAGATTCATACCCAACATATATTCCCAACCTTATTTGAGGACTCATCTTAGTACGTTGTGGTGCAGTAATTGAAAAACATACAACACATCTATAAACTTAAATAGGAAATATTAGGTTGCTTACAAAAAATTAATTGCAAAGGGGAAGATTTGTGATAACTTGTTGGCTTGATGCGAATCAATACCATAATATGTAAGATTGCATGTCCCCAAATATAAATTGGAAGTTTTGATCTCTTAAATAATGGTCTTGCAATTAATTTTAAGCGCTTAATAAATGATTTTGCAAGTCCATTTTGTGTGTATGAACATATATTACAGGATGTTCAATATCGATTCCAATAGGCATATTAAAAGCCTTATATGTAAAGTCACCAACATTATCAATACGTATTTTCTTAATTAGATAATTAAAGTAATCTCACAAATGTCTGGTTGCTAATTAACAACAAACAAACATGTGACCATTTAGTTGATGCAATTAAAACCATAAAATATCTAAAATGATTCACATGGTGGGTGTATTGGTCCACAAATATCACCTTATATACATTCTAAAAATGTGAGAGATTCATTCTCAATTTTGTTGATGATGATCAAATTATCAACTTTTCTTGAGAATAAGTAGTACAAAAGAATTTATTAAATTGAAGAATCTTCCAGCTCTTCAATAAATGTTCACATAAATTTTCAATTATTCTTCACATCATAATAGATCCGGGATGGCCCAAACCGGTTATGCCAAATAATAAACTTATTTAGATTTGTAAACTTCTGGTTTACAACATTATGTGTTTTAATTTGTACTAATATATGTGTAGTACAAACTAGATGAAAATGTGTAATTTTTCTTACACATTTCTTGGTCTAAGTCTCATGATATAAAAAAATTTCTCACATTTGAAACTTAATAAGTTTCTATAAAACTTAGAAGAATATAATACAATAATAATGTGTAACTATGTTCCTTTAAATAAAAATACACCATCTCTTCCGAAGCCTTCAATTGTCTTTATAATACTAGATATAATATTAACATTGACTTATTGCATTACTAAATAAGGAAAATGTTTTTTTTTTTAAATTCTAAAAAGTCATTGCAATATCAATAAGTACACATATTCATTATTGATTTAAATATCAACATTCATTCTTCATAAAACAAGGAGCATAAATAATCAATATAAGAAAATCTAATTAAATTATAATCAATTCGAAATTGAAACCGATTACTATTTAACAACTATTGAATTGTACTTTTTAATTAATTTGAAACATTCAAATTATAAATAATAATATCTAATAAAAACTTTAATGTTGACAATAATGATTAAAACTCTTATATTAAAAATTAATTATTTAAATAAATAATGCATATGTGGTTACATTCACTTCTGGGAATGGAGTAATGCCAATTAGATGAGTCTCAAGATTTTTCATTGAAAGCTCACTATTTTTTCTAACTCAACTCAGAATATTTCTTAAATCATTTGACTTAATATTGCTGCTACAGGAGCACAATAAATACATGAAAATGAAGATATATTTCTAACATATTTTATCGATATTTATTTTTTCATACAATTTCAAATTAATAAACAATTAATTCTAGAAGTGGCATCTTCTCAATTTATCTTCGGACACCAATTTAATCCCCAAATTCACCATAATTTTATGATATAAAGATGTACATAATCTTTAGAGGAATAACATGATGCCCTATATATCTTTGGTTGGGCTCGATTTGAGTATTTACTATATTTTATTTCAACCTTTTTAAACAATGTAATGACAATTAAATTTTTGGTCGCATCATGTCTTATTAAAATTGCTTCATATTGAAATTAAACACATGTGAAGACATATCGTAACACAACTTTACTTTATCTTTTTAGGGAAGGAAGTAGGATATACAAAAATAATAGTCATTAGAGTCAACTATAAATAACCATGCAATTCAATCATATGTGCTTTTAAAAGAATCACAGTTTTTTATTTTTAGTAGTCATATTTTTCTTTTAAATTGTTCCAAATAACAAGTGAATCTTTTACACTATAACTTATAATAATAAAATGATAAAAAGGATCACTAAAAATTATCTTTAACAGTGGTGTAATAATAGACATATAACGTTATGAAAACACAACGTATTATAAGCATTTAATATATTATAAATGATTATAAAAATAAATTGTAACATAACAATAAATTAAGAAATAAATTAATTAAATTTAATGTAACATAAAAATAAATTAAAAATTTGAATGTTATCAAATGGCCAAATATATTAACGTAATTAACCAACATGATATTAACGTAATTAATATTTATTGATTTTGATTTATAATGCAAACACATAAAAATATAACATATTATTATCAAATATAATAAAATAATATAAATAAATGTGCTAACAATTTTTTTAAATTATGTTAAAAGAATTTAATTCCTTTATATCTAATTTACATTATTTAGTAAATAATGTATAATGCACTAACCTATAATAAGTTTGTACTTACAATTAAAACTATTTCAATAAAATAATTTTAACTTGCAAAATACATTAATTTTTGCAATTGATAGAGTCATTATTGATAATAGATTAAATGTAACATATACAAACAAATTTCATTCAACAATATAACTATAAATAGACAAAAATATAAAATCAACCACAAGTGTTTATGTAATATATACAATTTATCACTTAATATATGTTTATTGTAATCTATTCATGTAATCATTAATAATGGAGAAAATTTTCAAATAAATGAGAATAAAGAGAAAACTCTCATATTAGAAACACATATGGATGGTATATAATATTACCCATAAAGTCCTTATAAAAATTAGTAAAATATATTCAGTTATAAATCTACACATTATTAACACAACTCTTATTTTTCCTAATAGAATTTCATTTTATTGTTTAAAGAAAATTAATCAAACATATCATAAGCAAAATATGATTCTATATTCCAATATATTAAAACAACATAAAATGGTTTCAAATATTAACTAAAAATTAACATAATAATTGAGCAAACACCTAGTGCTCCTAATAATATCGAAGGAAGGATCAAATATAATATATTTTCATGTTCTTTATCTTTTCTTTTCTTTTCACAATACTTTTTCACTTCTGGTGAGAAAAATTCTTCTTTTCTTTTCATTTTTTCCACTATTTTTCAACATCTGGTGAGATTTTGTTTTCACTTTTGCATTATTTTCTCACTTCTAGTGAGAAAAAATATTCTTAAAATTTAATTCTTTGACAATGTTTTCAAGATCCATTGCAAAAATATTTTTAGAATTTATTTATTTTTATAGAGTCTTTAGGACTCATTACATCTAAATGAATTTTACATTGATGTAAATAATACAATAAAACAAATATTCTACCAAACATATAATATAAAGAATATGATTAGAGAGAGAGGCTGACCTTAAAATATGAATTCAAAGATATAACTTTTTCTTGCAGGATGTAATGCTAATAATAAATATGATCAATGGAGAAAAGACATTCGTGCTAATAACGTGTTATGAAAATTAACATCAAAATATATAAATTTAGAATCAAAAAAGATAAAAGATATAACATAGAGAGAATGAGAGAATGGAGAGAATAGAGAATTCCTTGTATTATTTTCAGAAATGGGGTGACTTATTTATAGATACAAATTATAATTGAACGGTTACAAATGGTTTAATAGCATTAAGGTGAAATATACATAGTCATAATATATAATGAATATGGATAGCCACTATTAAATATTCATAACAAATAATAATATTATTGAGAATAATAATTAATTCATAACATAATTGAAAGAATAACAAAATAGTACTAAAACTTAAAATAGAATATAAAAAATAACTCACTACACCAGAACCCACACAATTAATTTGTCATGCATAATCAATTTTATATTAGCTAAATTACTAATTTAGTCTCTTTATGTATTTAATTGGTTCAATTTGATCTCTTTATTATTAAAAAGTTCAATTTGGTTCCTTAATTTTATTATTGTGCAAAATGTAAAATATATAAACAAAAAATACTAAAAATGTAAGATAATTTTTAGTAATAACTTACTAATATACTCCAACTAAAAAATAAGTGCACGTACGTTAGCAAATTTATATATATATTGTTATGTATCGTACGGGGAAGCATTACTAGTTCTTTTAATAAAAAATAAAGATTTAAGGGCTTATATAAAACAAAACAGAACAAAAAAACTTAATTGTAATAATGAAAGGAGAAGTTACGTCAAACACATTTCAATGAAAATATAAAGATTTAAGGGTTGGCCAAGCTTTTTTGAGGTTATCTTCTCATTAAAAGGAAAAGCTGGGTGAAACACTTTACATGAAAAACTCTTAAAAAATAAATAATTTATTTTCATAGAACAAATTTTGAAAAAAAAAAGGTAGCTTATAATTAAGTTGGTAGTGAGAGCTTTTTTATAGTTTACACAAAGGTTATTTATGCAATCTCTTCTTTGAATCTCAACGCGACTAAAAAAGAAGTTTCCACTGATTTGTCAGCTTATTCATGCAGTCTCCTCTTCAAATTCCAATGTGATCAAAACTATTATTTTTTATATTTTTTCACTGGTTTTCCAATTTGAGCATTTCATTGGCTTCTCCATTAAATAATACTTACATATATTAGTTTATTTTAAATTATTCTTATTTATTGTAAGGTCTTAATTTGTTTTTAAATTATTTGTTTTAAAAAATTTTAAAAATAATTGTTTTTTATTTTTTTAATTTCCTTCATGAAATAAAAGTACATTACTAAAATAAGTAAATAATACTGTTAAATAAAATTTTGATATTTTAAAATATTTATAACTAGTTTTTTAGCATGTGCAATATACAGTATAAATGTTTACTTTATATAACTAAAATTTATAATAAATAATTACTTTTGAATATATAAATTATATTATAAATAAATTCGTAATAAATAATATTTTTGAACATATAAATTTGATAAAAAATTTATATTGTTATAAAAGGTAATTTTTAAATATTGATAATGTTTTTAAAAAAATATTGAAATTCAATTTAGAAATAAAGATAAAAATAATAGATTAAAAGAGATAAAAGGTTAAGAAAAAAGTCTACAAATGTTCTCGTTGAATAAAAGTTCTTCAAAAAGCTCTTGTTAAAGAATATCTCATAAAAGTACTTTCATTTTAGATAGTTATTTTAATCTATATAGAGAAAGAGGATTTTTATTCTTTAAACTTAATTTAGATTTCAGATTTAAAAAAAAATTGTAAATAAGTTTTTCAATTCTTAATTACTATAATATATTTATTCAATACTTATTAGATTATTTATTAAATATTTTTAATATATATTGATATTATTGAATTTTGTTTAAATAAATTATTTTTTATCTTCTAAAAATATTATTAAACAGTAACATAGAAGTTTTTAAATATTTTATCTTTTGTAATTAATAATTAAATTTTTTAATTAATGTTATATAATAAGATATTTTCAAATCATCATTAAATTAATTTTATTAATTAAAATAATTTTTGACATTTTTAAAATTAAAAAATTCAAATGTATTGATTACATGAAACAAAAGAATGTTATTGAAACAAGTAAATAATTTAGCTAAATAAAATTTTTATATTTTAAAATTTATAACTATAATAAAGAGGATACTCTCTTTTAGTCTTTATTTTTTATTAGACTATTATACCCTTTAATTATTTTTAAATTATCCACTATTTTACTCTTTAACTATTTTCTAAACTATGCACTACACTCTTTCTCTCTTATTTTATTTTTAAATTTTAAAAAATTGTGCCCCTCTTTACCCTAGTATTTATAATATTTATTTTTTAAATTTAATTTGGATTTCAGATTTTTTTTAATTTTTCATTTGTAGTTAAGTTTTTTAATTTTTAATTACAACAATATATTCATTAAATACTTTTTGGACAATTTTTTAAATACTATTTAATATATATTTTCATTGTTGAATTCTATTTAAATATTTTTTTTTATCTTTTTGAAAATATTATTGAACAATAATATAATTTTTTAAAAGTATTTTATCTTTTTGAAATTAATACTGAAATTTATGTAATTAGCATTATATATAATAAAATATTTGTAAGTCATCTTTAAAATTAATTTCTATTAAATAAAATAATTTTTGTCATTTTTAAAATTAAAAATTTTAAATGTATATATTTTAATACTTTTATGTATTTTTGTTATCATTAAAATAAATGTATGTTGATTAAATTAATTTTAAATAATTGTAACAAAAAATTAATTTTACATAATATTTTTTATTTTATAAATATATTTTTCAACATATATTTTTATTATATTTTTATTTTATTTCTTTTTATTATGTTTTGTATTTCTTTTATTATGTCCAAATCCTTTTTATATATAAACTAGAATAATTATATTTAATTAAAATATTTTTAGGAGTCATTCTTCAACACAAACGTTTTTAGGAGTTTTTTTTCAAAGTGAAACACTTTTAAGAATTTTTTAACTTCTTATCTTTTTCAATCTATGTTTTTCATCTTTATTTTTAAATTAAATTTTAATATTTTTTGAAAATAAATTATGAATAATTAAAGATAATTTTGTATTGCAATATATTAATTATTTATCATAAATCTAAAATATAATTTATATATTTAAAATATTTGTTTAGTAGAAATTTGAATTGTAATATAATTTATATATTTAAAAGCATTTATTTATTAAAAAATTTAATTATATAAAATAAATATTTATTCTATATATTATACAAACTAAAATATTAGTAAATAATTAAAAAAAGTAAAAATAAATGAGCGAAGACATTACAGGAATAATCATAGCAAATAACAAACATCATGTCATATACTGACCTATATAAAGCGAATACATATAAGTCAGATAATGGGTCATCAAACCCTTTCATTCACCCAAAAATAATAATAATAAGAGAAAACAGGTTACAGTGTAAAGTAGTTTTACAATGTCATCTAATCACAAACCACTATTTATTATAAGTTTGTTGACTTTTATAATAAATACTTTAAAAGTCATATCAATGATGATTTCTAATTAGTTGACAGTGCAAAACTTTTTACACTAACAGTATATGACCATTAAACTCTAATAATAATAAGGTCACCTTAAGTCCCTAACTATGATACATTAGGATGGGGACTTTCTGCAACCACAAAAGTGATTGCATAAAATCTTAATTATTAAAAATAAATTATATATATTAAATAATAAAAAATATAACTTAAAAAAATTTTGGTCTATTGAATGATGACTGGAGAATCTAGTAATTGTTTTTTAATTTCAGGGAATTTGGTCTATTATATTAGGGTAAACAACTACTTTAGTTCTTAAAAGTGTAAAGTACTGTCACATTAGTCCTTGAAACTAAAAAAATTTCAAATAAGTTTCTGAAAGTTTTAATTGTTTCATCTAAGTCTCTAAACTTATCCACTTGTTGTCATTTTAGTCTCTAAACATAAGTTAATACTATCAGTTTAGTTACATGTTTTTTTGAATTTTGGACTAATTTGATTGACGAATTGCACATATAGGAATTTCTTTTGAATTTTCTTAATTTTAGGAACTAATGTGACAATGTTTTGCATTTTTAGGAACCAAAATAACTGTTTTACCGAATATATTATGATATATATCCCTAACTTTTAAGAGTGTCTTTGTTTTGCATCTTTGTTCTTACTCACTTACCAAAACACATTCTACATAAATTTATGTCTCACATTTCATTTATATTCAATTTCATTCAACAGCAAATCAAATATACACTAACTTGATATGAGTTAAAGAATTTTTTTTAGGATGATACGAGTTAAAGTTAATTTTGATGGTTTTGAGGGAAATTAGATTCATTGTGTTTTGAGAATATATTTAGCCATTCAGGTTATATGTCCAATCATTTAAAAAAAGTTAAATTTGATGGTTTTAAGAAAAATTAGATCTAGTATATTTTGAGAATATATTTAGCCATTCACATTTCAGTAAAATTATCTTTTATGGTTTTAAAGGAAATTGGATCCATTGTGTTTTGGAAATAGATTTAGCCATTTCGATAGATGTCAAATCATTTCAATTCGGGCAATATTTTATGTTATTTTAAAAATTATTTTTTCACAATTATATATAAAAATAAAATTTCTTAATTTAACAGATAATATAATATTTTACATAATATAATATTATATTTATATTATGTTATTTATTATATATAGTATAAAATATACTTTAATTTTAGTTTTATACCTTTTTAATTTTATAATTCAATGGTGTATAATGTTAATATTAATATATTGTGTTAATAAATTGAGTTGACGTAGTCTTATCTCACATATCATTAGATCTTAATCAAGTAAAGTTTAAGCCCAAATAAATAATTTTATTAAGATTTGAGGAGTGCAGGCAACATATTTTCTAACACACCCCTCCTAACACATTTATTATTGGTTGAAATTTATTAAAAACTACAAAATTATGTGAGAGAATCATTAAGATATGGAACCTACGAATTTTCATAATTTTTAAGAAATTCCAACCAATAAGAGAAGGTGTGTTCAAAAGAGTGTGCTAGAGAGTGTGTTGTTAACATTTCTCGTTAAATTTTGGGTAAGACAGAGAGATAAAGATAAACTCATCTTAACTCATCCTATAGACAACCTTAATTACCATTGATCAACAATTGTGGCTTAAAAGTAAGCGAATTGGTGCTTTTGCAAATAATTATTAATTAAAAGTGTAAATGTGTATTTAATAAAGTCTACTTTTTAGAAATATCTTAAAAGAAACACCATAAAAAATTAATAAAAATATCAAAATTATTGAAAATAAATTAAATCAAATACATATTCAGTTAATTTAGCCAACAAAATATTTTATAAATGTTGAAACTAGTATCAAAATTTCTTTTCTTCTTTTTCTCTCGTTAGGTCAGGCATGCTTGTTTAAAGTTTTAAAAAGGTTTTTTTTTTTCAAATGTATAAAAAATAATTTAT
Source organism: Spatholobus suberectus (assembly GCA_004329165.1). NCBI lineage: Eukaryota > Viridiplantae > Streptophyta > Magnoliopsida > Fabales > Fabaceae > Spatholobus > Spatholobus suberectus. Next base: position 40,374,193 of record CM014736.1, read on the forward strand.
TTTTTTAGATATTTTATTAAAAGTTCAAGATATTTTTGTTTGGTTACAACTATAAAAAAAATTATTTGGCTTAAATATTACAAATATAGCTCTATCTGATTTTAGTCCTAGTAAATTTTTTTGTTATTTTTAGATCTATGACATTTTTTTAGTGTTCTTTTTTAGTCCTTACCATTAAACTCTACTTAATTTAATGCTGACATGGTTAACAAAATAAAGAATATTAATTAACATAATTAAGGTAATGCAGAATATTTTAAATTAAGATAATTAGATTATTTTTAGGTGCATAATTCAATTAAATAATGTATATATTATTTTATATAGATAAGGTATTTACATATAATTTACTTTTATAATTCATTTTTAATTGTTAATATTTTATGAACAATTATTTTTATTTCTTTTAATATTATTTTTACTTTTCAATTCACTAATTTATTTTTAACATTGTACTTTTTAAAAAATATATATAATTTAATTAGATGCTTATAATTTACTTTTAATATATTACTTTTGATGTTATTTTTATATTTCAATTTATTAATTTTCACTTATTGTAATATAATTTATTTTTTTAATATATCACAAGCAATGATTTCATCTTCAAAGACAAAAGTAATATATTAAAAGTAAATTATAAGCGTCTAAGTAAATTATATATTTTTTAAAAATACAATGTTAAAATTTAATTAGTGAGTTAACAAGTAAGAATAATATTAAAATCAATAAAAATCACTATTTATAATACATTAAAAATTAAAAATAAATTATAAAAGTAAATTATAAGTAATTACCTTATTTATATAAAATAATAAATACATTACTTAATTGAATTACACACATAAAAATAATCTAATTATATTAATTTAAAATATTTTTCATTATCTTAATTAATATTCTTTATTTTGTTAACCATGTTAATATTAAATTAAGTAGAGTTAATGGTAAGGACTAAAAAAAAGCACTAAGAAAATTTCAAGGATCTAAAAATAATAAAAAATTTTGCAAGGACTAAAACCAGACAGAGTCATATTTGCAGGGACTTAAAATGTATTTAAGCCTTTTTATTTTAAAAGGTAGTTAATTATAACTATTTATTGGAAGTTACTCTAAACAATTTCTTAAAATAGTTATAAATATATATTTTATTATAATATTTTTTCAAAAGATTAAACAAACACATTACAAAAGCAATTTTTCTTTTTAAAATAAAAATAATTTTTTCATGAAAAATTAAAACTAACGGACTCTCTCTCTGTATATCTATTTGTCTGTCCTAACTTCCACACACCAATATGTAAATTAGCATCTTTCACATTTTTATTTAGACTAAAAACTTAAAATTGAAATAAAGTATTTTGTAAAATTTTTAAATTTTATTAACACTTTGACTTTTGTGCTAACTTCAACCATAGTTGCTCTCTCTTTTTTGTCACTTGTTGGTTCGTACATCACTCAAAATAAAAATTTTAAAAGTGAAATAGAAATTGTTTGAAAATTCTCATTTCTTTTGAACTTAAAAGAGTCGATCATGGGAAAGAGGTAAGAGAACATGGGGAGAGAGAGAGAGAGAGGATAGAAAGAATAGGGAGAATGAGAAGAGAATGGAAAGAGAGAAAACCGATAGAGATAATAGAGAATGGAGTTAGATAAGAGAAGCCAACTTTTTTCTAAAGGTTTCTTCACCCAATATGTATCAAAAAATGGCTTCTTCACCCGAATGTTTTTTAAATCTATTGTTTCTATTATTTTATAAAAAAATAATGTACGTGCCTAATTTTTTTTAAGACCTATATAAAAAAGTGTACTTTACCCTGCTTTTCTTTTAAAGAGAAGAGAAAAGAAAAGAGTCACACGCTATTTTAATGGTTTTGAATTCAAAAGTTTTGATACCATATGCATGTATTGATGAAATTGAATTTATAAGAATAAGAGTTGAACAAATGTGGAATGTAAAATGTAATGGTTTGAAAATCAACGTAACATTATGGTTAGAAATCATCACAGCCATTTATAAACATACTATGCTTAAAGCTTTATTAATTGTTCAATTAAATTTAGATGCAAGTCTCAAGGTCACCATTTTTTTTCTGAACAGTTAGGTGTTTTTCGATAGCAAATGAGATAACGTGTGCGCATGAGAAAATAGGAGAGAGAAAGGGTGGATATAATAAAAAAATAAGTTAAAATATTAATTAAAATAAATAACTAAAAATATATATTTATTAACTATTTTAAGTTATATTAATAAATTTTTTTAATTCAAAATAAAAGATGGAAGTTGCTATTTGCTAACAATTAACATCCAAGTGAAGGTATGGAGAGGCACATTTGATATGAGATTCTTGTTATCTGGGAATCACATTTAATCTCAAATAATATGAGTCAAGTTAGATTGACTTGTTTAATGAAGCTCTTTCAACACTTATTTCTTCTATTCATACAAGACAAATTTAAGACTTTATTTTAAGAAAATTAAGTTTCTTATATATACAAAAAGAGTCGTAGTAATATACGTACCTAAGAAATAGTACTTAAACAACTTCATTTTCTGATATTTTTGCTTTTATTCAAAAAATATACTCTCTCTATTTCAAATTGATTGATTAATGAAAGAGATATCTTTGCTGGAAGCACAAGGTGTGCCCAAAAGAAAGACCCAACCCAATGCAGTACTAACACCTAATCACACCAAAACACCAAAAGCACCTCCTCATCTACTATTAACCTCTCACATATATTACATTCTAGTCATGCTTGGATTATGAGGCCTCTGCAAGCTTTTTTTATGAGAGGCTGTTATATACTTCCCGCACACACAAAAAATCATATTAATTGACGTTTTCAGTTTTCAATGAAATATTAAAACTTTTATTCCAGTTTTTCTCCCAAATAAATATTATTGTCTTGGAGTATTTAATAATGCATCTATAGAAATTGAGAAAGAGAATAATAATATTTTACTTCGTTTGTCCCATTTTGTTTGATGTTTTAACAAAAAAAATTGTCCCATTTTAATTGTCATTTTAGAATATTAATGAAGTATTAAATATTATTTTCCTATTATATCCTTAAATATTTATTGTAGAATGAGAAAATAAAAAATAATTATAAAGGAGAGAGAATCTAATTAATATAAAAGATAAAAGGTCTATTAGGAAATTACATAATAATTTTTATAAGGGTTGATTATGTTTTTGGTCCCTCATTTTATATCGATTTCTGTTTTTAGTCCCTCAAAAAAAGTTTGATTGGTCATAGTTCCTCAAATTTTTCTATTTGTATTTTAGTCCTTTCCATTTGCTTGAGCCATTAAATGATGACTTAGTAGCCATGTTGCCTACCACATCACTTGCCATGTAGACAACTTAGCTGATGTGGCATCCATGTGGCAAAAAAATGTGCAAAGTCATTTTTTTTCCAACTTTGCAGCTATTAAAAACCACTATAATTTTTCTCGCGGTTTAAAGAACGCCAAAAAAATGTTACCAATAGTCCCTCTAGCACTTGTTCCATTGTTCGTGTATTCTTAACTAATTTCTCTATAATAATTTTGTTAATATTTAATAAAAATAAAAATTAAAAAAATTAATTAATAAAATAAATAAAAAGGTAGAATAAAAAATGATAATAATTTTAATTACAAAAAAATATTATTTATAATTTTAAATTTTTGTATAAAAGTTTTAAAAAGAATAAAAATAATATTATTTTATATAATATTTATTTTATAAAATATATAGAATATCAAAAAAAAAATACTTAATAATACATAAACATAATAATTAATTAATAGAATTTATTTTCACAATTTATAATTCTATTTCAAAATTTTTAAAAATTAATACTTAATAATTTGGAACCTTCTTCACAAAGGCAACTGATTGAACCCTAATTCATTCCTCAAAATCCCAAACCATCACGCATTGACGCCACTACACACTAATACTCCCCCAAATCTCTGATGCGAACCCCCAATTCAACCTCCTCCTAACACCACTCCTCCACCGAGCTTGCTTCGTCAATTCACAAAGTCGATTCACAAATCAGCAAGTTCCCACACTTCTAATTCCAATACTTGTTGCGAAAGAATCACATTAATGGGCTTCAAGAACCAGAGTGTGGAGGACAATCCCCTCTTCGAGATGACGAGGAGGCATCGAAGACGGGTTCTAATGGCGGCGATGGGTTTCAATGGACACTAGAGATGACGTTGGCTCGAGGGGAGAGAGAAAGGGGCATTGTCGCTGTGTAGAGTGAGAGAGCAAGAAAGAGAAAGGGTGAGCGAGAGAAGAAAAAAAAAAGGAAAAGGAAAAGCAAAGAGAGGAGAGAAAACACCACTGTCGGTGATCCACGATGGTTTACGCTTGTTGGCACAAGGAAAAGGCTTCATTTTTCTATTTGTGTTTTCTTCTTCTCTGGTCTTTCTAATTGGTCGTAGGTTTCGGTGTAGTCTGGTGTTAGGGGTTCTCAGTCTTGGTCTAATTTTTGGTTCTCTGATGTTGGGGTTTTTTGATTTTTGGTTGTATGGTTTTGGTTCTCTGTTGTTGCAGTTTGCAGTGGTGTAGAGTTATGATTTTTTATTTGATCTAGGGTTGAGTGGATTTAGGATTTTGATTTATTTGGATTTGGAATTGTGATTTGTGTAATGATGTGGATATGAGGTTTTTAATTTGTGATGCGGCAATAACTTCAACCAACAAGATTAGTGTAAAGAAACTTTGTAAAACTTGATGAATTATTCTTGTTCTTGTTATCCTAAAGTGGAAGAAATGAAGCTGTTGGCAAAGATTAGGTTCCATAATAACATTTTATAAATTTGAAGAAGATTTTAACTTTTAGAGTTTAAAAACCAAACTTGCATATTCAACACACTTTAAATTATGAAGGAACAAGTGTTGGAGGGACTATTGGTAACATTTTCTAGCGGTTTCTAAACCGCTGAAAAATTTATTGGTTTTTAATCACTGCAAAGTTGGAAAAAATGACTTTACACATTTTTTTTCCACATGGATGCCACATCAGCCAAGTTGTCCACATGATTGACATAAAATACAAACATTTTTTTTAAGGGGTTATGACTAGTCAAACTTTTTTTGAGGAACTAAAAACAGAAATCGACATAAAATGATGGACCAAAAACATAATTAATCATTTATTATAAAATCTAAAATATTAAATACATTTCTTAATTATTGTGGCAAAACTTTTGCCTTTGTTAGTAATACTAGTATGCACACCCGTGCAATACATGGGAAAAATAGTTTTTGATTATTTTTTTAATTAATATTTAATATCAAAAAATTTCAAGGTAGATATATCTTTTATTAATATATAAATTTTTAAATATATTTATTTTAATACTTATTATAAAAAAGGACTAATTTTTTATAAATTTAAAAATATTGAAATCAAAATTAAGTGAATGAATGAAACAATATAAATTTAAGAATACACATTTACATGATTGGATGTTAGTACAATTTATATCATATATCACATTCATTGGTGTTAAATTTGATATGTTGCGATGCATGAATAAATTATATGCGTGAGAAATATTTTCTATTATTTTGAAAGACAATTTATATGTAAAATAAAAATTAACAAATTAATATTTTTCATTATAATTAAATTAAAACTTATTAGACAACTAACTTCTTTTCATATATTAAGGAATATAAACAAATCATCAAATAATTACCTACTTTATTTTTATAAGATACATATACATAAAAAAAAACAATTAAGAATCATGCCCATCAATTACCACAACTTCTCATCAACCCTATAAATTACTCATCTATTTTATTTTTTATTCATAAAAATATTAATAATAAAAATATCAATAGTAATGATATCACCACGAATGCATAGGAATTTTATCACCGTAATAAAAAAATTCTTTAATAAATTAGCTAGATAAGAAAATAATAAATAAAATAATAAGTAATGATTTATTTAAAAATTATTAAGTTTTTAAATATTAAATTAGCATGGAAACACAATTAGTATGCCTACAAAGAATTACCCTTACCCCCCAATGCCAAATTCTATTTTAATTTTTAATTTAGCATATTTACTAAAGAAAATATTGTGAATCAATTAGACATTAAATTTCAAAAAAATCAATGTCATTGATTAGCATGTAATTACTTGTTGTTGATAGAAATGTTTAATGGTAGAATTAACACTTGACAATTTAAAATTCAAATTCATACTTCCAAAAAATTTTATTTAAAAATTAAGAATTGGGTATCAAATGAGTAAACCTTTTTACATGCAAGTTATATGTGCAAACTTTAACCATTAAATGTAAACTTGAACAAAAAAATCCCTATATAAAATTAACTTCTTAATATTAACCATTTAGATACGATTTATAACTTGTCTAATATGAATAACTGGATAATTATAACTATTTGATGTTAGAATTATTAAATATAATATATTAATCTTAAATAGATAATTTATATTTCATTCTATTAATTCTTTAAGATATTTTACATTAGTTTAATAATATGTAATATTATCTCTTGTATGTTTATTATCATTTATCTTTAATTGACCTTTATTTTTTCAAATACTACACGGATAAAACTATTTATTCTATTTTAAAAAAATAATTACAATACAACTAATATCTAAAACAAATTATTAATAGATTTAAATTAAAAAAATAAATATAAAAATTTATATTTAAAAATTGTAACAATGAAATAAAAAAAACTATTAAAAACATTAAAACAATTTGGAGCCCAAATTTAATTTACATAGAAAAGATAGAAACAAACACATGAATTAATTTTAATATGTTATCATGTAATCAATCTAAATTAATTAGGTTAAAAAATCAAATTTGCTTAGATAAAAAAACCTTCAATGAATTTTGGTAAGAAGACATTATGTAGAAAAAATATATTCATATTGAAATTAATACAATAATAAATTAGAAAAAGGTACAAAAATTATAATTTTTATAATAGATCTTTTTTATGTACTATCCTTATGTAATACATATTGAAGAGGAATTTATAGAAAACTTTTTTCATTACAGATGCATCCATAAAATTCATCTATTCGCTTCCATTTCATGAAGCTCTTGGTTGAGACTCTATCTTGTAGCTTCATGATATTTTGAGTTATAACTTCCTCAACAATGATTATTTTGTTCAAATAGGATTCATAAGCAATGTTCATTCAATGATGACTTACCTGAAATTTGCAATAATAGGTGATAAAAAACAAGTTCATCTGCTATAATACCATAACGTATGATATATATATATATATATATATATATATATATATATATATGTACATGAAGGAAAGTAAATTAGTAGAAAATTAGAAGGGTAGACTCATCGTTTTGCTCATCATGAAGTTGTTGTTCTCTAATAATCAAATACTATCTGTTCTTAATTTATTATTAGGAGAAATAGTGTCTACAAAATTAGAGAAAATTAGAAATTAAGAATCATATAAATATAGAACATAAATATGAATAAAATTTAGAACAAATGTTGACCTTCCTTTTCAAAAAGCATGCTCTTAATACTCAAATCATGACTACAAAAAAAAAAGAGTAAATTCATATGAATTTTTAGTGGAAGAAAGAAAAACAAAATAGTGTAAAGAAATAAGTTGGTTTCAATGGAAGAAAGGTAGAAGGAAAAAATTAAGAAAAATGTACCAACTTTTAGGGAAAAAACGACTAAAAATGGTTATAAACAATGTTTATTAAGTAGTACCTTTACTTACTTATAGGAAAGGGATTCTCAAATCACATGCTCTAACTTTTGATTTTTCACGATGTTTCTCCTTCTTTGAAAAAGAGACCGTAGAATGAAGGTTGGAAGGAGAAAAAAAAAAAACTTCACAGTGCTACATATGTCAGTGAGTGTAGGTCATGAAAAAAAGTATGTTGAGCAAGATATGAAATGGTGCATTAAATAGTTAACCTACTGGAATTGTCAATTTGTAGTAATTGGCACTTTGGAAACATACGTGTTTGGTGCTTTTATTTCTCATTCAAATTTTCCTTTATAATTATATAATTATTATTATTATTTGAAATTAAATTTTCATAAAAAGAGAAATTAAGGAAAAAACCACCGTTTCAATTATCTTTACAATAAAAAGTCTAAAAAACGCAACAAAATCTTATCTTGTATATAATATTTATTTATTATTCCTTAAAATATTGCTATATATTAATGTTGATTTATATAATATTTATATAATGGGCAACATGTCTTCAAGATTTATGTAATATTTATTGCTATAATGTCGATTTATATTGATTTTAAAAAATGGGCTGTTACGATTTATATTAATTTTTATCTTGATTTTGTAATGTTTCCTTAAAAAATTGATTTATAATTTGTGTCATAATTATCCATAAATTATTTTGTATGCAAATAAACATGAGGTTGACACGTAAGCAAAAAAATAAGAGAAACGCTTTGGTGTTAACAAATGGATGAAATTCTATGTAGAATTACTCAACAGATTGACATGTGGTTAGTTTCCTTTTTGAGATTATTTTCAATTGTATATATAATAGATAATAGATATATTTTTTTTTTACTTTACCATGGTATTGGTACGAAGTATCCATTGCTGGAAACAGTGACTAATCTTTGCTGGGGACCATGAGCGCACACAAGGTGGGTATTCTTCTGCCAATATGGTCTATTCCATACTTAAGATCAGGATTTGAACCATGAACAACTTGGTTAAGGGACACAAGCTGCTACCACTTGTGCCAACCAGTGTTGGTTGTTAGTAATATTTTGTGCATAAAATTGTTGCACCGATTAAGTTATTTATTGCCTTTTTAATCTATGTGAAAAAACATGTTAAAAAGTCAATCAATTTGAAATGAAGTACTAATTATTATAATTTCTTATCCATTTCTTTTAATTATAAAAGTACTTCCAAAACTCTTTCTCTCTCTCTCTCTCTCTCTCTCTATATATATATATATACAATCAAAATAATTTTTCAAAAATCAATATTTCAAACTTCAAGCATATTAGGAGAATCGATGATTGAATTCTACACAAGGAAATCTTTAAATACAGACACAAAAGTTGGTGCAGACAAATAAGTCCTCTCCCCTGTAGAATTTCAATACAGAAGAAACAAGTTGCTACCACTTACGATATCTCATATAGGTCCATTTTCATTAACAATAAAATAAAGAAATTAACTGAAAGAAACTCGATAAAATGTAACAAAGACAAAGTCTTAGTTACACATAAAGAAACTCAAGAAGTAACTGAAATTGAAAAACAATTAATTAAAGAGTTTAATTTTATATATTTTCAGTGTAAATAATTTTAAACACAATAAATTAAAAATTGGCCAATTATAAAGAAAAATGCTAACAATACACTCTTGAAACACTATTTCTAACATATTCTCTATTATTGATTAAAATTTATTAAAAATCACAAAATTGTATGAGACGTATTTTTTATTTAATGAATTTTACTCATAGTTTTATAATTTTTAATAAATTTCAACCAATAAAAGAGTGTGTTCCTAACACTCTTAGCAAGTAAGAAGTCATATGTAACTGTTTGTGATTAAATAATAGTTTAATTAGTACAAAGATTATTTACTTTTAATTAAAACGCCTATTTACTCACATTCTTTAATTTCGTCAAAATAATGAGTTATTGATATTTAATGTTTTTATGACATTTAAAGACAGAAGTATCCACGAAGGGGAAGTGACGTACATGCTAACAACGTGGGAGAAGCTGTCGTGGCCAATGGTGCAATTGCAGGATACATTTTTTTGTGATCCGTTTTTGGCATTCAGTGTAACCCAGGGAGGTCGTTGACATGGATCAATATCGGATTCGAGCTCCATTTCGTACCAAGTGTTTTACCAATATCCTTCAGAGCTTGCACTAAATATACAAAAATAAGGAAGATAAAAATAATAAAACAATAAAAAATGAAGGGCTAGCAACAAATTAAAGTTTTCAGTTATAAGAGGTATATATGCATCATACTCCACAAGCAAGTGATGTGAAGCAAAATGCAAGGAGTGAAAGGAGCGGAAATTTAGACCAAGTGATCATCATCTTCAAGTGATATAGAACTACTTCATATTGCTTGAAAAAAAGTATCCACCCTATATAGCGGTAGAAGTGAAGATAAGTATCGCGTGTGTGTTGACTTTGATAACATGTGGTAGGGCTGAGCATCAAGCGGGTTTGGTCGGATTCGGGCCCAAAAAGCCCAATTTGAACCAACCCGCATTAAATAATTTTAGGCCCATTTTCAGCCGCACTGCTCATCGGATTGGGCAGGTCTCGGGTTAGCAGGTCACGAATTGAGTTGGGTGGGTTAAAACGGTTTGGACCTAATTTTGAGCCAGTACTATTTTTTGGACCTCAATTTCAGGGCTACTTTTTTTTTTCTACATCTGTACAATTTTAAATTTGTCAAAATTGAATAGATCATAACTTTTAAATTGAGCCTTTATTTTTGCTTGGGCCTTTCAAATTTTTAACTTTAATAGGCCCAAATACTAAATTTCAATTATTTTAATTTTTTAAAAACAAAATAATTGCACAAAACCCTTATTCTTACGCTGGACCATTTGAAATTTTAATTGCAATGGACTAATAACTCTGCGAATACAATTGTAAAGGTAATATTATAACTATTTTACAACCATTTACATAACGACAATATTACAACTAAATCCCATAAAATATTATAAGCTGCTAAACAAATATTTCTGAACTCATTGCCCCATTGAAATAAGATTTGTAGCTCCTAATTTTTTCCATACCCTTGTCTATAAGTCTCAGTAGTTAAAGGAGTAGCCTACCAATCTCCAAAGGTCAATTTTATTAGCCAAGGTGCGAGATATTTCAAGTATAATCTACAAAATCACAATATCAAACCAAAGATAAAATGATACGAGTATAAGTTAGTAAAAAGACTGTGAAAATTAAATATTTCAATATAATATTATAAGCAATTTAGATTAGATCTATAAAGAAAGTCGACACTTTCAAATGTGATTGGGAATTTGAACCAGAAAAGGCCATATTTTTAATTAGACCTCTACATACATCTTTGCTACATTAAATCTGAAGCAAAAATTATTTGGTCATGGTAAAATGTATTAGCAAATCTGATGTAACACCCCTACTTTTGTCTTTTAAACTATTTTCTTAATTATTCTGTATTTATTTCTGGAGAACCGGATAGGAATTTCAAAAAATTTGATTCCTATGATTATGTTCATATTAGAAAGTAGTACTTACTTTAGATTTTTAATAATATTTGGGAAACGGAGTCTCGAAAAGGGTAAAAATGACTATTTTACCCCTAAAAGGACTAGATAATTGAGAAAATAGATAAAAATAGTTAGAAGTGTCTAAAATTTATTTTTAAGTCATGAATATACTTATAATAATTAATAATAATTTTAGAAATTTTTAAAAATTTATTAAGACAATTTTTTGAAAATGACAAAAATACCTCTGGTTGATTGCGGGAACCAACTAAAGACTTTTGGACTTCAAAATATTTTGAAAATTTTATATTAAGTATATTTCGTTATAAAAATTTTATTTTGAAAGAAAAATAGTGAAAAATATAACAACCCTATTTTAATTTTTTCAACTATTTTTCTAATATTTGAAAATGTAATTTTGAAAAACTGGAAGGGAATTTCAAATTCTAATCCTTACCATTATGCTTAGAATTTCAAGATTTATTTAATCGTGATTTTTAATAATTTTTTCGAGTCGGAGTTCGAAGAAATTAGAAAATGACGATTTTGTCCCTATTTCTCAACATTAAGGGTTGACATGAAAAAAAGATTCAATTAATATTAAAATGCCAATTTGAGCTTGAAATCATGTTATATATATTAAAATATAATTTTTGGAGTTTTCTAAAATTTTTGTGTAAAATGACTGAAATGCCCCTAGGTGTCTATTAAGCCTAGCTGGTATTGGTTCGACATCTAGAAATGGTAAAAATGGTAATTTTAGTTTATTTATGGGTAAAATATTTAATTTTAGAATTTTCATAAATATTTTGGTATTTATTGAATTAAAATGGATTTCTTATGAATTTTCTAGCCTAAAAATACAAAATAAATACATATAATTTGAAATAAATTAATAAAAATTAAAATTATTATTAGAAATTTATTTTTTATGAAAAATAATGTATTTGTCCAGTTTTGAATTAAAATGAATTAATTTGATATTACAAGCTAATTTTTCAAGTTTAGGCATTTTATCGATACCGGTTAATTCACTTATAGATAAAATTTACACTAAGGAACTTGAGGACAACTCACATAGCACGTCCCCAGACCTAGGAGGGGTGATTCACCACCATAAATGGTGTATGTGTCCCTAAATTAGATTAAAAATAAATAAAAATTGGATTTATGACATAATGCTTACATAATGGATGATGTAATTTTGTAGGACACCTAAGCTTGTTCCTCCTCTATAAATACCCATGCTTCTTGGAAACTTTTCACACATCCTCCACTCTCTCAAGCTAGCCAAATTCTTAGAGAGCTTCTCTCTCTAGAAATTTTTTTATTTTACTTTGTTTTTATGCTAAAATTTTACTAGTTTTCCAACAACTAGTAAAGTTCTCTTCCTAGGAGTTTTGCACCATCAATTCCATCCTCTTCACATCAACCACATTAGAGGTAATGGGGAGAGTAGGGTTGGTTCTAAATTATTGTTACTTTGCATATTAGTAGGAAGGGTTTTCCCCTAAACCTGTTTAGGCTTAAGTTTTATTATTATTATTATTGTTATTATTGTTTGATGTTAAACTTTAATTTTTGCTAAGTTGTTACTCTGCTTAAATTTAGATTATCAAATTATAATATCTAAGTTATTACTCTGCTCAAATTTAGATTATTAAATTATAATTGCTAAGCTATTACTTTGCTCAATTATAGAAAATCAAAATACACTTGCTAAGCTGTTACTCTACTCAAATTTAGAAAATTAAAATGTATTTATTTAGTTGTTATTCTGCCAGAATTTTAGTAATTAAATTATAATTATTATGTTGTTATTCTGCTAAAATTTTATATGATTACTAAATTGTTATTCTGTTAAAATTTTGGTATTGTGCAATTTCTGCAAAATAAGGTAGAAATGTTGATTGTATTGGTGCTCAAATTAAATGAGACCAGGGAAACTTCTACTTGAGAAGCTAGGAATTAATAGCTTAGTGAGTAATGTAAAATAAGTGACAGGTAGTGGCATGACACCTTGCTAGGGAAACTACAATTTAGTATACTGAGGAATGAAAGGCAGAGACCCATTTGAGAAGGTCTTGGGGTAGATATCAAGTGGTGAAGGTTCCAATGGCTAGGGTAGTGTCCTCGATTTGGGATATTTTCCTTACCAAGCTCGATAACCCTAATAACTGCTCAGCATTCCGGGATTGGTGTGAGAGTATACCTCTATAAATGGATGTCTTGACTAATATTTGTTCCTCATTGATAATGAGGGCTATACCATGTGATGATGTTGATGAGGTATATGTACTCCTAGTCACTTCCCAAGTTCTGTTGAGAACTATTATTCACTAATAGGAAGTATGGATCCATACCAAGTCAAGGGTAGTGTAGTATAACTTAGAATAAACCCTAGGTTCCTTACATTAATTGTGTTTTAATTCCTACCATATATGTGTAAGTGATTTTAGAACAAATCACCTCATTCCATTACTTTTCTTCCTTGTATGATTGATCGCAATTATTGAAGATGATGACAATGCACGATGATGCTGAGCAAGAGTCAGAGGATACTCCTCTAGGTTTGTAGACCTAGTTTATAATATTCTCCTTGAGGGATAGGGTAGATAAATACTACTCTGTATAGGATCTTTTTGATGTATATACTGGGTTAAGTAGTATATATCTTTTGATATACTTTTGTTTTTTTTTTCCTATTAGGTATTACTCAAACCATGATATGTATGTATATATATATATATATAAAAGTAGTTTTATTATTTCACTTTTATTTCCAAAATTTGTTAAATTTTGAATTTTTTTCTATAAAAAAAATAATAATTTTACTCACATTTTCATCAACTTGACTTAATAATTAAATTAATATGAATTATATTTAAAATAAAAGGAGTTTTACATCTGACATCCCCAAATAAAGCAATATTAGCTTATTCCTGCAACATTGGAATAAATCAACTAATTAGCTTATACCTTTATTTCTTCTAATTATATGAGAATTTAATTGTATGAAAATAAATCAAGTTCAGCATATGTTCATTATTCCCTAAAAATCTAGTATATAGAAAGAAACTATGAAACCAACTGCACATGCATAAATAGAACAATTCAAAAAAGAGACTAAATTAGCTAATATGAAAAATTAGGAGCAGAACTCTAAAGCTCTGTCTTAAAGCTACAATCATATAGGTATAACATCGCAAATTAACCAAAGTTAAATGCAACAAAAAAAAAAAAAAACTGAAATCAAAACATGGAGCAAACACTTTTCTTATTAAGAGAAGATGGTTCGTGTCCAAATCCATTGATAGCATTTGCAATAAAATAAAATAAAATTGAAATCTTCTCTAGTTTTCTTATCGTTGTGTATCAACACTTTTCAAACCCATTTAAGCAACCAAAGAAAGAGAAACACAAAACTCATACAATAAGGAAGAGAGACAAAGAAAGCAATACCCTGTCCTCTGTCAAGGTCCATTGTCATCCCTCCTTATTCTCCCTTGCTCCAGTGCTCCTGTCCAAAACCACAAATCACAATGTTAATGAAACCTTAAAATAAAAAAAACCAAAAAATTTCAAATCTTTGTAACCTTCAACCTTGGCCATTGCCCACTGGCACCAATGTTGAAATCAAAGGTAGATAAAGAAAGCAGAGGCAGAGAAAGATTGAGAACTGGGAACAAAAGAGTGGGAATGAAATCGAAGAGAAATAGTGGTTCGTACATGTGTGGTCTCTGTGTCCATTATGAGGGAGATGACATTGAGAGTCAAGGTCGAAAATGAAACGAGATAATGAGAGATTGAGAGGGGGAGGGGGGAGCGACGCAGAGAGATAGGTTTTCAGTGAGACAAAGGAAATGTTAGGGTTACTGATTATGTTTGTACTTAAGTGAGGCAAACTTGGGCCATTGGGCCTCATGCCCTCATATTCGTGTGATGTTCGGTAGAGTTCGATTTCCGACGGGCTTAAAATTCCAAAATTGAACCCGCCTGAAGTTACCCATTTAAACCCTATTTTTTTAACTCGTACAAACCGAAAACCCGCCCAAATCCACACAAAACTCAATTTTTTTATTCAGTTTCATTGGGTCCAGGTCGGGGTGTGGGTCTTTGCTCACCCCTAACATGTGGCAATGAGAGAGGGAATTAAAGCTGAGGAGACAGTTACCTAAAAATTAAATGAATAGAACAGGGGAAGGGTCCAACAAAGAAGATCTCAAATAAAAGTTTAGACCAAGTCAAGCAATATCATTATTATATGTTTTAATATATTTTTATTATTAGTTAAAATTTATTAAAAGTTACAAATTATGAGTAAGACTTACTAAATAAAAAGTAGAAATCACAAAATTTTATAATTTTCAATAAGTTTTAGTTAATAATAAATAATATATTAAAAAAATGTCTTAGAAAATATGTTACTAACTTTTCTCTTTTATGAAGGATATAAATTAGAATGCAATAATAGGTGGGATTTGAAGTTATTATAAGCCAAATAATTGGATGATTAGCAACTAGCAAAGTGAGCAAAATTGTGGAAAACATATTCCTTCAAACAAATAATTTTAACGTCTTCCAAATTATTTAGGAAAAGAATTTTTTTTTGAGAAATTAGGAAAAGAAATATGTAAATATCAAATTTAAGAAAAAAATTTCATATTTAAATATTTACCAAGGTTATTAAACTAATTTATTAAGGAGATTAAAATCTTGTTATAAAAAACAAGAAATACAGAAAAGAAGAAAAGTATTCAATGGCAGAGAAGAAAAAGAAAAGGAAAAGGTTGTGTTCAGATTTTCTTGTGACACTTCATAACTGCCTAAGTTGACTCTTAGGCACGTACACGTTGATGGCTGTGTGAAAAGAAGGTTTTCTGAGTTTAATTTATATGTAATGTTAGTATAAAATATTTTATATTATTAATTAATTAAAAATTATGGTTAGTATGATTTTTAATGTAATTATTATAAAAATTAACAAATTTATTATATATGACTATTTTTAATTTGGATGACAGTATAAAAAAAAGTACATTATAATATTTATTGAGTAAGTCACCAATTTAGTCCCTAAAATTATAATGGTCGGTCAAATTAATCTCTAGTGTCGCATGAAAATTTAACCGAATAATTTAGCTAAAACCTTGCAGTGATTCCAAAATATTCACGCAATTTGTGCCAAGAAAGAAAATCTGTTTCTCGGCTATAGGTTACTAAGCTATTCCAAAAAGTGTTTAGTGTGGCAGGTGAACGAAAACTGTAAAGTGATGGAAAATAAAATTAAAAGGCAGTAAAATTGATAAATGCATGATGAAAATAGATTTGGTTTGATTGATTGGGTGTGCATAAGATCTCATTACAAAATATATTTAAACCCCCAGAACTTTAACTACCATGTTTTTTTCTACTTGGTAAATGGCTAAAACATGGTCTGGACTTTAATCAGTTAATTTTACACAAATTCAGCCAATCTTCCACGAGTTCAGTTAATTTTGATAGTCTGCTTCTGCTAATACGTGTGACTCCTAGCTAATTACAATTGGCCACTTTTCTATTAACCACCCCCAACTGCTTCCCTAGAATATGGGTACGATCTCCACCTTCCCCCTGCCAGCAAACCTGTGTTTCAATTTTTAAATGATTGGTAACTGCTTCCTATTTTTTAGGGAGCCCTTCTTCTTGCCGTTTTTAACTATCATTTCTTATAACAATTATTCAAAAATTCTTCTAGAAACCCATGGAAACTTTCCTTAATTTAGCCAAATTCACCTGGTCCGACACCCAACTAATTTTTTCGTCAAATAGCCGAAAGGGGGCAACAGTCGAATTTTATGCTAGCTGATCTCCACATTAGTTAGCAGTTATCTGATACTTCCTATAATTCCTTTCAACTAATTTTGGTATAGATGCACTCGTTACTCCATTAGTTGATCCTTCAACCGATTTTGGTTTATCAATCCTTGCAACTAATTTTCTAGGTGCCAACAATTGCCCCGAGTCGTTTCTCTATAGACGAATAATGCTAAAATGATGCATCAAAATATTATCTTTTGTAAGATTCCCTTTTTCAAATCTTGAAACGGTCATTTTTTGAAACGTAATAGCTCGCCCCTTTTGAATTTCAAAATTTTACTTTTATAAAATAATCGTAGAGCCCTTTGATTTTCACCATTCTCACTTTTCAACTCCTTGATCTCTCTCACTTCTTCATTCAGCTTTCGCAATCCTTTACCTTACCTGCCAAGATGTCTTCGACTTCCCAAATTGACTCCCAAAATAAATCTCACTCTCAACAGGCCAATCCTAAAGCTGAATCAGCCAGCAAGTCTACTTCATCTTCATCCCAATTGACCCCTCTTGCCGTTCAACCTATGCTTTTTGCGACTGGGACATCTTTCTCTTTGAACCCTTCAACACCAGCAATCTCTGAAGGCACAGTTCTCTTGGAACATTTCATATGTTTTGAAAATTACTCACTCCCAATTACAACGTCTTGGTTTACCACGGACCAAGTTCTAACCACTCTCAATAATTGGCCTCATAATGTTGAGGGATATGTTGACTGGCTCACTTGACTGGCTAAGAGAAAAGGGGATCTCTAGAGGCAGTGTGCGATTTATGATATGGTCATGCTATCGCACCATAATATTACCCCTAATTACAACTTGATTATGGGCACCGTTGGCTTTTGGTCTGTGGCGATCAACAGCTTCATCTTATCTTTCGGCATGTTGAACCCTACCCTGCTAGATGTTGTCGCTATTATAGGATTGCCAGTGGCTGGTGATGAGCTCCCATCATTGCACTCAATGGCCAATGAGGACTTGGGCATCAAGTTCTCAAAATCCACTTGTAGCTATTCCAATTCCTGTCAGCTAATGCCAAGACGAAGGGAAGCATGACATATGTTGAGCACCACGCTTTTCTCCTCTACTGGTTCTGTAAGTACTTTATTTGTACTTCTTCGAAGGCAATTATTACTGAATAGTCCTCCTTTATATCTTCGATCATTATTGGAGGCCCAGTTGCTATAAGGTCCTTTTTCCTTGCCTTGTTATACATAACTCTGTTTGTGATTATGGGGAAGCTGAAATTGGGCCAAAATTTGAACACTATGGGTGGCCTTTTATTGTTCCTTCAGTTGTGGATAGTCCACTGTTTTTCTGAATTCATGTCCCTCGACTTTGATCCAACTGTTTGCTCTAGTGAAGGTTCATCCTTGAGAGAATACCTTCGACTGGCTCCTTTTGCGACTAAGTTAGTTTTTAATGTTGCACATACTCCTTTTAACATTCCTTTTCACTTGGCTTCTAACTGGTGCCCAACATATAACCACAAAATGGCCCTATAATGGATCTTTCTCAACTCGGCAGCCAAGCAAACTTCTAGGCTCATTCAAAACCAAATCTTAGGGTGGAGTCGGTTACTCATTACACGAGATTTACTTTATGGAGTATAACCTTCCTACCACAACGATGAAACTTCTATGGAGACGTACAACCCCCAGTTCTTGCTCGACAATTTGGGCTTTTGTAGAGCATCCCATTGAATTATGATTTGAAAACCAACCCTTTAGATTGTCCCTCTTTGTCGGCTGCCGAGGTAGCTGCATTGACCAGGAACAATAATCATCAGCTGAATGGATTTCAGCTTTCCACCTTTCCTCGGCAACTAGATATGAAGTCAATTTTCTTCAATTGGTGGCCCTAAGTAAAGGAAGCAGTCTTTCCTCTGAACCAATCCAATTACTTCAAAGGACTTGATAGATGAAAGATCTTGAAGATTAGCCGACTTTGAAACCTGTTCCACTAATGCTTTGTTTGGATGAAGAGTGAAATAGAAAGAAATAAAATAGAAGAAAAATAGAATGAAAAATATATACTGTTTGAATAGATAAAAATAGGAAAGAAGGGAGTGAGAGAATTTCTTTCCACTTGTTTGGATAAATGAAAAAGAAAATGAAAAAAAATAAATTATATACAAAAGTATTTTTATAATAATTAAAAAAATGTAATTTTTTAATATAATATTTTTTTCTTAACATAAAATTATTTATTATTTTGAAAAAAAAAATAATTCATAATTTTTTTTAAAAATTAAATAAAAAAAATAAAAATGAGAGATCATTTCTATCCTATTTCATTCCTAAAGTAGAAGGAAATATTTTTTTGTGGTCTACGAAAATAACTTCCTTCCTTCCTATTTCTTTTCTCAAACAAATAGTGAAAATGTAGTATTTCTGTTTTATTTCTCTCATTCATATTTTCTTCCACTCTATTTCAACCAATCCAAACATAGGTGAGTGTACATCCTCCAAAGGCCTTTAAGTGTTCTACTTCAGCTGCTTCTAAAGGTACATTTCTTAACCCTTTGCCTTCCATCATCTTTGGATTGATCGTAACATCTTCAAAATTCCTTATTTAGGAAAGCATTCAATTGATCCCATTGAGGTGGAAGCTTTTCAAGATTTGCCACTGTTTGCTTCGACTTTCAAATGTAAAACCAGGGCTTTGATGGCAATAGCCCTGAAGGAAGTCCCTACCCTTACTAAGGTAACCTCACACCTATAGGATTTATTTGTCCATCAGTTGGTTCTAACATTTACCTTGTCTTTGATTTTAGAAGCAAAAATCCTCGTCTGTAAAGAAGAAAACCCACGAGTCTAGCTCCGCTACTCAAGTATGTCATCAAAATGTTTTGTTGTTAGTCGAATAGTGGTTATGACCTATCCTTGTTTCTGCAGGTTCCCCCTGTCACCCCCTCAGCTAGTCCTTTGGTTGTTCAATCTTCTTCGGCCCTAAAAACAAAGAGTTCAACTACTCCTCAAGTATTTGATGAACTTGTTACCCAATATTTCATGTCCCCTTTTGCTATACATCCCATCCCTTCAAGCATGTCTCCCATTTTTGTTCATCTAAAGCGTGCTGAGTTTTGCCTCAACTAAGAAATTCTTATGAACCCCAAGACTGTTAATTCCATTCCGATGTCCTCACTCAAATTGTCTAGGTCTACTGCATGCCCAGGTTTAGCCATTTTTAATCAAATGGTCTTTCAAGTAGATCTACCTTGGTTATGTTAAAGGAATATTCAACCTTGTTCTCTTGTTTGATGACTTGTTTCCCTTTGACAACCTTTAACACTAGGTAGGAGTAAGGCTTACCCCTTACTATTTTGGTTGCCATGACATCGGTAGTTTCATCCTCATAATCTTCCACATCTAATATTGAAACCTAGTGAGGTCCTCTACCTCTACTAGCTCACCTCTGCTCTTTCTTGAAGATGAATTGCTCAATTCGGCTAACCTTAGAAGCCAATTGGCTCAAGTCGTCATACTCTTGACCCATCAATTTCTTTTTTCATCTAAAGATGCATGTTTCTTATAGCCATGGTAGCAAATTCGGCTTAAAAAAAATTGCATAGTGCATCTACCGACCATTTTCCTGAACCTTTTAATAAAGTCTACCACAGGCTTTTTATGGAGACTTTCAATTGTGACCTATAGAAGTGATCATGAAAGTGCCTTTCCATATCTGCCTAATTTTGAACTGAATTAGGGGGCAAAGACGAATACCAAGCAAAGGTAGACCCTGTTAAGGACAGGGGAAATAGTTGAAGCTTATGCTACTCACTTTGACTCCCTTATCCACATTTAGGCAATAAAACATCCAATGTGTTCCATGGTAGATTTGCCATCTTTGCCAGAAAAGGTTTTGAAATCAAGAATCCTAAAACCCCTCGGCAAAGGTATATCCTATCAACCCATTCAGGATACAGGTTTTTGTATACTGGCTTATCCAGCAATCTCAACTGCATGCCAAAATATTTCCTCATGGTCTCAGCTATCACACTTAAGTCAATCAACTGAGACGTAGTAAGTTAAGTTGAATTTTGTATCATTGTAGGCCCTAGTTGTTTCTCTTGAAGTAGTGCCTTTTGGTAAGGCATTTGGGATGACTGTTTCATGGTAGGTTGTAAAATTGGTTGGTTAGTTGAGGTAGGTGGAATAGCATTCCATGGTTGCTCACCCACGAAATCAACAATCTGCTTAGGTTGTACTTCTTCAAGGCCCACTATGGTATATCTGGTAGATCCTAAATTGGCTACCTATATAGTCATACCAACAGTTGGCATTTGACACAACATATGATATACTAATTTGTCTTGTCGCATTTGCTAGCCTTTTGGGCATTTGTACCTGCCCATATTGCACATTAGATTGGTTAGGGAACTCAATAATTACTACTTGCCCCTCTTGGTTAGCAGTAGTAAAAGTAGTAGTTTAGGCTGAAAATGGGACATAGGTACCTGTTGTAGGCAACTCGATTGCACTTGGGAAACAAAGTTTGGCTGGACTGGCGATGCGAGTTTTGCCTGAATGAAGCTCGGTTGGACCATTTAGGAAGGTCTTGCTTGAGCAAAACTCGACTAGCCCATTTGTGACGGTCCTACCTGAATGTAAGTTGGTATCTATAGGGTTTTGGCTATAATCTCCTGCCCTTAATTTAGTTGATCCAATTGTCCATGTATCTTTGAAGTAGCTGAATGTTCCCCAGCATAATCCACTTGCTTTCTAATTCCTTAGCCTGTTGTTCCTCGTTATGGACCATAAGCTTCACAATGTTGGCCAAGTACTTTGAACACTAATACATGATATCATGTATACTCATCTTAATATGTTATTGTATGAACGAGGTTGTCATCATAGTTGGTTGTTCTGCTATTGACGTTTTTGCTGTAGTAGAAAGCACTACAATAGTTACAAGTTTAGAAGAAATTGACTGGGAAGTTGTGGTGGTTGCTATTATAGTTGGTATCCCAAAGTAATTGTCTCATTTGGCTTGTGGGAACCATTTTTCTTTTGACTAGATTCCATACTATTGAGACTTCTCCTAGATTAAAGGTGCATACGCCAAGCGTAATCATGACCAGGAGAATCGAACTTCTTGATATGCTTGATGAATCCTTATCTTATGATATTTTAGTGCATGATTCACATGTAAAAGCCCAAGAAAAAGCTTTATAAAAAGAAGAAAATGTTGAGAAAAAGACGAAAATAATTTACTTTCTTTGTTTGAAAATAAAATAGCTTCAAAGGAATCTTTCGAAATTTTGTAGGTAAAATAAAGCAAAGTTTTGCATCTGGCACTTTAACATCTAATATGCTAGATGGTGTCCAATGTCAAGTAAAGCTAAAGAAGAGGCTCTCCAAAAGAAAGCCCAATGTTGGATGCTGGAAATATATTGGAAACGCTGTGTCAAATGCTGGAGGCATCAAAATTCCTCAAGTAGATTTGCGTCTAAGATGCCCCAATGCTTGGAAACACTAGATTGGACACTTAAACATCAATTTCATACTAGAAGAGTAGTGTCCGCCAAGGTGTCTGACATGTAACTAACTAATGCTTATGCAATTTAAATTGTAGCTCAATGTCCTAGACGCTTGGCCAACGTGGGATGTTGGTGGTATTTTGCTAATAGCACGAAATGGATTTGTTGATGTGTTTGGGCATATTCCACTCAAATAATAGTGAAAGGATTATTTGCTAGAAAAGGGATGTTGGAAGATGCTCTTGACCTTCACTCACCCTAATTCTTAGCTTTTTCTCTCATTTCACCATTGGAGCTTCATCTGTTGGAAGAAGGGTGTGAAGATCCAGTGCATTCACCATCACCTATAGCTACATTTATGTTGTATCACTTTTATCTTTCTTGTTTTTTCTTCATTTCTGTATTTTTAGTGTTTAATGAATCTTGTGGGATTCCTTTGTATAGGTCTTTCAATTTAATGCAGTTTCTTGTGTTTTCAAGTAATCAACTCTATGCTTAATGCTTTTTCATGATAACTCACTATTGAGAACGATTCGAACATACTCATGATGTGGAATCATATGCTAGTGATTTGAATTCATGTTTGATTATTGTGTCATAGGTTAAGTCTAGGAATAGCCCTTCATAAGACATGTGTTCTTAAGAATTTTAATTTCAATGCTTGATTTAAGTCTCAATAGATCATGCGAAAGTAGGGTATTGAGCTTAATTCATAGAGATCTTCGTCAAGAAATTGGGTCGATTTAATTTCAAGAGATTCGAACTTTGAAACCATGTTGTTTTGTGTTAAATTGGAAAAAAGTGCTTAGGATGACCACAAAAAAAGCTGAATTTCTAATTATACTTTCTGCTGATATAAAATCATTGAAAAACAAAAAAAAAAGCAATAGATTTAAGTTCTACATTTAAATTCTATTGGTGATTTGTGGCGTGACAACGCAAAAATATTGCCTGCCTCATTGATAGTTGAATAGTTGAATTAAAGCATTTACTCCAATCATTGAAAAGAATGATATCTTACTAGGATTTTTTCTACTTGTTCGACCAGTGCACTTTTTGTAACATCCTCATTTTAGTACCATATTTAATTTCTTAATATGTGCAAAATTGTCTTTGATAAACTGAGAAATTAATAAACTAGTAATTAATCTTAATTTCTCTACATTGAGGGCTGACATATGAAAAATGTCTAAATGACTATGAATTGTCATTTTGAACTTAGAAAATTTTCATATATATTAAAATATAATTTTAGGAAATTTTTGGAATTTTTTTGAGAAAAATGACCAAATTGCCCTCTGTTGTCCGCTAAAACTATAACTAGTATAGGCTTAAAATATAAGAGAGACAAAATGAATATTCTCAGTTCATTTTTAGGTTAGATATTTAATTTTATAATTTTCATAAAATTTTTGAAATTTTCTAAGTTAAAATGAAATTTCTATGAAATTTTAATTCAAAAATATCAAATAAATACTTAAAAATTCGAATTAAATTATTAAAAATTAATTTTAAATTTTGGAAATTATTTTAAATCCATAAAATAAAATTCATTCAATTGCTATAAAAACCAAGTTACCAAAGTTTAAGATGTTTTTATTGAAACAGGTCAATTCGTCTGTAGAGAAAATAAAATGTAGAGACTTGAGAGAGCATAGGTGTGGCACGTTTTCAGCTGCTCTACAGACCCACTCCCTCTAATTTTCTCATATGTCATAAAAAGAAAAATCTAAAAAGAAAAAAGAAAAAAGTGAGTTTACTTTTGTGCCCCTTTTCTAGCAACCTACTCTTTCATGTTGGGACAGATTTCTCTTCATTTTTCTCCTCCCAGCTCTGGCTGAATTTCTCACTCTCTCTCCCTAGCTCCATTTCAAAAAAAATTAAACACTCAAAGCTTTCATTCTCTCCTCCATCAACCCTCCTTCAAGACAATCATCCACCACCACCCTGTTGGAAGTTTCAAGCACTCATCTTCCTTCTCTTCTCCAAAGTTCACATGAGGTATATGGGGGGGGGGGGGGGGGGAGTGGGGTGTCCTTAAATTACTTGCTTTCATATAGATGGATTTTGGGTGGGTTTGGCCCCCTAAACCTTAGTATTTTGTTCTTCTACTATTTCTATTCCTATTTCTCTTTGTTGTTGTTGGCTTCACTTATGTTGTTGTTGTTTTTTTTTTTTTTGATTTGCAGCCCTATTTCATTTTTATGGCTAGAAGTGCTTGTTAAATGTTGCTATTAACAATTTGATATTGATTTATAAAATGGTAAAAGTTTGGTTAAGAACCCTAAAATCTATGAACCAAAGTTTGAAGCTTGTAAACTTTTCTCAACTAAATAATAAGCAAAAAAAAGGAAGACTTTTTGAACCTTGGACACTCTTTGAACCCTTGATTAAGTCCTTCCAAAGGGGACTAAAAAGATAGCCACTTTATTAAGACAAGTTTGAAGCTTTACCTATCAACAAAGGACCCTAAAACAATAAGAACATGAAAGGAACTCTTAAACTGAACCTAAACTCAACTGAACACCAAGTGTTGGTATATTTTTATCCTAATAAGTCACGATTTTGGTGAAGAGTGAAGATGATTATTTTAGCTTTTGATGTTCCTAATAACCACAACATTTTGTTTTTGACTATTTAAAGTTCATAACTTGATGAAAAAAATGATTTTTATGAAGAGGTACTTGAGTTCCAGAAGCTGTTTTCGAATCCTATCTAAACACCAGTAACTGTTTTTGTAATATTTCGAGCTACACTCAATATTTTTAAGTGTTTTTTTTTAATTGAAAACTAGACAAAATTCTTTTCAAAATGGGCACAAGAAGAATTCAAAAAAGTTGAGAAACAACGAAGTTACACTTTTTAAAAGTTGGAGTTGCTTTCTTGGAAACGGTAACTGGTAGTGTGCTCAAAAAAGCAATTTTTGAAAGTTCTATTAGGTGTTAACCGAGACTATTGAAACGACTACAAAGTAGATTCACTAAGCTTTTTAGGGATGTATAGATTGCCTTTATTCATCTTTTTTTGCTATTTTTAATAAATTTTTGAATTGGAAAGTGATGCACTATTTTGAAACGACTAGAAAGTATATTTACTAAGCTTTTTAGGGATGTATAGGTTGCCTTTATTCATCTTCTTTTGCTATTTTTAATAAATTTTTGAATTCAGAGGTGATGTGCTTTTCTGACGCGTAACGACTTTTTACAATTGTTAACTTTGAAAAATCACTATAAATCATATAAACCTTGGTTCTTGGAGTTCTTGGAATTTTTGGAAAGGATTTTTAATGCACTTTTTGAAAAAATTGGCTTGGTTGCTGAAAGATTGAGATGAGATTTGAAAGTAGCAAACTAGTCCTCCATAAGGTCTTCTAACCTTCCTATTTTGTTATTTTTGTATATATTTTTGTAGATTTTTGCTTGATATGATCCTTGATGATTTATAAACTATAGAAAAACACCTTTCCAACAAGTTATGGATCATGTCAAACAAAAATCTTTTGCCCATCCAAATTAAAATTTAAAACCGAGGCGTAAATTTGCTATCTCTGGAAGTCTATTCTAAGCCAAAATAAATAACATTTCTCTAGTTTGCAAAATCCCATTTTCCTTAGTGCTTAAAACTAAATGGTGAACCCTTTTAGTAAAAGTTAAACATATTTTCCTTAAAAGAAATATGGCATTATATTTTTATCTAATTGAAAGAGCCCTTATAAATTATTTTCTTGGTTCAATTTGTAATATACTTAGTCCAACTAATTTATTTTTGAATCATTGCTAACTATCAAAGTTAAATTAATAAAAAATAATGATAGCATTAGGACCTTAGGAAATTCAATCCCTAAAATATAAGGTTAATCACACACTAAATTTTAATTAACTAGTTGAACTCTTTATTAAGTACTAAAGTTTCTATTTAAGTTAAAGATTTAAATGATCAATTCTAAATTATTACTAGTTAATTTAGAATTTCCCCTAGGTGAGTTTAATCCTTAAATTAGGTGCTTAAAGTGATTAAAACAAACCAATATTTGAAGAATAGATTGCTAAATTTCTATTTGTTCTCTTGATTGCTTAAAATTATACTTACTTTTACTCTTATATGTTATACTGTGATAAAACTCAACCTCTACATTAGGAGGCAGAGATATTAAGTAGAGATTGTATTGGTGCTCAGATGTGGTGAGATCAGGAAAACTTCTGTCTGAATTATGAGTGTTAAGTGCAGTGATTAGTAAATAAAGTACAAGTGATGCGAGGGACCAAGTGACACCTTGTATGGGAAGTTATAGTTGATACACTAGGGAGTGAAAGGCAGGGACCAACTTGCGGAGGTCTTGGGGGTAAGATGTCGAGTGGTGAAGGTCCCAATTACCAAGGTAACACTCTTGAGTCAGGATATTTGCTCGACCAAGCTTGAAACCTTGATAGCTGCTTAGTATTCCAGGATTGGTGTGAGAGTATACCTTTGAGAGGATGATGAACGTCTTGAGGCATTGCTCTGTTCCTCGATGATGATGAGGATTGTACCATAATTAATGATATTGAGAGAGGTATATGTACTCTAAGTCACTTCTCAGTTTTGTTAAGAACCATTATCAATGGGAAGTATGGATCCACACATTGTTAAGGGTAGTTGCTATAACTTAGACAAACCCCAGGTTCCCTTTTTCTCTATTGTCAATTGTGTTTTATCTGTGTGTGATGATAGGATGTCTTTGTTGGAACCAAAGACGTAGAAGCGTCTAAACCCTCAATGTTTTGAAGATAACAACCTTATTTGTGTTCAAGTTTTGTGCTTAAAGACTAACTCTGTCACAGCTAAGAAGACCGTCCAGTAGACGTGTCAAAGAAAGACTGTCCAATAAGACGTGCTTAAGGAAGATCATCCAGTGAACAATGAAG
Organism: Spatholobus suberectus; assembly: GCA_004329165.1. Taxonomy (NCBI): domain Eukaryota; kingdom Viridiplantae; phylum Streptophyta; class Magnoliopsida; order Fabales; family Fabaceae; genus Spatholobus; species Spatholobus suberectus. The sequence continues at coordinate 40,401,703 of CM014736.1, forward strand.
ATGATCATCTGAAGAACATATTCAATCATCTGATGCAAGCTTCCAACGACAAAATATTCAAACGGCTAAGTTCTATTTTGAACGTCAAATTTATCTATGCTAGTTTTTATTGAAACTAACATATTACTGCTTCTGTGATCTAACGTTCAAATTGTTTGAAGTATTAAATTGCATCATAATCATTCTAGTGCAGGAGCGCAGCAATATCTGATAAAGCAAGTCAATTTATCAAGCTGTTGAGACGAATGAAGAATACTTAGAAAAGCAGAACGCTAGCAAGTCTTGCACCTTCCGTTTTAGTGCAAGTCTAAAAGCTGCCTTGCTTGATCACTCTGAAAGGACAGTTTGCACGCTTCTCTTTGCATAACGAAGTCAAAGTCTTCTACAATGGATCCTTTCTTGAAGACTATATATATATGCACCAACGAAGAAGCAAAGTGTGAAGAGACAACATAAGACGAAGAAAAAGAACAAGAACAAAAAGATATTAGTAACACTCTGATAGAAGTATCCAGTAGACGATAGCAAAAATCTTGCAAAGATCTTTCAAAGCATTCTTGAGCTTTATCTTTCAAATCCTCACTACGTGAGTTCATATCTGTTGTATAAACACTTGTTGTGTTGTGAAATCCTGGAGAGGCTTAGTGTGAAAGAATACTTGGGTTAAACAATCTAGGGTGATTGCGTTGTAAAGCTTGAAGAGGCCGTAAACAATACTTGTAACCTAAGGTTGGTTAGTGTATACCTTCTGGGTGAAGGGACTAGACGTAGCTCAGGTTGAGTGAACTAGTATAAAACTTTCTGTGTTCTTCTCTCTATCCCTACGCTTGAAAACATTTTCATACTGATCAAAGAGTTTCGAAAAAGTTTTTTAAACGCACAATTCAACTCCCCCTTCTTGTGCGCTATTTCTATTTCAATTGGTATCAGAGCTCGGCCTCTTGGGGTTAAGCATCTAACACTGTAGGGGTTAAAATGATCCTGACCACTCATGGAAAACGAAGGGCAAGCCGTTAACAGACCGCCTCTCTTTAAAGGACAAAACTACGATTATTGGAAGCAAAGAATGATAGCATTCTTTGATGCATGTCACATGGACATGTGGGACGTAGTAGAAACCGATGACTACCAGCCCCTTGACCTTGATGGAGTGGAGCTGCCAAGAAGTCAATGGACAGAATCTCACAAACAGAGGTATCTTCTAAACTCAAGCTAGAAATGCTATGATGTGTGCCTTATCTGAATCTGAATATGAAAAGGTACATAGCTTAAGAAGTGCTAAGAAAATGTGGGATACCCTTGCTCTTGCCTACGAAGGCACTTCACAAGTAAAGAGGTCTAAGTTGAGCTTACTCGTAAGACAATATGAACTCTTTACTATGGAAGAAAATGAAACTATCGAACTTATGTTTGGTAGATTTCAAACCATAATAAACAACTTGAGGTCCTTAGGCAAAACCTATGATAATTATGATCACATTGACAAAATCTTGAGAAGTTTGCCTAGGCAATGGAGACCGTAGGTTACAGCTTTAAGAGCCTCCAAGGATCTAACAACACTCTCAATAGAAAAGTTACTTGGAACTCTTAAAGTCCACGAATTGGAGCTAAAGCAAGACAAAGGGCAGAAAAGGAAGTCCATCGCTCTAAGTGTTCAGCGTCCAACCAAAGGATCATCGTCCAAAGCATTAAACGTAGAAGAATCCTCTGAGGAAGAGTCTAAAGAAAATGACTCTGATGAAGATGAAATATCTTTCATCTCCAGAAAAATACAGGCTATGTGGAAGAAGAAAGGAGGATCAAGAGCCAAAAACTTCATAAAGAAGTTCAACAAGGCACCAAAAGAAAAGAGTCCTTCAGTCTGCTATGAATGCAAAAAGCCTGGACATTTTAGAGCTAAATGTCCAAGTTTGCAGAAGGACAAAAAGATGTTCTTCAAGAAAAAGGGTCTCATGGTTACCTGGGAAGACATGGACCTATTTTCATTAGATGAAGAAGAAGAAGAAGAAGCCAACCTGTGTCTCATGGCGGAGACCAGCTCTGATGGCTTAGATAATGAGCAAGACGAAGAGGTAAACTTCAATAACTTAATCTCTCTACAAGAAGCCTATAATGATTTGCTTGCTAACTCCTTAACTCTCTCTATGGGATATAAAGAACTAAAAAAGAAATTTTCAAAATAACAAAAGAATTCAATTTGATTAACGAAGAGCATAAAAAGGTTTTAAAAGAAAATGAGTTTTTAAAAATAAAGAGCATTTCAGAAGAGACATCTTCTCATGAAGTTTTAGAACTTCAAAAAGAAGTCACTCGTCTGAAAGAAAGCTTGTCAAAATTTGTCAGCGAAACAGAAAACCTAAATAAAATTCTATCCGAAGTCCTCATGACAAATCTGGACTTGGTTTTGTTAAAGAAAATTACAAACCTAGTAAAAACATAACCTTTTGTAAAATATGTGAAAAGAATAGGCATGAATCAACAAAATGCAGATATCGTTCAACAAAGAAGGCGTCCAATGCCTTCAGAACTAATAGAAAAGGACCCAAGTCCATTTGGGTACCTAAGTCTATGATAATACCTGTTGCAGATTTGCTTGACAGCCGAAAGAAGACTCCAGTCATGGTACCTGGACAGTGGTTGTTCACGACACATGATGGGAGAAAGGTGTATGTTCCAAAACCTATAACCCAAGAATGGGGGATGGGTCACTTTTGGAGGAAACCAGAAAGGAAATATCATAGGTATAGGAATAATCGGTAAGCATTCCTTCCCTTCCATTGAAAATGTTTTATAAGTTGAAGGACTCAGATACAATCTATTGAGCATAAGTCAATTATGTGACAGTGGACACAATGTCTCCTTTGACAAAGAAAAATATATTGTTAGGAATCTAGATGGATCCATACTATTCTATGCTAAGAGGTAAAGCAATCTTTATAAGATTGATCTCAATGACCTCACAAATCAAAATGTATCGTGTCTAGTGTAACACCCTAAGGGGCATTATCGTAACTAGGTCTATATTTCTAAGAATGAAAAGAAAAACAAACTTGAAAAGTAGACACAACATGCAAATATTACTCATAAATGTAATTAGATATTATATACGAACCATACAGTAATTAAAATACATGCCCAATACAACTCATATATCATCACCCAAAGGTGTCATATAAAATATAAAGAATACAAAAAATAAATAACATAAACTAGGCTACAACTTCATGCACGTGAGTCCAAGCTTCATCTGCACATGTTTTCACCTATATCTTGAAAAAAGGAAAACTTAAAGGAGTGAGACATAATGTCTCAGTGAGTGCTCTAAGGGTTCTACGGCTAGGTTAAACTCTTCTACTCGAACAACCTTCATTACTTATCTCTCATGGCTTTAGCCTCATTGGGTCTCTCATAATTATCCATACCTATGGTCGAGTCTACACCTTTCAACAGTCAATACTCCCTGTTAATTGCTCTCTCATTTTCACAACTATTATATTGGTTTACTATCTCATTCTTAACCTAAGAACTCATCCTCATTATTTATACTTTCTTACCCAAAACCCTCTTTAGAATTTACTCTTCTTCTTTTTAATATTCAAAGCTGTCCCCTAGGGTCAAGTCTAAGGTTACAGACATCCTAAAATACTCTTATTTCATTCTCTCTCTTACTTGTCTTATACCTTTCTATTACGCCATGAGGGAATTCACCCTTTCTCTATCTTATTCACAACTATTATTATCCAACTAGAACCCTCATAACACTATCCTAAGGTCTAGCCTCTCACTTATCCTTAAGGTAGCAAACACAATTCCAATTACAAGCATATAATTGTTTCACATTCTTTGTCTAGTCACTAGACATATACCTCGTTTTGTTTTATCAAACAGGAATGACACTCGTGCAAGATATGATCGCATGTCCACAACTTTAACATTTCATCATAAGGCACAATTACATTCTTACATAGAATTCACATAATTACAACATAGCACACTCTAACATATCACACTATAACAAGATACATATGCGTGCTATGTTCCTAAACCACTACTCATGCACATGTGGTACCAACCTAAACTTTTCAGAAAGTAGACTAGGAGTAAATGTAGGCCATAAGAAGCGTAATCGGTACTGATGCCTTCGGCTTTCGCACCCTCAACTAGCATGATATCCCCCGGTGACTAGTCAGGGTTACCCAGTTTTGCCAGTACGCCCCGGCTCCATGGGATCAGCATGGACCATTGGAGTTTTCCCAACTAGATAACCCACAAGGCTAAGGTTAGACAACCCATCACGGCCTCCACCAGCTCGATTCCTACATACTTTCCTCATCACATAACTTAAATGTTATGATGCATGGTCACAAATAATGCTTATAACTTTTTATAGACTTTTATCATGAAACATTGACACAATTTCATATCACACTCAGTTTATTTCAAGGTAAATAATAATCATACAATATAAACTCAACAAGGCATAAGAAAACAAACAACAATGAGTTAAAAACTACAAAAAGGAGTTCAAAAACACAAAGAACGAAATAGTAAAAGTCGTATCCGCCCAGCAAAACGAAAGTCTCGCCTGGCGGTCCAGCAAACCCACCCAGCGGGTCCGCGTGCCTAGTGTAAACGCGGAATCCAGTTTTTGAAGAAAAGTCGCCCAGCGGCTATCTAATCCTGCCGAGCGGATCCGAGGTGCTAATTTTAATTTATTTTTCCTATTGTCTTTGGGTTCTAAATGCTTCAAGATAAATAATTAGATTCTTAATCACTCTTCTACATTGATAATTGGTCAATCTAATCTGTAATTTCCTTACTCCCTCACAATCCCCTCAAAACCCATCAAATCCCTAAATTTAGGTATAAAGAGGGAAAAGATAAATAGATGAACAAGAACAAGGAAGAACACGGGGGAGAGCACTCACCTTTATGGATATACAAAGTTGAGTTCTAGGGCTTGAATTCTCCGGTTTCTATTCCTCCTCTTTCTTTTCCTTTTCTTCTTTCTTTTCTCCTCATTCTCTCTACTTTCTTTCTTCTTCTATTTGTGACGGCTAAACCTAATTCTCCTTCTCTATTCCCTTCTTATAACATGTGGGTGGGTATGTGACTTAGTGGGCTTTAATCCTCTATTGGGCCCTAGATGCTCTTTTGGGTTGTATGATAATATTTCTACTAATTTATAATACTAAGGTATTAATAAGAATAATAAGAATAAGAATAATAAGAACAACAACAACAACAATAATAACAATAAATATAATAACAACAACACAACACAATAATAATAATAATAATAATAACAATAATAGGAAATATAATAACAATAATTCTTAAGACATCTTTTGTCTAATAACATATGAGAAGGGTTCTACTAAGAGCTACCTCGTGGTTTATTTCTAATACTTGAAATTTGGGGTGTTACATCTAGTATCCATCAAAAAGAATCAATGGACTTGGCACAAGAAACTTGGACATGCAAGCTTGAGACTAATCTCAAAGCTAAATAACCATAACCTCGTAAGAGGACTTCCAAATCTTGCGTACAAGTCTAATGTTCTCTGTGATGCATGTCAAAAAGGGAAACAAGTAAAAAGCTCTTTTGAATCAAAAAATATTGTTTCCACAACTAGACCTCTTGAGCTGCTACATATTGATTTGTTTGGTCCAACCAGAACAGCCTCCCTTAGTGGAAAACATCATGGATTAGTCGTAGTGGACGACTACTCTAGATGGACATGGGTTATGTTCTTAAAACACAAGGATGAGTCTTACAAGATATTTTAAATCTTTTGCAAAAGAATTCAAAATGAAAAAGGTGTTTGCATAGCTTCAATCATAAGTGATCACGGAGGAGAATTTGAAAACGAAAGTTTTCAAGGGTTCTATGAGGAGAACAGAATTCTCCACAACTTCTCTGTACCACGAACACCACAACAAAATGGTGTGGTAGAGAGAAAGAACAGGTCATTGCAATAAATGGCTAGAACCATGCTAAATGATAATTCCACTCCTAAGCACTTTTGGGTTGAAGTAGTAAACACTGCTTGTTATTTACAAAATAGAATTTATATAAGACCTATCTTGAAAAAGACTCCCTATGAATTGTGGAAAGGATGAATGCCCAACATATCATATCTTTATGCCTTTGGATGTCAATGTTTCATCTTAAACACTAAGGACAATCTTGGAAAGTTTGATTCTAAGTGTGATGATGGAATACTGTTAGGCTATTATGAAACATCCAAGGCCTATAGAGTTTACAACTCTAGAACCTTAACAGTTGAAGAAGCCATCCATGTTAAATTCAATGACAATAAGCCTGATAAAATATCAAAGCTAGACGATTCATTTGTAGATATGAAGCTAGAAAATGCCAGTCCTTCAGCATCCAGAGATCAGACGGACGATCCAAAAGAAGAAGAAAAGGAACCAACTGGACACTCTTGGTAAATGAAAACCTATCATCCAGATAATCAAATTCTTGGAAACATTCAAGATCATGTTAGGACAAGATCAACCTTCAAGGAGCAAACTCAAGCTGCTTTGATTTCTGAATTAGAACCAAAGACAGTGGATGAAGCTCTCCTGGATGATGGCTGGATCAGCGCCATGAAGGACGAACTTAGTCAATTCAAAAATAATGATGTCTGGACGCTAGTTCTTGCACCCAAGGACAAGTCTATCATTGGAACAAAGTGGGTGTTCCGCAACAAACTAGATGAAGCTGGCAAAGTGGTAAGAAATAAAGCAAGACTTGTAGCTCAAGGCTACTTGCAACAAGAAGGTATAGATTTTATCGAAACCTTTGCACCAGTAGCTAGATTAGAAGTCATCCGTATCTTACTTTCATTTGTTGCTCATAGTAATATGAAGCTCTATCAAATGGATGTAAAAAGTGCATTCTTAAATGGTATAATAAACGAGGAAGTCTATGTGAAACAACCTCCTAGTTTTGAGTGTGATACTTTTTCAAAACATGTTTTCAAACTCAAAAAGGCTTTGTATGGGCTTAAACAAGCTCCAAGAGCTTCGTATGAAAAGTTAAGTTCATTTCTTTTAGAAACTGGTTTTACTAGAGGAAAAGTGGACACCACTCTATTTCGCAAAGACGTTAAATCACACTTTATTATTGCACAAATATATATAGACGATATTATATTCGGTGCTACTAATGATGCGTTATGCAAGGATTTTTCTAAGATTATGACAGTAGAATTCGAGATGAGTATGATGGGAGAATTAAAATTTTTCCTGGGGTTGCAAGTAAAGCAGATTGCAAATGGCATATTCATACATCAAACAAAATATGTCAACGAACTTCTCAATAAGTACAAGATGGACAATGCCAAGGAAATGAGTACACCTATGCATCCATCGTCAATACTCAGCCTGGACGACTCTTCTAAAAATGTAGACCAAACTACATACCGAGGTATGATTGGGTCTCTTTTATATCTCATAGCGTCCAGACCTGACATTATGTTTAGTGTATGCCTATGTGCCCGTTTTTAGTCTGACCCTAGAGAAACTCATCTAATAGTAGTTAAAAGAGTTTTTAGATACTTAAAAAGGACCACTAACCTTGGTTTGTGTTTTAAGTCAAACAAAGAATTCAGGTTAGTTGGATACTGCAATGCTGACTATGTGGGAGATAGAGTAGAACGCAAAAGCACTAGTGAAGGATGTCACCTCATTGGTGGGAATCTAGTCTCTTGGACGAGCAAAAGACAAGGGACAATTGCCCTATCTACAGCAGAAGCAGAGTATGTCTCAGTTGCGTCCTGTTGCTCACAACTTTTATGGATCAAGCATCAGTTAGAAGACTGCAGTATCTACGAGAGTAACATTCCTATCTTTTGTGATAACACTACTGTTATAAATCTGTCTAAAAATCCTATTTTACATTCTTGGGCAAAGCACATTGAAATAAAACATCATTTTATAAGAGATTATGTTCAGAAGGGAGTTGTCGATATTCAGTTTGTTAGCACTGAAAATCAATTGGCCGACATATTTACAAAACCCCTTCTTAAAGATAAACTCATCCATATTCGAGATCTTCTTGGTATAGAATTTATAAGTGAATAGTTTTTTTTAACATGCCTTGACTGTCCAAAGATGTGAGTGTCCAATGTGTTGTAGCGTCCAATATTACATTGTCTATGTGCATATCTTTTCGCATCCCATAACAACTCACATTTATGTGTGCATAATGTTCCTTATCCGTACTTAATTATGTTTTCTCTGAAAATGATTTGAAATAAATGCTTTATTTCGGTCTGAGTCACTCATGCGCCGTATAAACAACCTCGAGATTTGTAAGCGCCTAACCCAGCATTTATTGCACATCACTTCTCTCTTCGAAAGTAAAAGAACCGCCAAAAGCAAAATGCTTTGGTTTCTTCATATACACTCAAACCTAAACCAAACTCTGACCTATTCTCAAATCCACCTGAACTCTCTGTCTCTCGAAACCTCTTAAACCCTAACTATCCTTCAAGCTCTCAGAAATGGCATTTGACAAGGCTGGTCATGCTGCTAAGGCCGTGACTCGTGTGGAGAGCCTAGACAAGGCTGTTGTTCTCATCGAAAGCCGTTTTGATATCCAAGCTTTGGAGGACATGGGTGTGATTGTTATGGACAACTTGCTTAGATGTGGAATCCTCAACTACTTCCACTTGAACGAGATCATTTATCAAGAACTTATCAGACAATTCTGGAACTCTGCCATTTTCTCAAACACAGACATCATTGGAACTGCTCTAGGAGTCAAGGTCACATTGGACCTTGGTTCTGTTGCCCAAGCCATTGGCTGTGAGCGGGCTGGGTCCTGCATTAAGAATGGCTGGGAAAACAATTTTGGAGGACATGATACTGTTGATGCTGCACTGATGGGTCCCGAAGGCGAAGGGCTAGTGGAATATAGCAAGCTAACAAAAGAAAGAAAGATTTTCCAGCAGTTTTTGAACAAGGAGATTCTTCACAAGGTTGGATTGAAGGATAGCGTTACCTTTCAGCATAGGTTCGCGTTGTTCCATATGATCACAGGCCAACAGTTCAACCTGCCGCACCTCATCCTGAGTAACATCTTTAGGACCATGAGAGGACGCGAAGAGCGTGACCAGATCACCTGTGTTGCTCTCCTTAATAGACTCTTCTGGCAACAGCAGGTGTATCATGCCTTTTTTACTCTATCCCTTGGAGAGCAAAGTCAGATTAGAATTCTGGGTGGTGGCCATCGGTTCACTCAACTGCCGTTTGGACGTAACAATGTTGCACAGATGAAGGCTGGGTTTGTGTTGAAGCCTTTGGAGACCACGTCCAAACTAATGGAAGATAGAAAGGAAGTCGTGGAGATGGCACCCCTACAGACAATTGAGCCAACCATCCATGTTGCTAAGCCGATGGACGACGAGGCACTGTTTGTGAATCCAGTTGCTGCTAAACTGTCCACCAGGAGGAGATCATCCAAGACGCAAGCGACCAAGGTTACAAGATCCAAGATCCAAAGACCCTCGGCTTTGTCTGCTCCTCTTACAGCTGCCCTTATCGCTGTCTCAGCTCCTTTACCTGCTCCAACACAAATTCCTGCTAAAAGACGGTTGATCGTCGCCTCTAACGACGGAGATGATGAGCTAATTGGTAAGTTTGTCAAGAAGTAGAAAGCTGCCATAGTTGATGTTCCACAACCACAACCATCTGCCTCATCCAAACGATTAGCAGAAGCATTGCCAGGGGAAGCACAGTCTAAGAGAAGTAAGCTTTCCTCTTCTGCTGCTGATGAACCTGTTAGCGACCTTGATGATTTAATCATTATTGAACCATTTGAACCTTTTACCTAAACACAAGCCGACACACAAGCCACACCTGAACCAAATTTGTTGCTGCCTAGTGACAAAGGTTATACCTGCACCATCCCCACCCTCGGCATACCTAAGACACATCTCTCCCTCAAGCCTACTAAATCACCTTCCTCCTCAACCATCATTCCCTTCCCTACCCCTTCCTCAGAAACCTTGGAACACACCCAATAGAAATGGCCTCTACTTTTTATTGAAGGCAATTCCCAAAACCTCCTGGACGACAATGCCATGATTTTGCATCTAGAGCTACTCGAACCAGACTTCGGCTTTGACTACTCTCCCATCTATATGGAGAAGTACATGAACGACTGTGTCCATCAACCCTTGGCAGAATATCTAGCATTGCCTCCTAGAGCTATTGAACACTTACCGCTCAAGCGGTTTATCAGACAGAGGTACCCTAGAGTTGTACGAGCTTGGCGCATCAATGCACATCCTCCTAGAGTACTTCAACACAGAATACCTCCAGTAGACCACATCGAGAAAGCTCTGCAATAAAGGAAACCTGGGGGTGAGCGAACTATTTAAATAAGGCCTGCAGATTTGAAGTTTCGGCCTCTAGACCCAGCAGAAGATGGATTCTTTCCATCTGCCTTTGAGCACATGTTCTACAACACTCTAAAAGGTTCTGCCACCTTGAAGTTTCAACTCTTCATTCCCCCATCACAACACATCCAACCTTCCACATCCATCCGCATCCAACCAGATCGCGTTTGCCCAAGATTACCAATCATAGATGACAACCGCAAGAAGAAGAAGATTCTGACTAAGGCATCGTCCCTGCCTTTGTTGTCCAGAGCTATTTTTCAACAACATTTAACTCATTCCCATGAATGGTTTCTAGCTCAGCATCTTTATACAGACTTGGACGAGGACAATGCTGAACGCTTCTGGCATCACCATATGTTCCAATGCGAACAAGAAATGTCCAGTAGTGGAGTTTCAGTAGACGACAAAGTCAATATTCCAACTACAACGAACTGTGAAGTCATGTAGCGTCCAGCTCGTGTATTTCACTTTTCAGACTCCTCAGCTGCTTTTGTCCGTCCAGCAAACGAGCGTCCACTCCTTGGTACAGAAACTTCTATCTTATACACTATGATTGCCATTCTTACTCACCACACAAATTTTCAACCACCATACCCTTGGACCACTCCGCATCTATACCAATTAGAAGTATGAGACTTGAAGCTTCTCAAAGCACCTCCCCCTCCTTTGAAGTTCTTCCACCCACTCCTTCCCAACCACTATCACCTACACCTCCACCACCGCCTACTCCTGGCTCTCAAACCTCCGCAAGCCTTCCTATCCCTTCTTCTGCCCCTTCCCCCTATTGACCCTGCCGTTCAACAATATGTTACCAACCAACTACAACCCATCTTCACCCTTCTTCAGCCAATTCTCCAAAACCAACAAGCTCTCTTACACCCTCCTCAACCTTCTCCGCCTCCTCCTCCGTCGCCGCAACAGTGACTATGATGATGACTACCTTTTCCTTTTGTCTACTTTTTGCTAATGACAAAGGGGGAGAAAGCATTATGTTTTTGTCTTTGTCGCATTTTTTTTTTCATCTATTCTTATCTAATTTATGTTCTGTACAGATAAATAAAATACATGGTTGACTTCAAATGTTACTCTGCTTATATAAAATCTTATATCTGTTATATATGCTTGATATTTGGTATGGTATTGATATGGACTTAAGCTGATATCTTGTGTCTCAAGTATACAAAACTTGGAATATTAAACTCAAGGGGAGCATAGTAAGTCTTTCGAAAACTTCTTTATGCGTCCTTTTATGTTTTAGCAAAAAAACTTAAAAATTAATAAGGTTTGTCATCATCAAAAAGGAGGAGATTGTTGGAACCAAAGACGTAGAAGTGTCTAAACCCTCAATGTTTTGAAGATAACAAGCTTATTAATGTTCAAGTTTTGTACTTAAAGACTAACCCTGTCACAGCTAAGAAGATTGTCTAGTAGACGTGTCAAAGAAGACTGTCCAGTAAACGTGTCAAAGAAAGATTGTCCAATAAGATGTGCTTAAAGAAGACCGTCCAGTGAACAATGAAGATGATTGTCTTAAGAACATATTCAATCATCTAATGCAAGCTTCCAACGACAAAATATTCAAACGGCTAAGTTCTATTTTGAACGTCCAATTTATCTATGCTAGTTTTTATTGAAACTAACATATTACTACTTCTGTGATGTAACGTTCAAATTGTTTGAAGTATTAAATTACATCAAAATCATTCTAGTGCAAGAGCGTAGCAATATCTGATAAAGCAAGTCAATTTATCAAGCTGCTGAGACGAATGAAGAATACTCAGAAAAGCAGAACGCCAGCACAATCCTGCACCTTCCATTTTAGTGCAAGTCTTAAAGCTGCCACGCCTGATCACTCTGAAAGGACAGTTTGCACGCTTCTCTTTGTATAACGAAGTCAAAGTCTTCTACAACGGATCCTTTCCTGAAGACTATATATATATGCACCAACGAAGAAGCAAAGTGTGAAGAGACAACATAAGACGAAGAAAAAGAACAAGAACAGAAAGATATTAGTAGCACTCTGATAGAAGTGTCCAGTGGACGATAGCAAAAATCTTGCAAAGATCTCTCAAAGCATTCTTGAGCTTTATCTTTCAAATCCTCACTACGTGAGTTGATATCTGTTGTATAAACACTTGTTTTGTTGTGAAAGCTTGGAGAGGCTTAGTGTGAAAGAATACTTAGGTTAAGCAATCTAGGGTGATTGCGTTGTCAAGCTTGAAGAGGCCGCGAACAATACTTGTAACCTAAGGTTGGTTAGTATATACCTTCTGGGTGAAGGGACTAGATGTAGCTTAGGTTGAGTGAACCAGTATAAAACTTTTTGTGTTCTTCTTCTCTCTATCCCTACCCTTGAAAACGTTTTCATACTGATCAACGAGCTTCGAAAAAGTTTTTTAAACGTACAATTCAACCCCTCCTTCTTGTGCGCTTTTTCTATTTCAGTCTTGCCATCTATGTGAAAGTGATTTTAAGAACGAAATTGCCTCACTCCTCTATCTACATCTTTTTGTTATGCATGACTATTCGTGGTTGGTACTTGAAGATGGCAGCTTTCCCTATTCTATTGAACATGCACATTGATTATGACGATGCGGGGACACGAATTTATGATGAGGCGAAAAACTACTTAACATTTAGAGGCTTCGTCACCACCATTTTCCTGTCCCCCATCCTGGGAGTGCATATGCCTCCTATGTCTTGGACGTTTCCCATCTCTGTCTCATCTTCACCTCCACTGCACTTCTAGTGTGTTCTTCCCATGTAGTTGACGCCACGTGAGGACCCTGCCACACCTTTTATGGCTCCTTATCTAGGCTTTGCTTTGCCTGCCGAGTAGCTACCGTTGGACCCACCTCTTTACACACAGCCCATGCTAAATGATCTCCTATGGAGGTCGTGTTGGTTGAATCACCTGAGGGTTCCCCTATAGTGGAATATTAGGTGGGTTTGGCCAACGGATGGCACTCATTGCCTTTATTAGCACCATCCAGTGCTGGGTCCCCTCAGGGGTTACCTAATGGAAAGGCTCACCATTCATGTTCAAATGACTCTAAGATGACATGGTCCGATGAGGAGTGATAGCAGGGATTGGGCTTCTTTTCTTCTTTTTGTATACAGGGACTAGGAGTAGATATATAGACACTGCTTTGATTTAGGATATTTTTTTTTTATGTATGTAGTTGGGGAAGGCTGGTATCTCTTGATGTACTTCTTTTTGATTTCCTTGTATTTACAATTTAAGTTGTACTTCAGTTCTCGACGTAGTCAGCTTCATTGTACTTTTGAAATCCAGATGTATTAAGTTCTGACTTATGATTATATGATATGACTCATTTCTTTATCTTTTACTTCTATTTTCCAAATTATGTTTTAATTACGATTTATTTACTTTAAAAAAGTTTCAAAGGAGGATTGCACGTAATATGGAACGTGAAAAATTTTCTTGTATTTTTGTCAACCAAAAATTAAAATAACTAAATAAATAATCAATTAAACGTGGGTTGTATTCAATATGAACGAGTGTCACATTTAGTGGTATCAAAACAATTCCTTACTGTCAAGCCTAGGGTATAACCTTGACCATCTTTGTGTTGTGTGTTCTTTCATTCTTTGTTAGAAAGAAAAAATACGAGATAAAATCTTTACTTTTATGTCCTCTGTTGAGAAACAAAACTATAAGATAAGTTTAGTTACGAACAAAGGAAAGCATGGACGTAAAAAGTAACTCACAACGAAAGGATTACAAAGAGGGGTCTACACACTCGAACTTTGTTAAAGAATAGACTCAATGTTGGATACTAAGATTAGTAGAAGTAGATAGTGTATGTCTAGAAAGGTTTTGGCTAGGAAATACTTGGTATTTAATAGTGTCTATTGTGACCCACCTCTCTTTCTTGGGAGTCTATTTGACATACAATTTTACGAAATACTTTTACTCACCTAACCATAGTCTTATTCAAAGGAGAATTATTAAAGAATCTTTTCTTTTTTTAGGAAATGGCTGGGAGACCTCTACAAGATACTCAGCCATTGTTAGAAAGAATGGCTATTGTCCTCGAAAATATGAATCAAGAAAGAGAAGTTGAGCCCACAAAATAAAAAGGCCTTGCGGTGTTCCATAAGAACAATCCACCTATATTTAAAGGCGGGTTCGACCTTGATGGTGCTCAAAATTAGATTGCTGAGATCGAGAAGATTTTCACTGCCATGATGAGCACAAATGCACATAAGGTGTTATATGCTACCTTTATGCTATCTGGAGAAGCTGAAAACTGGTGGAGGTATGCCAAACAGTAAGAGGAAGTCGAAGGAAAGATCATCACCTAGGAAGTGTTTCATCAAAAATTTATTGGGAAATATTTTCCAAAGGTCTTAAGGCAGAAGAAGGAGGTTGAGTTCTTCAATCTCAAGCAAGACTACATGACGATTGGAGAATATGTGGCCAAATTTGATGAATTGTCGAACTAGTGCCTCTACTTTCAAGAAGAAGAGGATGAGAGATCTCGATGCCCTAAATTCGAGAGCGGATTAAGACCTGACATCAAATAGGCAGTGGGTTGTCTTGAAATAACCCAATTTCCTACCCTAGTGAATTGTTGTAGAATCTACGAAGATGACATGAAAACAAGACAGGCCTAATGGAAAAGTGGAGGACCTTAGAGGAATCAGAAACGGAATTTCCCCGAAAGGAAGAAACCTTATCATGCTTCATCAAGACCGGCTGGTGGTTCATCTGGCCAAAGAAATGCCCTTGTTGCTGTAGGGAGTTCCAATGCTTCCATTCACTACTTTCGTTGTGGGGAACCCCATTACCAAAGGGACTGTAAAAGGCTAACCGTCACTTGCTTCAATTATGGATAGATAGGCCAATATAGCAACACATGCACCAAGCCTAAGAAGGAAGGGGGCAATGGGAATAGTGGAAAGGTCCCAACAGGAAGACCTTAAACCACTGGGAAAGTCTCCACCATGAGTGGAAGAAAAGCGACGACGTCTGACGACCTTATTCGGGGTAAGTGCGTTATAAACGGTAATCTCTTGAATGTACTATATGACTCAGGTGCAACTCACTCATTTATTTCCAATGATTGTGTGAAACATTTGAATTTACCTATTTCAAAATTGCCCTATAATTTGGTTGTCTCTATCCCCACGAACATTCCTGTTATTACTTCTCGTACTTGTCTAGACTGTCTTGTTACCATAGAAGGAAAAGCTTTTTTGGTTAACTTAATCTGCTTACCCTTAACTAGACTAGACTTAGGGCTAGGAATGGACTGGTTATCTTCCAATCATGTCCTTCTTAATTGCCATGAAAAAGCCCTAGTACTCAGATCAAAGCTTGATAGCTCCGAGGGATTTAAGATGGTGACTGCCAACCACTTCGATGCTTCTAAAAATAAGGAAGCTCAGGTTTACATGATCATATCTTCTCTAAAAGCTGAGGGAGATTTGTGTGTTAATTCTCTACCTATAGTCTGTGATTTCCCTAATGTCTTTCTTGAAGATATTCCTGGTTTGCCTCTTGAGAGAGAGATAGAATTTACCATAGACTTAGTACCAAGATCCGGGCCCATATCTATAGCACCCTATAGGATGTCCTCACTAGAGCTGGCAGAATTAAAGAAGCAAATAGAGGAGCTCTTGGAAAAGCAGTTCATTAGACCAAGCGTTTCCTTTTGGGGTGCCCTAGTTGATGAGGATCAAGGAAGGCCTCCAAGAAGAGAAGGAAAACCAAAGGGGAAAAGCCCCTCAATTGGGCAAAAAAGACCTAAGAAGGAAAAAGCTAAAGGGAAAGATCATATGATTGGACTAGGAATGCCTACAAGAGGAAAAGTAAAGAGACCTAAGGAGCATTTAGAGGTGATCAACATACTACAAGATCAAGCCTAGAGTGGAAGAAGATAGCCCAAGATGGTGTACTTGAATCAAGTAGAAGGCCCAACCCAAGGGATTTAATAATGCACCAACCATGGGCTTGCAATCTGAATTTTATTGCATTTTATTTAAATGTTTTTGGACCTATTTTAATTGTAATAAATGGGCTGATTTGATTCTAATTAGAAGCCCGTTTTCTATTCCTAGTTTAGGTTTCTTTTACGTTTAAAAAATAAATTGTAATTTGGGCCTTAAGCTTTCTTAGGCCTTTGCTTATGTTTTCTAAAATTAGGGTTAGACTCTTTAGAATAAACTCTATAAATAAAGATGTAATCCCTCTCCTTTGACAGAGTTGAATAATATTGAGGATTACTCATTTGTGAGTGTGAGTAGAGCGTTAGCTCCTCTTTTTGGTTCTTAGATTAGAACCTTCTTGGTTCTTATCAAAGGTTTCCATACCTTTGTGGCGAATCTTTGCTTGGCTTATCACTCTCTATAGAGTGTGGCACCTTCTGCCATCTCCTTTCCTTTTCCCGTCTTTTTATTTTAATTCATATACTTGCCATTTCCTTTCCATTCTTTTTTTTTTTTTTAATTTTAGTGTCATTCTCTTTTTTTTTTTTACTCTTTGTGCTATTTCATCTTCTTATTTTGTCTATATTTCGTTAAACAAGATAATCAACTCAAAGGAAGATCCGTAAAAACAATATGATTCCCACCCGAATCATATTATGTGGTATCAGAGCCCAAATCCTAGAGTTGGTACTGTTCTTGTGCTTTGTTCATTATTACACCATTGCTAAATTGTCATAATTGTCATCATTTTGTCATTAATTATCATTATTGCAATAATTGTCATAATTGTGTCGTAATTATCACAACTGTTATAATTATGTCATAATTGTCTTTATTCTGTGCAATTTAATTATTTTAATTTTGCGTAATTAAACTCCTTAATTTTGGCAATCTTGCATTGTATATTAATTGCACCTTATTCTGAAAGCTATTTTGTTGGGCATATTAATATTTGCTGCAAGTGCAAAAACAAACAAGGGTAAAAAAAATATTAATAATAAAAAAGGGAGAAATCTGCTCCTAAAGAATAAACCAAAAAAAAGAAAGAAAAAAAAATTCCCGAAGAATAGAACAAAAAAAAATACAAAAAAAAAGGATGTCCCTTGCACTTGAAGAAGTTTATTTTGATTGCCATTGTTGGATTCATATAATTGGTGCTATTCCTTAAATTGCACATTCTTATATTCTCATATTTTTTTTGTTTCCTTTTTGTCTTCTTGTACTCCTTTTGAGTTTTACCTTCTTTTTTCTTTTCCTAAATTAGCTTTTCTTGTTTGTCTTTTAAATTCCCTTTTATGTTTTGTCTAGAGTTTTCCCTTTTCTTGGACTTCTTAGTGATAACATTTGTGAGATTCGTTTACAATTGTATGTGCTTTTGATAATTGATATGCATAAGGGGTTCTATTTAAGAACTTGTAAAAGAGGACTTGAGTGGTAAAAGGCAAGAGCATTTTTATTAATCAAAAGTCAAATTGTGTGGAACAGGAGTGAAATCATTTTAAGAGCGAAAACACGTGAGAAAAGTGTTGAGGTCCTTCATTTTTATGTCTACTAATTTCTTTTCATTGAAGTGTGGCTATGGAAGTGGATCTCCAACTTCAAGGCCTGTCAAGGCATTTAAAGAGGATCTTTCAAAGGGAAAAGGAAAATTTTCACAAGATGTTTGACAACTTGGAGAGAAAGAGAAGAAGTCATGAGAGAAGAAGTAAAGAAAAAGATAGAAAAGAAAATGATAGTGAGAGACATGAAAAATCAAGTTGGAAGACTAAGCAAAAGAATGAAGGTTCCTCTTTAAAGTCTAAAGTAACCTTGAGTACTATCTTTACTGATAATCCTTCCACCTCTACTCTTTCACTTAAAAGTAGAGATACTAGATGCATTATGTGTTTAGGAAGAGGGCATATGAATTATCAATCTCCAAATTGGTTGACAGTACTACCACTTGTAGTTGGTAAGAAACAAGAGAATATGCAAATAAAGAAAGACCAAGAGAAAAAAGAAATGAAAGAAAAAGAGCAAAAGATGAAAGAATTGAGAGAAAAAGAAAGTGAAAAGAGAGGGAAAAAGAAAAGGAAAAAGAAATGGAAAATTCAAAAGTAGAAGAAAAAGAGAAAGGGGGAAATGACTTGAGACAAGAAGAAAAAGATAACAAGAGAGTTTCTTGGAAAAAACAAGAGAGGCATAGTTACTTTAACAAGGAAACTTGTCTATAAACTAACTCTAAAATTTTATCTAGTGTTGATAACTCTCTTTTGTAGGACATTAGAGGTACTTACTTAAGAAGGTCGCACGACCAAGACACCTTGTCAAAGGATGCTTCAGTGGGAAGGGTTAAGCCTCTAGTTGGTCTCATTCCTAGTGCCCCGTTGTATTGTATTCCACCTTGGAAAAGGAATGTCTTTGATTCTAGAGAAGAAACCTACAAAGTTGACATAATTGGAAAGTATAAACTAAATGAAACATTTAAAGTGACTAACTTGGGACTTTTTGATGTAGGTAAGAGGGGATTAAATTTGAGGGCGAATTTCCTCAAAGAAGGAGGGAATGATGAGGAACAAGGAAGGCCTCCAAGAAGAGAAGGAAAACCAAAAGGGAAAAGCCCCTCAATTGGGCAAAAAAGACCTAAGAAGGAAAAAGCTAAAGGGAAAGATCATATGATTGGACTAAGGATGCCTACAAGAGGAAAAGTAAAGAGACCTAAGGAGCATTTAGAGGTGATCAACATACTACAAGATCAAGCCTAGAGTGGAAAAAGATAGCCCAAGATGGTGTACTTGAATCAAGTTGAAGGCCCAACCCAAGGGATTTAATAATGCACCAACCATAGGCTTGCAATATGAATTTTATTGCATTTTATTTAAATGTTTTTGGACCTATTTTAATTGTAATAAATGGGCTGATTTGATTCTAATTAGAAGCCCGTTTTCTATTCCTAGTTTAGGTTTCTTTTAAGTTTAAAAAGTAAATTGTAATTTGGGCCTTAAGCTTTCTTAGGCCTTTGCTTATGTTTTCTAGAATTAGGGTTAGACTCTTTAGAATAAACTATATAAATAAAGATGTAATCCCTCTCATTTGACAGAGTTGAATAATATTGAGGATTACTCATTTGTGAGTGTGAGTAGAGCGTTAGCTCCTCTTTTTGGTTCTTAGATTAGAACTTTCTTGGTTCTTATCAAAGGTTTCCATACCTTTGTGGCAAATCTTTGCTTGGCTTATCACTCTCTATAGAGTGTGGCGCCTTCTGCCATCTCCTTTCCTTTTCCCGTCTTTTTATTTTAATTCATATACTTGCCATTTCCTTTCCATTCTCTTTTTTTTTTTAATTTTAGTGTCATTCTTTTTTGTTTTACTCTTTGTGCTATTTCATCTTCTTATTTTGTCTATATTTCGTTAAACAAGATAATCAACTCAAAGGAAGATTTGTAAAAACAATATGATTCCCACTCGAATCATATCACCAGTGTTGTTGGTGAAGAAAAAGGATGGAAGCATGAGATTATGCATTAATTATCGCTAACTCAACAAGATCACTATCAAGAATAGGTATCTGCTACCTAGAATAGATGATCTTATGGACCAGTTGAGAGGAGCCACGGTATTTTCAAAGATTAACTTGAAATCTAGTTACCACCAGATTAGGGTCAAGGCTGAGGATATACCAAAAAGAACTTTCAGAACAAGGTATGGACATTAATAGTATTTAGTAATGCCTTTCAGTATGACTAATGCTCCTGCAATCTTTATGGACTACATGAACAAGATATTCCATGAATATTTGGATAAATTCGTGGTAGTCTTCATAGATGATATTCTAGTTTATTCCATAAATCACCAAGAGCATGAGGAACACTTGAGGATAGTGCTCCAGATATTGAGGGAAAGGTAGTTGTATGCAAGTTCTCGAAGTGCGAGTTTTGGTTAGAAAAAGTCAGGTTTTTGGGTCATGTGATCTCGCAAGGAGGAATTGAGTAGTTCCCTCAAAGGTAGAAGCAGTGTTGCGTTGGGAACATCCTACGATAATAACAAAAATATGGAGTTTCTTAGGATTGGCAGGCTATTATCGAAAATTCATTGAAAGGTTTTCAAAGATAGCTTTGCCTCTAACTAAGCTAACCTGTAAAAGAAAACCCTCTGTGTGGACAAAAAGTTATGAGAAACACTTCCAAGAGTTGAAGAAGAGATTAACTACAGCACCTGTGCTAATCTTGCCCGATCCTACTAAGAAGTTTTGATGAGGGCACGGCTAGTGGCAAGGACAACAAGGCAATTGGAGGACTTGGGGGACCTATGACAAGAGGAAGAGCTAGGAAGGCTCAAGAGGCTCTTAAGCAACTAATTGCTAACTTTCATGAAGACATTCCAAGACAACTAATGGATGTGGGACATAAGGACAATGCTTTAATCCTATGTCTAGAGGCCCAAATGGAGGAGGATTCCCATACTTGCATATGATAACATGGGTCTTAGTTTTGAGACACATTTGCTTAGGTTTTGGGTTTTGTAATTCTTAAGTTTTTCTTATAGTTTTTGGCTTAGTAAGCGAGTTTAAAAAATATTAATAAATATAAATTGCTCTTGCTCGGACTAGAACTTAGGACCAAGTGGTGTTTCTCACAATATTTTACCACTTGGACAGCTTTGTGGGTTATGCTCTTTATTTCTAAGTTTTTATCTTTATTAAGAGTTAGTCTCTTTATAAACTCATGATGTATAAAACCAATTCTAAAATTGGGGATTAAACAATTACAGAATTATTCAGCTGTGAGGATTTATCTCCTAGGGTTCTTGCTTGAACCATTTGATCTTATCAAGAATTCACCCATTCTTGTGGCGATCTTATAGGCTTATCAAACTTCCTTGTTTGTGGCGCCTCCAACCAATTTTCTTCCTCCTCTTTCTAATTCGGGATTTATCAAGTTTGAAGTTTATTGCGATACATCTGGGCAGGGATTAGGATGTGTGTTGATGCAATGAGGGAAGGTGGCAGCCAATGCTTGAAGGCAATTAAGACCACACGAGATTAACTATCCAATGCACGATTTAGAATTGATTGCAGTGGTATTTGCCTTGAAGACTTGGAGGCACTACCTTTATGGTGCTAGGTTTGAAGTGTTCAGCAAAAGCTTGAAGTACCTATTTGACTAAAAGTTGCTGAACATGAGGCAACGAAGGTGGATAGAATTTTTAAAGGATTACGACTTTGAATTGCATTACCACCTTGGTAAGGCAACTTACGCTTTGAGTCGAAAGTGCCTACATACATGCCTTGATGATGATGGTAAATGAGATGGAACAAATGGAGAAATTTAGAGACTTAGGGCTGGCAATGGAAGTGAAACTAAGGAGTATTTGTTTTGGGATGCTCTGGATATCTAGGGAGTTCCTCAAATAGATTTGGGAAGCCCAGAGCACTAATCAATATCTCCAAGAAAGATTAGAAGCAAGGATTGAAGGTAAGGAATCAGAAATTGATTAGGATCTAAATGGAGTCATTAGATTCTAGGGAAGGATTTGTGTGCTAGAAGATGGAGAGTTGAGGAAGATGATTTTGGAAGAGGCTCACAAAAGCAAATTAAGTATTCATTCGGGTTCCATTAAGATGTATCAAGATTTGAAGAAGTTATTCTGGTGGCCTGAAATGAAGAAAGATGTGGTAGAATTCATTGCATCTTGCTTAGCTTGTCAAAAGGCTAAGGTGGAACAACAAAAACCTTTTGGAGAATTACAGCCTCTGAACATCCCTAATTGGAAATGGGATAGCATATCAATGGGTTTTGTAACTAGTTTCCCTAGGACACCCTCAGGTCATGATGCTATATGGGTAATAGTGGATAAAATGACAAAGTTTGCCTATTTCCTACCCATTAACATTAGATATTTCCTACCCATTAACATAAGATATTCCCTAGAAAAGCTGACACAGTTATACATCAGAGAGATCATTAGGCTACATAGAGTACCTTCTAGCATAATCTCTAATAGGGTTTAATTGAATTGACAAAGAGCTCATTGGGTTTAATTAAACACAACCACCACGAAAGTAGGGGGCTAATTTGATTAGACACCCCTCCATATCTTGAAAGGAAATAGAGGGTACCTTAGGTTAATTCACCCTCAAGAAGAACAAGTAGGAGCACGGGGTAAGGGAATTAATTTAGTAAGCATAACAGGGTGAACCTCGATCCTAGAAGGTTTTTTTATGAGTTAATATCAATTTTATTTGCTTATTTAACTAAATTTCTAATTCTTTTGCTATCAAACTTAAATTCCCAAATTAAATTCTCTTTGTTTAATTTATACTAAATTGCAATAATTATAAAGCCAAACACACAATCCTTGTGGAGAGAACGATATTTATTGCTAGGACGATACCGTACACTTGTGGTAGCATATCAATAGTCCAAAAGGACTATCCAATCCTTAGAAGATTTGCTTAGAGCCTGTGTCTTAGAATGGAAGGGTATCTGGGATCAGTTCTTACCACTAATCGAGTTTACCTACAATAATAGTTTCCATTCCAACATTAGGATGGCTTCCTATGAAGCTCTGTATGGAAGAAAGTGTAGGACTCCGCTTTATTGGTACGAAGTTGGATAATCCTTAATTGTTGGGCCTGAGATGTTACAAGAAACCACGGAAAAGGTTAAGATGATTCAGGAAAAGATGAAAGTATGTTAGGATAGGCAGAAGGGTTACTGCAATAAAAGAAGAAAACTCCTTAAGTTTCAAGAAGGGGATCATGTCTAGAATGATAATGGTGATACCAGCTAGGAGTTGGAAAGTAAGATGGAATAGTAGTATCCATATTTGTTTCCCAGTAAGTGCATTTCGGGGACAAAATTCCTAAAAGGAGGGAAGAGTTGTAACACCCTTATTTTAATACCATATTTAATTTCTTAATATCTGTGAAATTGTCTCTGATTAACCGGGAAATTAAGAAACTAGCAATTAATCTTAATTTCTCTACATTGAAGGCTAACATATGGAAAAATCTAAATGAATGTGAATTGTTATTTTGAATTTAGAAATACGTCATATATATTAAAATATAATTTTGAAAATTTTTTGAGATTCTTGTGGAAAATGACCAAACTGCTCTCCATTGTCTGCTACAACTATACCTAGTATAGGTTTAACATATAGAAGAAACAAAATGAATATTCTTAGTTCATTTTTAGGTTAGATATTTAATTTTATAATTTTCATAAAAATTTTGGAATTTTTTGAGTTAAAATGAAATTTCTATGAATTTTTAACTCAAAAATACCAAATGAATACTTGAAAATTTGAATTAAATTATTAAAAATTAATTTTAAATTTTAGAAATTATTTTAAATCTATAATTAATATGCTCACAATGTTTCAAAGAAAAATTCATTCAATTGATACAAAAATCAAATTACCAAAGTTTAATCAGAACCGATCGATTCATTTGTAGAGAAAATGAAACGCAAAGACTTGAGTGAGCATAGGTGTGGCATGTTTTCAGTTGCTCTACAAACCAACACCCTCTAATTTTCTCACATGTCATAAAAAGAAAAATCTAAAAAGGAAAAAGTAAAAATTGAGTTTACTTTTGTGCCCCTCTTTCTAGCAACCTACTCCTTCTATAAAAGGTTGTGTTGGGATAGATTTCTCTTCACTTTTCTCCACCCAGCTCTAGCTGAATTGCTCACTCTCTTTCCCTAGCTCCATTTCAAAATTTTTTAAACACTCAAAGCTTCCATTCTCTCCTTCATCAACCCTCCTTCAAGACCACCATCCACCACCACCTTGTTGGAAGTTTCAAGCACTCACCTTCCTCTTCTTCTCCAAAGTTCACGTGAGGTATATGGGGGGGGGGGAGTGGAGTGTTCTTAAATTACTTGTTTTCATATAGATGGATTTTTGGTGGGTTTGGCCCCCCAAACCCTTAGCATTTTGTTCTTCTACTATTTCTATTCCTATTTCCTCTTGTTGTTATTGGCTTCACTTATGTTGTTGTTTTTTTCTTTTTTTAATTTGCTATCCCATTTCATTTTTATGGCTGGAAGTGCTTGTTAAATGTTGCTATTAACATTTTGATGTTGGTTTATGTTGTTACATTGTCATAAAATGGTAAAAGTTTGGTTAGGAACACTAAAATCTATGAACCAAAGTTTGAAGCTTATAAACTTTTCTCAATTTAATAATAAGCAGAAAAAGGGAAGACTTTTCTGAATCTTGGACACTCTTTGAATCCTTGATTAAGGCCTTCCAAAGGGGACTTAAAAGATAGTCACTTTCTTAAGACAAGTTTGAAGCTTTACCCATCAACAAAGGACCCTAGAACAATAAGAACATGAAAGGAACTCTTAAAATTGAACCCAAACTTAGCTGAACACCAAGTGTTGTATATTTTTATCTCTAATAAGTCACAATTTTGGTGAAGAGTGAAGATGATTATTTTAGCTTTTGATGTACCTAATAACCACAAAATTTTGTTTTGACTATTTAAAGTTCACAACTTGGTGAAAAGAGTGATTTTTATGAAGAGGTACTTGAGTTCCAACAAGTTGTTTTAAAATCCTATCTAAACACCAGTCACTGTTTTTGTAATATTTTGAGCTACACTCAATATTTTAAAGTGCTTGCTTTTTTGTTGAAAACTAGACAAAATTCTCTTTGAAATGGGCACAAGAAGCATTTGAAAAAGTTGAAAAACAATGAAGTTACACTTTTTAAAAAATTGGAGTTGCTTTTCTAAAAATGGTAACTAGCAGTGTGCACAAAAAATTGATTTTTGAAAGTTCTATTGGGTGTTAACCAAGACTACTAAAACTACTAGAAAGTAGATTTACTAAGATTTTCAGGGATGTATAGTTGGCTTATATTCATCTTCGTTTTCTATTTTTAATAAATTTTTGAATCCAGAGGTGATCTGTTTTTCTGACAAGTACTGACTTTTTACAACTATAAACTTTGAAAAATCACTATAAATTCTATAGACCTTGGTTTTTGGAGTTATTAGACTTTTTAGAAATGATTTTTAATATAATTTCTAAAAAATGGGCTTCATTGCTGAAAGATTGAGATAAGATGCGAAAGTAGCAAAAGAGGACTACTGGTCCTCTAGTAAGGTCTTTTGACCTTCCTGTTTTGTTATTTTTGTATCTATTTTTGATTGAGATGATCCTTGATGATTTAAAACTAGAGGAAAATACCTTTTCAACAAGTTATGGATCATGTCAAACAAAAATTGTTTGCTCATCGAAATTGAAATTAAAAACCGAGGCTTAAAATTGTTGTCTCTGGAAGTCTTTTCTAAGCCAAAATAAATGACATTTCTCTAGTTTGCAAGATCTCATTTTCCTTAGTGCTTAAAACTAAATGGTGAACCCTTTTATTAAAAGTTAAACATATTTTCCTTAAATAAATATGGCATTATGTTTTTATCTAATTGAAAGAGCCCTCATAAATTATTTTCTTGGTTCAAATTGCAAAATACTTAGTCCAACTAAATTCTTTTTGAATCATGGCTAACTATCAAAGTTAAATTAATAAAAAATAATGATGGCATTAGGACCTTAGGCAATTCAATCCCTAAATGAAAGGTTAATCACACGTTAAATTTTAACTAACTAGTTGACCTCTTTATTAAGCACCAAAGTTTCTATTTAAGTTAAACATTTAAATGATCAATTCGAAATTATTATAGTTAATTTAGAATTTCCACTAGGTGAGTTTAATCCTTAAATTAGGTGCTTAAAGTGATCAAGACAAACCAATATTTGAAGAATATATTGCTAAATTCCCGTTTGTTCTCTTGATTGCTTAAAATTACACTTAGCTTTTACCCCTACATGTTATATTGTGATAAAACTTGACCTCTGCATTAGGAGGCAGAGATATTAAGTAGTTGTATTGGTGCTTAGATGTAGTGAGACCAGAAAAACCTCCATTCGAATTATGAATGTTAAGGACAATGATTAGTAAATAAAGTAGAAGTGATACGAGGGACATGCGATGACGTTACACCCTGCATGGGAAGTTACAGTTGGTACCCTGAGGAATAAAAGGTAGGAACCCACTTGCAAAGGTCTTGGGGATAAGGTGTCGAGTGGTGAAGGTCTCAATGACTAAGGTAGTGCTCTTGTGTCGGGATATTTGCTTGACCAAGCTTGATAACCCTAACAACTATTCAACATTCTAGGATTGGTATGAGAGTATACCTATGAGCGGATAATGAATGTCTTGAGTCGTTGCTCTGTTCCTTGAGGATGATGAGGAATGTACCATGATTGATGATATTGAAAGAGATATATACTCCTAGTCACTACTCGATTCTGTTAAGAACCATTATCAATGAGAAGTATGGATCCATACAATGTCAAGGGTAGTTGCTATAACTTAGACAAACCCTAGGTTCCTTTTTTCTCTATTGTCAACTGTGTTTTATCTGTGTGTGATGGTAGGATGTCTTGCCATCTATGTGAAAGTGATTTTAAGAACAAAATCACCTCACTCCTCTATCTATATCTTCTTGTTATGCATGATTGTTCGTGGTTGGTACTTGAAGATGGTGGCGTCCCTGATTCTACTGAACATGCACATTGACTATGTTGATGCGGGGACATGGATTTACAACGAGACGATAGACTACTTGACATTTAGAGGCTTTGTCACCATTAATTTCTTGTCCCCCATCCTGGGAATGCATATGCTTCCCATGTCCTGAACGTTTCCCATCTCTATCTCATTTTCACCTTCACCGCACTTTGAGTATGTTCCTCTTGCGTCGCTGACACCACCCAAGGACCCTACCATACCTTTTATGGCCCCTTATCTAGACTTCGCTCCGCCTGCCAAGCAGCTGTCTATGGACCTATCTCTTTACACATAGTCCATGCTCGAGCACCCTATGGGATCTCCTATGGTGGTCATGTTGGCTAAACCACCTGAGGGTTCCCTTATGGTGGAATATCAGGTAGGTATGGCCAATGGATAACACTCATCGCCTTCGTTAGCACCATCCAGCACTGGGTCCCCTCAAGGGTTGCCCAACGGACAGGCTCACCACTCAAGTTCAGATGACTCCGAGAGGACATGGACCGACGAGGAGTGACAGTAGGGGTTGGGTTTCTTTTCTTCTTTTTGTATACAGAGACTAGGAGTACATCTGTAGACACTGCTTTGATTTAGGATTTTTTTTTATGTATGTAGTTGGGGAGGGCCAGTGTCTCTTGATGTACTTCTTTTTGATTTCCCTGTATTTACGATTTCAGTTCTCAATGTATTCAGTTTCATTGTACTTTCAAACCTAGATTTATTAAGTTTTGACTTATGATTATATGATATGACTCATTTCCATATCTTTTACTCCCATTTTTCAAATTCTATTTTAATTACAATTTATTTACTTTAAAAAAAAATTGTAAGACGATCGTACGTAATATAAAATGCGAAAAATTTTCTCATATTTTTGTCAACCAAAAATTAAAATAATTAAATAAATAATCAATTAAATGTGGGTTGTATTCAATGTGAATGAGTGTCACACTTGCTGTAAAAGAGGTTTTGAAGTTAAAATTGACAAATATATACTTTACACATACAACATTTAGAACCTCAACAAGTTTTATAGCGCCATTGTCAGGGATTGGACTATAAATTTAGTTCAATTAGGCAACTATTATGAGGCTTTTCTGAATATGTTCATATTGTAAATATTTGACTTGTAGATGTTTGTATTTTTGACTCTTTGCATATATACTCTATTTAGTTGTTGTATAATTATTGATAAAATAGGAATTTGTGTTATTAATTCTTTTCTCTAGTTGTGTATGTGAGGAAAAACCATTGAACTTATCTTTGATCCTAAAATTGAGCGAACAGTTTGTGCAATTCAGAGGCAAATTCGTGAGGAGAAGAGCAAGGTGGTGAAATCTGAGCAAAGTAGTTTGGACAATTACCAAACTTCACCTAGGCAATTTGATGAGATGGGTGAATCGGAAAGGGAGATTATGCTTGGGGATATGCTAATTCTCGCAAGTTGTAGACCACCATGTATTGTTTTACCACCAATCATGGAAGGAAATATGAAATTGCATCCTGCACTCCTAACTCTTATTAAGAACAATGCATTTTTCAAGATGGAATCTAAAGACTCACATCTGTATTTGGAAACATTTTTGGAGATTTGTGACACTGTGAGAACCAATGGTGTGCCTGTAGATGCCATTACGTTGAGGCTATTCTCGTTTTCTCTCAAGGATAAGGCAAGGAATTGGCTTCAATCTTTGTCGAATAGAACCATCATTACTTAGGATGCTATGGAGTAGCAATTCCTCTCCCAATACTTTCCATAGAGCAGGTTCTTCAAAGCAAAGACGAATGTCAAGAATTTCTACCAGAGAGAAAGAGAAGAATTACATGAAGCATGGGATAAATATATTGAGCTGTTGAGGAGATGCCCAAATCATGACTTCAATGAAGCTGAAGAAGTCTTTTATTTCTATCAAGGGTTACGACCACAAAACAAAATGCTCTTGGATGCATTAGCTAGATGAACAATGTACACTAAGAGTCTAGCTGAAACTCAATTTCTAATTAAGTCTATGGTCAAGAACGACAAGTTAATGCAATTTAATAGAAGCACTTCAAGGAAGGGCAAGTTTTTGAGCTGAAGTCTAATGATGCTTTGTTAGCATAAAACAAGCTCATTACCAAGCAATTAAAGACTGTGATAGAGCAATTGCAGTCTTTGTAACTTACTCAAGCTTAAGCATATATTCAGTTAGTCAATGTAGCTCAAGGAATTCAATGTGAAATATGTGGAGGACTGCATGAGTCAGGAAGCTGTGAATGACCATCAACTATACAAGAAGCTAATTATATGGAGAATTTCAAAAAACCAAATCCTCCCCCATATAGTAACTTCTAGTCTGGTTGGAGATTTTCCCCGAACTTTGCTTGGAAGCAAAATGAAAATTCTCGTCAACGACCACTTTTCTAGTAAAGGCCTCCATATCATCAACCTGTAGCCTAGTCGCAAAGTTCATACTAGTAGCCTCAAGGTCAACAGAGAGGGCAGTATGCAAGAGAAGAGCCAACATAAGTTCCAAAAGATGAATTTGATGTGAAGGAAACTTTGAAGCAATTTATGATGACCATACAATCATTCATGAAGAACACAAAAGTGATTTTGAAAAGTTTTAAGCATTAAATGGGTCAGCTCGTTAAGAGCCAAAGTGAACAACTTAAAGGTGGA
The DNA here is from genome assembly GCA_004329165.1 of Spatholobus suberectus. Classification (NCBI taxonomy): domain Eukaryota; kingdom Viridiplantae; phylum Streptophyta; class Magnoliopsida; order Fabales; family Fabaceae; genus Spatholobus; species Spatholobus suberectus. The sequence goes on from CM014736.1 coordinate 40,431,304, forward strand.
TTTCTAACTAACACAGTAGATCCCAAGGAATAGTGCAAGGTAATCTCAGCTAGAAATGGTAAGCAAGTGATGACCAAATAAGAGAGAGAAGATGGTCAATGGAAAAAAAGAAAAAAAGTCAAGTCAAATAGAGTCAAGAAGGGAGAAGGTAGTGAGAATAAGAGTGGAGAAGTCTCAAAAAAAGCAAAACAAGAAAAAAATTCAAAAAGAGAGTGAAAAAGAAAAAGAAATTGAGAGTGAAAAGAAGAAGAGAAAAGAAGAAGAGAAGAAGAACCTCCATCAATTAGAATAAGGAAGGATCCTTTAATTCAAAGAGGACCAAAGGATAATGGGCCAGCATGTTTCAAACTTTCTTATCCACACTTGGGAAAGAACAATGAAAAAGGTATTCAGTTTGAGAAGTTCTTAGAGATTTTGAAAAAGCTCTACATTCAAATCCCATTTGCAGAAGCTTTGGAGCAAATGCCTGTATATGCAAAATTTATGAAGGAACTCTTGACACATAAAAGGAAATTGAGAGGTGATGATGGAGAGACTATCTAGTTCAAGGAAAGTTGCAATGCAATGGAGTTTCATAGGGGTTTGACTCCTAATCTATCTAATCTATGAAGTTTACCATTCCTTGTGCTTTAGGAGATTCCTTGGTATGTAAAGCTTTGTGTGACTTGGGAGCCAGCATCAACTTGATGCCTTATTCTGTGTTTGAGAAATTGAATCAAGGAGAACTAAAACTCACCAGGAGGGCATTGCAAATGGCAAATAGATCTATAAAATATCCCAAGGGAGTTATAGAAGATCTTGTTGTAAAAGTGGATAAATATATGTTTCCAACAGATTTTGTAGTTCTAGACATGGAGAAGGATACTGAATGTCCTCTCATTTTAGGGCAACCATTCTTGGCAACTAGTTATGTGCTTATAAAAGTTGTAAAAGGCCAAATCACTGTAAGGGTAAATGATGAGGAAGTAAATTTCAACATCAAGGATGTAATGAAAGATCCTCTTCATCCTGATGTTTGAAGGCCAATATGGTTGACCAAGTGGCGAAGCATGATGCTGTGTTGAACATTTCTTTCACTCTTCTTAATGAAGCAATAACCATTGGCATTTCTTATGCTGAAGAGGCTGTTAAGGGAGAGTTGGAACAATGTTTAGAGAAGCTAGAGTCTGCAAACTAGAGAAAGATGATTAAAAAGAATGAAAGAATGATGAAGAAAATTGTTGGGGGAAGAATGAAAACATACTTGAGTAGGGTGTGGCAGTTTACTAAGAAGATGATGATCAAAAAGAAAAACATAATAGAGAGGGAAAAAAGGCACTATAAAGCCTTGAATTTGATCGACCCATGAAGCCATACAAGCGTCAAGTTAGTGATGTTAAAAAAAGTGTTGCATGGGTGGCAACCCATGATTTTTAGAAAGCATTTGTAGGTAGGTTTATGGTTCCTGCAATAAAATAAAAAAATGTTTTAAATAAAAGGTTTTGTGGGAAATTATTTTTATGTAGGTGAGCAAGGGAAATGAAGCAAGAAATTAAGTTTGGGGTCAACCCTAATGCAAAGAAGGGAGCAACATGTGTGAAAAGGTAAACGGTGAGTTTTAAGTCTGACATCTAACACTATCCAACATTACACGCTGATGTATAGGAAAACTTTCCCCTTTATTTTCACATGGGTTAGTGTTTGTACTCCATTTGGCATCTTGGATGTCCCTAACTCAAAACTCCCCTAAAATTCTCTAGTTGGTCAGCGTCTACACGCTGACGAACGTCATAGATGTCCTGGTTCTTAAATGTTTAAAAATTTTGCTATGGCTTCAATGTGGCACACACAGTGGGGCATCTAAATATCCCATATTAGATGGAAGTTTGAAAATATTTTCTATCATGAAGCATCTCAAACACAAACTAGTGTCTCATACGTTGGCTAATGAACTTCCAAAGTTGCTTCCTAGGACCCTGTGTTGTAACACTGAGAGGTGTGCAAAATGCAGTGCATATTTGTTCATCTCTAAGGAGATGTAGTGGATCCAATGTCCAAATGTACAGATGTGTTGGGATGTTATGAATTTAATTGTTTCTGAGAGCAATCAACTGACATTGCATTGATTATGAGGTGACGAGTGTCACTCTGATTTAAATTTAGGATAATTCCTAGACACTAGCATTTAGACGCACTAAAGTGTCCAAAATGCATAGTTAGCATAATGTGTTGGTTTTGAATGGGCCTTACTCAGCGTATCACAGGCTAAGGGCGTCTATTACGCCAGGCTTTATAAACATTTTTAGTTATATCTGAATAAGCTAGCGTCCACAATGTAATATAACATGGGACATTGGAATAATTTTTTTAAAATGCCTAGGTACTTTACTCCTATTTTTGTGCAAATAAGGAAAAGAGAAGTACTATTTCCAGTTTTGAAATTGTACTTTTTGTTCTTCGTCTCCTACTTTGAGTTTCTAATTGGCACTCCTACATTTGTTTCCACCTTCATCTCACAATCACTTTCACTTGCAGTTGAGGTAAGTCATGACATCTCAAAAATTTCGTTCTTTGTTTCAAGATGAGTAATACTAAAGTTGATAGTTTGAACTGTGAAGATGGACATTAGGGATGCTTATGATGAGTGTGAACTATTTCTCTTTTCTAGCCTTAGAGAAAATGATTTAACCATGTTTTGCTATTAAAAGTTTGTACCTTTTTGGTTAAAAGTTACATGTTTTGCATTATGAGCTTTGTGAAGAAATAATGGGTTACTATCTTGTTATCATACATTAGTTAGGTTGATCTTTTAGACGATGTTGAGAATGGGATAGTAACAAAATTTGGTGCGTTATTTCAATGGGATTCATGTAGGAACATTTTGATAGTTAAAGGCACCTTTGCTACAAGAGAAGAAGTCAACCATCCATTTGATGGGAACCGCTTTAAGAATTGGCATGCACAAGAGAGATACAACGAGATCAAGGAACATGAAGCCATCATCAAGGATGGAAAGTTTGCCTTTGGTTTGAATGAATAGCCAAAAATTCAAAGGCAGATTACAGAGAGAGGTGAACTTCTTGGCTTATAGGGTGGAGGAAGTTGAAAAGGAATTGCTTTTTGAGTTTTATGCCAACATAGAAGAATCAAACAGAGAGCTTCTTTTCTTTTACAAAAGTAAGGTTTGAGGATGATAGAGGTCTCGGAGGGACTTAGCTACCTTGTTATTTGTCTTTTGGGTTGATTTTGTATTGGGCCTTGTTGGGCTTTTTGTATATCTTTTTATGCACCTAAGTGTTGGTTAATTAGGTGCCAAGTGGACCTTAGTTAATTTTAGTTTCTAGCTTATGTTTTAGTTTTATTTGTATTGGGCCTTTATTAGTTTGATTAGGCCTTTTGTTAGTGATAATATAAATAGGCCTATAGGACATCTTGTAAGAGACTTTTGACATTTGTGAATGTGATTGGCTTTGTGCTAATTGAGTGAGCATTGCTCCTCTTGGTTCTTGCTTAGAACCTTTAGATTCTTATCAAAGAATTCTATTCTTTGTGGCGAATCCTCCTCGACTTATCAATTCTCAGATTGTGGCATCATTCTTATCCTTTCCGCTTTTTCTTTCCTTCAATTTTGGTTTCGATCTTAATACTTTTGGTGCTGAATTTTGCGATCCACTGTAGGGATTCATCAGAGGACGCCAAGTTTAGTTTGATGCAAGAAGACTACAAATAACTTTGGGGCTTCTTAATGTGGCCCATTATGCATTTGCTAATGAAAAGACTCTGTCCTTCTAGGAAGCTTTGTCCATCATTTGTAACCCTACATCACTATCTGCAGCTAGTAGAGATGATAAAGTAGTAATAACTCAGTTGAATCTAGTTGCTCAAGCTTAGGCAAGTTTTAAAAGTGAATCCATCATCCCAACTTCATCTAAGTGGGATATGAACAAAAGGAAGGCAAGATTAGTGGTATTGATCATGGATGGACAACCTATTGATGTGGCTCGTATCATTTTTGAGCAAATTAAGTACATCCATAGCAGTAGGGGAACTTTAGCTTTTCCTATGCTAATAAATAGATTATGCTTGTCTGAAGGAGTCTATTTTCCAGTAGGGCCAAGCCTGTGAATGATATTACTTGGGCATAGATTAATGGAAAGATTCAGCGTTTGCCAATTCAAAGAAGTTGCAGGATAAAATCAATAGCACGAAGCAGGAGAAAATATAAGAAAATTGATATTTTAGATGATGAGGAAGAAACAAAGGATGAAGACTCTGAAAAAAGCTTTGATGATGAAGCAAAGCATTCTGAAGTAAGCATGGAGAAGGAAAGGAAAGGTGAAGGTAAGAAGAAAAAAGGGGCAAAGGATAAAAATAAGGGTGAAGAAGAAAAAGAGGAAAAGGATTGGAAGGAAGGGAGTCAAGAGATAATTGCTGATTCATAAGATAATTCAAGGAACGACCATCCTAAGCAACAAAAATCTTATCCATCTCTTACGTCATCCCCAATTTCTTCTTCATTTCACACTTCACCACAACAAAAAGCCTCTTAATAAACACCACCAAACCTTACCACACCAACTGTTGATCACTCCTTACCAGTATAGTCTCAACCGCAATCAAAGAAACACAAGATGGAAGTTGCATGTTAAACATCTAAGGCTAAAGGACCTTTTAAAAATCTACTATAGGTTATACAAGGTCCTAATGATTGAGTGACTATTATGGAAAATGAGAATTCTAATATTAGAAATGAACTAGTAGTGATGTCAAGATGAATTGGGGAAGAAACAACTACAAGTTCTATGAGCTACAATGACTGAGCTAACTGGTACTTTCCAAAGTAGCCATGTAAAGTTGAAGGAATTGAGGATAAAACTTGCAAAAGATGGTGATGACAATGGGAGAAAAGATTGAAGAATCAGGAGCTCAATTTCCCTTCGTACACTTTCAATTTTTACTTCTTATTTTATTCTATCTTAATACCGGTGGCTTTTACGCCACCAACACAATTTACTTTTCATGTTTTTAATTTCCTTTATGCATGTGGATTTCCTTTAATTTGGTGAATGTTTCATTTTCTATTTTAGGATTAGATTCATTTAGTTTTTAGATAACTTAGTTTTTGTTTTTAAGATTAGTTTAGATAGCCGTAATTAGATTTTAATTAACTCGTTTTTAGGTAGTTGTGAATAAATACTGCAGTATTAACTTTGGTTGATGCAATGGCAACATGACAATAGCCTTTATGAAGCATTGGATAAGAGCCACAATTGACAAGGACATATTCTTATCTTAAGTCTCAAGAAACCTAATTCCCATTTAATTTGATGAATGTGCTTGAATATGAATGGAATTGACTGTTTTGAGTGCGTCCTTAAATCTTCCTTGATCCAATAGGTGCAAGAATTTTTGAAAAATCCAAAAAGATACTTATGAATAATTTGATTGATTCATTTGTAAATGAACTTGTTTTTCTTCAATAGAATCTTGTGGATAAACAAGAATATTGAGGATTGTATAGCTTTACATTAAACTTTGCACAAATAATTTGATTTTGTCAAATAATGAATGTTTCCCACCTTGGGAGTTTTGAGCTTAAATAGTAAAAATTTTCTTCAATTGAGTGCATAATCTCAAGTTTTTCATTTTGCTTAAAAATTTGTTTTAGTTATTTAGTCTTTCTCATTCAAATGAGTTTCCTAATGAAGGAGGCATTCTTTTATTTTAATTAGAGCCAAATAAGCCACCTTTTTAAAAGTATCCCTTAATAGCCAATTTGAGCCTTGAATGACCTATTTTGTTCTTTGGCTAAGCACATCACTCTACCCTCCTTACTTGAAAAATCATGAATACCTTGATTGTCAAGTTGAACCTTAAGCTAAGGGCTTAAGTTTGGGGTTGTTCATTAGGTTTGCTTAGGGATGAAAGTGGCAATAAAAAGAAAAGAAAATAAAAAATAATAACATAAAATAAAATATTTGAGAAATAAAAAGCTTGCCATGTCAAGGTAAGAGGAAAAAGGGTTGAAAGTGGGGTCTTGAAATGATTCTTTGATGGATATGAGGTTAGGTTAAGTTTATGGTTGCAAATGTCAATCATATAGCCTAAATGACCTTGTCATCTACCTTTAACTAAGCTCCATTACAACCAATAAAAGACCTCTTGAAGGAAATTGATTTGATGATTTAGAGTTTTTAAAACTCTAGCAAACATATGGTAGGGAATGAATTTTCTTGAGATTGGAGAGAAACACAAGCCCATACACTTGAGAGATATACATTGTGAGAGAGAAAGCTTTATTATTCTTGTTTGATGAATGATATTGTTTGTTCTTAATGGTCTTGTACAGTTAGAAATCTTCATTTCCTTTTTGTGAATAGATTATTGGAAAATAAAAAAAAGGAAAATTTTGAGAAAACAAATGAATTAATTGAATCATGCACTTGTACATATTGTATTACAATCCCTTTTTGATAAATTGTTTGCTTGAGGACCAGCAAAGTTCTAAGTTTGGGGTTGTGATGAATCCTCATCTTATGATGTTTTAATGCATGATTCACATGTAAAAATCCAAGAAAAAGCTTTATAAAAAGAAAAGTATGTTGAAAAAGACAAAAATAGTTTATTTTCTTTATTTGTAGATAAATTAGCTTAAAAGGAATCTTTCCACAATTTTTGTGGGTAAAAATAAAGCAAAGTCTTGCATCTGGTAGTATAACGTTTGAGATGCTAGATGGTGTCCAACGTCAAGTGAAGCTAAAGAAGAGGCTTTCCACAAGAAACCCAGCGTTGGATGCTAGAAATATATTGGAACCACTGTGTAAGACGTTGGAAGCATTGAAATTCCTCGGGGTAGATTTGTGTCTGAGACACTGCAATGCTTGGAGATGCTAGATCAAACCCCAGAACATCAATTCCACGTGGGAAGAATAACATCCACCACACTGTTTGGCATGTACTAATTGATGCCTGTCCAATTTAAATTGTAGCTTAATGTCCCAGACGCCTAGCTAGCATGGGACGCTGGTGGTATTTTGATGACAGCACGAAATGGATTTGCTGACTTGTTTGGGCCCATTCAACTTCATATAAAAGCCAATGCAAGGGTTGTTTGCGAGAGATGGGACGTTGGAAGATGCTCTTCACCTTCACTCACCCTAATTCTTAGGTTTTTCTCTAATCTTACCATTAGAGCTTCATCCTTTGGAAGAGCAATGTGAAGATCTAATGCATTCACCATCACCCATAGCCATCTCTATCTTGTATCGCTTTTATCTTTCTCGTTTTTTCTTCATTTTAGTATTTTTAGTTTTTAATGAATCTTGTGGGATTCCTTTGTATGGATCTTTCAATTTAGTGCAATTTCTTGTGTTTTCGAATAACTAACTCTATGATTAATACTTTTCCACGGTAACTCACTATTGAAAACGTTGCGATTGCACACATGATGTGGAATCATATACGACTGGTTTGAATTTATGTTTGATTATTGTGTCTTAAGTTAAGTCTAGGAATAGCCCATCATAAGACATGTGTTCTTGAGGATTTTAGTCTTAATGCTTGATTTAAGTTTCAATAAATCATGTGGAAGCAGGGTATTCAGCTTAATTCATAAAGATCTTTACCAAGAAATTAGATCGATCTAGTTTCGAGAGATCCGAACTTCCAAACCATTTTGTTTTGTGTTAAATTAGGGAAAAGTGCTTGGGATAACCACAAGAGGAGTTGAATTGCTAATTATACTTTTCACCAATATAAAATCATTTAGAAACCAAAACATAGTAGTAGATTTAATTTTTGCATTTAAATTTTGTTGGCAATTTGTGGTGTGACAATGCAATATATTGTCTGCCTCATTGATAGTTGAATAGCTGAATTGAAGCATTTTACTCCAGTCCTTGAGAAGAATGATACCCTACTCACCAAATTTTTACTACTTGTTCGACCAGTGCACTTGCTGTAAAAGAAGTTTTGAAATTAAAATTGACAAACATATACTTTACACATATTGCATTTGGAACCTCAACCGTATCTTGTCCCACTGGGCGAACCAATTTTGCTGTCATGTGGAAATTTAGCCAAATGGTTCAACTAAAGCCTCGTAGTGATTCTAAAAAATTCAAACAATTTGTGCCTAGAATGGAAATCTACTTCTCGGTTATGGGTTCCTAAGCTACTCCAAAGAGCACTTAGTGTTGAAAGTGAATGAAAATTGTAAAGTGCTAGAAAATAAAAGTAAAAGACAGTAAAAGTGATACATGCAAGATAAAAATAGATTTGTTTGACTGATTGGGTGTTTGTAGGATCTTAGTACAAAATATATTTAAACCATTAGAATGTCAACTGCCACATTTTCTCTACTAGATAACTGCCAAAAATGTGGCTTGGACTTTAATCAACTAATTTTACATGAATGCAACTAATCTTCCACAAGTTCAACTAATTCTAATAGTATGCTTCGGCTAATACATGCGGGTCCTAACTAATTACAACTAGCCACTCTTTTGTTAATTGCTCACAACTACTTCCCTAGAATATGAGCACTATCTCCACCTTCGCACTACCAATTGTAAAGACCCAGCTTGTTGGGATTAGAATTTGACTAATGTTTATTTAGATTTGTGAAAACAAAACTTTATTCATTTTAAGTTAGTGAAAATACGAGTAAATTTTTTGCATTTGTCGTAAACCTGTGTTATCATTTTACAAAACATGGAACCTATTGTAGGAAAATAATTCACAATAGGGAAAACAAAGAAAAGGTGGTCACATATAGTGACTACGTCCACAAGTACCTAATAGACAATTTCTATATACAAATAGAAATCAGCTTGGTTAACCAGGCAAGTATAAAACATAAATTTAAATACTTAAAGAAATCCTTTAGTTATTCTTTGTTAGTACCTGATAATAGTAGTATAGGGTATTAGGAGAGGGGAAAGCAAAAATCTTAAATATCAAAGAAGAGGTTCCACACATAAACAAGTACAATAATTAAAGTAGTAGGTTTACAGATCCAAAAAGTGCAAGTTAAAGATAAAAGTTACAATTATCCAATGAAACTAGTAATCCTATCCTAATAACCAACAACAGAAACATAGCCTAATGACACCGTTGGCCTACCTAGACTTGCATGATGGAAAATGCTAAGGTCATTAACATCCGGGGAACCATTAAAGGATTCCCCATCACTTTTACCACCATCCTTATTAGCTCTTATATGAGCTACAATCTTAGCAGTGTCTCTAGAGGCTCCTCAAGGACTAGCAATCCTAGAGTAAGTAGACCTACAGGGAATGATAGACTTCCTAATAGTCATTCTAATCTTAGCTCCCCTAGGTCTAAGGTTTGGGAGTACTTAAGTTTCCTAGGGAATAAGACCCGTCACTGGTGCAATCATGATAGTGGTAACAGTAGGAGGCAATACTACACTGTGACTACCGACTAGGGCCTTAAATTGATACTCACTATGGTTATCAAACATCGGGGAAACATCCCCTCTACTACTGGTGAAACAATCCTAGATACAATACTACCCATGGCTTCCTTCCTAGTGACGACCCCACTAAATTAATATATCCTTGTCAGCAACTCCATCTTCTTTCTCTTCATGTTCTACTTCCTTTCTATCTTCTAGGGTGTTCCAGAGGAGATGTCGCCCATCATCCACCTGCTTGGTGACAAGCAGGGCCACAGCCAAGAAACAAAAACAAAAGGGGGGGGGGGGGGTGAGATACACACATACAGAAAAGATAGCAAGGAAACATTCACAATAAGCTCAAGGGGTATGCCACCTTCATTAGCAGTGAACCATACATATGCATAAGCACAAAATAACCTGGGCAACACTAGCATTACAATCAAACCATTCATAATTTAGAAATTCTCAATAGAGGAATATAACATGCAAGCAATTACATAGTTCCTTAGTCTAATCACCTATCAATTTAGTTCAGGAAAATATAGCATCATTATATCACATTGCATAGCAAGTTCAAGCCACAGTCATTTAACAATTAGACAATCAGACAAACAATATAAGCATCATGGGCACAATCAAGTTTCATAGGGTTAGTTATTCAAAATACATGCAATGTATGATGACTAGCTATCCAGTCAATCACTAAATCTTTAGTTTAGTGCACATGATGCATGAGGGTACTTGTATTCAATTATTATGGTGTCGTGAACCCCGTAACAGGCAATTATGCGAAATTTATACGAAGCTATTTCACCCTATGGGTGTTTGAGAAGATCCAGTCAGTGTGTGCACAATATAGTAGTCCTTATGGGATGGCAAACCTATGTACGAGACTATTTTGCCTTTTGGGCTTAAGAATCCATATAGGATTAAAGCTCCCCGAAGGATAGCAGTGATCCATAGATGCCATGATGCATGATGAATTATTAAGTCTTTCCCCTTATCAGATGCCAAGATAAAAGGAGCGGCAATGGATGTTATAAAAAAAAACCCATGAACCTTTTTAGAATCATTTTTCCTTGACCCCCAAAAACAATTACACTTTGTAAATTCATTTTTAGACATAAAAGACTCCAAAAGTCACTAGATCGCCATCGGTAATTCAAGAATGGTTTCAATTTAAAACTCATTTTGGAGGTAAATTCCATATAACACAAGTGTCTCAAAGTATGTAAGGGACATCCAATCTTTGCTCATAAGTCTAGACATTGACCTTATTAAAAAGGGTACTTTATGAAATGTAAATCAAAATCAAATTGAGTTTAAATAAGAAGTATTAGGGATGAGTTTTGAAACGATCAGGTTGGGGGAGGACAATATCCAAATGAACCCAAATACAATATTTTTGGCTAAATTTTAGAAAAAGGGCTTTCTCAAAGAACCTGTAAGACTTGACTTTTTATAATCTGTGAATAAGTGTTTGATAATCTAAAATGATAAATTAAATTTAAATTCAGTTTACGTAATATTCAAAATTGTTTGCTTGCTATGTAAATTTTTGAAGAATTTTCTACCAAAGTTGAGTTTATTCATATTTTAGTAGTGCAGAGGTACATTGAGAAGACTAGGAGTATAAAATTTGTAGCATGTCGATCCTTGATTAAGTAGAGAATAATTAAAAAGAGGAATTAAATTGAATTTTTAGTGAAAAATAAATAATTAAAATACTGTTTGTCCTTGTTTAAATTTCTGCAAAGATTCTTATGGAAATTTAGACTGCATACCTTCAATAGGGATTTATCTGCATAGATTGGTAAGCAATATGGGATCATAGAATTTAATCTTAATTAATTTTAAAAAAAATAATTATGGTTAGATTCTACTTAGTTTGATAGATTTCCTTATTAAAAGATTTAGAACACAGGTGGGTTTTATTATATTTCTACCCAGGACTGATTATCGAGAAACCTATCAAATAAAAAGAAATGACTGTCTGACTACTATAGAGACAGATCAATAACACCTTAAGATATTTTAGTGAGTCATAAAATCATTAATATTCTAATTCCAATTAAAATCTTAATTGGTTTGAATGTCGAAAAACCCTAAACCTTATTCGATAAATTCCATTATTTGACCTTGTTGTCTCCGTCAATTTAGGAAATTAAAAATTTCTACTACCTAACCTTGTACTACTCGTCCCAACCTAACTAAACCAAGTAATCAATTGATTTTCCTAAGCTAACCAATTAATTTCATCCTAACTAACTATGAAATCCCTAAGTACCCTAAGTGTACTAAAACCATTTCCACCCCTTGTTTTTACTCTAAATAGTCGTCCAAGATCAACTTTTTGGAGAACCTTGATTAAATTTTTCTAATTGCCCAAAATCCATTAATTTTTTCATTTACCATGTTAACCTTCCACTTGTTACTTAAGTTAAGACTTAGTTTAAATTTAAAAACCATTTCCTCCTCCTTTATAAGCTTTAGGCCGTGGACTTTAGAGCCTCCCCCACTCTCAATTGCAAAAAATTTCTAAGTGTTAAAAGTGTGTGAAGATAGAAAGTTCTAAGGCTAGAGTCTTGGTAAGTCTCCACCATCCTTCATTCTTTCTTCTTCTTTGTTTTCTTCTTCTATTTTCTTCTAAGATCCTTGAGTTTCAAAACTGTTTTCCTCATTTGCTTTGGCTTAAGATCTAACCTTAGTTGTTTTGGTGTCTTGGATGATCTATTCATGATCATTGTTAAGGCTTGTTCAAACCAAAGTTCAAGGAGAACCATCCATCTTATCATTTTCTTCTTAAGAGCTCCATTTTGCTAAAACTTTGGAGGTAAGGAAAGCTATCCTTTTATGTGTGTTCTTATTGTGATGCTATAGTTTGTGTGGTTGATGCTTTAAAATTTTTGGTGTGTTTAAAAGTTGATGACTTATGAAAAGAAATGATTTTGTGAAGATTTGCTTGTTGTTCATGTTAGCTATTTCATTTTTCAACACTAACATCTCTCATTCTTTTTGTTATAACTTGAGTTGTGGTTAAAATTTTTGAGTGCTTGTTTTTTTGTTTGAAACTAGACAAAGTTTTCTTCACAATGGAGTGAAGAAACACATGAAAATGTTAAGAAACAAAAACATTATGCCTTTTGAAGTTTGTGTTTGCTTTCTAAAAATGTTGAACTAACACCATGCACTTAAACATGGTTCTAGAATTTTTTGTTGGGTGTTTGATAAAACTATTTAAATGAATAAAAACTAGATTTAATAACATTTTTGTACTTATATGGTTTGACTATACTTATTTAGGTTTACTATTTTTACCTATTTTTGGAAGTTGATGGTTGTACACTGTTTTTAACTAAAAGTGTTTTTGGAAACTATGAACTTTTGAAAAACATAATAAATTATTTAGACCTTTGTTTTTGATGATCTTAGTCAGTTTGAAAATATTTTTAAGTTTAATTTTTGAAAATAAATTGTTTTTCTGCTAAATATTATAAGTTGGATGTGAAAATACTAAGGCAATTTAGCTAGCCTTTGAGTGGAGTAAGCTAACCTTACTATTTTTTATTTTTGTATCTTTTTGTAGATTTTTGCTTGAGGTGATCTTGGATGATTTAGAAAATAGACAAAATTTTGTTTTTAATGAGCTATAGATCATGTTTAGCAAAAATCATTTGCCTATTCAAATTTAATTTCAAAAAATGAGGCTTAAATCTAGAAGGTTTCTAGAATCCGTTTTGACCTAAAATTTTAAAACTTTTTTTCTAGTTTTATAAAATGTTATGTTTTGAAGTTGAAACCTATTGTGGATATTTTTATATGAAAGCTAAGTATGTTTTTCTAAGAAACATATCTTTTATGTTTTTTTAAAATTTTAAAAGTATTTTAATGATTTTATTTTAAAGAATAACCCTACATGTTATAAAGATCAAGCTTTTGAAAAAACCTATAACCTAAGTTTTAAAATAGTAATTTCAATTTGAAAATCTTTATATAAATTAAATTTTAAATAGAATTTATAATTTTATAAATGTTATATAAAATTTGAAATAAGTTTATGAAATAGAAATTTATAAGGGTTTCATAATAATCTTTGCTCATGGCATGGTGTGGTTAATGTATATGCTTGATGGCATGTTGGAAAGTTTTAAAATGGTGATGTGAAACTTATCATGGTGATGAGTAATTGTTGATATGAATGCCATCATTGTCTACTTATGATAAAATTGGTTGTCATGCATGCATGCATGCATTGTGTTGTGAGCAATTTGACATTGAATGCGTCAAGGGAATTATCGGGTGCCCGTCGGGTGTGAAAGCTTGAGGACTATAGATGGTGCAATTTCACAGGAGACCGAGATCTTGCATTCCCTTATGTCGTGGTGTGAGGTACCCCCATATGGAAATCTTGATAGTAACACTGGTTCCTATGATCAATAACTAGTATTTCCTAAATGGTTCTTGGCACGTGCCACCTAATAACCCTAGAAGGGTTTATGTGTTGATTATACCATGATTAAGGAATATTTGGACTGGTTACTCAATTAGTTTTCCACGGAAAGTCTAGGATCATTGTTTGCATGTACATTATTAATTGAATTATAATTACAAATGACAAATGTGATTAAATTGTGGTATTATGCTCACATTCTATGATTGAATGTATGTCTAACTGTATATTTAGAGATTGTATGTTCTATTTTGTTATGATTGTTCTCTTTTGGGTAGTTTATCCTTGCCTATGTGTCATTGTGTATGTATAACTATGATGATTGCGATGATCCTTTGTCATGAGAGCAAATGGGCGAAGTTCCACCTAAACCACTAGTTCTCTTCCGACTTCTAGGAGTGCACATCTGTAGCGAAGGATGTTGCCTGTTGGTCCTCACCACAATAGACAGGCAACATCACAAAGGGATAATCTTCGTTTATATGTCAAACCTACATACACCCGCAGAGCTTGGAAGAGTAACAGTCTAATCCTTCAGACAACCCTTCAGTTTCTTCGATTTAGCATCACCGAATGCCCTTAGAGGTGAGAGGCCTTCTTATATGGAGATATTGGATGTGACTCGTGCAGTTCCTCATGCCATGTTTCTGGAGCCCTAGTTTTGTGGGGATAAGATCCAAAGTAGATCAATCCTCTTTAGTTATGTAAATCAGTCTTCATGACCAACTTAGGAAGTGTCTATATGTATTATCCTCCTCCCTTTTTCTCTAATTGTATTTACAGTTTAGCCATATGTACTAACACACACACACACGCCCCTAACGTTAGAGTATTTTGATTCCTTGTGTACGAGTTAGTGTGTGTTTTGTTTATACATGTCAGTGTTGATGTTTCTATGAGTATGAGACTTCAGTGGTGTAGACCTTATGTATATCATATATTAGCACTAGTAGATAAAAAAGTATATGAAGTTGCAAAAAAACAAAATTCTTACTCATTTTCATAATCGAATTAAAATTGAATCCTGATTATATTGGTCAAGTTTTCCTGTGACAAAGTTGGGTTGTTACAAAACCAATTTAGAACCCATATGATCATTTTAGAAGATATAGCCACAGTGGCATTAAGATCCAATCAGGAATCAATTTAGTATAGACCCTTAGAAATTAGTACCATCTCCTTTATCATCCTGGGTAGTTTCAAAGCATTGCTCTCTATTACGTAGTTGGAGTGAAACCAACTAGCACAGGCACAATTTGGTGTCTCTAACATATCACCATTATAGGAAAAGTACTACAACATTAAAGATCCAAGTAACCAATCATAGTCCAGAGCATTCATATCAAATTCTCTAACATTCAAAGTATGTTGTAGCTATAACACCCCTACCTTTATCTATAACTATTTTTCTAATTACTTGTGATTTTATTTTTGAGAAATTGAGAAGGAATATCAAAATTCTATTTTTTATGGTTATGATCATAATTTCGAGAACTAGTCAATTGTGATTTTTAATATTTTTTCCGAATCAGAGTTTGGAGAAAAAAAGTGACAATTATGTCCTAATTTCTCAACAAAAAAAGCTAACATGTGAAAAGGCTTCAAATGATAGTAAAATATCATTCTGATCCTAGAAACATATTATATATACTAAAATATAATTTTGAGAATTTTCTTGAAATTTTCTGAAATTCTTGTAAAAATGACCAAAATGTCCCTAATTAACTATTAAGTCAAACCAGTATTGGTTTGACATCCAGAAATAGTGAAAACCTCATTATTAGTTTATTTTTAGGTGGAAAACTTAATTTTATAATTTTCAAAAAAAAATTAGAATTTATTGAGATAAATGAATTTAATATGAATTTAAAACTCAATGCTACTAATTAATTAATTAAAATTTGAAAAAAATTATAAAAAATAATCTTAAATATAAAATAATATGTGTATCAAGTTTCACACAAAAATTCATTAATTTGATATTAAAATTAAATTACGAAAATTTAGCAATAATGGTCTAATTAACTAATAAGATAAAAGTCGAATGAGAAACCTTTGCTAGGAAATGTAGAAAAATCTCTGCAAGCCAAGGACTAAACTAAATTGACATAATAAACACATGTTTCTAAAGGGTGACATCACCCTAGATGATGTCATTCACATGACATCATCCAAGTGTCACTTCACCTTTATTTTCTTTTATAAATACCCTTCAAATTTTGTGAAGCCCACACACACACTTCTCCTTGTTCCTGTTGTGAGCCTCCTCTCCCTCATCCATTCTCTTACAAAAATTTTTATCACACAAAAAACTCCATCCATCACCACCAACGGAGCCACCATCACTAACCTTGGAAGCCACCATCCCCACCTTCCTTCCTCTTTCTCTTCATCAACCCCTGTGAGGTAATGGAGAGAGTGGGGTAGTTCTCTTGTTTTATCATTTTCACATTAATGGTGGGTGGGTTTTTTTGCCCCAAAACCCATTAGTCATTTTAATCTTGAGTCTTATATATATGTGGTTGTATTATTGGCTGAGGTTCAAATCTAACACTTGTGGTTGTTTTGCTCATAACTCGAGTTGTACTTATTGTTTTTGAGTACTTTTTTTTGTGTGAAACTAGAAATTTTTTTATTCATAATGGACTCAAGAATTACTTGAAAAAGTTAAGAAACGATAAAGTTATGCCTGTTAAAAGTTAGGATTGTTGTCTGAAAATGTTGATTTGGCAGCATGTGTTTAAACGTAATTATGAAATTTTCTGTTTGGTTTTAGGTAAAATCTTTGAATGACTAGAAACTACATTTGATAAGCTTTCGTGGATATATAATATGCCTATATCTGTGGTCGTTTACTATTTTTAATAAATTTTGAAAATTGTTAGCCATGCAATGATTCTGGCCAAAATCATTTTCTAAAACTACCATCTTTCAAAAATCACTATAAATTGTATAAACTTTTGTTTTTAATGAGCTTCGTCAACTTGGAAAGCTTATTAAATTTTCTTTTGAAAAAAATTTAACTTTGCTACTAAATGTTCTAAGGTAGTGTTTAGCCCAGCTTTTCTTAAGCTTTTTTACTCCTTTCAAGGAGAAGTTAGACCAAACGCTTATTCACAAAAGCTCTTAAAATAAAAAGGAGCTTATTTTTATAAAAGAAAAGATAAAAAGAAAAGGAGTTTAAAAATAACCTCCTTTGAGTAACTTATCTACAACTTTTCGCTAGCTTATGTACAAATTACCGTATTTGATTCTCAATTGTACCCTTTTTTTGTGTTTGTTTTTTTAAAATTTGGATAAAAAAAACAATAACGTATTTGACCATTAATGTCATATTATAACGATCCTATATATATATATATATATATATATATATATATATATTTGCAAGTAAAAATAAAAATAAAAATTTATTAACTAAAGTAATTTTTGATATTTTAAAAATTATTGTTTTAAATATTTGTATTTTAATATTTTTTATTTTCATTATTGTTAAATAATTTTATGTAAATTAAATTAATTTTATACGATATTTTTTATTTTATAAATATGCTTTTTTACAAGACAAGATAACTAGTTTTCAATAAAAATAAATCTTTTAAAATTTTTACGAAATAACTTTTAATTTAAAAGGAGTTTTTAAGTTAAAAAAAAAAAGATGACAAATAACATCTACTTTTTATTTTAAGTTTTATTTTTAACCTTAACTTAAAAGTAACTTTTAAGTAAAAAACAAGTTGGGCCAAACATACCCTAAGACAAACGAGAAAAAGCTAAAAACAATTTGCTAATGATCTAATGGTTCTATCTGACCTCACTGATTTGTTTTTTTCCATCTTTTTTTGTAGATTTTTGTTTAATGTGATCCCAAATGTTTTAAAAAATAGACAAAATTATATTTCCAACAAGCTATTGATTTCATTTTATAAAAATCACTTAGTTGTTCAAACTTGAGGATCAAATCGAGCCATTAAATCTGGAAAAAGAAAGAATTAATGCTTGATATTTTAAAACAAAGCTTTCAACCTTTTTCATTAAAAATTTTATTGGCTCCAAATTAGTTTCTAAATTTATCTAAATAATTTCTCCAAAAATGATTAATCAACGTGTTAGTAAAATTTTAGCAACCATTAATTTTAAATCCTATTCTAATACCTAAAGTTTAGTAGAAGTTTTGGTAAATCATAAGCTTAGAATAATTCTAATGGATAACCAATGTTTTAAAATAAAGTTTAGAACTTTAATTCCTCTAAGTATGCAATTCAGTTTTTATAAGTTATAAGATTAATTAAATTTAAGTTTTAATTTTCTAATTAATTAGTTTAATCCTTTATTAAGCACCTAAGACCTATAGTTTAAAAGTGAAATTGCTAATTAATCATCTCAAGTAACTTGGTTTTGATAAAGTATCCAACCTTAAAATTCTTCTAAGTAACTTTAGCCTTTAAATTAGGTACTTAAGCTAATTAGATAAAATTTGATTAGTAAGTACCTTGCTAATTTCTTTTAGACTATGATTACCTTGATATTTAATTACATGCTTTCTAAATAGTTTACATTTAAATTGTTCAATTATGTTAGATATTTATATATGGATGTATAACCTCTAAATTATTATACTGTCATGAGAATAGAGACTAAGTCTCTACATAGTAAAGCAGAGACATTGAGAATGAAGAGTACTGGTACTCAAACTTGCTGAGACCAGGGAAAGCTCTGCTCAAAGATAAGTCTATCAATAATGAACTATTAGTTAGATGAGCAATAGGCTGCGAAGGACATGCAGTTAACATGAAACCCTGTAAGGGAAAGTCACAGTTTGGTATGCTAAGGAATGGAGAGCAAGGACCCATTACTAGAGGTCTTGGAGGTATAGTATCAAGTGGTGGAAGTCCCAATGGGTAGGACAGTGCCCTTGAGCTGGGATGATCACCCAACCTAGCTTGATAACCCCGACAACTGTCAAGCATTATAGGATTAGTACGAGAGTATACCTCTATATTGGACTATGGATGTCCTATTGCTTGTTTCCTCGATGATGAGGATTGTACCATGTTGATGATGTTGAAAGAAGTATGTGTATTTCCAATCACTTCCTAGTTCTGGTGTGATGCCTTACTCATCAATGGGGAGTATGGATCCATACATAGTAAAGGGTAGAGTATATAACTTAGATAAAAACCCTAGGTTCATTTCTTATGATTGTCAATTGTGTTTTATCTTGTGTTTGATGGTAGGATTTTCGAAACAGATCACCTCACTCCTCTATCTTTTCTTTTTATGTATGTCATTTACCAATGGATACGCAAAGATGGCAGTGATCCCCAATGACCGCACCCCTTATATTGCTCAAGATGATTTAGAGATTACCGAGACAAATGAGGAGTTATAGGACCAGGGAGCCTGTTTTCTTTTTGGTTGCATACAGGATGGGATAGGTAGTAGACATTGCTCTAATTTAGGACTATTTTTGTTGTATATAGTGGGGTAAGTAGTGTCTCTTGCTGTGTACTTTGAATATTTTCTTGTATCCCGTTGACTTTCTATGTATTCAACTTTTATGTATTTAGTAGTAACAATGATGTACTTAGAACTTATTATATAGACTATATTATTTTATTTTTTACTCTCCTTTCTAAATTCTATTTTAGACTATGTTTTTCTATTTTAAAAAGCAACATATGCAAATCAAATGTAAATAAATGGAAAAAATTTACTTGCATTTTCATCAATTGAGTAATAATAACTAATTAAATAAATAAATAAGTACAAGTTGTGTCCAATGTGAACGGGTGTCATAGTAGCAATTAATTCATCATGACTAACATATATGACAAATATACATTTAGCAATGCCTTTACACATACACAATCTATCACTTGTAGTGCAAACAAAACATTTTAAGTTAGCATCTATTCATACAAGGCATGAACCATATATAGTGTATACCAAGGTATCACAAGAAAGGAATTACTAACAACATACAAGTCATATACAAGCATTTGAACACCAAGACAACAAGTTGCTGCAATTGATTTAATATAAAGGGTTTTCCTTAACTCTAATAGGACAACTCACACGAATTAAATGAGTATAGAATAGGTGCTGTCCAGAAAATTCAGCAAGTGTACTCAACATGGTTTAAGATTTCTAACTTTTCATTGTCTTAAGCAAGGCTTAACACATGGCCATGGACACATTTAGACCCTTCTGAAGTGTGTGGACACAGGGGAATCAATCCCATAAAAGGTTTGGTACCATATCCTTCTCAAATGGAATTAAACAGACCACACGCACAAATTCGCCCTTTGCCAAAACAAGCGGAACCTATCTTGCCAAAATATTCAACAAATATTCTTGGAACCAGAGAAAAATACGAGATCACTTGGGTTTAAAGGAAAACTACAGGACCACCAAAAATCAGGGGTTGGTTCCTTAAGGGTTGATTACACGAGAACCAAAAAAATAGGGAAACATGAACATAATTCACGTCGTGTTTCTTGACCATAAAGTGTAGCCTATGAACAACTCAATGAGTCACTCCACCTTATAGCTTTATAGCACTTCGTGAGTTCATTTTGAATCCTCGAGGCTCAAACTCAAACATGCAATACAATGAACCAACAAGTATACATTTCCATAGTTCATCAAACATAGCATAGAATACATGAAGGCATAAAACCTAAATTAACCAACTCGGAGCTATAAGTCGTTGGGAGCGAGGTGCTAATTCTACTTGTATACCACATGTGGATTATCTCACTACCCCCTTTACCTCAGGTGGTGAGGAGTCCTCTGGTCATAATTCGGTTCTTGCCTGCATATCTCACTCTTTTGCATTCCGATCTTGCGATCAATGTCATTTCCTCCTTGATTATCAAATTGAAGATCAGGACCTGCCAAACAAAGCTTGTGAAGTGTAGATCACAAAAATGCAATTACATGTGGTGTATTGACTCTATTCCTGACATTTATTAAATTTATTTTTGTTGTTTGATTTTATTTAAGAAATATAATTTATTTTATTAAAAATGAAGGGTAGAATTTTTTTTTTCCTCTTTATTAAACTTTATTACATTAACGTGTAAAGCTAATTAAATTATTTCTTTATATTAATAACAAGATAAAATAACATACATCATAATTCCATTCATATACTTAGTGTTAGTAAAAAACATATATCATTGTTATCAATATGACAATAAACGTTCGGGGTATACAAATTATATCTATAATTATATCTTGAATATACTAAGACCTTCCCTAAACTAGAGCGGTAACACTACCAATTACTTATACATTTTTCTCACCTATTATAAACTACAAATACGTCTATACTAAGTAGCCATGAACGTCTCTAAGTTGTCTTCCTCTGTGTCCTCTCTGTCCTTAGTATCGACATCTTCTTCCTTTATCTACTACCAGATACGACATTGCACCATACACATTTATACATACAAAAGAAAAGAAGCAAGAAGTGAGGTTTCGCAAAGCCTCATTCATTGTCTTTAATAGGTTTAAAACCTAAACATACAAGTATCAAACAATCAAACACAGAGCAAACCTAGGGTTTGACCTATATTATCATGACTCAACCACAAACCTTTACTAGACGCATAGATCCATACCAATCTCTAATGATTCACCTTAACCAACAAAAATTATTGGGAAGTGATTGGGAGCTCGTATAACCCCTCATAAGGTACAGACGTCCATACTGTAATCATTATCCTCGAGGAAAGGGCTTTCAGCCCATCAGGGGTATGCACTCTACCAAACCTAGTGATGCTAAACAAGTGTCAAGATTACCACGTCAGTTTATGTGATTTGTCCCAGCTTACGGGCACTAACTTGACCTTGGAACGTTCACAACTCAGTACCTTTACCCTCAAGACCTGAACAATGGTCCTTGTCTTTTATCCCACAGTGTACCAAACTATAACTTCCTAAACACAAACACTCATGCTTCCCAGCATGGTCCTAACTCAAAAAAAGGTTTCCTGTGACTTGTTTTCAAGGTTTCATGACATATCCAGTAGAGTTTCAAAATTATTCTCATAGAAACATACTCATCAATCACAATGATAATGACTTGAAAATAATTACAGGATCTAATTGGGCATAATAACATTTCAACGATTAAAATTTTATGCACATAATTTAAGACAGACATAATTTAAGTGTAGTTTCTCAATTTAATTTGTTGGATTTATCCTTCTCCTTTTCTAATTTTCCAACAAAATTAAAACTCTCCTACCATAACTATAGTTGGTATTATATAATAATTTTATAAATTAAGTATTGAGAGTAATTCTTTTCTAATGTGAAAGGTTAGGCTATGCTACAACCACAGAACATACTAAGAATCTTTTCACTTATTTCTTTTTAAATTCATAACATTATAATCTAATACAATTATCTTATTTACAATCAAAAAAATATTCCATTTTTCCTCCTTGATGGTTAGAAAAACATATATATATATATATATGCATTTTTTAATTTGTTTAATAAAAACATTTATACTTCTTTAGGCTTAGTAAAATAATTATTGCCAACCCATTTTAACTCTACTACTTTATAAAAACTTCACATTTTCCAATCATTAAATACAAGTTGCCAAAAGTAATAGTTATATAGGTGATTTTTACAAAACTTTTTAGCACATTAGAGTAGTATTAATTGATTGCCAAGGTATTAGAGCCATTATAAAAATATATTTTATTTTTTTCTAATTTTCTTACAAAGGGTGAGAGCCCATATGCAAAAGAATAAAATCTTTGAAAGTTCCTTTTTTTAGCCATTTTTACCAAAATCTTGATTATTTATTTTGGTTGTTAACTAATTAAATTTAGTAGTAAAAAAAAATTCCTTCTTAATCTTATTTAATCCTAATGGGCTAAATGCCCTCTAACAAAATCCCAAGTTCATGATCATGCCTATTCTCATACTACTAATTTTTTTTTAATTCTAGACATTTAATAAAAAAAAAAATCACCTTTTGTTTTAAGAAATAAAAGTGGGCTGAGGGCCGGATTTCTTGCAATAAGAAAAAAAAAACTTGTTCCTTTTCTATTTTAAATTCTATCACTTACCAATTAAATTTATTTTTATGTCCTCAATATTAACTGATTGAACTTAAAAAAAATATATGTTCCTTCTTGTTCCAAAAAAAATTAAAATTAGTGGGTTGACCCTAACAACAAAACGAGCCTATTAAAATATTTGAATACAGACTAACTTATTAATCAACTTAACATCTAATTATTATTTAATCAGTAATAAACAAAAAAAAACAAAAATTTTAGCTTAACAATAAGTAGTGTCATAAATTCATATAATAAAATTTAAAGTAATATGACATGGTAATAAGATAAACAACATGACAATAAAAGTAGATACTAAGGCATAATGGAATAATTAAGTAAATTTAAGCATAATTAATAATAAAGAAATGTAAAATAGAAATTAGGGTTATAAATTGACATAATAAAAATTAAAGCATCATAATAAGATAAATAGTAAGACAATAAAAGAAAATTGCAAGACAATAAAAGTAAATGACAAACAAATAAAAGATTAATAATGGAATTAACTTAACAATAAGGATTAGGGGAGAATCCAACCCAAAACCCATTAAGAAATGATATAGAAGCTTAACCCCACTCCCCCCTTTACCTTAATTAGTGGTTAAGTTGGTAGTGTTGGTGAAGCTTGAGAGGTAGGAGAAGAGGTTAAAATGTAAAGCTAAGTAATTTTGGGTTTAATGGTATTTTAATAGTGTTTTAATGGTGGATTTATGGCGAGAATAAATTTTTCAAGAGTTTTGTTTAGGTGGAGGGGACTCTCAACAGTATATCAACAGAAGGGGGAGGAAATTTGTGAGGGAAAGTTGAACATTGAAGTGGTTGGAGGGATTTTATTTATAATACAAAATTAATTTAATTTAGGTTTAAATTTTGTACTTGTAATTATTAAAATAAGTATTTTTGAAGTACTTTCTCCATGTGTTGGCTAAAATTGGCATGAAACTCAAGCAGCCAAGCAGTAAAAAATTTTTTTTTTATATTATATAATTATTAAGTGACAAAATAATTAAATAATGTTTTATTGTAGGAAAAATTGGAGTGGGTTTTTGGTGTGGGTTTGGGCAAATTGAGCTGCACCATGTCCAAGGGTGTATTTTTGTGAGTCTCCAAAAAATTTTTTTAGAATTTTCCCATTTATATATTAATTATAATAATTATTTTACTTAAAAAGCTAATTAATTAATTAATAAATCAAGTTTTTTACTAAATAATTAGAATTTTTGGGTTTTACAATATTTTTTCCTCAAAATAAAATTTTTACAATTAAAATATACTTAGCATAAAATTTTCAAAATATTTTGAGACAAAAAAGCCTTTGGTTAGCTTCCCAATTAACAAGGAGCATTTTAGTAATTTTACAAAAATTGTCTCAATAAATTTCTAAAAAATTTTCAAAATTATTATTAATTATTCTAAGCATATTGCTGACTTAAAAACAAATTTTAATCACTCCTAACTATTTTTACAAATTTATCTTATTATTTGGCTTTTTAGGGATGAAATGGTCATTTTATCATTTCCTGGGTTCCGGTTCAGAAAAATTATTAAAAAACTAAATTGGATAGTACTCACTAATACAAATGTAATCGTGAGAATCTCATTTTTGAGATTCCTATTCGGTTCTCTAGAATAAAATACAGAATAAATAGAAAAACAATTAAAATAAGAAAAAGTAAGGATGTGACAAAGTGTGCAAAACTCACCAAAAAGAAAGAAAGAAAGGGAGAGGTTTTGCGATGTCGACCCATTGTGGGTTTGTACTCTACGAGACAGCTACTCCGACACGATTCGGGCTTTGTAAGCGAGCCTAAGGCACTTCCCTTGACTTGGTTTAAGCTCGATTTCAAAGAGGAGGGGCAGAAACCGACATGCAAGGGGGTTTGTGGGTGTTGCTCGTGTAGGAAATGGTGGGGGCTTGTGGTGGTCTTGGTGGAGGCTGTGGGATGGAGAAATAGAATTGAGGTGGAGGAAAGGAGGGGGAGGAGACCTCGTGGTGGTTGGTGATGGTGGGGGTGAGCTCGTGGGTGGCCTTGTGGGAGAAGGAGGAGGACATGGTGGTTGTGGAGGTGGAACGTGAGGGAGAGCTAGAAGGAGGGTTTCCCATGGTGGTGGCGTGGTATATGGAGGGTTTGGGAGGGGGAGACTAGAGTTAATGGGGTGGGGGGATGGCTTTGCAAGGAGAAAGAAATGAGGAGTGGGGGGCTCACATAAGGAGAAAAATGGGAGAGGGGGATTTCACTTATATATACATAGAGGGAGGGGTTGTATAAGTGTTTGTAGACTTCTAAATATGTATATATGTTGGTGTTGAGTTTATATGGGTTTAAGTTCACAAGGTATTTAGTTTATAGGTATTGGTCCTGTAATAAGGGTGAGTGGGTTTTAAAGGATCTAAAGAGATTAATAATTTAATCTCATGGTAGCTAGTCACTTCCAGTCACAAGTGCTGGCACTAGAAGATGAAGTAACTTAGACAGCACTTCTTTAGGGAAGTGCAACTGTGACTCTTAGACAGTGCTTGCTTAAAGAAGCGTTGTCTAATTGTGGATAAAAAATTAGCCACAACTATTAACATCGTTTCAGGAAAAACAGCCGTTGAAAATGAATCCATCGCTCATATATCTCAATAACCTAATTGCTCTCTCAAACCATCCCCGTCAACCTAATATAATGCCCTTTTAATTCGCACTCTGATACCCCCTCACACCCTCTTCCTTCACCACCTCGTTCCTCAAAATCTTCATTTGGTTCGAATCGCCGCTAATGTGCAATGATAGAGATGCCCCTCGGTGCATGGAGGAGGAGATGGACAAGTAAGGGATGCACCTTCTGGCATTGTTGAATGTGTACATGGTACCGCAGCTGATGCAAAGGTACATCAAGGGTTTAACCCAGTGCTTGATCACGGAGAACGTGGTAGACGGGCTGCAACTGGCGCGGCTCTGTGACGCACTGAATGGAAGTTCAAGTCGGCGACGGTGGCAACCGAGGGATGGAAGTTCCTTGTCAAACACAAGCCCTGGCTCGAGCTCGACATTCTCCGCTTCATCAACGAACATGAAACCGTAATTAATTAATTAATTTTCAAATTTAATGAAATTAATTATAATTTTAAAAAGAAACTGGATTATGTATTTATTTATGGTATAGGAATGGTGACAGAGGAAAAAGAAACTGAGGAGGCATAGGGAGGAGCAGGGGATGTATGCATAACTGAGCGAGGCGATGGAGTGTTTGGAACACATATGCACGGAGGGGTGCACCCACATTGGACCATAAGATGCGAAGGTGAAGAAAGGGAAAGGGTTGGGTCCATTGGGGGATTTAAATTGGGATGAGTACAAGGCTTCTAAGAAGGCTAAATTGAAACAATTGAATCCTCTTCTAGATTTCCTGTTAAAGAGAAGGTTTCAGAACCTTAATTGAATGGTGAGTGTGTAGAGCCCAAGAATCCTAGAGGGGCTGTTTGTGGGAAGGGTTTGGAGATGTTACACAGTTTTTCAATAGTGAGAGTTATAACCTTAGTGTTAACACCACTCAAGAAGGGTTCATGTCTTCTTTTTTGTTTTTGATTGAATCCATGATTTTATTCACTGATTGTTGCATTCATCTCATTGCATGTATATGGCTTTTTTGAGTTTTGGTATTGTCGTTCTAATTCTTTCATGCCTGCATGAATAGGTGGTCGAAAGTTGTTTACTGTTTCTAAGGAGGTGTTCTTGTTGAACAAGGGAATGCCAGACTTGGCAGCTGCCACTTCAGTATGTTTCCTGTGTCTGATGAACAAATTGCAATGACTTATGTTTCGTCATCGTTATACTTATTATTACTGGAAAGTAAAATTGTCTTGTTCTTCTTCGTTGTGATGTCTTAGTGATCATTTGTTCCACCAATGGTGTTGTTGAGTAATCTCAGTAGTTGTTGATGTCTGTCTTTTTTGGACGGGGTAATTGGGACTACAAAGTGGGTGTTGTTGAGTAATCTCAGTAGTAATCTCAGTAAGTGATGTTGAGTAATCTCAGTAATTGGGACTAGGTATTA
The DNA here is from genome assembly GCA_004329165.1 of Spatholobus suberectus. Classification (NCBI taxonomy): domain Eukaryota; kingdom Viridiplantae; phylum Streptophyta; class Magnoliopsida; order Fabales; family Fabaceae; genus Spatholobus; species Spatholobus suberectus. Next base: position 40,458,284 of record CM014736.1, read on the forward strand.
TTGGTAGTGGCATTTTAGAGCATTTACCTTATCCGGGTCATTAGACTACAAAGAGGACAAATATCCTCCTCATTTTAAAGAAGTAATAAATTGCAAATATGATATTTGAAGATCTAGGTGGGGCCGTAAAATGGGGTTGGGGTTAGAATCACCAAGATAATTTGCATAAACCCGTTCTTCCCCTTCCTAGACTTGCAGTTCTGAGTTTTGACCTTTAATTTAGTTGCATGTTCAAATTTAGTTGCATACTTGCAACGACTGAGATTCTCGAGATAGGTCTTCCTATCTCTATTTATATAGAACATTTTTTTGGTTATTTTTATTCTTGTCTATCGCCTTATGTATTCTTTGGAAAGAGGTGGAGTATGAGCATTTTTTTTCTATAAGTCTTGTGGTTTCTCGAATATTGACCCTTCTCAATTCTAACTTTTGCGTTCCAGCACCCTTCTCATCTCTGATGTCATAAAAGCGTCGGATCTTATTTTACTTTCCTTGCTTAAACCAATGTTTATGCCAGCGTTGCTATATATGGATTGGAAAATAAATGAAATGTTCACTTTGTGTCTATGGCTCTATGCATGTAATGCAGATTACAAGGCAGGGACCACCACAAATGATGTGTATTCTTATCCTAAACAGGATGATCGCTTTAGCTTTTGTTTTATACCCTCCTGCGAAATATCATTGTCAATTTAAATTGTAATCGTGGTCTGATATGAACTTCCACTTTTTTGTTCGTAATTATCCCTTTAATGATGCTGCAGAGACTGTTAGTGAAATTGGATCATCAATTGGACAAGCTATAAGAGGAACAAGTGGGGTCGTGTATTCTTCCATTCCCATGTCTTCCATAAACCATAATATTTATGCTATCTGATTATTATCACTTTCACAGTGGACTATATATATATATATTTTTTTTCCAGATATACATTTTTTTAAGGCAACATATGCACAGCTGAAAGCAATTTCTCACTCTGGTGTCACACCAAAACAATGTGAGAATATTCTCCTAATCAAGCAACAATTTATTGTTCTTTTGTTTACCTTGTCAAGCAACAATCTTGTGTGGCTTGTGTTTTGTGATTGCATGCGATAACTTTGTGATGGTGTTGGATTAATGTGTTTGTGATTGCATCTGATAACAATTTTTAGATAATTTTAAAATAATACAGTTTTAAACTTTAAAATGTTAAGTTAATGTACTAATTCACATTTCAAATTTTTTAACAGCAACTTGCACATGATCTAGAAAAAACATAACATGTTTTAGATAATTTTAAAATAATACAGTTTTAAACATTAAAATGTTTAGTTAATCTTGAATTTTACTTATTAATTAAAATATGAAATTACATCGATAAGAAAATTGCATTAAAGAGTTTTAATTGAATTCAAACTAACACATGTCGTTAATATTATTAATATAGAATATCTTTTACTTTTTCAAATATTTTAGATGGTGAGTTTTACAGTTTTACGTAATCAACTTCCTTAACATGTTATAGCTCCCAATATATAAACTAATAAAATAATTATATTGTCCAACTTTTTAATTTCGTTCTTTAACTAATAAAAAAAGAGTTTAATGGTCATACATTGTCAGTGTAAAAAGTTTTATACTGTCAACCAATTGAAATTCACCGTTGATATGACTTTTAAGGTATTTATTATAAAAGTCAATAAACTTATAATAAATGGTGGTTTGTAATCGGATAACAGTGTAAAACTACTTTACACTGTCAGTGCATGACCTGTTTTCTCATAAAATAATTATCCTACTTTTGAAAGTTGTTATACTTTAAAGTTCTATTAAGAATAGTATTGAGAATCTCATCATGGAGTTCTTAACTTTAATGCTAGTAATAATATACAATCACTACTTCAAATGCGGTATATACACACTATAAATGCATAATGCGGTACATACACATTATATGAACAGTCAAAGAATATATTTTTACTGGTCTTGTAGCCTAAAGTCATAAAAAGATTTTAGATAAGAGAAAATTTCTTAATCAGACATGATTTATTAGGTTATTTTTTAGCCATATAAATTATTATTTGAAGAATAAAAATATTTCTAAAAATAAATGTAATTTAATTACGACTCTCATACCTTTATACATATTAAATAATAATTCAAGTTATTGAACTTGTCATCTAATAATTACCCCTTAATATTTTCTTTTCCTGTTGATCAATTAATGTAAATTGACATTTCTGTTACTTGTAACACTGATCAATTTCTTCCTTACTTTTGAAAATGGATTCGTACAGGACATTGTCAACACTATATGGGATGATGATGATATAAAGGAAGTCTCCTTTGGTGGTTCTAATACAGTAAGTTATTCTAGATGTTCATTTTGGCCCCACCATTCGCATTACATATGGCATATCACTTCTTTTATAGTATAATCCAAACCATGGACCTGAAATGTCCATGTGGGCAAACTACAGGGCTGTGATGTTGAGTTTCCTTTTACTGATTTATGATTTTATTATAGGCTGACTTACTTGCAGGAGGCAACTGAGCCAAAAGTTGTACATCAAGAGATTAAGTCAAGCAATATTAATCTAACTGATGATAACTTCAATGCCAAAATATCTGACTTTGAGCTGGCTAAGTTACTGGGTGCTGGATAAAGTCATATCACAAGTCAAGTAATGGGTACCTTTGGACAAGCTGCTTTTCTAATATCTAAAAATTTAGGACTTGTTTGTTTTATGATTCAAAAGTAATTTTTCTTGTTATATCTCTTTTTTTGTAAGGCACTCTTACTAATGTTGTTTTGTAATTTTTAATATATATTTTACAATGCAAACTAACAAGTTATATCTAATTATGAATTACTCGCCGAGTGAACCAGATCAAGTGGAATATAACGATATGAATTGAAAATTTTAAAAAAAAATTGACATGGACAATGTTTGTTTAAAACACAAGTGTTGTCATAGGGTATAGTAAGGCAGTGCTTGTAATAAACAAGTGCTATCATAGGGCCTCTTTTAATAGCGCTTATTTAAAACAAGTGCTGTTAAAAATGGCCCTAAGACAACACTTGTTTATTACAAGTGCTATCTTATTATGCCCTACGACAATACTTTTAAAGTGTTGTTAAAGATAACCCCCCTTTAACAGCACAAGATAGACAACGAGAAATTTCACTAATTATAGCTATAATGTAGCTAGGCATCCTATATGCTCATGCATATAATTTATTTAAAACTGTTTGTTGTAAAACATATTTATAAAAACTTGTAATCATAATAAGAATACTTGTTTTAATAAAACTTAACTTATAAAACCTTATAGCAACTTACCTAAGTTTTAAAAGATATACACCTTGTTCACATTGAACACAACCCGCAATTAGTTATTAAGTTTGAGTTGATGAAAATGCGAGTAAGAGCTTTCCGATTTTGATAATAGAAAAATTGTAAAATTAACAGAATTTGGAAACAGTAGTAAAAATAAGAAAATGAAGTCTATTATATATATGCAACAATAATGTAATTATGATTTCAGAAATACATACCATTAACTGAATACATAGAAAGTCGATGAAATAAAGGGAAATCCAAATATTATCTATCCCACTAATTACAGTAAAAAGGATCCTACATCAGAGCAATGTCTATATACTCTATCCTATTCCATATGTAATCTAAAAAGAAGTAGGATTCTTAGTCTTCATTTGTCAAAGTAGTCTTTACATCACTAGGTATTACCATTATCTTCGCTTATTAACCCATAAACAACATACATAAAGAAAAAGATAGAGGAGTGAGGTGATTTGTTTTAAAATCACTTTCATATGTATGGCAGAAATTCTACCATAAATGAAGATAAAACACAATAGAGAGGACCTAGGGTTTATTTTATGTTATGTTACTCTACCATTGACTCGGTATGGATCCATACTCCCCATTAATAAATAATAGTTCTCAACAGAACCAGAAAGTGACTGGGAGTACATACACCTCTTATTATCATCACATGATACAATCCTCATCATCATTGAGCTTAGGACAACACAGTGCACATAGAGGTATTCTCTCACACTGTAATGACCCAACTTCGTCACAAGAAAACTTGATTAACATGGCCTGGGATTCATTTTTAATTTTCTATTATGAAAACTCTCTTGTTAATTTGTTATGAAAAAGAGTGGGAATTTTTCACAATTTCAAAATATGCTTCTCTAATACTAATGCCTACTTAGAATAGAAATCATAATCTACATCAATGAGCATGGAATAAAGAGATCTCATAATCATGAAAACATCAACACTTCATGTATCCAAGAAATTAAAATATTCTAAGGTGAAGTGTGTGCCAAAATAGGTGACCAACCTACGAATACAGCTCGAGAAGGAGAGGTGGATTATACATATGAACACTCCCTAATCTAAGCTGGTCATAATAACTAACTCACATAACAAAACAAGAATGACTCGATATGGATCTCGTCTTTATAATAGAGGCTCCAGATACATGGCTAGTGGTATAGCTCAACTTGCCTCTACCACCTTCATGTACATAAGCCTTTCACCTCTAGGGGCATTCGGCGGCGCCAAACCGAAGAAGCTATAGGGTCATCGAAAGCATCGAAAAGTAACTCCTCCAAGCTCCGCAAGGGTGTCGAGATCTAACATGTATACGAAGATGATTCCTCCTTTTTGTCATCCATTGACTGTAGTGAGATCCAAAAGGCGTCGTCCTTTGGTACGTATGTGCACTCCCAAAAGGCAAAAGAGAACTCGAGGTCTAGGAAGATCTCCGTCTATCTGTTCCTGCAACAACGAGTCATCGCGATCATCACAACCACACACACAAAAAACACATAAGCAAGGATAAGCTACTCAAAAGAAAACATAAATGTACATCAGAAATATATTGAAAGAAAATAATCAAAATTAAATATCATAGCAATAACATAATCAACAATTCATATTTGTTCATCACAAATCAAGCAAAGGAAATCAAATAAACAGGCACAACTAAACATCTCTAGTATGCAATGTCATGAAATGTAACAATTGCTCCATAGAGACTACAACATCGAGTGACCAAGCCAGAAGAATCCATTAATCATGGTAGAATAAACAACACCCATCTAGGCAAGAAATGGCACATGCCAAGACCATTAGGGGGATACAGGAATTGATTTGTGGAAGCGATGTAGTGGCCACATCAGGATAGATATACGTGGGTAATGACTTTACCACGACAAAGGATTTGCGAGTATCCTAGTCTACATATGGGATTCGCCCATCTACCTATCCCTAAGGAAACCCATCCTCCACTAACCCTTCCCGCACTAGGTATGAGGCCCAACTAAGTGACCATCAGCTTACGTGCGTACTCGCCAACACAGCATAAGCTACTACAACACAGCCGAAGTTGCTACAACATAGTCGAAGCTGCAAACTCATGCATGTGTGCATGACATAACCATCACCAACACATAGACAATAATGGCATCATATATTATAAACAAGTTATCATACACAGGATTTAGTCATTAATGTTATCACTATTATTCCCATCGTCGATGCACTACACTTATCCCTAAGAATAACACCATCATGTGCCACCGCATTGGACCCTATCATCACTAGCCCATTATCATGCGTCATAACACAGAGCCCCAACCATCGTTGGCTCTGCAACAACAGGATCCTATATAGAGCGATCCCTAGCTGAGGTTAAGTAGAGGTTCTACATAGAGTAACCTCACAACACAAAGTCCTCATACACAACAACTTTGCCAATAACAAGTCGAAACTCTATTTAGAGTGATTTAAACTCAATCATTAAAGTTATTCAAAGAAAATATATGTCCATTAACTTCAATTAGATTATTTAAATAAGTCATCATAAGATAATTAAAATAAGATTTTGAAATATTGAAGATGCCTTAATAGTATCATAAAGGCAAACAAAATCAACTCTATTTAAAAGATTAGGTTTTCATAAGACTTGACTTTATAACTTATAGAGTTATTCTTTACAATGAAATCATTTAAAATACTTTTCAAAAATATATTTAAAATATGTAAAATAGTGAATAATATATTTTATTGAAATTCATATTTAACTTTTATTTTAAAAGTTCCACCATTAAGTTTTAAGTACAAAATATAGTGTTTTTACAAAGTTATACAAATGTTATTAAAACTTATTTCTAAAACAGATTCCAGTGGCTTTCAGATTTCAGCCTCTATTTTGAAAATCATTTTGGGATAGTAAACGATTTTTTTCTTAACATGATACATATATGGTTGGAAAGTAAATTTTTTCTATTTTCTAAAATAATAAAGATCACCTCAAGCAAAAATCTACAAAAAAAGATACAAAAATAACAAGACAGTAAGGTCAAGGTGACCTACTTGAGGACCAAGGAATTTGTTTTGCCATTTTTCATATCCAACGAAACTTTACAGAGTCCGAACCTTTTATTTTCTAAAAGTAAACTTAAAATTTTTTCAAAATGACCAAGAACATTAAAAACAAAAGTCTACACGATTTTATATGATTTTTGAAAGTTTACAGTTTTCAAAACCACTTTTAGTCAGAAAACAAGTACAACCTTTAGTTTCCAAAAATCATTAAAAATAGAAAACCGAACCAAATATAGACAAACCATATATGCTTGGAAATATTTTTGTGTATACTTTTTGGTCATTCAAAGAGTTTCAACATTTACACTCATTAACCTTTTTAGCCTTGTTAGTGCGTGGGAATCAATTCCATCCCCAACGGAATTGATTCTCTAATTCATGGGCTCCCTTGAAAGCCCAAAAAGGGTCTGGGAATCAATTCCACCCCAAAAGGAATCAATTCTATGTGAGATTTCTCTACTTGAGAATTAACTCTAGCCTCAAGGGAATTGATTTCTCGTCGTGGGAGTCCTTGCGTAGAGACCTTTCTTGGATAAATTTGCCATGGAGTTTAAAATTCTACCCTTGTCTTTTCAATTTTTTCTTGTGTATAACCTTAGTGTGACTTTTAGTTTTACAAATTTCTATCTGTACACTTTTGTGTCAAACAAACATCCAATTCAAACATATATATTACTATGTTGGTAATTCATGCAATCAAACACCAATTCCATGAATTCAATCAAGGATTAGAGCATGCAACCAGGAAAGCCAAAAAAGTTGTGCTCATACAAGCTCTAATTGATTTTGCTATAGAGCAATGCACACATATCATCGAGGCAAAGCTTGGAATGGTTAATCATACATAGAATTGATCAAGGGATAAAACATTCTGCAAGGAATCACATGACCACTACCTTGACCCTAGGGCCAAATAATCCACATCAACTAATGCAATGCATGAAAATAATTTTCAATTTATGCATGATAATGCAAAGTAAGGTTCTGATTGTCTAATACATGATATAACGAAAGTGTATGAATAAGATCCCATAGATGATCCATATAAGGACAATTTTTAAGCTGAACCTTTCAAGATTTCAAAAACAATTTAGCACACATTAATAGTCCATGAATAGAGTGACGGGTTAGTTTAAGATTTCAAGGCTTAGCTTTGAACACAAATCCAACTAAAGTCTTAGGCTCCATAAGGTGTTTTCCATCATCAATTAAGATACTTATCTCCCTTTTCTCTCAAGTGTTTAAGGTTTAAACATTTAGGCACACTTAGTTTCTCTTAAGCAAATATCTTACCATAGGCTTGAAAGGTGACCTAATCTCCATTATTTGTTTTAAGTACCTACAAAGGTTGTAATGGGGCTAGGGAGAAATAATATCAAGGTGTGACAAAGAAAGGAAAGGATAAACAAAGGGCTAATATAAATGTATCAATGTAGAGCACCCTTTTAAAGTATGCATGAAAAAATGAAATTTAAAAAATAGACAAAGTTAAAATCAACTTTCACTTTTCATTTTAATTCCTTTTTCCTCCTTTTCTACTTCTCCTTTTTCTTCCTTTTTATTTTCTTTTCAATTTCACCTTTTCTCCCTTTTTATTTCTTTTCTTTGCTTTGCTACTTCCTTTTTCTTTCTTTTTTGCTTTCCTTTTTGAATTTTCTTCTTCCTTTTCAAACTCATATCACAAATACAGAATAAAGAAATTTAGTAATTTTACAAGGATAATACACTTTAAAAGCATACTAATATAGTAATATATAAAAAGAAGCAGAGGGTACTAAAGGAAAGTAATCCTCATAATGTGAGAGGCTTAAAGTGGGCAACTAAGGGAAATGTGTACTAAAGTCTAGGGCTAGAGAGAAATGCCTAGCAAATCTGCCTTAATCACTTTCAAGCCAGCACACAAAAATTAATTCGCCTTAAAAGGGTCACAATGCAAGTTCTAAAAGACATAAGCCAAGAGAAACAATCATACCCATGAAGAAAAATAAGGCATATAATGTAAAGTAGAGCATAGACATCACAAGGTCCAAAAACTCACATTTAGGGGCTAAAATCAATAATGGAAAACAAAACAATAAACTCTACGCTAATTATCATTCTACTACAAAGTTTCCTTGTGTTTGCTTTCCACGCAATGACAGTTTTACATGGAAGGTAGATAAGATTTTAATATATTTATTGTGAAGTCATCCAAATTCTTAAAAACAATCTCTATGCTCATTTATAAGTGACTTTTGATGATTATATGATGAGAGAATGCTATATATGCATGTATGAACATATATTTTAATGAAATATGATTAAGATAAAAGGAATTGAGTTTTGCTTGTAAGGAATCGAGTATTTATGAGTTTTCAGCTTGCAAGAATCGATTCTTTTAGCAAAGGACTTGATTTCATGTCGAGGGAATCAATCCTTTCTGAAGGAATCGATTCCTTCGCTCATAAGGATTTTCAATTTTGTTTATAAGCATGAAACACATAAAAGAAGCAAAGACAAGCATAAGCACACAAACACATAAAAACCAGTGAGAAACAAAACAAATAATGCATGTTATGACCTATATGAATGCAAATGCAAGTGTATCAAGGTAGGGAAGTTCTAATCTATTAATGCATAAACACAAGACTTCCTTCCCTTTGAAGGTGTCACTTTTAGGTGGCTTTAGGAACACAAATAGTCTGGGTCCTTGAGGGGCCAATAGAAATCAGTCCCTTGAGAACCCAGATTTGCATGAAAATCTTAGCCCTTTTGCCTAAGGTCACAAACAGATGTGGTGTGTCCATTCCTTCCACAATAAAAGCATGTGATGTATTTGGTGTTTGATTTCTTAGGAGGATTGGAATGCCCTTTAGACCTCTTAGGTTTCCTAGGTTGCTTAGGGGGATTAACAAGAGTCTTAGGTTTTTGATTTTCAACAAGATTGTACCCTAGTCCTCCTTTATCAGACAAATTCTTCTGTTTCCTAAGGATGACATTCAAGTTGTTAGTGCTCATGGTGAATCTAGCCAAATCATTAATCAGAGTAGTATTTACTTTTTCCAGGATAAGACATCCAGGACAAGCGATAAGTTAATTCCTTTTCCCTTTTTACAAGTTTCATAATTAGAGCAATCATGGGGAGAAGCAGAAGAAGATATAGTGTTTTGTAATTTGGTAAGTTCAGTTTTAACCACAACAAATTCCTTTTCTAATTGAAAGGTTTTCCTTTTCTCAAAAGTGAGCATTTTAAAACACTTTTCAGCTTGAACAGTCAATTCCTCAAAATCATGTAGCAATTCATCACAAGAAGGCATAACATTAGAGTCAAAATCATTAACCTCATCATCCTCATTGTTGGCCATTCAACAGAGGCTTGCTCTTCATTTGGTCCCTCTAAAGAGTTGTTGTTATCATTTTCCCAAGCTATGTATGCCCTGTAACACCCTTATTTTTGCATATCAAATTATTTTCTTAATTATTCTGTATTTATTTTTGGAAAAATAGATGAAAATCTCAAAAATTTGATTACTACAATTATGTAGTACTTAGTTTAGATTTTTAATAAATTTTTGGGGAATTGAGCTCAAAATGGGTAAAATGACCGTTTCATCCCTAAAAAGTCAAATAACAGAATAAAAAAATAGTTAAAAGTGTTTACAAATTATTTTTAAGTTACCAATATAATTAGAATAATTAATAATAATTTTAGAAATTTTTTGAGAATTTATTAAGACAATTTTGTGAAATGACCAAAATATTCCTAATTGACTACAAAAGCAGCCCAAAGACTTTTTGACTTCAAAATATTTTGAAAATTTTATACTAAGTATCTTTCATTATAAAAATTTTATTTTGAAAGAAAAATAGTAAAAAATATAATAATTTCTATTTCAATTTTTTCAATCGTTTTTCTAATATTTGACAATATAACTCTAAAAAATCAAGAAGAAATTTAAAAATTATGATTCTCACCATTACACTCAAAATTTCAAGAGCTATTTGATAGTGATTTTTAATAATTTTTCCGAGCTGGAGCCCGAAGAAATTAGAAAATGACGATTTTGTTCTTATTTTTCAATATCAAGGGCTAACATGAGAAAAAGATAAATTGATATTAAAATGTCAATTTGAGCTTGGAATCATGTCATATATATTAAAATATAATTTTGAGAATTTTCTGGAAATTTTCTAGAATTCCTGTGTAAAATGCCCTAAGTGTCTAATCAGCCAGCTAGTATTGGTTTAACCTCCAAAAATTGTTAAGATGGTAATTTTAGTTTATTTATAAGTGAAATATTTAATTTTATAATTTTCATAAAAATTTTGGTATTTATTGAATTAAAATAGATTTTTTACAAATTTTCTAGCTTCAAAATACAAAATAAATACATATAATTTAAAATAAATTAATAAAAATTAAAATTTATTATTAGAAATTTATTTTTGATAAAAAATAATGTATTTTCCAGTTTTGCATTAAAATGCATTGTTTTGATATTAAAAGCTAATTTTTCAAGTTTAAGCATTTTTATCGGTACCGGTTAATTCACCTACAGATAAAATTTACACTGAGGAGCTTGAGAACAGCTCATATAGCACGTTGCCAAGCCTAGGAGGGGTGATTCACCAGCCTAAATGGTCTATGTGTTCCTAAATTAGATTAAAAATAAATAAAAATTGGATTTATGACATAATGCTTACATAATAGATGATGTAATTTTGTGGACACCTAACCCCTTCTCCTCCTCTATAAATAGCCATGGTTTTGGACCAGTTTTCAGCACCTCTCCCTCTCTCAAGCCACCAAATTCATAGAGAGCTTCTCTCTCTAGAAAAAATTTTCTTTTACTTTGCTTTTATGCTAAAATTTTATTAGTTTTCCAACAACTAGTAAAGTTCTCTTCCTAGGAGCTTTGCATCAACAATTCCATCCTCTTCATCAACCACCTCAGAGGTAATGGAGGGAGTGGGGTTGGTTCTAAATTATTATCACTTTGCATGTTGGTAGGAAGGGTTTCCCCTAAACCTGTTTAGGCTTAAGTTTTATTATTGTTATTATTGTTTGATGTTAAACTTTAATTTTTGTTAAGTTGTTACTTTGCTCAAATTTAGATTATTAAATTATAATTTTTAAACTATTACTCTGCTCAATTTTAGAAAATAAAATGCACTTGCTAAGCTGTTACTCTGCTCAATTTTAGAAAATTACAATGTATTTATTTAGTTGTTATTCTACCAAAATTTTAGTAATGGAATTATAATTACTATGTCATTATTTTACTAAAATTTTACATGATTATTAAATTGTTATTTTGTCAAAATTTTGGTATTGTGAAATTTCTGCAAAATAGGTAGAAATGTTGATTGTACTGGTGCTCAAATTAAATGAGAACAAAAAAACCTCTGTTTGAGAAGTTGGGAAGTGATAAATTAGTGAGTAATGTAAAGCAAGTGACATGTAATGGCATGGCAACTTGATAGGGAAGCTACTGTTTGGTACACTGCGGGATGAAAGACAGGGACTCATGGTTAGGTCTAGAGGGTATGGTATCGAGTGGTGAGCATCCTAATGGCCAAGGTAGTGCTCTTGAGCTGGGACAATCTCTTAACCAACTTGATAACCCTGACAACTGCTCAACATAACCAGGATTGGTGAGAGTATACCTCTATAAATGAATATCCTAAATTGTTATTTTGTTCCTCAATAATGACAAGGACTATACCATGTGATGATGTTGAGAGAGGTATATGTACTCCCAGTCACTTCCCAGGTTCTATTAAGAACTATTATCCACTAATGGAAAGTATGGATTAGTATCGAGTCAAGGATAGTATAACATAAAATAACCTTTAGGTTCCCCTTTTATTATTAACTGTGTTTTATTTGTATTGTGTGGTAGAATTCCTACCATACATGTAAAAGTGATATTAGAACAAATCATCTCACTCCATTATTTGTCATTTTATGCATGATTGATCACGGTTAATGAAGACTCGGCTATTGATGAGGACCTATAGGGCTAGTTTGATAGTTTGTTATTTTATGGGATAGGGGTAGACGGACACTGCTTTGACTAGGATTTTTTTTATGTACTGGGAATAAGTAATAACAATTTTGATGTATATTTTGATCTTCCTGTATTTTAGTAATTTTTCTTATTATGAAATCATGATGTACAGTTTTACGATGAATATATACAGATTTTTTTTTTTACTATCGTTTTCAAATTTTGTTAAATTTACAAATTTTCTATTACTAAAAGCGGAGAAAAATTTTACTCATATTTTAAATAAGTAAATAAATATGGGTTATGTTCAATGTGAATGGGTATCACATGCCCTCTTTCCTTTCTTTCTCCTCCAATTGTAGTTCTCAACCTTTTTCTAAATATATGGGAGGATCAGATTTGAAGTGTCCAGCCTGTTCACATTCAAAGCAGTTGCTTTTTGAGGGTTGCTCTTCTTTCACAGTTCATTCTTTTTCATATTGAAGGATCCTTTCCTCTTCATGAATTTTGAGAATTGCTTCTCCAGCAAAAACATGTCTTCATGAAAGTCAAAGCCAGGTTCTTTTTTCTCTTGTTTGTCTATAGGGATACTCGACCTTATAGCTTCGTAGTTCTGTAGGGATTTATTTTAAATCCCCGAGGCTTCACTACATTAATCCAAGGCAGCAAGCACATATATTCACAACAGAATCACAACTCACAACATATGAATAAAATATGATTAGAATACAATACCGACTCTTGGAGCTATAAGTCGTTTGGAGCGAGATGCTCCTAACTCACTCTCTATGCCTATTGTTCATAGGGTTTCTCACTCCCCCTTACCTTAGGTTAGTGAGAGGTGTTAGAATTTTCCTATAAATTCTTGTGGGCTACAATCAATTGTGACATTTTGTTTTGCCAAAAATGGGCTAATATTATGAACCATTTGATGATACTTAAGCCCATTTATAATGTGATTGATTGTTAATGGGCTTTGGACACCTAATATTGATCCATGTGGGAAATAGTGTGGGCCTAACCACTAGGCTCATAATGGGAGGTGCCTAGGGTTAATAAATAGCGTGGTTAGATTCCCTTTGCCGTCACCACGACATAAAGTTGCTCTCTAAGTTTATCCCATTAAAAATCTAGAATTTGGAGCGTGTGATTAGACAAAGGAAGACTTGACTTTTGGGTTTCAAGAGGTTGTGCAACGCACAGACAATCCTTGCCATTCTTGATTATGTCTTCAACAAGTAAGTAAATTTTGTAAACATTATCGGTGTTCTAAATTCATATAAAGTGTGTGCTGTTTTTTCTTGGTGTATTGTTTTCTAACATTTGGTATCAGAGTCCTTTTTATATGATTTAGGACTTGATTGATAGATATTGTTATGCCCTTTTTTATTAAATTATTTTTCGAATTCAATCTACGATCTGGTTTTGATTTCAATTGAATGAATTTCAATGTTATTTTATATTTCAATTGAATTCCGCACGTTGCGCTAAATTTATTGTATGGGTTTTATTATATGAATTTCAATCCATGATTTTTAATTCTGTCTTGTTATACTGGATTTGTGCTATTCAATGGGCAACTTGCGGTGATTTCAATTGATTTCTATTTTTTTTGTGGCTATTGATTTCAATTGTAATTATGGGTTACACTTACTGTTACGTGACTAATTACAATTCTGTTACAGGGACTTGATTGCTGTAATTGGTTGCTATTTTAATTTGTTATGTTGTTATTTATTTATTTTTATTTTTTTTAATCTGTTACACGGATTTAATTGGCATTACTGGGTTTTAATCCACTATGTTAAACATTACGCACCTATTGCTAGGTAATTCAAGTTAAAAAGGAAGCAAAATTTTCATTAGTGAGAATAGAACCTAGGTGCACTTGGTAAAATAAGAGAACCTTAACCACTAAACCAATTTATGTTGTTATGGTTGTGCTGCGTTATATATTGCAGAACTATATATTAATATTTGGAATATGTACCTTTTTAGTATGTTTTAAGATTGTTATTATATATATATATATATATATATATATATACACACACACACATTTTGCTATTGTAAATTTATTGTTAGTATTTATTTAGCTGGAATTTAAAATTAGAATGCCTTATCCTTTTGAGACTGTTTAAGTGCAAAACATGGGAATGCTATTGATATTTTACATATGACTAATAAAGATGCTCTTTTAATGATGCATTTGCTTGTGAATTGGGTCATGATTTTAGACAAGAGAGAATTGATTTATGTGCAAGAATTTTTACGAGTTGCTATAAGTCATTACTGCCAAAGTGGGACCACTTATATTGGTTCATGAAAATTTTTTGTAATTTAAGGAATACTTTTGATCTTTGCTTGCAATTGCTTGCCCAAAAGGGATTATTATATGTTTGGGTTAAAAGTTAAGAATGGATAGAGTTATTAGAGAATACACTAGATTAAGAGATTTGTTTGTCCTAAGGGGACAATTTTCTGAACTTAGTGTGTGCTCATGGATTAACACATCTGAGATTTTGACTTAGGCTGTGACCTTGGTTTATGCATTCTGCCCAAAGGGGAATGTGCTATTATACTAGCCTCATTGTGATAGCTTGTTTCGTTTTGAGCTATATCTTGTCTTGCAATATGTTCTAATGCATCCCTGTTTTGTCTTGATAGTGAACTTTTATGTGAACAACTGTTTTGCTTCCATTAAGATCCTGACCGGATCGAACTATGGCAAATGGAAGCAAGATTTGGAATTCTCTTTGGGAATTGCTTATCTTGATTTAGCTTTACACGAGGATAAGCCTATGATCAATGCAGATAGCACACTTGAACAGAAGGAGCTCTTGGCTAAGTGGGAGAGATCTGATAGGTTGAGTCTAATTGCTATCAAGAGGATTGTCTTTGAACATCTTTTGAGTGATCTGCCAGAGAAAGTGACAACTAAAGAGTTCCTTACTGCACTAGGAGAAAGGTACCAAGTATTTGACAACGCTAAGTCTGGATGTCTAATGAAACTGTTAGCGGACATGAGATATAACAATGTTGGGGGCGTGAGGAAATTCATTATGAAGATGTTTCACATCCAAACCAAGCTGAAATCTCACCAAATTGACCTTAATCAGAAATTTATTATTGAACATGCCCTAAAATTGCCTACCCCGTTGATTTCACACATTAAAACTGCCCACAGTACCATTGGACAGAAATGGAGTGTGAATGACCTTATTACCAAGTGTGTTGCTGAAGAAGAGAAACTCAAGAAAGAAAAAAGTGACATAGCCCTGTTGTCCGTCCATGGAAAACCCACTTTTGGCAAGGGAAATTGGAAAAATACAAAGAGTAAGGCTTTTCATAGATATCAAGGCTCAGGGAAACCAAGTAAGGCTTAGCACCACAATGTAGGAGGTCCTAAGCCAGCTATCTTTAAGAAGAGTATTTGGTGCTTCTGGTGTAGGGAAAAAGGGCATAAGAAAATTGATTGTGAAAAATTCAAGGATTGGCTAGAGAACAAGCAGAAATCAAGAGGTAATAACTTCACTTTTATATGTTTTGAGTCTAATCTAGTTGATGTTCCTATAGATCCTTAGTGGCTTGATAATGGTTCCTTGAGTTTAATCTGAAGGAGCCTAGTTCGAAGGAAAGCAAGCTAAGGGTAGGAAATGATCTTGAAGTCTCCATAGAGAAAGTGGGAGACATCAGCCTAGTTTTAGGTTCTTGATTTAAATTAATTTTGAAGGATACCTTTTATGTACCTTCTTTTAGGAGAAATTTGATTTCTGTTTCTTGTTTAGATAAACTTGGTTTTAGTTTTACTTTTGGTGATAGGAAATTAAATTTGATGTTGAACTCCCAAATTGTTGGTTATGGATCTTTAGTGGATGGATTATATAAATTGTCTTTGGCTTCTGATAATATTTTTTCATCTTTAGTTGTAGAGAATTCTGTTGCTAAAAGGTCTAAAGTTGAGGAAAAATCCTTTATGTTGTGGCATAAGCGCTTAGGTCATATTTCTAGGGAAAGGGTTGAAGGGTTGACAAAAGCAAAACATCTTACCTTCCTTGAATTTTGATGATTTGGGTACTTGTGTGGATTATATTAAGGAAAAGTTTACTAAGACAAAAAAAAAGGTGCAACTAGAAGTTCAAATCTTTTAGAGATCATTCATATAGACATTAGTGGGCCCCTAACTCTTACAATTTGTGATAACAAGTTTTTCATTACGTTCATTGATGATTTTTCCCGATATGGCTATCTTTATTTGATTAAAGAAAAATATGAAGCACTTGAAAAATTCAAAGTTTTTATAACTAGAGTGGAAAAGTAGTTGGAAAAAATGATCAAGATTGTAGGATCTGACCATGGTGGAGAGTATTATGGTAAATATGGTGTCATAGTACAACATATAGGACCATTTGTTTTATACTTGCAGGATTGTGGAATAGTTCGACAATACACCATGTCTGGGAGTCCTGAACAAAATGATGTAGCCGAAAGGCATAACAAGACACTCAAGGATATGATGAGAAGCATGATGAGTAGAACCAGCTTGCTAGAATATCTGTGGGGTGAAGCCTTGAAAACAACCCTTTTTATTCTCAACAAAGTTCCTAGTAAATCTGTTCCCAAAACTCCCTCAAAACTTTGGACAGGACGAAAACCTAGCCTGAACCATCTTCGAGTCTAGGGTTGCCCAACTAAGGTAAAAATTTATGATCCCTTGCAAAAAAAGACAGACCCTAAGATGAGTCGTTGCTTTTTCATTGGATATCTAGACCGCGCTAAAGGATACAGATTCTTTTATCCTAGTAAGGGAAGCAGAATTGTAGAGTCCATGAATGCAAAATTTTTGGAGCTTGATGTAACAGATCCTATTATTTCATCTGATGAGATTGATATCCATCCACCTAATGTCGTTTCTTTGCCATTACCTGTTCTTATTGTTAGTGTTCCGACAATTGTTCTAGTCAAGACTTTGGTTCCAATTGTTCCAGTTGAGACTAGGATTTCGACAGAGGATGTAGTTGGTCCTCAAGCTAATGATGTGTTTGATCTTCCTACTGTGGTTAATATTCCACAACTTATTGAGCCAGTTGTAGAGATTCCTTTAAGGAGGTCAACTAGACAGAGGCGACCTGCTATTGGTGATGACTTCATGGTCTATCTAAGTGAGGATGCATATGACATTGGAGATATTGTTGATTTGAAGAGCTATCAGGAAGCTATTTCTTGCCCTCGGTCTGAAATGTGGAAGCATGTGATGAATGAAGAAATGCAGTTTATGTCGGTTAATGGTGTTTGTTGGGTTGCCTGACAAGGGTTAATGGAGCTTGTTGGGTTGCCTGACAATTGTAGGGCAATCGATTGTAGATGGGTCTTCAAGACAAAGAAGGACTCAAAGGGCAACATTGAAATATTTAAGGCCAGACTAGTAGCAAAAGGTTTCACACAGAACGAGGGCGTTGACTTTAATGAGAAATTTTCACCTGTATTGACAAAAGATTCCTTTAGAATCATTATGGCTCTCGTAGCTCACTTCAATTTGGAATTGCACCAAATGGATGTGAAGACAACTTTTCTGAATGGTGATTTGAGTGAGACAGTAAACATGCAGCAACCTGAGGGTTTCCTTGTTGATGGTAGTAAGGACTTGGTTTGCAAACTAAAGAGGTCAATTTATGGCTTGAAACTAGGGGTGTTCACAGGTCGGTTTGGTTCGGATTTGGGGAGGAATAAAATCTGAACCAATCATTTTTAATTGGTTCAGATTTGTCAAATTTTTTCTCGCAATCCTAACCAAACTAACCCGATCAAGAACAAGTTGGTTTGGTTCGGTTTTATCGGGTCCAACCTAGAAAAAAAACGCAAAATCCTGGCATTTCACAAGATTCTTGCATCAAATTACACAAATAGATTCACACTTCATAGAGACTAGCATTTCACTCACAAAGACACAGATACAGTTACACACACAATTCAAAAAAAAAAAAACCAATTGCAACAACAAATTAAATTAGTTAAGCTGCAAAGCCTACAATCAAATTTCCACAGACAGCAAAAATAAATGAACAACAAATAATGAACAAATAAGGAAAAAATTTCCAAAACGGAAGAACAGAGGAGCTCATGGGCTGGTTCACGGAGTCACGATGTCCTCCTTGGTGCCTTGGTCAGAAACAACATGCAAGCACTGTTCACGAACTACTAGCGACGCAGGGCGGCGAGACAACCATGACTTGGCTGTGGCAGCGAGGTGGCGACCTCGACTTGGTGGTGGCGAGCGCGAGACGTGGCAAACTGGCGGGAGTAGAGATGAAGAGCAGGAGTTGGTTGGCATTGCAGACAGTGGCAACATAAGGCGCGATGGATGGGGTCTGTTCGAACCAGATGCACGACTTGGGGGCTGGGGTGGTCTAGGCGGAAAAGAAAGGAAATGGGGCTTAGGGTTCGTGGGGGAGGAAGGAGTCATAATAGATTGGGTGAGGGACTCGGGACTCTCCTGATTCAGGTTTCCATTTTAGTGAAGGGTATTCAAGGAAAATAATAAGTTAGCTAAATAATCAGTTCGTTTCGGGTTTGAAAATCCAAACCTGATTCCTGAACTAATCTTTATTGGGTTTATTTGGTTTAGTTTGATTCAGATTTGCCTGACTTAAAAAATCTGAACCAATTTAATTGGTTTGGTTCGAATTGTCAGGTTCGTCGGATTAATCCAAACCAATGAACACCCCTACTTGAAACAAGCTTCTAGATAATGGTACCTAAAATTTGATGAAGTGGTAACTTCCATGGGCTTTGAGGAGAATAAGGTTGATCAATGTATATATCTCAAGGTCAGTGGGAGCAAATTTATCTTCCTTGTGTTTTAAGTGGATGATATATTGTTGGCTTCTAATGACCTTGGCATGCTGCATGAGAAAAAATAGATGTTGACTAGATCTTTTGACATGAAGGATCTAGGTGAGGCTTCTTTTGTGTTGGGGATTGAGATTCACAGAGATCGATCATGCTATACTCTCGGGTTATCTCAAAAGGCTTATATCGATAAAGTCTTACAGAGGTTCAATATAGAGAATTGTAAACCTAGAAAAGTCCTAGTCATTAAAGGTGAGAGGTTCAACAAGGATCAATGTCTTAAGAACGAGATTGAGTGAGCAAAAATGAGTGATAGACATTTTGGGAGTGCTTTAAGCAGCCTCATGTATGCTCAGGTATGCACTAGGCTTGACATTGCCTTCATAGTTGGTGTTCTAGGTAGATACTAGTCAAACCTTGGGAATGATCACTAGATAGTTGCTAAGAAGGTGATGAGGTACTTATAGAGGACCAAAGAGTATATGCTTGTATATAGGAGAGTTGACAACTTAAAGATCGTAGGGTACATAGACTCAGATCTTGGTGGGTGCCCCGATGATAGGATATCGACTTCTGGATACATTTTTATGATGGCTAGAGGTACGATATCCTGGAAAAGTAAGAAACAAACTCTTGTTGCCTCTTCTACTATACAAGCAAAGTTCATTGTTTATTTTGCTGCTACTACTCATGCTGTTTGGCTGAGGGATCTTGTGACAGGACTTCGCATTATGGACTCCATTGTTAGACCATTGAGGATTTTCTATGATAATAGTGCTACAGTGTTCTATTCAAAGAACAATAAAACTTCTAATAGATCTAAGCACTTAGAGCTAAAGTACCTGATGATCAAAGATCTTATGAAAGATGGTTCTATAGTGGTAGAGCATATTGACACAGATTTTATGCTAGCTGATCCCTTAACCAAAGGACTCAGCCCCGTTGTTTTTAAAAGACATGTTGAGAAAATGGGTATTGTGAGTTCTTTTGATGTGTTTGGTTAATGGGAGCTTAAGTTTTATGTTATTTCCTTTTTATGTTGTCGAATTATTATTTAGCATTTAGAAAATAATGAATTGACGATATTTCACATTTGATTTGATGAATTAATGATGAGATGAATTTCATTATGATATATTTTACTTTTATGTGTATATCAAATGTGAAAATATTGAAGCTCAGTGTCATTGGGACCACTATGTCGATGGTTGACGCTATATTGGAGCTAAGGCATAATATTGAAGCTCGGTGTCATTAGGACTACTATGCTCATAGTCAAAGCCGTTTTGGAGCTGAGGCATAATGGATTAATAATGAACCATGTGATTTCTCTTGCTTTTAGGCATTTGAGAGAAATTGAGGACTGACGAAGAAAATGATGGTATGGCTGTCTAATCACACTGGCACGTCATTTTCTTGCTACACTCGACATTGATGACTAGTTGACAGAGTCGGTGATATTTGTAACCATGGAAGGTGTTGCATCAATAAGGGATGCAGTTATCGCCATGATTCGGTGTTACATGGCTTTTGTTGGATGGAGTCTTAATTAGGTGTTGTATCTTGGGATCATATGTTATGTGGCCACAATATGTTATTAGCCCAAGAGTCGTTTTTGAAAATGATTTTCAAAGTTAAAAACTACACAATTGATTTTGCTCAAATGGAAGAATGTTAGAATTTTCCTATAAATTATTGTGGGCTACAATCAATTGTGACATTTTGTTTTGCCAAAAACGGTCTAATATTATGATCCATGTGATGATACCTAAGTCCACTTATAATGTGACTGATTATTAATGGGCTTTGGATAGCTAATACTGATCCATGTGGGAAACAGTGTGGGCCTAATCACTTGGCCCATAATGAGAGGTGCTCAGGGTTAATAAATAGCGTGGCTAGGTCCCTTTTGCCATCACCACAACATATAGTTGCCCTCTAGGTTTGCCCCATTGAAAATCTAAAATTTGGAGCGTGTGATCAGGCAAAGGAAGGCTTGGCTTTTGGGTTCCAAGAGGTTGTCCAACGCACAGGCAATCCTTGCCATTCTTGATTATGTCTTCAACAAGTAAGTAAATTTTATAAACATTATCGGTGTTCTAAATTCATATAAAGTGTGTGCCATTTTTTCTTGGTGTATCAACTCCCAAAGCTATAAGTTGTTAGGAGCGAGATGCTTCTAACTCACTCTTTGTGCCTATTGCTTGTAGGGTTTTTCACTCCCCCTTGCTTTAGGTTAGTGAGAGGTCCTTTGGATGCATTCCTTGTTGGTTTTGCTCTTGAACTTCCAATCAGTGTCATTTCTTCCTTGGGCATTCATTTGACTATCAAGACATGTCAAATTGAAGAGCTCGGTGAGTAGAAAACACCAAGGACTTATTGCATGTGGCTTTCGGTGGCCTGAGAGCCCATATGCAAGCCATTAAGGTCATGGATAACAGAGAGAAAAAAGAAGGGAAAGCAAAACGTGACTCACCCTTTGATTTGAGGTCGTGAAGGGGTTATTCTGGTGCAATCCAAGCTTTGGCGGCGAGCTAGAATGTCTCCTTTGAGCTATAGAGGTCTCAATTTCTATGGAGATGGCCAAGAAAGGAGGAAAACTGTGAGAAAGGAAGTGGAAGGAGGAGGAGAACTTGTGAAGGATTGGGGTTTCTTGTGTGGGGTGTGGCGGTTTTTGGTGGAGGAGGAGAATCCATCGAGGCTTTGGGTGGTTAGTGATGTGGGTTTGGCCATGGGAGTTGGGAAAAGGAGGGAAAGGAGGCTGTGAGGGAAGTGGGGAGGGTGAGAAGGATTTGGGGCATGAAGGAGAAAGAATTGAAGAAGAGATGGAGAAGGTTTTGTGGGTTTATATTGGGGTGGGGTGAGGCCGAGAGACTTAAGAGAGAAAGGAAGAAAGGTAGGCGTAGGAGTGAGGAAAAATAAGAGAGTTTAGTGATAGTTAGGTGTTTAAGGAAGTGGGGTATTGGGAGTTTAAGGTAATATTTGAGACATGTTTATGTGTTCGTGTTAGTATTAGAACCAAAGACGTTGAAGCGTCTAGTCCCTCAAAGTTTTGAAGATAACAAACTTATTAAAGTTTAAGTCTCTGTTTAAACTTAACGAATTTACAGCGTCCACACTCATGGCGTCCAACGCGCCAGTTTTAACGAGCGTCCAATAGACTCGCATATGAGGACTGCCCAAGAGTAAGTCTCCTTTCATGGACTGTGTCTTAAGCTCAGATGCTAGTATTAGACTCATCCAGACGTAAGTTACTTAAACGACTAAGTTCTTAAATACTCATCCAATCTATATGTCTTTTATATATGCAAACTTCGAGACTAATGCCTTATCTTTTCAAGATCTAACGTTCAAATATTTCAAGCATTAAAAGGTAGACAGAAACATTCTAGTGCAAAAGAGCAGCCATACAGAAAAAGGAAGTCAACTTATCGAACTGTCAAGCCAAAAGAAGAATGTTCAAAAAAGCAAACTGCTAACACAGTCCTGCACCTTTTGTTTTGGTGCAAGCTCAAAAGTTATCTTTTCACCTGTTTGAAAGCTCGATACGTGCATCTCTTTCTTGAAGATTGAAGCTAAGTCATCCTCAACGGCTCTTTGTTAAGACAAAGGACAAATTTGTTGCTCTTAAATATTTTGATAATAACAAACAGTTAAAATTATATCTCTTGCTCACATTATCGTCTGATCTCTCGCTCACATTATCGTCTAATCTCTAGTATGCATTATATCGTCTGACGTTTTCATATTGAATATCGTCTTATCTTTAATTGTATAAACTTCGTAACTAACAAAGTTTACAGATGATGACAATGTTCTAAAATGATCTGCATATCAATCAGAGTATAAGCTACCTCAAAATGCATAAAGCCTATAACCTACTCTCGAGGAAAGTCAACGAAAAAGAAGGAATATGTGTGCGAATGTTAGAACAGGAAAGCGGACATGACAACTGCTAAAAGATTAAGTACAAGAATAGAAAAGATAAGTAGACTACTTTATCTTATCATATGACAAAGTTGGTAAAAAGCATTAAATGTTGCATTTAATGCTCTAACGACTTTCTTCATCAGACGAAGGTCGTCTCCTACAAAATACTCAACAGATACGTTTGGAGAAACCTATAAATAGAAGAAGAGACCTCCTTCGAGCGTTGGTCGAAATTACAAGTGTTGTCGATATAATTGCTATTGAATTTGAAAATTCATAACTGCTTTGAGAAAAGAAAAAAGTCTTTGTAAACTTAGTTTGAAAATCTGTTTTGTACTTCAATATATACATTCGTCTAATAGGACGATAAACCCAGTGAGGTAAACTCACACAAACCTCCTTCTTTACAAGATTGGTTGAAGCCTGAAGAGGCTTTGTTTCAAAGAATACTTGGGTGTTTGCTTGGAGAGGCAAGTGAAAGACTACTTGGGTTGAGCCTGAAGAGGCTTGTGGAAAGAATACTTGTAACTTGAAAAGTTAGTAGAACTTGGTTGTTACCAAAGACTGGACATAGTCTCTGGAGTGAGACGAACCAGTATAAAATCTGTGTGCCTTTCAGTTTTGATCTTTTAGCTTTCGTCTGCCTTTTAAAACGTTTTGAAAATCTTTCTAATCTTATTTCAATCTTTACGTTGCTTAGTAAAAGAATTGCAAAATTGGCTTTAACACAATTCAACCCCCTTTTCTTGTGTTTATTTTGTGTTCTACATTCTTTTTCGCTGAAGACTATATATATACCAAGAAAGAAGAAGAAGTAACAAGAGAATCAAGTGAAGAGCATACAGACCTTGACTGTGAGACATTTTGCAAAGAACACATTACTTTCTTGTGTCTACTGGACGATAGTTGAATACTTTCTGAAACAATTTTGTATTGTGCTTAATCTTTTATATCCTCATTTTGTGAGTTAATCTTCATTGTAATCAACTGTATTTGTTGTGAAAGCCTGGAGAGGCTTAGTAAAAAAGAATACTTGGGTTGTTAAGTAATCTAGGGTGATTGCATTGTACAGCCTGAAAAGGCTGTGAAAAATACTTGTGTAACCTAAGGTTGGTTAATGAATACCTTCTGGGTGAAGGGACTGGATGTAGCTCAAGGATTGAGTGAACCAGTATAAAATCTCTGTGTTTTTGTTCTTCCCTATCCTTTTCGCTCAAAACGTTTTCAAACTCGTTTTTAGGAGAAAAGTTTTTAAAACGCACAATTCAACCCCCCATTTTTGTGTGATCTCTTGCTCTTTTAGTTAGGTCTAAGATGTATAGGTAGTAATTTTAAGTAGACATAGGTAACAATTTTAAAGGTATAGATGGGTTATAGCAACTCTTTTGTGACTTAGGAGTTTATTTTAACCTTGAAGAGGTTTTGGAAGCATCTGTTCTTTTCGTGGTTAGTTAGTGGTTTAATCATTAACTATAGCTAAGACTAAGACATGTGCAATCATGTTAATCAAAACTTTTATAAACTATTTAAGATAACTTTAATTTAGTAATAAATCAAGCAATTTGGAACTAAACACACACACACACACACATATGTAGACATAATTACAAGTTTTTTTTGAAAGAGAATATGATATTAATATCATATAACTTTCTCAAAACCAAATTAATTATCAATATAGGAAAATACTTGAATTCAATTAATTTGGAACAACTGAGAATAGTTAGAAAAAATATTACTTTGGTTTAAGAGATTTAAAGGAACTTTATAGGATCAAGCAACACAAATAAATAAGATAGTTGAAAATAACTCAAATTAAAAACTCTCTCTCTCTCTCTCTCTTTATATATGTGTGTGTGTATGTGTGAAGAGATTAAATTACACTGGTATAACTTTTACCAACTATTACACCATTAATAACTTTGTATAAAAGGTGAATTTTGTCAATCCAACTATTAAATTATAATTTTATATTACTATGATTGTTTGTACCAGATTTTGTCAAAATTGAAGTATAATAAGAAAATGATCAAATGATTCATATTTTTATATATTTTGAAAAATATATATTACGTCGATTTTGATATGTATGAATGAGATATCAAATAATTTTGGAGGATTTTTGACCACATAGGGGTAAATTTTTTTTTTTAAATTACCAAAATGGATAGATTTAAAAAAAATAGCCAAATTGGAGTAAGTCGTACTTTAGAAACATGACTTCCACAATGAAGTTGCATACCCTTTTATGACTTTTACATTTATTATTTTTTTTAAAAAGATTCTCTAAAGAAGTCGTAAAATTTAACTCAACTTAACTATTTTTTTTTCAAACTCATGAATTTATGTACGACTTCAATTTTTTTATTTTTAATCTAAAACAAATTGAATTTTAATTATTTTTTTATAGAAGTCGTGAATACTTATACGACTTCAATATTTTTTTATTTTTTTAAAAATATTTTTAGTGAAATCGTAAATATACAGAAAACTTTCACTTTTTTTTTAATTATTTATCAAGAAAGCAATGAGCAGAAGTGAACGTTGTATGTGAACTTATTTTCATTTTTCATTGTCTAACTTTGAATTATTATCTTAGAAATATTTCTTATGTGAGGTTATACTAATTTTAGGTTCAACGTTAATTTATTTGTCCAAAAGTGTATGTATATTTATGACTTCACTAAAAATATTTTTAAAAAAGTACGAAAAATAGAAGTAGTATAAGTATTCACGACTTCTATAAAAACATATTTAAAATTCAATTCATTTTAGATTAAAAAATAAAAGCAAATTGAAGTTGTACATAAATTCACAACTTTGAAAAAAAAATAGTGAAGTCGTGTTCAATTTTACAACTTCTTTAAAGAATTAAAAAAATAAATAAATGTAAAAGTCGTAAAAAGGGTATACGACTTCATTGTGACAGTCGTGTTTTCAAAATACAACTTACCCCAATTTAGGTATTTTTTCAAAATCTACCCATTTTGGAAATTTTGAAAAAAAAAAAATTACCCTCTATGGTCAAAAAGCCAATTTTGGATTAATATAAAATTTTGTACATATGATCTATGTAAAAGGAACTTCCAATCTAACAGCAAGTTTTGAAAAAACATTATCTTATTGAAAGTTATTGAATGGTGTAATAATTAGTAAAAATTACACTGGTGTTATTTGATCCTTTCCATATATAGGGAGCAACTCCTATAATGACATTTGCGTACGTGAGAACATGAAAACAACTAATAACAACCCTTAGATCAAGGTTAAAAATAATAGATCATTGAGATTAAAGTCT
This sequence comes from Spatholobus suberectus, assembly GCA_004329165.1. NCBI lineage: Eukaryota > Viridiplantae > Streptophyta > Magnoliopsida > Fabales > Fabaceae > Spatholobus > Spatholobus suberectus. The sequence goes on from CM014736.1 coordinate 40,484,762, forward strand.
TATTAAAAACATTTGTTATGAGACCACCAATGTTGTCGTCGCTGTCACCACCCCTACCACCATCGCCCCCACCATCATCATCGACGTCACCACTCGCACCACCATGGCCAACACGACCACCGTCATCGCCGTACCCCCACCACCATCACAACCACTGCCCCCATCATCGCCACCACTGCTATAGTGGGGGTGACGGTTGTGGCGATGGTTAGGGTGCAATAATAGTGGGGTGGTGGCGATGGTGGTAGGGGTAGTGACAACAACTTTGGTGGTCTCATATATAGATGTTTAATTTTAATAGGGTTTTAATGTCAATGGTCTACTCTATATATATATATGTGTGTGTGTGTGTGTGTAATGTATATACATTACATATATATGTACACAAGCAGACATAAGTACCCAACAGATACGAGGATGAGAATTAAAATTGCTACTCGCGTGGATATAGGGGTGGGTACCAATTTTTTTCTCAAACTCGGGTATAAGAATGAGTATTATAGTATCATACCAAGACCATACTCATTAGCATCGCTAACTTTGACCCTTAGATATAGAAACTCTTACTTGTTAGTATTATTAGAGACTATTTTAATATAACTACTTTGAATTTGTTGAGTACTTAACACACATATTATTTTGGGTTAAATATGTTTTTAGTCCTCCAAAAATCGACCTGTTTTAGTTTTAGTCCTTAGAAAATTTTTTCCTTGAATAAGGTCCCTCAAATATTAAAAATATCCTAATTAAATCTCTGTGCTAAACTCTGCTAAATTTTTCTATTAAATGATGGTCATATCAAATTCCAAGTAAAGTATTTTATTACCTGAAGTGCCTAGTGATAATTTTTAATAAAAAATTGGGTAATTACTTTTGCTTTAGGGTTAAAAAAATCTATGGTTTAGTGTTAATCATGTAATAATTTTATTCAAAAAATATGTTACTAATCTGACCTGGACATAATAGTTGACATAAATGATCACATCAGTAAATTAATGATAACTATGATGTTGATATGACCATTATTTAACAAAAAAATTAAACAGAGTTTAGTACAAGAATCTAATTAGGGTAATTTTAATATTTGAGGGACTTTATTCAAAAAAAATTTTTTCTAAGGACTAAAACTAAACGGATCAATTTTTAGAGAACCAAAAACATATTTAACCCTATCATTTTTGAAAAAAAAAATCATTCAAGTTTTAATGCTTTGTTATCTATCAAAATTTTTAAGATATCAATTGTCTTAGCTTTATCAATATCCTCATTTTATGATGACAAACCATTATGATTTGATGCATTTTTCTTTTCTCGACATACATTCTTCGATCAAAATTGATATTTTTTTAATTACTAAAATAAAGCAGCATTTATTGAAATAAAATATCAATTTTGATTAAAAAATAACCCTACTATATACATTTTGTCTATTTAAAGATTTGAAAGAGATTACTTAAGACACGAATCACACCATCCAATGACAACGACAAAACAAAACATTCATTCATTCAACACTTGGATTCACCTAGCCTCTAAGTCGTTTGGAAGTATGGTTTCCAGAAAGAAGTTCTTTTTAGTATCTAGCTAAATTATGTACAACATCACCAACGAACTTATAGCTCATTTGGCACCAGTCGAAGTCTTTTGAGACTTAAGTCAGTTAAGTGTATGCTGATTTCAGAGGCTCACTCAATTGAACAAAAAAAGTATGTAGTATTACATCTTCAAAATGACACGTTTACTGCTGCTTGGCTGCACGTCATATCCATATAAGAATCTAAAGAACAAGAAAATTAGTCAAACAAGTTAGTATTGTCTCTATGATGGCTGACGTTTAGTAATCCTGAACCTATGGCTAAGTTCTTTTGAACTATGTAGTCTTCTTCTTGCCTCTGACATGAGAAATGTGAAGTGTCCCATTAGAATCTTCAACTCTAAAATCATCGCAGCACAATAGAGTTTTGCAGTTTTACATTTTACATGGATTTATAGTCAAGCATAGAAAATCTAGTTGACCGAAACCAGAAAGATATTGTCAAAAGTCCACCTAATTGTAACTAGTCTAAGGTAATGTTTAGATAAACTTTTCCATAAGTACTTATAAAAGAAGAAAATAAAAAGATAAAATGAATTAAACTTCTCTAAGTTAAAATCAATTTACACACTTCAATTTTTGTAGAAGCTTTTTCATTTAATTTCTCCAAAAGCTGAAGTGTATAAGTTAATTTTAACTTATGGAAGAAATTTAATTTATTTTTTTTTTATTTTCTTCTTCTATAAGTGTTTATGGAGAAATTTATCTAAAAAAAACCTAAAATGTAAGTAGCATCAGATGAATAATAATGCTTCATCAAAGAGCAGTTGGACTGAACTCGCAATTTAACTAGTAGTATAACATAGAAGTTGTGAAAACACAGGGAGAACATTCTATGTCCTTAAGAAAAACAGATGAGGATACAAGTAAGAACAAAAGAACCCGAATCTAGCAGAACATACACACATATTATTCGCAGATTCTTATGTAAGTCAGATGCAACTTCGTGCCTTCATGAGGTTTTTAATAAAGAACATGGTCCTCACTGATTCAACCATTCGGTTTTCAGATCATAGCTTCTTCTCGCCACTTTTTGTTTTGTTTTTTCTTCTTAGGTTCTAAGGTCACAGCTTATACCTGCTGGCAGCTGTCAATTACTAACAATTAGAAGAACTACATAGATTGTGATATCGGTAGAGACAGCAAAACAAGCAAAATATAACAAACCAAAGTTACTTCTTATTTGGTGCTTAAGAAAGAGGCATAGGTAAAACTAAGGAGAAAAGAGTTTTACTGAAGACCAAGCAATTTATTTCTTTTTCCCCTTACTTTCAATGAGCAAAAAGAATTTCCCAACTAGGGCAGAGAAAAAGCAATAGTGACACTGGTAATGGTGGAGCAAAGCTAGTTCTTTTGTTTTATGTAGGATGAATTATTTACCACTAGGCTAAATTTATAGCTCTTCGGCAAATTCAAGTAGGCACAATGCTTTTTACGTAAATGCACCAATCCAAGAGCACATTTTGATTTGACTTTGGATCCATCCAGGTCTAGCCAAAGCAAAATGCTGATCCCAAGCCAAAATCTCCCATCCCCAACAGTGGCCTCAGTTCTATGACTCTCCCTTTGGGGAATTGAACTCATGACCTGGACTTTGATACCGTTTATTGGCTAAAGCGTTTACCTATATTTGCTCTTTCATTCATCACTTATAACTCAATCTAACTAAAACATTTCCAAGTAGAGTAAGACACACTATAAGGGGTAACAAATAACTTCAAAACAGCAAGAAATTGACAAATGAGTTCATTTTTTACTGTCATTTAATCTTAAAGAAGTGCATATCATAAAATGTATCTACTTGCACAGGTTTACGTTAACGGCAATTATATGGATATCAAAGAACAGAATTATATCAAGGCATCTCTAGAAACTTATCTCTAATTGTTTTTCATAAAAATGAAAATATATCAACAGTTATCATGCGACATATTATTCTTAGAATTGAAACATATAAAAAAAGTAAAAAATTATGATGCATCAACCGGGAGATAACATTCTGTTTACACCTTAAATTAATTAACTTACAACCTATTGTTCTGCGGCTTATCTTCAGAGTCAGGAGGTTCAGAAATTGCTACTCTTGAAGGTGAAAAACTAGTAATAATCATCCCTTTTATTTCCAATTTATCTTATATGGTCAATGTGCACTGTGATTCAGGTGTACATCAACAAACATCTCTTTCATATCAATCATTCTACATCATTAAATAAAGGAAACAAGCTCAATTTTTTAATTGCAAAGTTAGATTTGAAGTATGTGAGATAAGCAGCACAAATGGCTGGTATATGTGAACTTAAGACTTTATATTGCTGTAGGATGAGATGCTTTTAGAGGGAACATCAATACTATATAACAGGTGAAAAGTATTAGTTTCTCTACATGATAAACTTGATACACAAGGAATTTTGTTTATCTAAAAGTAAACCACATTTTACATGCTGGCATATTCTACAAATTTCTAAAATACTTTGCCTGTGTATACATATCCTATAGATAGAATGCAAACTTCATGAGTCAAGTTATGAGTTATCTAACATACATACGTTTTATGGTAATACTAATTATATTTACCTCATCTCACCTAACCACTACAAATCTTAATCAAATCATCCGTGACAGCAACTGGAAAGAAACTCACAAGAAAGACATTTGTCTGGCAAAATTATCCATCTTGAGATGCAGATGACATGAGGCGATCCACTGTTTCCACAGTTTGTCCTTCAGTACTGGTCATGTTATTTGCATCTACTTGACAATCTACAATTTCAGGCTGACAGTTTCCTTCCCGTGGAATCATGGATTTTCCATATGCACAAATATTGACCTGGGATGATGATCCTGCATGTGGATGGAAGCATGGCAAATTGTTCTGACACTGAAGACCAATTGTCCTGGCACTGGACAGCAAACCAGCATCCCCTTCTTTGAAAATGTAAGAAGAGTTACACTGCTTTTGAAAGGGGAAAGCACCCAATTCACTGTCTATTTTCCCCTTAAGGTGTGCCAAAATGCTCCTCAACCTTGCCAATTCTGCTTCAAGAAGTGCCTGCCCTTGTAGCTTCCTCACTAGTTGCTGATTCACCAGATGCAATTTCTTAACTTCCTCCTCCAAGTAAGCTGTGTGTGCCTTCTTCTTCTCCCTATACTTCCTAACCGCTTCTCGGTTGCCAGAAGGTCTTTTTGGCTTGGTGGTGGTGTGGTCCCTGTCATCATCTTCAGGTGCAAAAACTTGGGTGTGCGTGTGATAGCATGTGTGTGTGTGAGCAGCATCAGGGCCAGGTGGGTTGCAAGTGTGAGTGTGGGTGCATGTTCTGCTGGTACTCCTACACAATTCAGTAACTGTGTTCACAGATGTTGAAGCCTGAAAACTGCTAGATGACTCTGGATTCAAAAATAGAACATTATCTGAAAGCTTATCAGAAAGCTCTGCATTTCCATCATCCATGTTTTCTTTCTGCACACCAAATGAAAGTTAGCAGCAATCTCTCAACAGCAAAATGTATCTGCAACATCCATTTGAAACTAACAATTACTATGACATGAAAATGGAATAGAACATAAAAACTTGCCAATATTTTATGTCAAATAAATGAGCACAGACCTAATATGGAATATATGCAAAGAAGCATATACCTCGAACAAAAACAGTCAAAGAATTCATTTTGAGTAGTCCTGATCAAGGAATATATATGTGACTAAACAATTGTAAAGGAGTGATGTCAAATATTATTCTCAAATTTAGGTGTTGGGGGTGCAAAGATTCCCAAAGCAGCTTAATTGAGGAAAGTAAAGATTACCCAGTTGGATTCTCTTCCCAATAATACAGAATTGAGCATAAAGGGAAAACTTTTTAATTTAGAAATAAGATGGAAGTGGGGAGAGAATCCAAGTTCTAGTGGAGGCAAGATGAAAGATAATAATAGTAGCCAAAAAAATTCATGAAGAGTCATATGAAAGAGCCAATATAGAAGCATAAGATTGCGCTTTTTTTGTATTAAAATTAGAGATTGGTGAGTGGATTGATTCATTTACCTGGCCCTTGGTGGCACCAGAAGCATGATGGTTTTTTTTATGTAACTGTTAGGTTGTTAGATTTTAGCCCATCGAAATGGCGGAGCATCCCAGAACTCTGTGTTGCTCGAGACTGTTCTTTAGCCTTAATTTCTGTGTAAAAGTAGTCAAAGAATTGTAGGATACAAAATGAGGAACAGTATATCCAAAAAAAAAAATGTGGAACAGTTCTTTCATTAACATGAGTCATGCGGGTGGCAGTGGGCCAGACTGGTGCATTTCCGGTTTAGACTACTCAATATAAATTAGAAAATCCTTGCAAACAAGTGAGTCTCACAAATATATAGTAATACGTTTTTTAACACGTTTTTTTATTGTGGGATGAATTTTATAGAAAATTACAAAATTTTTATAGGTTCTATTTCTAATTTAACTGCCTTGCTTGTAATTTTTAGTTTTTAATAAATTTTAACTAATAATAAAAAAATGTGTTAGAATGAGTGTATTTAAAAGTGAATCGGTAGTGCTTCCTGACAAAGATGTTTTTTAAGTTTAATTTTGATATAAAAAATTCTTTCAAATATTTTTTTTAAATTAGTTATTATAAAAAATTTAGTATATTTTAATTAAATTCTATTTTTAATGAATAATTTACCGAAAAATTATTAAATGAAGTCGGTTTTATTAGATTTTTGTTTAGGTTCTATTTGGATAAACTTCGTCATGAACATTTATAGGAAAAGAAAATAAGAAGATAAAATGAATTAAACTTCTTCCATAAGTTAAAATCAACTTATACACTTAAATTTTTATAAAAGTTCTTGTTACAGGATACAATGATGCTCTATTTATACAGAGCTTATTAATATACTAACAAAATAACTAACTCGAATCAAACACAAACACTAAGTGTTGTGAATACGTTGTAGAAATGGTGCACTCAAACGACTTCTCCAACGACTACACGGTGATTTCCAAAACAAGCTTCGTGAAGTCGAAACCATGGAAAATGGACTTGATCTAGTGTGGAGAAAATGAAATAAGCGTGAAATCTTGTAATAAAGAATCCTCTGCTGTTGTTTGCGTGAAAAGGAGTTAGAACTGAATAAACAGAGCATCATCATATTTGATTCATAATCAATTTTCAATATAATTATATGTGAGTTTTACTCTCATTGCTCAAGCTCTCAAGCTATGGTTTCCTTTGTTTTTCTCCTTCCTATAATTCCTAAGAGTTCTGTCGTCTAATTTCTTCAAAAGCCAATGTTCATAAGTTGATTTTGTTTTATGGAAGAGCTCAATATATTTCATCTTCTTATTTTTTTCTATGTTAAGTTTGCTTGTAGAGAAGTTTATCTAACATTAGTGAGCTCTTGTTCTAATATTTGGAAAGAATGTGTTGGTTGTAAAGAATGTCTTTAATATATATATATATATATATATATATATAGCATTATCAATGTGGGGACACAGTAGTACTTAAATTAATTTTATTCTTTATTAAAAACTATCTTCGAAACAGTGAAAGTTGTTTATGACTAGAAACAGAGAAAAAAAAAATCGTGACGTGTTATTATTAGAAAAGTAAATTCAATCTTATCTTTTTTATCATAGTGTGTTTATTAAGAATAAATAATAAGGCAAGATTAGTTCCATACACATTGAATACTATGAATAGCCTGACAGTAACTGAAAAAGAAAAAAGGAAGAGCATAACCTCAACAACATGAACAAACACAAGACACAAATACATTTTAAACCCACCAAGGCAACGAAGAAAGATTCCTCGGGCAATAGCGGTTTATCTGCGTAGTGCGCATCCTTGTTCGGGGATTTTTTTTTTCATGTTTTCTATTTTTTATTGGGTATAGACATGTTCCGGATAACACTTGAAATAAATGCCTATAAAGGGTCGACCAAATAATGCCCTATAAATATCAGAGCACCGCGCAGAAGCAATGTTTCCTACCCGGTACTATTATTTCTGGCCCCACTTTTAACTGATTTGACTGATTTATTCAGTTTTTGGATCAATTGGGAAAAAGAGAGAGAGAGAGAGAGAGAGAAAATACTAAGAAATGTGAAAAGGTAAAAATCTCAAAAAATAAATATTTTAGGACGTGTTTACTTTGAAAAAACTTTTTTTTTCACTTTTAATAACAAAACTATTACCTTATTTTTAATCTATTTCATATTCTCTGATTTGTATATGAGAAAACAACTTTTTTTTTCTTGTATAAATCTTAAAAAACAAGAAACATATTAAAAATAAGATGAAAATTTTGTAATAAAAAGTAAAAATAGAAAACATTTTTTCAAAGTAAACGAGTCCTTAAGTTTAAAATTACCTCTTAAAAAACATTTTAAGTTGTCCTCAAGGTAAACAAGTCCTTATTTTTTAAATTGCCTTTTTAAAAAAGAGTAAATTATACTGACACTCCTAGAGTTTTTTTTTTCAAATTACACACAACACCTCTTTTTTTTCTATCCTTGCACTAACCTCTTTAATTGTTTGAAAAATATTACATTGACACCACTTATATATTACACTAACACTCTTTAATTGTTTGAAAAACATTACATCATATATCCTATAAGGGAGGTTGTTATAAACATTAAAAAAGTAAGGAGATTATGTGCAATCTGAAAAAGCTTCAAGGATTGTTAGTGTAATTTACTCTTTAAAAAAACATTGGCTTAATCGCATTTTTGCCCCTCCCAGGTATCATAATTGTGTAATTTTGGTCCGCAATATATTTGATTGCATGAATTTGGTCCCTAAGTATTGCAATTGTGTAATTTTGGTCTCTTTGTCAGTTTTTTGTTAAATATTTAATAGATTTTACTGATGTAATATTGGTAGATGATGTGGTAGATGATGTGCCATTGACAACTGATGATGCGTCTAAAACACACTTAAGGGCAAGCGTATCCTATCGCAGTAGTAACAATGGACTTGAATCCAGATATCGTACCTGAAGGACTGATATGGAATACCTTTCAGAGAAAATTCTTTGTACGTTGTCTAAGTTATTCAAGTTTTATGGATGGAGTTCAAAGAATTAAAATGCAAGGGGTTGCAAAAAGAATAATTAAAATTAAATTAGATTTCAATGAGTTAAGAACCTAGGATTATGGGTTCACTTATGCCTTCAATTTTCCTTCTCCCCAAGTTAAAATGTAATTTTATTTTTAAGTTCAATTGTCAATATCCCTCTACCGAGTTCTTTTACAACCTTTGGTCATGGGTTATAACAACTCTTTCCTGTGTTAAACCCCTGGTTGGTCATGCAGTGGTTTAATCTAGGAAAGGATTAGGAACAAAGAAGGTGAATGAATGCAATTGAGAGCTTAGTTCGCAGTTTGATCATGCAACGTCCTAAACCCAATTACCTCAGAGGTCTACTAATTAATTACGGTATGATCGCTGATTAATTAACTAATTAAAGACATACAAGGAGTGATCAATTCCGAATAATATAAAGAAGAACACTAAGGCAATTCAATTAAAAGAAGAAGTGGAATAAAATTAAAAATCAAAATGGGGTTCTAGTTATCTCAAGCATGGCTATACCACAATCCTAGCCTAGGGATTAGTTCTCCATAGCAACAGAGAAGCAACCTATTACAATATATATCATTAGAAACTAAAGGTAAACCTTAACAAAAAAACTGGCCTTCAGCCTTTGTCCAATGGGATGTAGGGAGAATCTTCTGAAGCTCTAGGGAGTCTTTCCTTCGTCTAAATTCAAGAGAGAAAGTAGAATAAAGATTTGATCAAAAGTTTGGCCCCCTACCGTCTATTTGTAGCTGAATTTCAAAATTTAGGTGCAAGAGTAGGGGGCTCAGCCTAGTCAAGTATTCGTGCGTTCCAAGCCCATTAAGTGTAAAACTAGTGAAGAATTCAGACCTCGGACTTGTCTAACAAGGTTAAAAACCTACTGGGCGACTTTTTCAGAAAGACCAACTCCATGCTCGCATTGGTCGGCTGGTCAGATCTATCAGGTGTGTTGACTTGCCGGGTGGCCTATAAGACCCGTCGGGCGAATGCGACCTTGGTGGGTCCCAAACGCGTTTCTGAGTCTCTTTTTGGCTTGTTTTTGCACCTGTGGTGGACTCCTGACTCCTTGCGTGATCCTCACTTTGGTCCTTGCTTCTTTTAAGTCTTCTTTGACTTGCACAATACTCCTCTGTGCCTATGGACTATATTTCCTTTCTCTACTCATCTAACTTCCTTCACAAAATCCAACAAAAATTAAGGCAATTCATGCATTTTTAAATAAAAAGCTTAGAAACGCATATCACATGAAATCCTTCATTAATGGTCTATTTTCTCACAAATTTCCTATGAGTTAATGCAAAAATCATGTGAATTTGCTATATAAATCTACATAAAATGTAGATTTATTAAGTGACGTGACAAATGGCATGACAATCCAATACATATGCTAATGCGTCACTGACATGGCATTACGGTGGGTGACGTGACATGAAAAAATTAGCATTCTTTAGACCATGTATTGTCACTATGTTGTTTTTGCGTCACACAAGAATGTATTTCTTGATATTAATACCAGATTTTTGTCACACTATTTCCCATAGTTATAGTTTCTTAAATTTAAAATTTTTCATATGTCAAATGACAAATAAAAAACAACATATATAGCAAGCAATATAAACAAGGCACTCACAACATAGCAATCTATCATTTGCTGTAACAGAGCATCAGGTAGGAAAGTAATCATAAAATGAGGTAAAAACTGAATAATTTGCAAAACATCTCCACCTAAAGAGTTTAAGCATGGATTTTACTAACCATGTAAAAAGAATAAAAAATTTGTATGTTTAATACATATTCCCCACAATGATGGCTTCTTAAAAAAAAATTCATCTATCAAAGCCAAATAAGAAAACACCTATAATAAACCATAAAAACAAGGCAATCACAAGATAACACCCTATAATTTGTTGCAAGATGAGACCATCAACAAGAAAGGGAAACATAAAATGAAGTAAAAATTGAATAATTTGTAAAAGTATATACCTGTTAAGCATGGAATAGGGATATAACCTTCAGTAGTTTATGACAGCAACTCTGGTTAGTGGAGATTTCTGGAGTAAGTACTCCACTATCATGGGAATTGAAGTTGAAGTACTTATTCTAGAAATCTCCACTATCCTAGGAATTGAAGTTGCCTGGGAATTGAGTAATTTGTAAAAGTATATACTTGTTAAGCATGAAATAGGGATATAACCTTCAATAGTTTATGATAGCAACTTTGGTTAGTGGAGATTTCTAGAGTAAGTACTCCACTAACCTGGGAATTGAAGTACTACACTTAATGGATCATGAAAGTGATAATATGTTCTTTGCTTTTAGATTGTATTAAGCTTTTCTTTTTTCTTCTTCAATCCATTCATTCCAATGTTTCTCTACTAGATTTCCTTTTTCCCCACGTTTTGGGACAAACGATCTGTTTTCTACTGCATCCCATATTGCCACATCAATCGATTCAATAAAGATTTTCATACAAACTTTCTAATAGGTATATTTTTCACCATTGAAAATAGGGAGTTTATTTGCGAAACCACCTTCACCATAAGGCACTTGATTTCAAGTCATTTTTTGGAAAGAAAACTTGAAATAACTATCAGGAACCTAGCTCTTGATACCATTTGTTAAACAAAATGGCTGGATCCCAAAAGGAGGGGGGGTGAATTAGATCAATAAAATTTTTCAAGAACCCTAACCTTTTTCCAAAGATGAAACACACCTTGATTTTGAAAAACCTTTAATCAATTTGATTTAGTAATATAGATGTGGTAGGATGAAAGTAGTTTACACATTTTTAATATGCCAACATGAACAAGATAATCATGAGATTGATATGCATATAAAAGAGTAATCAAGAACTAATGTATGCGAGGAAGAGTAGAGAAAAGAAGAAGACACACAAATTTATACTAGTTCGTTCACCACCACTATGTTCTACATCCAGTTTTCAATCAAACTGATTGGGAATAACACTATGTAATTCAGGTGTTTACAACACACACAACACAACATAAGGATCACACACAACAAAGACCCTAAACCAAGGTTCTTGAAACCTTATTAAGACACCTTGAAACAATCCTTGTGGAAACCTACCTCAAAAAACCCTTATCAAGAAACCAAAAATTACAAAAAGGTTAGAGTTAGGTATTATTACCCCAATTCACAATAAATGTATACATTGAAGCACAAAACACATCTACCCCTTTTGATGACGTCCTTTTATCCAAGATGATGATCCATGTAAGAGCTCTTTGATTTGTTGAAAATGATTTGTAATATTGATGATCAAAGTTCCTTCAATGTGTTTTTCCTCTTAGAAAGGCTTTCTCAAAGTTTAGAAGTGTGAAGTCATGAGAATAGGCATAGTTGAGTTTGTAATTTATAGAGAAGAACTGAAATAACCAGTTATTTTGGTCTTGTAATCAATTATTTAATTTGTTCTTCACAGTCCTAGAATTGAGTCTAGAACAAAATAATTGGTTATTTCGTCAAGTAATTGATTATTTGCACAAGACCAACTTCCAAGCCTCTAAAATAATCGATTATATATCCAAATAATAGATTATTTGCAAATGTAACTACTTTATAATATCAAAATAACGAGAATAATTGATTTCATAACAAAAATAACAAATTAAATAAACTCTTAACATAAATTTGAATCATTTAAAAGGCTTTAACACAACACCTTCAACTTTTATCAAACTTAAACCATATTTAAACATTAATTGCTTTTTGATTCAATTTTAGATTCTTGAAAACATGTTATCACTTTCTTAATCCATTAAGTCTTAAATTTTAGAGCCCATCATCAAATTATCGAAGGATAAAGATCAATCATGCATAAGATACAAACACACACACACGTATATAAACAAGCAATACACTTTTGCACTCATCAAGTGAGGCTAAATCATCAAAAATTCATTAAAGCTTCTTGGGGCAAGCATGATTCTCATCTAGCAACTTCAGCTTAAGCATCCATCCAAGTTCTAGCAAGATGTACCAAGACTTGAAGAAGATGTTTTGGTGGCCTACAAATGAAGAAGCAGTAGTAGAGTTTGTCGAATCATGCTTAGTTTGTCAGAAGACTAAGGTAGAACACCAAAAACCTTTCAGAGAGTTGCAACCTTTGAACATCCCAAAATGGAAATGGGATAGCGTATCCATGGATTTTGTGATGAGTTTTCCTAGAACACCCTTTGGTTATGATAATATATGGGTAATAATGAATAGACTGACAAAGTCTGCTCATTTCTTACCTATAAACATCAAGTTTTCTCTAGAAAAGTTGACCTAGCTGTATATTAGAAAGATTATTAGGTTACATGGAGTACCTACCTTTTAGCATAGTCTCTAATAGGGACCCCCATTTCACTTCTAGGTTTTAGGAAGGATTGTAACAAGCCTTAGGGACTAAGTTAAGATTGAACTTAGCCTATCATCCTCAAACTGATGGACAGTCTAAAAGGACTATCTAATTCTTAGAAGATTTGCTTAGAGCTAGTGTTTTAGAGTGGAAAGGTAGTTGGGATTAGTTCTTACAATTGATCGAGTTTACCTACAACAACAGCTTTCATTCCAGCATTGGAATGGCTCCTTATGGGAGAAAGTGTAGGACTCTGCTTTGTTGGTGTGAAGCTGAAGAATCTTTGATTGTTGGACTTGAACTGTTGCAATAGACCATTAAGAAAGTTAAGTTGATTCGGGAAAAGATGAATGTGTCACAGGATAGACAAAAAAATTATTATGAGAAAAGGAGAAAACCCTTAAGTTTCAAGAAGGGAATTGTGTATTCCTGAAAGTTACACTTGTAATTGGAATTGACAGAGCTCTTAAGTCCCAAAAAATTTCCCCTAAATTCATCAGTCCTTACCAAATCCTTAAGAAGGTTGATCTTGTTGCCTTCCAAATTGCCTTATCTCCTAATCTCTCAAATCTCCATAATGTTTTTCATGTTTCCCAACTTTGTAAGTATATCCCTAACACACATCATTGAGCCTAATATAATATAGATGAAGGAAAACTTCATTTATGACGTATCCTCGATCAGAATAAAGGATCAGAGGATAAAGCAGCTTCAAGGTAAATAAATACCTCTAGTGAAGGTTGTGTGGAGCTAGAGCGACGTTGGTGATGCTACTTGGGAGCTAGAGAGAAAAATGAAGGAGCAATATCCTTAGTTATTCTTTGGTAAGAGAATTCCGGGGAGAAATTTTCTAAAAAGAGGAGAGTATTGTAACACCCTTACGTTCATTTATAACTATTTTTTCTATTATGTGAGGATTTATTTTTGAAAAATCGGGAAGGAATCTCAAATATATGATTTCCACAATTACATTTAGAATTTTGAGAACTAGTTATCATGATTTTTAATAATTTTTCTAAGCCAGGGCCTAGAGAAATGAAAAAATGATGATTACATCTCAATTTCTTAATAAAAAGGACTGACATGTGAAAAAGATTCAAATGGCAATAAAATATCATTTTGAGCCTGAAAACATGTTATATATATTAACATATGTTTTTGAGAAGTTTTTAAAATTTCTGTGAAAAATAACCAAAATACTCTTAGTTGACTATAAGCCAAACTAGTATTGGTTTGACATCTAAAAATAGTGAAAACTTTATTCTCAATCCATTTATGGTGAAAAACTTGATCTTATAATTATCGTCAAAATTTTGAAAATTATTGAATTAAAATAAATTTATTATGAACTTTTAATCTAAAAATACAAAATATTAATTAAAAATGCAAAAAATATATAAAAAAATAATTTTAATTTTTGGAAATTATTTATAACCTTAAAATAACGTGCCTACCAAGTTTCAAGTAAAAATTCATTAATTTGATGTAAAAAGCAACTAATTAAAGTTTTAACAATATCAGTTGATTTACTCAATAAAATTGAACAAAGCGTAGAGACCTGAGAAATCTCTACAAGCACGTCCACCTGGAAAGGTGCAGAGACTAAAATGAAACTCACAGTATAAACACAATTCTAAAAGTGATGACATCACTTGAGATAATGTTAGTTAGGTGACATCAATTTGGACACATCCAATTTTTCCTATCAATACTGACCTTTGGAGACACAAATCTTCACACCTCCTTCAGCCCAAGGTGCTAGCCGAACTCCTCTTCCTCCTCCTCATCATCACCATTTTCATTTTTTTCCACCATCAAAGCTCTTCCATTCAAAGTTCCACCATTTTTTTTTACCTTTATCATGATCCTCCATCAAAGGAAAACTTGGAAGCCACCATCCTAGTCTCCATTCCTCCTCATCTTCTCCATCAATCTAAGAGGTAATGAGGGGTGGGAAGGGGGTGGTTCTCTAGATTTCTTGCTTTTACATGGGTGTTAGGAGGGGTTTTGTCCTCAAAACCCATTAGTCATTTTAATCTTAAATCTTATACACGTGTAGTTGTAGTTGTTATAAGTTTTCTTAATCTTTAAAGTTGTTATCTTTGCAAACTATTGATGGATTGATATTGTTAAGGATGTAGTTATGTTAAAATAGTGTTGGGTATGTCAAGAATTTTTTTTTAAGCCATAGTCTTGTTGGTGAAGCTCACGGCCAATTTAGAACAAATGGTGGCTTGGACACTTTTTTTGTTTTAACCTTAATTCTAAAATATTTGTTAAAACCTTGATTTGGTTAGTTGGGTTTAAGACACAAAATTTTAGCTTTAAATGTTTAAAAAGTCTTTTACCTTAATCAATTTTTTTAAGGTGTTGAAATGGAAGGCTTTTTGATTCTAGAAAATTTAGCAAATCTTCAAATTGGTTTTATGTTAAAGTTGGTACAATTAAGCTATGATTAAAATGAAAATTTTTTCTTTATGGCTTAAACTTTACTAAAGGCCATTTGGCCATTTTGGTCAAAATGTCACTTGAAGAAATTTTTGTTAATTGACTCAAGGTATTGGTCTTTAAAGTAACTAATAGTTATTTAGTAAAAATTTAAAACAAGTAAAGAAACGTAGTTCTTCCTATATAATTTGGCCTATTACCATTTAATGGCACCTAAGACCAAATTTTCTTATTAATTAGCAAAAACTTATTTTTCTTAAAGCTTATTCTAACACGTAAAGTTAAATTCAAATTGAACTTGGTGAACAATAAGCTTATTATAGTTTTAATGATGTTTTAAGCACTAAAACAAAATCTAGAACTTTAGCCTTTATCTTAAGCAATTCGATTTTAGTAATTTAAGGAGTAATGAAATTTAAAATTTAAACTCCTAATGAATTAGTTTAATATTTTATTAAGTACCTAAGACTTATAGTATAAATTAAAATTGAAATTTGTTAATTAATTATCTTCAGCAACTTGATATGATAAGATTAAGTATCCAACCTTGAAATTTTTCTAAGTAACATTAGCCTTTAAATTAGGTACTTAAAGTAGTTAAATAACATTTAATAAGTAAATACCTCACTAATTTTTGTTAGATCATGATTAATTTTCCTAAAGATTACCTTATTATTTAATTACATGCTTTCTAGTAGTTTACATTTAAATTGTTCAATTTATAATTTGTAGCAGATATTTCTATATACATGTATATATCCCAAACTATTATACTGATATATGAATAGAGACTAAGTCTTTACATAGTGAAGTAAAGACATTGAGAATGAGAATACTGGTGCATAGACTTGCTGAGACCAGGGAAACCTATACTCTGAGATAAGTCTATTAGTAATGAACTATTAGTTAGATGAGTAATGACCTACAAGGGACATGCAGTTTGCATGAAACCTTGTAGGGGAAGTCATAGTTTGGTACACTGAAGAATGAAGAGTAGGGACTCATTAGTGGAGGTCTTAGGGGTATGGAATTGAGCGATGGAAGTCCCAATGGCCAAGCTAGTGCCCTTGAGCTGGGATAGTCACTTGACCAAGCTTGATAACCTCGAAAACTGTTTAGCATTCTAAGATTAGTGCGAGAGTATACCTCTATTTTGGGTTATGTGTAACAGCTTGTTTTTCTTAATGCATGATTAAGTGTTTTAATAACTAAAAAGTGGAAATTTGATATGTAATCTAGGTGATTAAAAGAAATAAATGAATTGTTGTTATGTATGGTTTGGTGTATGTGATGATGGTTGTGTGTTGTTTGTTTGAAATTCGGATTTGAATTTAGGAAACTTGAGATATGTGCTTGAGCCAATGTAGGAGTGTTGTGAGTGTGATTTTGGGCTTTTGAGGGAAAACAGTTGAGTTAGACTAGTTAGGGGTTATGGGGAGTGGTTTGATGAGATATGATCCTCAGATTGCTCAAAGTCCATGTGAGAGCTCTAGGGAGGTCAAGGTATATAAGTAGGGGGAGGGTTTTTTTTTTCATTTTCCCTTTTTCTTTCTCTCTTTACTCTCATTTTCTCTCTACACCTCTCTAAGATTTCTTGAGTTTGGGAAGTCGTAAGGCAAGTTGAGTTTAGTTTAGTGATCGTGGTAAGAAAAGGAACCATTCCTAAAAGTTTGGCTAAAGACAAAAGATTCTCAAGGAAGCTAAAAATTCAAATTCAGAGACTTTTAGAGGTAAGGGAAGCTTCCTAATGCTTGATTTTGTGTTTGTGGTTGTTGATTTGTTGATTAAATGCTTTGGAATCGATTGATTTCGGTGAAAATCGATTGAATTCAGAGTCCTCCTTAGCCTGAACACTCTAGTCGAGTATAAATCACTGTGTCAATCTTAAAGAGTGTGTGTAAGCCTTTTTTCTTGTAAAAGTCATGCGTTGAGTGTTGAGAAGGAAAGTAATCGAGCTTAAACAAAACCTATAAAGGGAACTTAAAAGATCAGTCAAAGGACTAAAGTTTCTTAAGTGTGTTTGTGAGCGCAATTGAGTTAGTTGTGTGTTGTTACAGTAATGTTGTTGGGGATTAAAGCTTGGAGAGGCTTGTGAAGGAATAATTGGGGTGAGTAAACCTGTAGAGGTTAGAATACTGGTTCAAAACCTATAAAGGTGAGAATATTGGCCAAGAGAGGTGAGAATGCTCCAATGTAGACCTACAGAGGTGAGAATACTTTGAGCAAACCTGCAGAGGTGAGAATACTTAGTGCAGACCTACAAAGGTGAGAATACTAGTGTGAAGTAGCCTGTAGAAGCTTGAGAAGAATATTGTGTAAAGGTGTAACTAGTGTTGGTGATCTAAGTGGAGATCCTACAGGTTGTAAGGACTGGATGTAGCCCATGTTAAAGGGTGAACCAATATAAAAATATTGTGTGTAGTATCCTGTCCCTAAGCTTCTCATTATCATTAATTGTTGAGTTTTCTTAATCCGTATTGATTTAGATTTAATCTTTTAGAAATTAAGACAAACTATTTTTTTGTTACGAAGTAGTAGTACCAATTCTTATCTAAAATATGAAATTGATTCATTACCAACTATTTTGAGAAGCTGAAATTAAATACCGTAACTTCTTGTGGTTTATTATTGTTAAGAGTGTGAAAAACGTTTCCTTTCTCCTAACCCACTTCTGATTGTCAAGAAGCATCTTGAACACAAAAAATTAGAAGGTATTATTGTTTATGCAGAAGAAGAGCAAAATTTGTTAAGGGTCACTATTCAACCCCCCTTCTAGTGACTTTCTAATTCACTTTATTAACAACTTTTCTTTTCTATTTTGAGGAAGTCTAGGAGTAGGTTCTCTTAGCAAGGAAGTCCCAAGATAGGTGAACTCTAGTAGGAAATCCAATAGTGGGTTCTCTTGATCAAGGAATAAGTTTTCTTAGTGAGTGATTAGAGTGAGAAGGCGAGGAGCGTCCCGGGTTGGTTTGCCAAGGTGGGTTTCTTGGGTGTAAAAGGCTTATTGCACTATAAACTTTAATCAAATAGTGGTTAATCTCAAGCGTGGCTTGGGGGCTGAAGGTAAGTTGTAGTTTGTGACTGAACTAGTATAAATCACGGTGTACTCTTCTCTTGCCCTTCTCCTATTGCTTTACTATTTTGTTACTTTTGTGTGGTTCTTTTTGTTTTGTTTCTGAATTTCCTTAACCTAAAACAAACAAAGAATTCGCTCTTCCTCACTTCGCTAAATTATATTCTTCACGATTAAAGGGTGAAACATTTGTGAAAATGATTTTAAAATAACTCAATCCTCCCCTCTTGAGTTATTGAGGCCACTTGGTTAACAAGTGGTGTCAAAGCTTAACTCTTGAGTCAAGCTTAACAACTTCAAGAGGATATGGACTATAATAACTCTTTTTTGCAAGAGAACGACTTTATTAATCGTGCCCCTACCTTCAATGGTGAATGATATAATTATTGGAAAGAAAGAATACAAAATTTCATTGAATCTATTGATATGGATATTTGGGAAGTTGTGGAAAATGGGGTTTCTGTGCCTACTTATATGGTTGATGGTAAAATTAAACAGAAACTTAGAAACCTGCGGACTAAGGATAAAAGGAAAAAGCTTTAACATAATTTGAAAGCTAAAAATATTATAACTATTGCTTTGTCTTATGATGATTTTTATAAGGTCTCTAACTACAAGACTGCCAAGGAGATATGGGATACGCTTCAACTGACTCACGAGGGTACAAGCTATGTTAAGATAGCAAGGGTAAATTCTCTAATACATGAATATGAAATGTTTAAAATGAGAAAGGGTGAATCAATTTCTAATATGCAAAAATGTTTTACTCATATTGTGAATCACCTGATTGGTCTGGGTAAACAAGTTACCAATGAAGATATAATTAACAAGCTCTTGAGATGTCTAAATAGGTCTTGGTAGCCCAAAGTAACAACAATTGGAGAATTTGGAGCCTTGAAGGATATGGACCTGACAACTCTATTTGGAAAGCTTAAGGAACATGAAAGGTTGTTTGTGAATATTGTTTAAGTATGGATTCTTCAAGTTTCATGTTCTGATGTGCTTGCTACTAAATTGTGCTTTTAATAACCCTTAAGGCAACACCTTTATTCGCATAAAGTTATATGATTTAGTTTTCTTACGCACCAATATCCTTGTGTTTATGATGTAAAAGCATGAATGGTGATATGTACTTGAATCGTAGGTTGTGTATATGTGTGGTATAACATGTGAATTCTGATTTCCATGGATTAAATGAGAGAATTTCTGGTTGCTTGAGATGGTAAATGGTCCCATTGAAGTCTTGACACATTGATTGAAGTGGTATGATAAGTGTTGATAATGTGAGATTAAAATAACCACTTGTGTTGGAAATGTTAATCTGTTTGTGTATCCATAGGTGCAAGGGAGTTAGTGTCTAAATCTCTTGCTAAATGATAAATCTATATTTTATATGGATTTATATAGCAAGTTCACATGATTTTTGCATTAGCTCATAGGAAATTTAAGGGAAAATAAACCATTAATGAAGAATTTCATGTGATGTGCATTTCTAAGCTTTCTATTTAAAATTTGCATGAACTACCTTGATTTTGTTTGATTTTGTGAAGGGTAGTTAGATGAGAAAAGAAAGGAAATACAATCCATAAGTACAAAGAAGTATTTTGCTAGTCAAAGAGGACATAAAAGAACCAATAATGAAAGTTAAGACTACAAAAGGAGTCAACAGGCACAAAAATAGGCCAAAAAGAGACTCAGAACCACGTTTGGGACTAGCAAAGGTCGCACCCTCCTGGCGGGTTGGGTAGGTAGCCCGGCGGGCCACGCCAGTAGAGAAGGTCGCTCGACAGGTCAGCACACCTGGCATATCCGAGTAGTCACCCAGCGCGAGCATAGAGTGGGTCCTTCCAAAAAAGTCACCCAGTAGGTTTTTAACCCAGCTAGGCAAGTCCAAGGTTCGAATTCTTTACTATTTTTACACTTAATGGGCCTAGAGTGCGCGAAACTTGATTAGGTTAAGCCCCCTACTCCTACACCTAAATTTAGAAACTCAATTACAAATAGAAAGCAATGGGCCAAACTTTTGATCTTATCTCTATTCTACCTTTATCTCTTCATTTTTTAGTTTTTCCTTTTTGTCTTTGACTTTTGGAGAAGGATTATCGAAGGGCAATTCGATATTGAGGGTTAGAGATCAAAGGAAACCCTTTTCTTGCAAAAGATTTCTTCTTCTCTTTTTCTTATGTATTTCTCTAGAATTATGATTTCTTTGTTTACCATGAGTAGCTAAACTTTTTGTTAGGGTTATAGTGTACTTTGTGCTTGGAACCCCTAAATGTTTAATTTTAATTGAATTCTTGTTTTGATTCAGTTAATTAGATTGCTTTATTGTTTTTATTTCTTACTTGGAATTGATCATCCCTTGTTTGTTCTAAATCAATTAATTGAATAGCGGTCGTACCGCAATTAATTGGTAGACATGTAGGGTAATCAAATTGGGTTTGTTGTATGATCAACCTTTATTCCTAATTTCTAATAGGATTAAATAATTACTTAATCCCCTCTTTGTTCTTCATGCCTTCCTAGGGTTTTCATATCCTGTATAATCAATTGGGAAATTAACTTAAAAAGGACTATTGCAATTCATATTAGCAATAAAATGCGTAGGGAAATATTGGTAATTGACGAATAGTATGAGGTTCAATTAGAATTAGATGTGAAGGAACTTAAGAGCACGAAGAAAATCACAACCCTAAGCCTATCTTCCTCTAAATTTTTCTCCACTTACCATTGTTTGTTTTGCAATTTCTATTACACGTTTATCATTCTTGAACCAATCTATTGTCAATTTAATTTCACCAAACCAATATAGAATCTCTAAAAACTAGTAATCATCAATTAGTCCTTTGGGTTCGATATCAAGACTCACATCCTTTTGTTACTACTGTGATAAAGGTACGCTTGCCCTTAAGCGTGTTTTTATTACATCAAGTTTTTGGTGCCGTTGCCGAGGACTAATTGCGCGATATTAGAAGAAGGAGATTCTAATTGCTTTAGGCATTTTTTATATTTTCCTTTTAATTTTCTATTTTTATTTTTATTCTTCATTTTGTTCTTCTTTTATATTCTAGTCTGCAAAATTATTCTATTTTTGTTTTTCTTCTATTTATGCTAACTCGCTCTAAAAGGCTTGTCTTACAGTTTGATTCTAAAATTGAAAGGACACCTCCTAGGTTAAAAAAGAAGCATAGAACAAAAGGTGTAACAACCCAACCGTCACTACTGAACAACTCTACTATCCTCAGTGTTCTCAAGTAAGCATGAATATAATCAATACATGCATATAAAGAAAATACATACAACTTGAGAGATTTATCCCTCTCTCCTATGGCCAACATATCTGTCTTTACAACTTTCAAAAAATAAAAGAACAAGGGAATAACACCAAAGCCATATAACATAACCAAATATACATCAAGGGGGGAGAGGTATACAAAACACACTCCTTATGGCTGGTCACACTATACACCTCCATCAAAAGAAGAAATGGGATACACCCCAAAAGAAACAAAAGTGTGACTCCTCACATCACACTACTCCAACTCGCGCTCCACCTTCAGCTCTGATCCACTAAAGCATCGTCATCTACTCCCACGCCATAGGACGTGATCATCACAATCACACCAACACGACAATAGCAACAAGACACCCCACAACAACAAAACAAGGCAAGGGTAAGCTTACTAGAACAACAACATACCATGCATGATTAGAGATATCATTCACAATTCCCAACGTTCAATCACAAGTATACAGCATACAATCATATAGCAAAGAGTTCTCAACTCAAAACCCCATGTTACAACAAAATCCACCACAAATATGTCAATGCCTGATGACACGACTCTCGAGAGATTCACAATAATTTGAGTGATCAACCAGGTCTTATCCTCTACTATGAAGATCCAGCACTCATTCAAGGATTGCCAAACTCTGATCTACGGACAAGCTTAGTGGTGTGTTAGGATAAGTGTATGTGTGTGGTAGCTCACCGCGACTCAAGGTTTTCACTACCTTGGCCCCCTGTAGAGTTGCCCATCCACTCATCCCCGAAGGCCCATCTTTACAACCCTACGTCTTATCCAAGCACCATGGCATAAGGTCCATCGTCAGCTACCTTAGCTACCAACATATGATGAAATGCATGTATCACAACATAACATCAACTCAACAGCAACAAGTCAATATATATATATATATAAGGCAACACAACACCACATGGGCTCGATCGGCACCATACGTGGTCCAACAACTACTACCAACCCCATGTAGGCCCAATCCAACCTTAAGCATGGTCAACAGGTAAGGCCCTATCCAAGCAGCCTATATCCCGTGAGAAATCTCACACAACTATTTTATTCACAACAAGCGGAGGTTCTATCCAAGCAACCTACCACTCCTATTTCATTCTCAACAATTCTCACATTAGTCTCACACTTGGAGTCCTTCTCAACCACTTTTTTTAAAGACAGTGGACAAAGCTCTCCTGGACGATGGCTGGATCAGCGCCATGAAGGAAGAACTAAATCAATTTGAACGAAATGATGTTTGGATGCTAGTTCCTGCACCCAAGGACAAGTCTATCATTGGAACAAAGTGGGTGTTCCGCAACAAGCTATACGAAGCTGGCAAAGTGCTAAGAAATAAAGCGAGACTTATAGCTCACGGCTACTCTCAACAAGAAGGTATAGACTTTACTGAAATCTTTGCACCAGTAGCTAGATTAGAAGCTCTCTTGGACGATGGTTGGGTCAACGCCATGAAGGACGAACTGAATCAATTCGAACGGAATGATGTCTAGTTGCTAGTTCTTGCACCCAAGGACAAGTTTATCATTGGAACAAAGTGGGTGTTTCGCAACAAGCTAGACAAAGCTAGCAAAGTGCTAAGAAATAAAGCGAGACTTGTAGCTCAAGGCTACTCTCAATAAGAAGGTGTAGACTTCACCAAAAATTTTGTACTAGTAGCTAAATTAGAAGCCATTCATATCTCACTTTCATTTGCTACTCATAGCAATATGAAGCTCTATCAAATGGATGTAAAAAGTGCATTCTTAAATGGCCTAATAAATGAGGAAGTCTATGTGAAACAACCTCTTGGAGTGTGATACTTTTCTTAAACATGTTTTCAAACTCAAAAAGGCTTTATATGGACTCAAACAAGCTCCAAGAGCTTGGTATGAAAAGCTAAGCTCCTTCCTTTTAGAAAATGGTTTTACTAGAGGAAAAGTAGACACCATTCTCTTTCGCAAAGACGTCAAATCACATTTTATTATTGCTCAAATATATGTGGACGATATTATATTTGGTGCTACTAATGATGCATTATGCAAGGATTTTTCTAAGATTATGACAGCAGAATTTGAGATAAGTATGATGGGAGAACTAAAATTCTTCTTAGAATTGCAAGTAAAGCAGACTGCAAATGGAATATTCATACATTAGACAAAGTACATCAACGAACTTCTCAAGAAATACAAGATGGACGATGCCAAGGAAATGAGTACACCTATGCATCCATCGTCAGTACTTAGCCTGGACGACACATCTAAAAAGGTAGACCAAACTACATACCGAGGTATGATTAGGTCTCTCTTATATCTCACAGTGTCCAGACCTGACATTATGTTCAGTGTATGCTTATATGCCCGGTTTCAATCTGACCCTAGAGAAACTCATCTAACAGCAGTAAAAAGAATCTTTAAATACTTAAAAAGAACCACTAATCTTGGTTTGTGTTTTAAGTCAAACAAAGAATACAAGTTAGTTGGATTCTATGATACTAACTATGCTGGAGACAGAATAGAATGCAAAAGTACCAATGGAGGATGTCAACTCATTGATGAGAATCTAGTCTCCTGGACGAGAAAAAAACAAGGGACAATTGCCTTATCCACAGCGGAAGCAGAGTATATCTCAGTTACGTCTTGTTGCTCACAAATTTTATGGATCAAGCATCAGTTAGAAGACTATAGTATCTACGATAGTAACATTCCTATCTTTTGTGATAACACTGCTGCTATAAATCTAACTAAAAATCCTATTTTGCATTCTCGGGCAAAGCACATTGAAATAAAACATCATTTTATAAGAGATTATGTTCAGAAGGGAGTTGTTGATATTCAATTTATCAACATTGAAAATCAATTAGTCGACATATTTACGAAACCCCTTCCTGAAGATAAACTCATCCATATTCGAGATCTCCTCAGTATGGAATCTATAAATGAATAGTTTATTCAACATGCCCTGACCGTCTAAGGATGTGAGCGTCCTATGTTTTCTTAGTGTCCAATATTTTATCCGTCCACTTGCATAGCTTTTCGCATTCCATAATAACTCACATTTATATGTGCATAAAAATCTTCATACGTACTTAATTATGTTTTCACTGATAATGATTTGAAATAAATGTTTTATTCTTGTCTGAGTCACTCATGCGCCGTATAACCAACCTCGAGAAATGTAAGCGCCTAACCAGCATTTATTGCACATCACCTCTCTCTTCGAAATTCAAAGAACTGCCAAAAGCAAAACCCTTCGCTTTCTTCATATACACTCAAACACCAAACCAAACACTCACCTCCTCTCAAATTTATCTGAACACACACACTCTCTCTTGAAACCTCTCAAACCCTAACAATCAATCAAGCTCTCAGATATGGCAACTGAAAAGGCTGGTGCTGCTGTAAAGGTTGTGGCTTGTGTAGAGAGCCTAGACAAGGCTGTTGTTCTTATTGAAAGTTGTTTCAACATTCAAGCCCTGGATGACATGGGTGTGAATGTGAAGGACAACTTGATCAGATGTGGAATTCTCAACTACTTCCACATGAACGAGATTATATACCTAAAGCTCATCAGACAGTTCTAGAACTCTAATGTTTTCTCCAAGATGAACATTGTCGAAACTGTTCTAGGAGTCAAGGTCACACTGAACCTTGGCATTGTTGCCCAAGCCATTGGCTTTGAGCGGGCTGGGTCCTGCATCAAGAATGGCTGGGAAGACAGTTTTGGTGGACACGACACTGTTGACGCTGCACTGATGGGTCCAGAAGGCGAAGGTCCAGTCGAGTACAACAAGCTAATAAAAGAGGGGAAGATTTTCCAACAGTTTCTAAACAAGGGAATTCTTCATAAGGCTGAATCGAAGGACAGTGTTACCTTCCTACACAGGTTCGCGCTGTTCCACATGATCACAGGCCAATAGTTCAACCTGTCGCACCTCATCCTGAGCAACATCTTCAAGACCATGAGAGGACGCAGAGAGAGCGATCAAATCACATATGCCGCTCTTCTGAACAAGATTTTCTGGCAACAGCAGGTGTATCATGCATTCTTTGCTCTGTCTCTTGGAGAGCAAAACCAGATTCGAATTCTCGATGGTGGCTACAGATTCACTCAGCTACCGTTTGGACGAAACAATGTTGCACAGATGAAGGCTGGGTTCGTGCTGAAGCCTTTGGAGACCACGTCCAAATCAATGGATGTTAAAGAAGAGTTGTCGAGATGGCACCTCCGCAGACAATAGAGCCAATCGTCTAGCATGCTGAGCCGATGGACGATAAGTCACTGTTTGTGAATCCAATTACTGCTAGACCGTCCACCAACAAGAGGTCATCCAAGACGCAAGCGACCAAAGTTACAAGGTCCAAGACCCAACGACCTTCAGCTCTGGCTGCTCCTCTTGCAGTTGCTCCCATTGCTGCCTCTGCTCCTCCACCTGCTCCAGCACTAGCTCCTGCTAAGAGACGTTTGATCATCGCTTTTGATGACGAGGACAACGAGCCCATTGGCGAGCTTGTCAAGAAACAGAAAACTACTATGGTTGCTGTTCCTACTCAACCACAACCTCTAGCCATCCAACCATCTGTCCCATCCAAACAACCAGTAGAAGCGTTACCAGGGGAAGCACAATCCAAGAAAAGTAAGCGTTCCTCTCTTACTACTGATGAACTTGCTAATGACTTTGTTGAATCAATTCTTGTTGAACCAACTGAAACATTTACCCAAACACAAGCCACACCTGAACCAGACATGCTACTGCCTGGTGATGAAGGTTATACCTGCACCATCCCCACCCCTGACATCTCTAAGTCACGTCTCTCTATCCAACCTCCTAAATCACCTTCCTCTTCGACCATCATTCCCCTCCCTACATCTTCCACCCCTTTAGAAACCTTGGCGAAAACAAAACAATAATGGCCCTTACTTTTTGTTGAAGGAAACCAACAAAACCTCATGGATGACAATACGATTATTTTGCGTCCAGAGCTTCCTAGGCCAGACTTTGGTTTTGATTACTTTCCAATTAATATGGACAAATACATGGAAGATTATGTCCATCAACCATCGGAAGCTTATCTGGCACTACCTCTTGGAGCTATAAAACACTTGCCGCTCAAGCGGTTTATCAGACAAAGGTACCCCAGAATTGTACGAGCTTGGCGCCTTAATGCTTATCCTCCCAGAGTACTTCAACACAGAGTACCTCTAGTGGAAGAGACCGACCAATCTCTGCAACAAAGAAGACCAAGGGACAAACGAACAGTCCATCTAAGGCCTACAGATTTGAAGTGTAGGCCTATGGATCCAGAAGAAGATGGATTCTTTCCATCTGCCTCTGAGCATATGTTTTGTAACACTCTCAAAGGTTCAGCAACTTTGAAGTATCAACTTTTCATCCCCCCATCACAACACATCCGACCTTCCACATCCATTCACATCCAACCAGATCGAGTCTGCCCAAGGCTGCCAATCATAGATATCAATAACAAAAAGAAGAAGATTCTGACCAAGGCACCGTCCTTGCCTTTGCCATCCAAAGTTGAAATTCAACAACATTCAACCCATTCCCTTGAATGGTTCATAGCTCAGCGTCTTTATATAGACATGGACGAGGACGATGCTGAACGCTTATGGCAACAACACATGTTTATATGTGAACAAGAAGTGTCCAGTAATGGAGTCTCCCTAGACGACAAAGCCAACATTCCAACTGCCATGGACTGTGAATTCACACAGCGTCCAGCTTGTGTGTTTCACTTTTCAGACACTTCAGTTGCCTTTGTCTGCCCACCGAATGAGCGTCCACTCCTCGGTACAGAAACTTCTATTTTGTACACTATGATTGTTGCTCTCACCCACCCCAACAGTTTCCAACCGCCCTACCCTTGGACTACACCCCATCCTTACCAACTTGACATCCAAGACTTAAAACTTATGGAAGCACCTCCTCCACCCACTAAAGTTCTTCCACCAACTCCTTCCCAACCACCGTCACCCACATCTCCACCGCCGCCTACTCCTGGCTCCCAAGCCTCTGCTAGCCTTCCCATCTCTACTTCTGCCCCTTCCTCCATCCCCCTTGTTGACCTCGCCGTTCAACAATATGTTACCAATCAACTTCAACCCATCTTCACTCTTCTTCACCAAATTCTCTAGAACCAACAAGCACTCCTACATCCTTCTCAACTTTCCCCACCTCCCCTTCTGCCGCCGCCATAGTGACAGTGATGACGCCTCCCTTTTTCTTTTTGTCTGCTTTTTGCTGGTGACAAAAAGGGGAGAAAAATGAGAATTAACATGTTATGTTTTTACTCTCTTTTTCATGCTCTGTATGTTTTTATAGTACAATAAAATATATGGTTTATTCTGACATATTTCAAGTGTTGCTCTACTTCTGGTTGATCTGATACCTGTTAGATAAAATATGCTTCGATACTTGGTGTGTCATTTGGTATGGATTTAAACTAATATATCTTGTGTCTCAAAGTATACAAACTATGGCATATCAGACTCAGGGGGACCATAGTAAGTATTTCAAAAACTCTTTTATGCACCTCTTTATACTCTAACAAAAACTTAAAAATTAATAAGGTTTGTCATCATCAAAAAGGTGGAGATTGTTGGAACCAAAGTCGTAGAAGCGTCTAAACCCTCAAAGTTTTGAAGATAACAAACTTATTAATATTCAAGTTTCTGCCTAAGGACTAACCTTGTCACAGCAAACAAGTTACTCTTATATGGATCGTCCAGTAGACATGCTAAAGAAGATCGCCTAGTAGATGTGCTAAAGAAGACCATCCAGTAGACGTGCTAAAAAAGACCGTCCAGTAGACATACTGAAGATGACCGTCCAAAGCTAAAGCTTGTCTCTGAAAACAAGTTCAAATATCAGATACAAGCTTCCAACGACATATATTCAAACGGCTAAGTTTTATTTGAACGTCCAATTCACTTATGCTAGTTTTCCTCGAAACTAACATATTACCACTCTTATGATCTAACGTTCAATTTGTTTGAAGCATTAAATGTATTCAGATTCACTCTAGTGCAAAGGTGCAGTAAAACAGATAAAGCAAGTCAACTTATCAAGTTGCCATGCCAAATGAAAGATGTTCAGAAAACTAGACCGCTAACACAATCCTGCGTTTTCCGTTTTAGTGCAAGTCTAAATACTGCCACGCCTAATCTTTCTGAAAGCATAGTTTGCATGTCCCTCCTTGTATAACGAAGTCAAGTCTAAACAACGGATCTTTTTCTTGAAGACTATATATAGATATGCACCAAGGAAGAAGTAAACAAGAAGAACTACAATATGTGCTAACTTGTGAAAATCTTAACAAGCATCAAAAGCCTTCTGTACTTTATCTATAAGCATGCATTGGACGATAGTGAAAAAGCCGTGTAAAAATATTCTGAGTGTTTGAGCTTAATCTTTCAAATCCTCACTACGTGAGTTGATACTTTTATATAAACACTTGTTTCTGTTGTGAAAGCCTGGAGAGGCTTAGTGAAAAAGAATACTTGGGTTAAGGAATCTAGGGTGATTACCTTGTAAAGCCTGAAGAGGCCACGAACAATACTTCTAACCAAAGGTTGGTTAGTGGATACCTTCTGGGTGAAGGGACTGGACGTAGCTCAGGTTGAGTGAACCAGTATAAAAATTCTATGTTATATTTCTCTTTATCCCTTAGCTTGAAAACGCTTTCAAACTTATTTATATTGTTTTAAAAAGTTTTAAACGCACAATTCAACCCCCTATTCTTGTGCGCTTTTTCTATTTCAATGAATTTGTAAACGTACACACACTTGTTTTTTAGTTGAAGAAGTACTTTAACAAGTTATAACTACAATGTATCTTAAAATACACCAACAGTGTAGCTTTACTCCAACTAAAAAATAAGTTGGTGTATGTTAGCAAATGTTTGTGGGATTTGCTAACATACATACACTTGTTTTTAGTTGGAGTATGTTAGCAAGTTATAACTACAATTTATCTTAAAACACACTAGCAATGTAGCTTGCTAATGTACTCCAACTAAAAACAAGTAAGTGTACATTATTGAATCCCATACACACATACACACACACACACACACACACACAAAAGAATAACTCTTGGTAGAGTTACTCCACTCAGCAATTCTTGGTATATATTAAATTTCAACGATCCAACCATTGAATTAAAAGATTTTATTGAGTAGATCAAGTATACGAATTTTTATAAAGTTTGAAAACTATTTGATACTTCATTAAATAAATTTAAATTAA
The DNA here is from genome assembly GCA_004329165.1 of Spatholobus suberectus. NCBI lineage: Eukaryota > Viridiplantae > Streptophyta > Magnoliopsida > Fabales > Fabaceae > Spatholobus > Spatholobus suberectus. The sequence goes on from CM014736.1 coordinate 40,514,871, forward strand.
CGTATTATATTCTTTTCTAAATTATAAGTAAATGTCGATTATAAGAGGAACTAGCTACAAATGTCTGATTTATCTAAAATTTGATGTGCATGATCATTGACATAATATAAAAATATTCAACAGTTGGATCATTGAAACTTAACATATATCAAGAGTTATTGAGTGAAGTAACTCTATTAAGAGTTACTCTTAGAGTAATTTGATCCCCGCCCATATATATATATAGTTTTCATTTTAAAACTAGATTTTTTTCAACTATTTTTTAAATCTTAATTAATTATTAATTGGCTACTTTAAATATATTTTATTAAAAATAATAATTAAAAATGAAGATTTTTAAATATATACAAAATTTGAAAACAATTCATCATAATGTATTTAAAATAATAATTAATGACAAAATTTAAGAGATTCTTTATTATTATTTTATATATAATTATCAATTTCTATATATTATATTGATAATTATTTAAATTTTTTCTTTTTTAAGCCATATTTTTTAAACTATTTTTAAATATTAATTAATTAAAAAAATTGTATCCTACTATATACGAAAATATATATTTATTTATACATTTCTATAAATATTACATTAATAATATTAAAATCTACATTAATATTTGTTTTTAAGTTTAACTTGCTCATGCACACACATACACACATATATACATATATTAATTTCTTTATAGTATATTAATATATGTTTGAATTTTTATTTGTTAAAATATGTTTTATAAAGTATTTCTTATAAAATCTTAATTAAATAACAAAATTGTGTGATACTATATATTGAAAATCTATTTATTTATATATTTGTATACATATTATATTAATAGCATTAAACATAGTAAATCTTAATTAATTAACAAAATTGTATCAGAAAAAATCTATTTATTTACACATTTATATAAATATTACTTTAATATTAAAATCTACATTAATATTTCTTTTCAAGTTTAATTTACACACACAAATATATATATATATGTATGTACATATATATATGTATGTATATATATATACATACATACATGTATATATATATATATACATATACATATATATATATATATACATACATTATGTATATATATATATATATATGTATGTATGTATATATATATATATAGACATATATATATATATACATACATACATACATATACATATACATACATACATATACATATATATATATATATATATGTATATACATATATATATATATAAAGAGAGAGAGAGAGAGAGAGAGAGAGAGAATGAGAGAGTTTTTAGCTGTTATTATTCAACGAGAGCGTTTTTAGCTGTCATTCTTCAATGAGAGCGTTTTTAGGAATTTTTAAACCTCTTATCTCTGTCAATCTATCATTTTCAATATATTTAGTTCTAAATTGAATTTTAATATCTTTTTAAAATAAATTATCAATAATTAAAAATTAACATTATATTGTAATAATTGTTTATTGTAAATATAAAATATAATCTATATGTTCAAAAATATTTATTTATTACAAATTTTAATTATAATATAATTTATATATTCAGAAGTATTTATTTATTATAAATTTATGTTATATAAAATAAATATTTTTTCTATGCAATGCACAGGTTAAAATACTAGTATATATATATATATATATATATATATGGGACATTTTAAATGAGAAACTTTTACAATAAGAAAATGAGAACATTCAATGATAGCCCTTGGATCATAATTAAAGCATATTTGTGGCTGAGATTAAAACTCAATTAATCATATTTTATGAGACTACCATTGTTACTGCCTCCACCACCATTGCCATTACCGTCGTTGTCATCACCACCACCACCGCCAGGCGATGGCGGCGACGGTGGCGGTGATGGCGGCTGTGATGGCGATGGCGGTGGTGGCCACAACAGCAACGTTGATGGTGGCGACAGTGATGACAGCGGTGGTGGTGGCGGCTACAAGGGCGACGACGACATCGGTGGTGGTAGTGGTAGTGGTGGTGGCGATGGTGGTGGCAATGATGATGGCGACGGCGGTGGCAACAACGATAGTGATAGTGGCAGCAGCGGTGGAGGCGGCGACAATGGTGGTCTCATGAGAGTTGTTTAATTGAGTTTTTATCTCGGTCGTTCATTGCTTTTAATTGTAATCTAATGACTACTATTAATAGTTCTCATTTCTCATTTTAAGAAGTTTCTCATTTGAAACGTCTCCTATATATGTATGTGTGTGTGTGTGTGTGTGTGTATATATATTAATTTCTGCATAGTATTTTAATATAGATTTGAATTTTTATTTTTCAAAATATGTTTTATAAAGTATTTCTTATAAAATCTTAATTAAATAACAAAATTGTGTTATACTATATATGGAAAATCTATTTATTTATATATTTGTATGAATATTATATTAATAGCATTAAATATTATATTAATATTTCTTTTCAAATCTTATTTACTTTTATACATATATATACAAAACTGTGTCTTACTATATAAGAATTATTTATTTATTTAATTATATAAATATAACATTAATAACACACACACACACACACACACACACACACACACACACACACACACATATATATATATATATATATATGGGGCAGGATTTGTTAACACCAAATGTAAGAGTTAGTCAAATTACACCTTCAATAAATTTTTGTAAAATGCAAATTTAATCAATCCAATCGTTAAATTTGACGTTCTTATTAATTAGATTAAGTATACAAAATTTCATACAATTCTAAAATTATTTAATAGTTCATTGAATCACTTTATTTTAACGTACAATATGATATTAAAATATATGTTAATATTCAATATTAGATAACATATTTATAAAAGTCCAAATGATGTGAAATTTGATATACACAATCATAAAGATAATATCATCAAATTTAACGGTTGGATTGGTTAAATTTGTATTATACAAAAAGTTATTGAAAATGTAATTTGACTAACTCTTACACCTGGTGTCAACGGATCTTGCCCCTATATATATATATGTTAGCATCTGTTAATACTAGGTGTCAAAGTTAGTCAAATTACACCTTCAATAATTTTTTGTAGAATACAAATTTAATCAATCCAACTGTTGAATTGTGTGATATTATCTTTATGATCATGTATATCAAATTTTACATCATTTGGATCTTTTTAGATATGTTATCTAATATTGAATATTTACATATATTTTAATATCATATTGTACGTTAAAATAAAGTGATGTGCTGAAGTATTAAATAATTTTAGAATTATATGAAATTTTGTATACTTAATCTAATTAATAAGAACATCAAATTCAACGGTTGGATTGGTTAAATTTACATTTCACAAAAAGTTATTAAAGGTATAATTTGACTAACTTTGATATCTGGTATCAACGGATCTGACCTTATATATATATAAGAGAGAGAGAGAGAGGTAATATTCATACGTTAGAAAAGAATTCTTTAACATTAGCTTTCAGAGTTAATGGTAAAGAATTAAAAATAATCTTTTATTAAAATTATTTACTTATTAACAATAAAAAAATTATTTATCTTTTTAATAAAATTTTGTCACATGAATCATGACTAATGGTAAAGAATTAAAAAAAAAAATTATTAAAATTATTTACTTATTAAAAATAAAATAATTATTTATCTTTTTAATAAATTTTTGTTGTGTGAATTACGAATTTAGTCTCTAAAATTGTAATGACAGTCAAAATAGTTTTTGAAATTAATAAAATAGCAAAATGGTTCTGAGAATTGTAAAGTATAAATCAATTTAGTTCTTGAAATTGTAATGATACGTCAAATTGGTCCTTGAAATTAAAAAAATGATAAAATGATCTTTGAAATTGTAAATCATTAATCAATTTAGTCCTTCTGTTATTAGCTTGTGTCATCTAACGCTATTAAAAAGGTTGAATTGGCACTTGAAATGCTTGAGTGATAGCTAACTAGGCACACATACATAGTGGTCACGTCACATAGATGGAAATGATCAAAACATTGGTATAATAATAATTGATTTTTCCTTTTGCCATGTCTTTATTCTTCCTCCGTTCATTAGTTTTGCATTAGTATTCTAATATATCCATTAAGGAAATGTTACCCCAGTATCCCCTAAAATCAAATTGTGTGAAACATGTATAAATAAACGAAGTGACTCAATTGTTCACTTTAACTCCATAAATCAAGTTGTGTGAAACATGTATAATTAAATAGAGGGACTCAACTTTTTTGAAAGTTGAGTCCCTCTGTTTAATTATACATGTTTCGCACAACTTGATTTTAGGGGTTACTGTGGGGACATTTTCTCAAAAGGTAGATAAAAAAACTAATGCAAAATTAATGGGGTGAAGGAAGAACAAAGAGGTAAGGAAGGGAATAACTGATTATTGTTCCATTAATGTTTTATTCATGCATGTGTGCCTAGTTGGCCACCACTCAGACATTTAACATGCCAATTCTTTTTCTTTTTTGAAATATTAGATGACACCATCTAATAATGAAAGGGCTAAATTGATTAATGATTCACAATTTTTGGGACTATTTTGTTATTTTTTTAATTTCAGAGACCAATTTGATTGATTATTATAATTTTAGAAATTAATTTGATTGAAAAATTATAATTTCAAGAACCATTATGTCATTTATTAATTTCAAGGACCAATTTGACCAACTTTTATAATTTCAAGAACCAAATTGATGATTCACCCAAATTTTGTCACTTATAATAATATCCTAAGGTTAAATTAATCAGCAAATTTCTAAACTATTTAAAAAAATTTAATTAGGTCTCCAAACTAAAAAAATTATAATTAAATGCTTAATCTTATAAAATTTTTAAACCGGACCAGACAGGCCGGTCGAACCAAAAAACTCGTCACCTGACTGGTTCAAATAAACCACAAAACCGACCTGAAGAAAAACCGGTCAAAGAACTGGAAAACTGGTCAAAAATCGATAATACTGGTCAAAATCAGTGAAAAACCGACCAAAAATCGGTTCACAGTAGGTCAATAAAAAATGCTTAATAAAACATTATTTTTATTTTTTTCTTTAAAAAAAAAAACCAACCTAAAATATTTATCATTTTCTTTTTTATTTTAAATATAAACTTGTTTTTATTAATATATGTTGATATGTATAGTTAAAACTTATACTTAAATATCATGACATATTTGATTTGTACTTTTGTAGGTATTATAAATGTAAAGAACCTATAAAATTATGTTTTATTTTTAATTTTGAGTATTATAAAGTTATGATATTATGTTTTTTTAATATATTTTATGTATTATTTAATTATTATTATTATTTTATTAATACTTGTTCGATCGCAGTTGAACCATTGAACCTTAAACCAATGCCTTCATTGGTTTAATAACCAGTTTGGTTTTAAAAACATTGCTATTAGGGGTGGAAATAGGCCAGGCTGCCTGTTAGGGGCCTATGGCCTGGCCTACATAAGGCTTGGCCTAGCCTGGCTCATTTATTAAAAAGGCTAGGCTTAGGCTTTTTAAAAAGCCTATTTAGGTAAAATGGCCAAGCCTTAGGCCTTCAAAAAAGCCTATTAAGCCTAATAGGCCAGCCTATTTATATACATATGTAATGAAATATTATTATATTATATATTATGCTATATTGTATATACATAATTATATATAATACATATATTACTTATAATAATATAAAAAAACGTGCAATTACTAATAGGCTTTTTTATAGGGGTGGCAAAGTGGGCCAGCCTGCCTCGTTGCCAGCTCGCCAAAAGTGGGTCGAAGCGGGCTGGCCCACCAGTTGATGGTGGGCTGAATTTTATGGCCCGCCCCGCCTAGAGGTGGGTTGGTGGGCTAGCTCGACAAAAATTAAAAAAAATAAAAAAGAGAAAGGAAAAAAATTAAAAATAAAAAACTAATATTCTATTAATCCTTCAACAACACAAAATCACAAAATACCAAATTATTAATAGTTCTTTAACAATAAAAAATACTAATAGTCTTAGTCTTTCAAGAATCAAGACAAAATCCTTCATGATTCATCAACAACAATCAATAGAAAATAATAATAGTTTAGTCCTTTAACAATAAAAAGTCACAAATTACCAATTGTCATTCAACAGTACAAAATACTAATAATTGTTCAAAACAAAACCACAATTAAGTAACATATAGTTTAAAAAAAAAAAAAAGATGGCCTAGTGGGCCAACCCGCCCTGCCTCGCCAATGGCCTGCCGTGTTGACGGGATAGACGAGGTAAGTTGGTGGGTTGAAATCTATAACCCACCCTGCCATTTCTTGGTAGGTTGGCGGGCTGGTCCACCGGGCTCAACCTGTTTTGCCACCCCTACCTTTTTAGTTCAATAGGCTTTTTTAGTTCAATAAGTCTTTTTAGACCAATAGGCCTACTTAGGCTAATAGGCCTACTAGCTTTTTTATAAGCCTTATAAGAAAATAGACTTTTAAATATGTTTTCAGGCCAGGCCAGGCTTTTATGCAGGCTAGGCCCAGGCCTTTGAAAAAGACCTATAATAGATAAATAAATCAGGTCAGGCTTTATCTTTTTAATGAAAACTAGGCTTTATCTTTTTAATGAAGGCCAGGTTCAAGCCTACCAAAACCTAGCCTGGCTTGACCTATTTCCACCCCTAATTGCTATAAACTAACCATAAGAACCTACTTTTTAATTTAGTAACCTAATTACAATTTTTTTTAATTTAAACACCTATAGAATAATTTGACCATTTAACATGAATTCTTATTTCTTAAGGCCGATGTTAAGAAAGAGGATACATCTACCATTTTGTGTAGTAGTGCAATCTAGAAGCACGGGTGACGAACCAAGGCACTCTCACACCCATTGTATCATACCGCCGAAGAAACCCAGGAACACCGTCAACGGCTGAGAACCACCGCAACTTGGACGCCGGCGACGACAGAGAGAAATTTAAAGACGAACCAGAAATGTCGCTGGTCGATTACGCTTCCTCTTCAGACGACGACGTTCCGGAACCCACATCCACTGAAGAAGAACGCAATAAAGAGGAGGAACCCCAACCACCTAAACCTTCTTCTCCTCCTCGTACCAAGTAATGCCCAGCTCCCTTTGCTTCTTCACAAAGTTATTCTAATTGTTTTGTGATTTTTTATTTTTTCTTTTCATCGTTTGATTCCGTAGATTAATACCCTTTGCTTTAGTGTTTTTGTTTTTTACTGTGAGATATCGCGTTAACTTTTCTGTATTCGTTCGCAATTTTAATGTTGATATACATTGGCTCATGTTGTAGTTGGCATTTTTAGGTCTAATGTCAATAGAGTACTAGTTGATTGTGTTGAGGGCAATAATTAAATCGTGTATTTTTTTTGCACTTTATTCAGTGGGCACTGATACTAAGAAGAGTCTGTGACCATCAGAATGATGTGTATCACTTGAAAGCAAAACACTAGTGAAAAATAGTGTCACAGTGTGGGACTCTTACAGAAGAGTAAAAGGAAAATACGGCAAAGCAGTTAGAATGGTTATAGAATTAGGTAGTTAGATGCAGAATTTGTTTAGTGGTTAGGTTAAATCATAGGAGGGGAGTAGAAGGAGAGGGAATTCAGAATTGTGAGTATGGAAAAAGTGGAAAACATAGCAATAGGCAATGGCTTAATTGTGAAAGGGGCAACCCTTGTCAATGTGGGTTCGTAACACAGCCTAGGAGAAGAAATTGTTTGGTTTCTTAGGCCTGCTAACTTATCTGAACTAAATTTTGAATGTTGGAACTCAGGATATATGGCTAACTTTCTGATTTAATCCAGTTTTTAGCAGAAGACATGGTGGGGTTGGGAACTTAGGAAATAGGTGTGGTTGATAACATGTGACCTTTCTTTAAAAATTGTTAAGTGGTATTATTCATAGCTTGCAGTTTGGTAGCATAAACAAACTCATTGTTCTAGCAATGGTTTGCCTATGATTTCTTCAAGGCTCTGTCTTTGATGGATATTCAGAATCCATTTAGAGAGATTCGAGAGCCCTTTACTGCTGATTTATTGTGTTTTTTTAATTTTTTTACCATTCTTTCATGGGGAAAGTCTATGATCATACTTAAGAACAGGCCATTGAATATTTTGGAATTGCTTGAGGAGAAGTGATCCTCAGTAGCTTTATTTATAATGATATAATTCAATTACATTTACTACACAATCCCTTGATTGTAGGTATGAAATAATAATAATAATCATATACAAATCAGAATAATAACGGAAATATGGTAAGAAAATCAGAGAAAATTAGATCCTAACAAATCTCAACACTTCCCCTCAAGCTGGAGTGTATAGATCATATGCATCCAGCTTGGTACATATATATGATATTCTCGGACCTCTAAGGGACTTGGTGAAGATATCTGCTAGCTGATCATTGGTGTTTACAAAAGAGGTAGTAACTTCCCCAGAGATGATCTTCTCTCGGATAAAGTGGTAGTCTATTTCAATGTGTTTAGTTTGTTCATGAAAGACTGGATTAGATGCTGTACGCAATCTGCTTGGTTGTCACAGATGAGTTTCATTGACTGAATTTTGCAAAACTTAAGCTCACTAGGGAGTTGTTTCAATCAAACAAGTTCACACGTAGTAATGGCCATAGCTCGATATTCTGCCTCCGCACTAGACCTAGCCACATCATTTTGCTTCTTGCTTTTCCAAGAAATAAGATTTCCTCCCATTAAAACACAATATCCCGAGGTTGATCGACGATCACTCGGAGATCCTACCCAATCCGCATCTGTATATGCAACAATATCAGTATGATCTCTATTCTCATAAACCAACCCTTTTCTAGGAGATCCCTTTATGTATCTCAAGATTTGAACTACAACATCCCAATGTCTTTCACGTGGAGAATTGAGGAATTGACTTACAATGCTCACTGCAAAAGATATGTCAGGTCTAGTCATGGTAAGATAGTTCAACTTCTCAACTAATCTTCGACATCTACCTGGATTCAAAAAAGGCTCCCCCTGATCTGGCATAAGTTTGGTACTTGGATCCATGGGAGTGTCAATGGGCTTACAATTTAGCATCCTAGTCTCTTCCAAGATGTAAATGGCTCTCTGGGATATGGCAACACCTGTCTTTGACTGAGCTACTTCAATTCCTAAGAAGTATTTCAATCGACCCAAGTCCTTAGTTTGGAGGTGCTGAAACAAAGGTCGTTTCAGATCTCGGATACTACTGTGGTCATCACCTGTAATAACAATGTCATCTACATAAACCAAGATAAATGCATTGTTTAGTAGATGAAAGTCTATAAAACACTGAGTGATCAACTTCACTATAGGTCATGCCAAAACTCTGAAGAACAGAATTGAATCTTCTAAACCATGCTCTAGGACTTTGCTTGAGGTTGTATAAGGCTTTTTTTAACCTACAAACTATTATGTTACAAAAACTCTGTGTGTTTAACCCACACACAAGCAGATTTATTTATAATCATATAATTACAATAATAAGGAAACGTAATCAAGATCCCTAAAAATTAGCTATACAATAGTTACCCTATTTACAGTGAATAAAATCATATCTTTAACAGTTTCTTAGTTACTTTATTTACAGTGAATCAAATCAGATCTTTAACACTCCCCTTCAAGCTAGAGCATATATGTCATATGCGCCAAGCTTGTTACAAATATAATCAACACGGGACCCCTTGAGAGATTTAGTAAACATATCTACTAGTTGGTCACTAGAGTTGACAAAACCAGTGGTGATTTCTCCTGAGAGCACTTTCTCTCTCACAAAATGACAATCTATCTCTATGTGTTTAGTTCGTTCATGGAAGATCGGATTAGATGCAATGTAGAGAGCGGCTTGATTGTCGCAAATAAGCTTAGTGTCCTGAGTGTCTCCAAATTGTAACTGTTGGAGGCTGTGTTTGGAAAATCGTTCAACATCCGTTGAACGGACATTTTCCACTTTCCAATGTAAAAAAGTAAAAGGAAGTGTGGGGTTGGATTGCAATTACGTTCAAGGTGAACGTAACTGCAATACAAACACACATGGAGAAGTTGCCTAAGCTATGTAATTTCACATGCAGCTGCTGCCATGGCCCAGTATTCAGCTTCGACACTGGATCTAGCAATTGTATTTTGGTTCTTGCTTTTCCATGAAATTAAATTCCCTCCAATGAGAACACAATAGCTAGAGGTAGACCTCCTGTCCGATGGAGATCCTGTCCAATCAGCATTAGAGTAACAGACAATTTTGGTACTGCCTTTGTCTTCATATAAGAGTCCGTGGCCTGGTGCATTCTTGATATATCTAAGGATGCGCATGACAGCATCCCAATAACCATCACAAGGAGCGTTGAGGAACCGACTTACCACTCACTGCAAATGTGATGTCTGGTCTAGTGACAGTGAGGTAGTTGAGTCTACCAACAAGTCTGTGATAACTTCTCAGGTCTTCAAGTGGCTCCCCCTGACTCGGAAGAAGCTTGTCGTTGGGGTCTATAGGAGTGTCATTAGGGCGACAGTCAAGCATACCATTCTTGATGAGAATATTCAGAGCATATTTCCTTTGGGAAATGGCAATGCCAGAAGTGGATTGAGCAACCTCAATGCCTAAAAAATATTTGAGTGGACCCAGATCCTTTGTCTGAAACTAATGCTGAAGGTGAGATTTGAGCTGGCAGATACCGTCAGAGTCGTCACTAGTAATGACAATGTCATCAACATGGACCACCAAACAAATGCACAAGCCAAATGAAGAGTGAAGGGAAAAGACAGCGTGGTTTGTCTCACAGCGGGTCATGCCAAACTGAAGTAAGGCAGAGTTAAACTGACCAGACCAAGCACCGGGAGACTGCTTCAGGCCATAGAGAGAACGACGAAGGTGACAAACAAGGTGAGATCCACCCAAAACAGTAAAACCAGGGGGCTGGTCCATGTTAACCTCTTCCTGCAACTCACCATGCAAGAAGACATTTTTAATATCCAGCTGGTGAAGCGGCCAGTGGCGGATGGCAGCCATAGCAATGAATAGTCAAACAGAGGTGATCTTGGCCACTGGGGAAAGGCGTCCTCATAGTCGAGGCCAAAGATCTGAGTATAGCCCTTAACCACTAGGCGAGCTTTGAATCGATCAATAGTGCCATCCAGTCCAACCTTTACTGTATAAACCTAGCGACAACCAACAGTAGTCTTGTCCAGAGGCAAGGGGACAAGCTCCCATGTTCCACTTGCTTCCAAAGCAGCCATTTCGTCCAACATCGCTTGCTGAGGGATCAGTCATGGCTTCTCTTGTAGACTTAGGAATAGACACAGAATCCAAAGAGGAGATAAAAGAGAAATAGGAAGGAGGTAAGCGGTTATAATGAAGAGTACAAGCATATAATGAGTGAGGATTGCAAGAGGACTGGATATCTTTACATAGGGCAATGGGAAGCTCATGTGTAGGAGACGGTGGTAGAGGGGTGTTTGGAGCAGGAGATGATGCTAGTAGATCCGTAGGTGGGGCTGTTGGGGGAAGTTGTGGGTGGTGCTGATAGGTAATCAGTGGTGGTGGAGTAGAGATAATGGTTGGGGTTGGAACAGGTGAAGCATCCAGAAGAGCAGCACTGGTGGTGGGTATAGAGAAGAATGGAGTAGACTCAAAGAAAGTGACATCAGCAAAAACAAGATACCGTTGAAGTTGAGGGCAAAAACAACGATATCCTTTCTGAAGGTGAGAGTAACCTAGAAAAACACATTTAAGGGACTTAGCAGAGAGTTTATGTATACCTGGAGTGAGATCATGAACAAAACAGGTGTAGCCGAAGGTTAAGGTATTGTAACATATTATATCCATCAATTATATTTTCAGTCTTTTGAGCCATTTTTTTCTATTTCTCCCGACCCTAAACCTAATATTCTTAATATCTCCATTGAAATTGTTTACTGGTAAGAACTGTATTGCAGCCTAGCCTAGAAGATAATTTTTTGTTTCTTAGAGCTGCGACAAAGACTGAAAGTAAAGTTCAATATGGGAATATAAGGCTAATTGGTCATGCTAACTTATTCAGGTTCAATCCAAATTTTAGCTATGGTGGGTAGGGGTGCTGATCCTTGCTAAATTTTCCTATGACAAACGTAATGTAGGAAATAGGTAGAATGATAACTTATCAAACTTTTTTTTTGTTGTAGTTGTAAATGATATTTTTGTAATTTGTGGTAGTCTGCATGTGTTCTTTCTGAAGCCAGGTTGTAAAATTTTGGTTGAGAAAGCAATGCTAGGAATACAGGAATAAAACTAGTGCTTTTCTGTTTATTTAGCCCTTCTTGTATTCCTTTGGATATTTACTTTCTTGAATCACCTATTCCCTCCCACTGCATTGAAATGAAGTGTAGATTTTGCTTGTGCATTGTATTGTAGCTCATATTCATTATAGAACATTATGGTGTTGTTTGATCCATGAAGCCAACCCACCTAGTGGGAAAAGACTTGGTCGTTGTATTTATAGCTTCTAATACTTTGGACATCTTTTGAGAGTCATGAGTTATCCCTGAAAATTTTTGGAGTGGTTTTTGCTGAATCATTGTGCAATTTTAATGCCCTCAAAAGATTCTGCAATTTTCATAAAAGGAAGAGGGAGAAGACAGTACTGTGGCAGTTTGTTTTATAAAGAAGCCTTTGGTGTTTACCTGGTTTGAGTTTAATGTTAGAATTCACTGTGGTTTATGACTTTTTAACTTATCTGTGAAGGAATTTTCATGCAAGCTCTCTTATGCTGTACTGCTATGGTTTCTTCAGGGTTCTGTGTTTGATGGATATTCAGAGAGAGCAGAAAGCCCTTTTCTGCTCATATAATTTAATTTATTTATTTTACTTTTTTTCCATTCTTTTGGGCTGATGTTGTACAATAATTTCTTATGGGAATTTACAAAACAGGAAATTTTTGGTAAAAGGCTTTTCAAATCTAGGAACATATAACCATTCAAGTGGTCATTAAGTCAATAAGTAATTGCTCATTAACCTCTTTTAAAAATCTTTAACCAGTGGAGTGGTTACTTGTTCCTGAACTGGAAATGTTTTTGTTAGAATTCCTATTTTTGTCAATTTGTTTTTGTATTTCTTATTCTTAGTTATTACCCATGTATCTCTTCTAATTAAAATTTCATTCTCTTGTAAAATAAAAATAAAAAATGGAATGTATACTCTTTTCATGATTTTTGTGTAAGATACATGTTAACCATAAAGAGTCATCGTAACTTTATCTGTGAGCTAGATCCCATAAAAACTCTGCTTTCCTGAAAATACAAAAGAAAGAAATGACCTGGAGACAAAGGCATGTTTTATACACACACACTGTGTGTGTGTTTGCGCTCATGCTTGTGCACGAGTGTGTGATTTTGTAGTCTTATGCAAGTGTCAACCAACATAAACTATAGTAGCATTTCGTCTTTCTTGATTAACATTGTTCTCTAGTCTCAATATTTATGCATTTTCACCGTGTAGGACTAAATCTGGATCTTCGTCTGACCAGCAGCTAGAAAATAAACCACATTCATCTCCACCTTCAGTGGAGAAACTTCCTGATGCTTCTCTTCTTCTGAATGCACCCACTGTCTCATCTAATCTGATGAGCACTAGTGACCACTTCTCTCGAGTTGCTGCAGCTCAAGCTGAAAATGCTTCACGTAAGAGAGACTCAAATGGAATGGCCTCCTCTGCTGTTCGTAGTAAAGTTCCTAGAGGAAACTTGCCTCATTCAAGGAATGTTACAGAAACTGCTGGTGGTATGCTAGTTCCACCTCAGATCAGTGGAAGGTTCGTAGTGATTTGTTGACAGATAGCTGTCTGCCTTTTGATTTATTTGTGCATTTGTTGCTAGTTATTTTTAGAAGTTAGAGTTTGTATGTTTTTAAAATATTATATCAATGATTAGTAGATCTTGAATTGATGAATGGTGATATGAGGTGAATTTACACAAGTTATGCCCTTATATTGAATTTGAAATGAGGTATACCCTGCTGTCGCTTTATAATTTAGATATTGAATTCATCAATTTAATACTGTTTTTTCACTTTTCTATTGTTTTGTATACTTCGTTATTTTAGTTTTGTTGAGACTACAAGCAGATTTTATACAGGTCATTATTAGTATTATTATTTTGATAAAAAAAAGAGACTTCCTCCTTAAGTGAAGAAAAAGAGAGAAAAGAAAATAATACTAAAACATACAGCAGCTCAGTAGAGAGCTCTCCAATCCCCTTGCACATCCGAGACAGAAACCCCTCTGAAAAAGCATGACCGAAAACTGACAATGAAAGGGTAAAAACTAGCTTATACTATAAAGCTAGGAAGGTGGATATGTCTGGCAAAAGGCTATAACATAATAACATACACTTTGTTCAAATACACTACTTCCTAGCAAAAAGGCACAACTCTGCCTCTCGCTACACTCTTTTCTTCTCTCCAACAATCTTGAAAACAAATGGATAGTAAAAACTTGGGGATGGCATCCTTTGATCTCCAAAATGTTACAGAATGGAAAAGTAATGGGTGGCAGTTTCCAAACCTCCATAGCACATGATGCCAATATATGTGTGGCCTACTTTCCTAACTTGGAGTTAGAGGTGCAAATGAGACAAGCTAGGTTAAGCTTTACAAGGCCTAGCCTGCCCTTTTTAAGATTTTTCTTGATTTGAAAGCTTGGTTAGAAGCCTACTTTAAATTAAGCCCTTTTAAACAGGCTAACAACCTTACCTTAGGTTAATAGGTGTAAACTTATACATAGGTTGGTGCAGGTTTAAGCTTTTAAATTAAATATACCAACAAATATATAATTTCAAAATGTTATAGTAAAAATTTAAGACAATGATGATAACAATATGATAAGAACCTTGGGAGAACCACATCACAAAAGCTAACTATTGTCGTTGGCGAACCCACGTCCTTATAAACCCCACACTAGAATCCCATACTTCCAATGTGGGACTCAAGTCCCATACCTTGCAATTGGATCCTAACACAATATTCTTATTCTAATTATTATTATTATTATTTGCTTGGCCTAACTTATTTGGTAAATGGACCTGGCTTGACATTGGCCTGATGTAACCCCCTGACAAGCATCTTGGCTATTCCTATCCCTAGTTGGAATTCTCCAAAAATTGGGTAAGGAAGCCATCCGCGCTAGCAAAAGGGGTAATGGCAAGAAAGAGAGGTCTTATCCAAAAAAGGTGAACTTCTAGGGATTCATTTGAGTAGAATTAAGTCAAATAACAACAATCTTGGCTTTCCGGGATGATTTCATGGTTGTAACTATTAAGTTAAAAATATCAGTATAGATTGTTCTGATAAGTAGATGTTGCACTGACATATGTTCCCCTTCCTTTGTGGAGAGAGTTGGGTAACTTGGACTGTAGTAGGATGCAATAGAAATATTGAAAATTTCACTTGGTTTTATTTATTTCGTTTTATTCTCTTTTCTTTTTAGAGGGTAATCCTTGGTGCAATGGTAAGGTTGTAGCACTGTGACCTAGAGGTCATGGGTGCAAATCCTGAGAACAACCTCTCTGCTTGGGGGGCTAGTGTGCGTCCATCTGCTCTCTTCAGACCCCACCTGGTAGGAGGCTTGTGCACTAGGCCATTTTTTTTTTTTCATTTGTTTTTCTTTTTATTGATAGCTCTCTGCTTAGAAAGGGCATTTGATGACATTGCCAATTAAAATTCTATGCTTCCTAGAAAAGTTGAAAATTATCCCGAGTTAAATAATGCCTACTATCTCACTTCCTCCGGGCAGGCTGCAAATTGATCTGCAAATGCTGGATCCTGTTCCAGAAGCATTTGATGTCTAGGATAATAATTTAGTACTTTGCCACACACTTTCCCAAGTCCTAATATTTTTTTTTACTGTTTTGTTTTAGGCAATGCTAAAGCTGAGATACTAGTTTGTCTGTTCTCCATATTCTCATCACTGAAATGTCTTTTTATGTTTTCCTTTTGAAATATATCTTTTCATGGATTTCTGATTTTGTAATTTTCAGGAAAAACATTGTTACAGAAGACATAAGCAAGCTCTTTGTCAAAAAACACCAGTAACATTCATATCGTTAGAAGTTTGCATATTGAAATCAATGATGGGTAAGAAACTTTGACCTGAAGATATGGCACTTCACCTGCTTGAAAGTGCTTGCTTTTGTAGAATGTGTACTTGTTTCAATTTGTTTATATCCTTAGGTTGTACTGCCGTCTAGCTGATTATATTACCTTGTTAACTTCCATCTTAGCCAAGTAAAAGAAAAAGGAGCTGAAATTCGGGGTGATTTACTTTGCGGCATATTTATTAGATTTTGCAGTTATGATTTAGGATCTTGAGAATACTATGAATGATATTTCATGCTTCATTTAAGGTTTTATAAATATATTCAGGTTTGCAAGGTCTTTTCGAAAGGTACAGGTTGGAATTATTGCAAGTAGATGCTTGTATAAATTCTGTTAAAATATAATTATGTTTCACATTTCTTTTAATTGAACTGTGTAATGATATATATATATATATATATGGATCAAGTTACTCTAAAAATAATTCTTTGTAGAGTTATTCTATTCAATAACTATTGATATGTATTAAATTTCAACAATTCAACTGTTGAATTAAAAGATTATATTGAGTAGATTAAGTCTACAAATCTTTATGAAGTTTGAAAACTATTTGATACTTCATTAAATAAATTCAAATTGACGTTTAATATACTTTTCAAATTATAAGTAAATGTCGACTATAAGATTAACTAATTACAAATGTTTCATTTACCTAAAATTTGGTGTGCATGATCATTGACATAATATCAAAATATTCAACGGTTGAATTATTGAAATTTAATACATATCAAGAGTTATTGGGTGGAGTAATTTTACCAAGAGTTATTTTTGAAGTAACTTGATCTTCACCCATATGTATATATATATATATGGGTCAGGATCTGTTAACACTAGGTGTTAAAGTAAGTCAAATTACATTTTCAATAATTTTTTGTAGAATGCAAATTTAATCGATCTAACCGTTAAATTTGATGTTTTTATTAATTATATTAAGTATACAAAATTTCATATAATTTTAAAATTATTTAGTAATTCATCGTATTACTTTATTTTAATGTACAATATGATATTAAAATGTATATAAATACTCAATGTTAGATAAGATATTTAGAAAAGTTTAAATTATGTGAAATTTGATATATGTGATTGTGAAGATAATATCACATAATTCAACGGTTGGATTGGTTAATTTTGCATTTTACAAAAAGTTATTGAAGGTATAATTTGACTAATTTTAACACCAAGTGTTAATAAATCCTAATCTTTTATATATATATATATATATATATATATATATGTCAAAACCAAGAGATGGTCCTAATTGCCTAAATACCTTTTAGGTCGAGGGACAAATTCAAAATCTAATAGACCACTTAAAGCCTCACATGGTTTTTCTTATGTGCGAAAGCAAGAGTCTTTATCACTTGCTCACACCCCATCTGTGAGAGGGGTTTCAAAATATTCAATAGTTAGAATAGCTAACTCTTTATTAGGATTTAGGATTACTTTATGGTTGTGCTCGGATGACATGGTTGTGACTCATTCACATTCGACCACTATAAATATAGTACTTTCAATATCACTAGGTAAACTTTTTATCCCATATATTAATATACTATCACTTTACTAGTACACATACTACCTTAGGTGTTGGAGTGTCTTTGCAAGTATGTATGCCTTCATCTCCTTGTTAGACCAACATCATCATTATCATTGTCTTCAACCTAAAGTAAATCTAGTGGGCCTTGGACTGAGAATTCTCGATTAGGTCATTTTGGTTTCATTTGTGGGAAATTTATAAAAGTATTCTCATCCTCATCACCATGGGTACCATTTGTCGTTAGCTACCTAGGGTTGCTCTTACTTCCTCTCCCATTCCTAATGGCCATTTTGATTGGGGATCATACTAGGACTCAAGCTTCAACATCAAGCCACCTAGACCTTCCTTTTGTTAGGAGGACAAAGCCCCCATCCAACAAGCTCCATTATTATGACTAGCTAGACAAGATGTTATAGAAGGAACAGTAAAGAATGTAGCAATCCTTCCTGATCACGGGATAGAGTGTGTAAGGGAATTGGAAAGGTTTGTTGGTAGTGAACCATCAACAAGCATCGCACCACAATCACCATCGGTGAGCTTAGTGGTGCTAGACTAACACCAAAGAGATGTAGAGCATTCTATCTTGTAGGGGACACATCGCTGCTATAGTGATGGTTTCTAACACTCTTCAACCGAGCCTAATACGGGTGCATGTGCAAGTTGCCTTAAAGCATCCTTTCATAGAAATTATTGTTTCTTTCGAGATTCTTAATTGCTTTAAATAGCCATTGCCAATAATGTCTTAACAAGGAGATTCCAATCCCCCAAGAACACATCGACTTTTTTTTTCCAACAAGATGCTTTTTAGGGCACTTGGGGCAATATATGTAAAATTTCCCCTTGAACTTTTTGTGGCTCAACCCTTAATTGGTTTAGGAGGCTCTTTGAAAGTTCCATTAGCAACTGGGATGACCTTGCTTCACAGTTTGTTCATTTTATTACATGTAAGGAGATTCGGAGGACGTTTATGCCCTTGCTTGGATAAGACAAGGAAAATATGAGCCTTTACGAAGTTTTGTCGCTTGTTTTTACAAACTAGCAACCCTTGTACCAAATCTACAGCCAAACATTCGACTTCACATCATTATGAAAGCAGCAATCAAGAAGGGACTTTTTTTTGTGTGTGTTGTCTCTTATGAAATTTGAGTTAATCATTATGGCAGAATTCTGCTAGCAAGCAACTAGGTATGTTAAAACGGAAGACAACCTTGGTGGTGCAAGCTTCCCCATTCTAGAACATGACATGAACTACCTGGGGAAAATGAAGAACAACAAAAGACAAGAGAAACGTTGATAGGTAAAGGAGTCGCCCCAAGGGGGCGCTTCAATGAATATGCCCTCTTAACACACGACCTACTTGTATACTTTAGGAAATAATGCAGAGTTTCCAAATGTACCATGACCTCTTTCTATGAAGTAGGGAGACAAGGGCAAATACTGTGTTCCACGACAGATAGGCCACACCACTCACAAATGTGTGTAATTGAAAGACGTGATCGAACAACTCATCTGGGAGGGAAGGCTTAGATGTTATCTAAGGGGTCAAAACAAAGGAAGTGAGCTCCAGGCTTAAATCTAAGGATGCTCAGACGAATAAAGGTGTAGATTGTTACCTTGATAAACAAAGATCCATATCGTTACATTATTGAACAAAAGATTGGATCACTATAGTAAAACCTATTTACACTTCCCTTCATGGACGGATCTAGAAACCTATCGGGAGGTAGGGAGTGGGAGAAATTTTTTAATAATAAATATTAAATAAAGATTAAATCATAATAGTTAAATATATCATACTGTTTATTTAAGTTGTGAATATCATTCTTTTAAATCATAAAATTGATCAATAATAGAATATGTATCAAACTTCAATTATTCTCTTAATAGAATTAATCAAACAATTAGTTAAAAATCTATCTTTGATCGAGTTATAACAATATATAATTTTTAAGGAGTCAAGGGGAAAGGGGGGAGGCCCTTGCTTGCCCCCTTTGGATCCATCATTGCTTCCCTTGTCAGCAGCACCCCAAGCTAGGGGATTCTTATTTGGGGTCTACATTGTTAGTCCAAGATGGTCCTAATTGCCCAAATCCCATCTAGGGTCAACGGATGGATCTACGGGGGGCAAATGTGCCATTCAAATTTTGTACCACATGATGCTCCTTGTTACACTCAAAAGTATAGATTTCCAATCATTTGCTCATAACTGCCACACAAGATTTCAAAAATATTCAATGGTTAAAGGAGCTCACTTTTTATTAGGATTACCTCATCAGTGTTTGAATGACATGATTGTGACTAACTTGCATCCAAGTGCTATAAATAGAGTGCACCTGGTATCACCAATTAGACTTGCTATCCCATATTTGTCGTTTTGTTGGTACATGTATGAATTTGGGGCTGATTGACCAAATTGGGTCACTTTTATAAAGTATTTATTGATTTAGGGCTGTTTTGAAACATATTACCAATGTGGGGTGGTCAATGGTAGAAAATGCTAGTCAAACTGAAATATTCGATGCCATTTTAGCTTTTTTATTTTTATTTTTTTAATTTAACACTGAAAACGCTAAGTGGCTGCCACATGAGATATCCTAGTGGCAATAGTGTTTTCTGAAAATGCTACTGCCACTGGGGTATCCCACGTGGCATCCACTTGGCAGTTTTGGTGAACATGTGTGGAATATGCTAGTACTACTAGCGTTTTCACTATCCCATGTGGCAGCCACAACACACAGCTAGCAATTTTGGTGGACATATGTGGAATATGCTAGTATTATTAGCGTTTTCACTTTTTTTTTTTTTTTATAAAACAAACAAAGCTTATCGAAGTAGCGTTGTGTGCTAACTTTTGGCACACTAGAAAACGTTAATAGTAGTAGCATTTTCCTTTTTACCAAGTATGCTTACTTTTTTCCAAATGTGCTTGCGTTTTGCGGTCTTCTTTAAACTAGTGTTTTGAAATCAATGTGCTACGTTCCATCAACATGCTTCAGACTTCATATTATTAACTTTATATATATATATATATATATATATATATATATATATATAATAAAAAATTCTATATATATAATAATTTTTAATAATTTAAATGTATATATATCAAATAATTTTTAATCATTTAATAATATATAAAAAAATTTAACACTAACAAAATATTCAAATTAAACTCTAATAATGTTGATAGACATTAAGCTCACACACAATTAAAAGTACAAAATCTCTTTTCTTGTCTCAAGCTAGTGGTAGCTCTTTGTATTTTTAATTGTGTGCAAGCTTAATGTTTATCAATATTATTAGAGTTTAATTTGAATATTTTGTTAGTGTTAAGTTTTTTTATATATTATTAAATGATTAAAAATTATGTGATACATATACATTTAAATTATTAAAAATTATTATATATATGTATAAATTATTATAAAAGTTTGTAATTTTTATATATTATTGAATAATTAATTATATATATAATTATATATTATTAAAGTTAATAATATGAAGTCTGAAGCATGTTGATGGGATGTAGCATGTTGATTTCAAAACATTGGTTTAAAGAAGTTTGCAAAACGCAAGCACATTTGGAAAAAAAGTAAGCATATTTGGTAAAAAGGAAAATGCTACTGCTATTAGCATTTTCCAGTGTGCTAGACGTTAGCATGCAACGCTACTCGGATAAGCTTTATCCATTTTATAATAAAAAAGTGAAAACGCTAGTAGTACTAGCATATTCCACACGTATTCACCAAAATTGCTAGTTGTGTGATGTGGTTGCCATGTGGGATAGTGAAAACGTTAGTAATACTATCATATTCCACACGTGTTCACCAAAATTGCTACTTGTGTGATGTGGTTGCCATGTGGGATAGTGAAAACGTTAGTAATACTAGCATATTCCACATGTGCCCACCAAAAATGTCAACTGTGTGCCAAGTGGCTACCACGTGGGATATTCCAGTGGTAGTAGCATTTTCTGAAAATGCTATTGTCATTGGGGTATCTCATGTGGTAACCACTTGGCATTTTCGACGTTAAATTAAAAAAATAAAAAAGCTGACGTGGCACTGAATACCCTAGTCTGAATAGCGTTTTTTACCGTTGCCCCACTTTGATAATGTTTCAAAATAGTTCCAAATTGGTAAATAGTTTATAAAAATGACCTAATTTGATCAATTAGCCATGAATTTGGACGTTCAAGTACCTTTATAGGTACTACGACACCTTTGCCTCCTTCCTACACTAGCATCATTAGTAATTACCATCATTCTCTTTAATCTAAAGCAAATCCAATGGGTTATGAGCTGAGAAGGCTTGGCTATATATTGGGGTGGTTGTCACTTTTTCATACAAGTCGAACTTTATCATACCTAAACATCTGTATTCTTAGAAGGCACCAAAATATATATGACACACTAATATCTGATGCGTTTTTACTTTTCTTGATCACTTGCGGTGCCCGTGCTACCATACAACGATCTTCAATTTTAATTTTCTATTACCCATCCCTTTTCAAATCTAGATATTTATACAGAATATTGTTTTAAATATAATCCTAAGTCATAAAACATGTACTACAAAAGCACAAAATAGAGTATGATGCATTATGAATATTGTTGAAAAATATTCAAAAAATTCTATAGAAAACATAATTCAATCTTGATTGGACTAGGATTCGATTGTAAAGAAAATTATATTTATTTAGAATATAACCATAAGTGAACTTGTAATTGATTAGGATTTAGTTTGATTTTGGACATTTTACTGTTAGATTATAAATACTCCTGCAGGAGCTCAATGTAATACATATCTTTTATTTTTTATTACATTTATATATCTCTATATCTTATAAGTTTTTTATGCTTATTTATTCTTATATTATAAATTAAAATACACAATATACAGGGTGAGAGTTTCAGTCTTTTAGATATGCATTTCAGGTACTTCTCTTGCAATTAGAATGATGATTGAATCTCTCCACTTGCTTTTCTCTTTTAATACAAACACTCATGTAATATCTCATATTTTACATAATGTTTAATTTCAATTTGATTGGATAATCTTTCTTATTTTAAAAATTTATTTTAACACTTTTAGTAATTATTTGGAAATGATTGAATTTTGGGAAATATTCACTTATATTTTAAAAAATTAATAAAAATAAAAAATCATTTTTTAAATAAATTGCACCAAACACACAATTACAGCTAAGTATGCACTGTGCAACCTGCAACACACTCAAGATGGCGTGTTGCAGCAACTCAACAAGTGGGCAAAACTGCTGTATCATTCTCTCCGCATATGCATTCAACTGATTTAAGTGCTCTCCTTCAAAAGTGCTCTCCTTCGATTATTCAGTTTATGTTTTAAGGCCCTCATTGTTGTCTTTGAAAAACAATATGTTTTAGTTTGTGTCTACCACTGATTCAACCTTTTTTTTTTTTTTTTTTTGCAACTGAGTTTTCCATCATTTTTAAATTGCACCCTCATCCATGGTCCTTGGTAGCCACTTCCTCCATCACCAATCCCTGTCCGTGGATTTCATTTCTGTAGGATGACCAACAACAGCAAAGTGAAGACATGATGGTGTAGCTATTGTGGCAAGTTTCCCATGACATTTAGCTCTCTAACGTTCATGGCGAGACCAAAAAAAGGAACAACCTAGACCCACCTAAAACCACCCGCCACCCATCAGATCTGAAAACTAACTAAACCGGGAGATTTCAGTCAAAAATGGTTCAAAGATATGAGACTTCGGTTTTGGTCAAATTGAGAGTTTTAGACTCGAATCTGACCAAAATCGATTGATGATCAGCCCTACTTCCAATATTTGCGCAAGTTGAACAAACCATGGGTTCCTACAAGGCCAAAACTAATCAAAACCCAACATGAAAAATAAGTTTTGACATATAGGGTACCAATCAATAGTTGTCTCTGTATGGAAACAATTGCACAGAATCACACAACAAAATATAATAGACTTATTAAGTTGAATTCCCAAAAAGACACGGTCAACTATAATGCCATAAAATGTAACACATCATGGCATTACATTGATTCAACCAACTCTAATTGTGGAGATAAGCAAACGTTTGTCGAAGCATAAATGTTGTAAATGAAAAATGTGGATAAAGTTTTCTTGTTCAAATAAATAAATAAAATCAACATGTGAAGAAATGTAAAACAAATAAATATTAACATGAAACCACAATAATAAAGATAACTCAATATAGTAACATGTATAAGAAGAAAATAAAAATATGCTTTGCACCTTAAGTTGATACATACCATGAGTTGAAAAGGTCAGATACATATTGAAATAATGCAAGGATGTTCGTAAGAGCCACATCAAAATACAACCCATGAGAGAAGATACAAGAGTCAAACCAAAAAGTAACAAAATATAACCGCAAACAAAAAGAACCCAAGACTCCCTAGGCTAGCTGAGGACTACGACTCGTCCAACAGTGGGTGTCCTTGAAGGGATCCTCCTCATAACTCAATAAGCACACAACATGATGTGGCCTTGGACTACAAGCAAAAGAAGTCACTTAGCCCTTCTCTAAAGGCATAATGTGGAGCCCTCCACATTTTCTCTATCAATAGACTGAACTTCAGTGTCATCTGTGCTGAGAACGAGAATGAAGGGAGGCTAGCAGGATTGAAGGTGAATATGACATCTATGTCATGCCTAACGCGATAATCCTTATAATCAAATCGCCATGCCTTTGAGACCTCCTACCATTCTCAGCAAACTCAATGCTAAGTGTGCCCATATGCATCCCCTGTCTCGCCATTTGATCAACGAATGTAGCAACGATGAACAAATTGATCAAAGACATAACAGAAAAATAGGATGAGCATTTAGATGTACTATAGGAGTACATGTAGACAACAGACAAACAACCAAGGCAATCATATATACATGCAAACAAACATAACAAAATATCATATCAATTAACATATGCATATCTTAAGCTTACAACAATAAATATATATGACAACTAATGCTTATGCAATGTTAATGCATATCAATCTAATACTTATGCATTAGGAGACGCCATTTCATGGAGTCAATAGCATCATACTTGAGCGATTAGTAAGTTATGACCCCTAACATAGTAATAATCAACATAACAATCTTGTTAGTAACACGACACGTGCCAAAACTATTCAACAAACACACTGAACTTCGATCCTAGGAGCAACTGTAGCTTTGCTAAGATGTTCATGTGAGGATGGTAAATGTAACATATCTAATTTTCTACTAATCTCTGATAACTTGATTGATATCGTTAATAAGTAAAAAAAATATTTAAAATTTAATTAAATAGAATTTGTGTTTTGGCTTTTCGAAAAAAAAAAAAAAGAATTTCTGTGTAAGTTTCAACTAGTAATTCAACTAAAACTTAAACTATGAGGTGAAATGGACAATAAAAACTTATATTAATTTATGTGAGCAAACAGTAAAATATTTTATGAAAATTAATATGATTAGTCATTATTAACCATAATTAGCCATCTTTTGAAATTTTAGGTTAATTTTGATACTCTAAATTAAAATATTATTATTGTATCTAGTATCAAATGCACGCTTTATGTAACGACTCACTGTCGCTACATGACATTAACTAACAAAATTGCAAAATAATCCAATTTTAAATAAAATTGTTATTAATTTATTTATGAAAATAAGGGTAAATTTTTTGCATTTCGCTATGTGATATGATTTAAGTTGGATTCATATTATTTTTATGGATTATCCTTAAGTTAGTTATCTTCAATCAAGAATTATAGAAAGAAAACAAGAAGAAAAATAGAAAAATATGAAATTTGTGCAAACTTAAGAATATTAATGTAAATAGTGCATAACAAGTATTAAGCAAAATAATTAAAATGAAAAAGACAAGAAAATGGAAGAAGGCACCACACTCTATGGAGAGTGTTGAGCCAAGCAAGGATTTGTCACAAAGGTATGAAAACCTTTCATAAGAACCAAAAGGGTACTAAATGAAGAACAAAAAAGAGGATCTAGTGCTCTACCCATACTCACAATGGAGCCAAAACTTCAATATTATTCAACTTATCAAATGAGAGGGATTACATATCTATTTATAGAGTTTATTCCTAAGGGCTACTTACACAAGGAGGCTAGCCCTAATTATGAAGCAAAGAGGTTAAATCTAGTTCTTTATAAAGCCGACAAAACCCAGCCCGCAAAAAGGGTTGGGCTGGGCCTTAAAAAGCATAGCCCAAAAGGAACTAGGCCATTTTGGCTCAGCTCGTGTAGCTTGGCGAGCCAATTGTGGCTAGGTTGGCTCGTTAATTATATAAAAAAATAAATGAATAATAGGTAAAAAAAAAAACATGGATGTCTACAAAAACCATTCACTAGTTTTAGAGACGTCAAAAAGGCTAGCTCTGCCCAACCCGCATAGGCCAACCTAAAAAATAGGCCTAGCTCGATATTCATTCGGGCCTTTTTTTTTTTAGGCCCGCCTAGGTCGGCCCACTAGGCCAATTTAGTCCAACTTATTTTTTCCAATTAATGTTATTTTTTTATTGTATTATTATTTTTTCGTCAAAAATTACTTAAAATATTTAAAATTAAATTGTTTCTTTTATGTTACAATCTAATATAGTAGCTACTGTCAAAATCAAGCTAGGAGTTGTTAGTATGTATCGACATTGTTGTTGCTAAATACTACTTTTATATCAACATTTTCATAAAGAATAGATATGTATCGAGGAACAAAATATCAGAAACATTAGAGAATAAATGAAACACGGTAATTGTGTCATAAAATAGACACTTAAATGGAGAGCAAATCCACATAGGCCAACAAAAAGAGGTGTCAAAAATGGGGTTAGGCTCTGAATTTTTTGGCCTAAAAAGAATTAGGCCAATTTGGTCCAGCCTGGTTGGCCAAACAACCCAAAAGGTATCGAGCCTATTTTGCTCTAGTATTATTTTTACTTTGTAAAATAAAAATAAAAGTAGGAAAAAACAAAGCGAGCCAATTTTGGCTCGACCCAATGGGCTAACGGGCCAGGCCGGGCCGACCCATTTTCTACCTTTTGGCCCACCAGGCCTGAGGCTCGTTTTGACACCTTGCAATCCCTTAAAGCTTTGATAGATCATGTGCAAGTGTTCAAATTCAGATTCAAAGTCTTGTAAGGTCTACTAAGTTCTTTCAAGTTGTGAGACATTTATGTCTTTGAAAGCTCAAATTTAGCTTCATTTGATGCTTTGAGTTCCTCCTTTGGAAGCGCCTCTTCAAAAGACATGATATTTTATCTATGGTTGTTTTATCAAATTAAAATATTGCTGTAGTGAGCTATATTTACCATAATAACTATTTTATGGTATATAAGTTATGACTGTGTCTTTTTAAAAATAATGATAATTAATTGAAGTTTTAATAAAGTATTTAATTTAGAAGTGTTTCTTAAGGTTGAAGTGTGCTTTTTCAAAATATATTATACACATTGCTATAGTGATTTAATTTGTGGAATGAAGCATAAGGACCTTTAAAATAGATCTTTTTATGCTATATTTGAAATAGAAAAAGCGCACAAGAAGGGGGGTTGAATTGCGCGTTTAAAACTTTTTAAAACAATATAAATAAGTTTGAAAGCGTTTTCAAGCTAAAGGATAGAGAGAAATATAACACAGAGAATTTTTATATTGGTTCACTCAACCTGAGCTACGTGTAGTCCCTTCGCCCAGAAGGTATCTACTAACCAACCTTAGGTTACAAGTATTGTTTGCGATTTTTTCAGGCTTTACAAGGTAATCACCCTAGATTGCTTAACCTAAGTGTTCTTTTTTCACTAAGCCTTTCCAGGCTTTCACAACACAAACAAGTGTTTATGCAAAGGTATCAACTCACGTAGTAAGGATTTGAAAGATCAAGCTCAAACACTAAGAATATTTTTACAAGACTTTTTCACTATCGTCCAATGGATGCTTATAGATAAAGTACAGAAGGCTTTTGATGTCTCGCTGAGATTGTCACAAGTTAACACATATCGCAATTCTTCTTGTTTCGCTTATTCGTTGGTGCATATATATAGTCTTCAGGGAAAAAGATTCGTTGTGGAAAACTTGACTTCATTATACAAGGAGAGGCGTGCAAACCATGCTTTCAAAAAGATCAAGAGTGGCAGCTTTTAGACTTGCACTAAAACGGAAAGCGTAGGACTGTGTTGGCGATTTGCTTTTCTGAACATTCTTCATTCGGCATGGCAGCTTGATAAGTTGACTTGCTTTATCTGTTTTGTTACACCTTTGCACTAGAGTGAATCTGATTACATTTAATGCTTCAAAACAATTTAAACGTTAAATCACTAGAATGGTAATATGTTAGTTTCGAGGAAAAACGAACATAAGTAAATTGGATGTTTAAATAAGACTTAGCCGTTTGAAGATTTGTCGTTGGAAGCTTTTGTCTGAATGCATTTGATATTTGATTTTGTTTTGAGAGACAAGCTTTAGCTTCGAACGGTCATCTTCATTTACATCTACTGGACGATCTTCTTTAGCACGTCTACTGGATGGTCTTCTTTGGCATATCTACTGGACGGTCTTCTTTTAGCACGTCAACTGAATGGTCTTCTTTAGCACGGCTACTGGATGGTCTTCTTTAGCACGTCTACTGGACTGTCCATTTAAGAGTAATTTGTTTGCTATGACAAGGTTAGTCCTTAGGCAGAAACTTGAACATTAATAAGTTTGTTATCTTCAAAACTTTGAAGGTTTAGACGCTTCTATGTCTTTGGTTCCAACAATCTCCCCCTTTTTGATGATGACAAACCTTATTAATTTTTAAGTTTTTGCTAGAATATAAAGAGGCGCATAAAAGAATTTTTGAAAGACTTACTATGCTCCCCCTAAGTTTGATATGCCATAGTTTGTATGCTTTGAGACGTAAAATATATTAGTTTTAAATCCATACTAAATATCAGAATATACTAATAATCAAAGCATATTATATCTAACAGTTATAAAATCAAACAGAAGTAGAGCAACACTTTGAGATATATTAGAACAAAGCATGTATATTATTGTACTAGAAGATCATACAAAGCTTTAATTTTTTTTTTAAAGCAAAAACATAACAGAACGCTTTAATTCTCCCCCTTTTGTCGTCAGCAAAAAGTAGACAAAAAGAAAAGGGAGCGTCATCATGGTCATTGTGGCGACGGCGGAGGAGGCGATAGGGAAGGTTGGGAAGGATGTAGGAGTGCTTGTTGGTTCTGGAGAATTTGGTGAAGAAGAGTAAAGATGGGTTGAAGTTGATTTGCAACGTACTGTTGAACAGCGGGGTCAATAGGGGGGATGGAGGAAGGGGCAGAAGTAGAGATGGGAAGGCTTGTTTTGGGAGCCAAGAGTAAGCGGTGGTGGAGGTGTGGGTGACGGTGGTTGGGAAGGAGTTGGTGGAAGAACTTCAGTGGGTGGAGGAGGTGCTTCCAGAAGTTTCAAGTCTTGTATATCGAGTTGGTAGGGACGGGGTGTGGTCCAAGGGTAGGGCGATTGGAAACTGTTGGGGTGGGTGAGAGCAGCCATCATAGTGTACAGAATAGAAGTTTTTTACCGAGGAATGGACGCTTATTCGGTGGGCAGATAAAGGCAGCTGAAGTGTCCGAAAAGTGAAAGACACGAGTTGGACGCTGCGTGAATTCACAATCCGTGGCAATTGGGATGTCGGCTTTGTCGTCTGCAGAGACTCCACTACTAGATGCTTCTTGTTCGCATAGGAACATATGTCGGTGCCAGAAGCGTTCAGCATCGTCCTCGTCCATGTTTGTATGAAGATGCTGAGTTATAAATCATTCAAGGGAATGGGTTGAATGCTGTTGAATTTCAGCTCTGGACGGCAGAGACAAGGACGGTGCCTTGGTCAGAATCTTCTTCTTTTTGTGATTGACATCTATGATTGGCAGCCTTGGGCAGACTCGATTTGGTTGGATGCGAATGGATGTGGAAGGTCGGATGTGTTGTGATGGGGGGATGAAAAGTTGATACTTCAAAGTCGTTGAACCTTTGAGAGTGTTACAAAACATATGCTCAAAGGCAAATGGAAAGAATCCATCCTCTTTTGGATCTATAGGCCTAAACTTCAAATCTAAAGGCCTTAGATGGACTGTCCGCTCGTCCCTTGGTCTTCTTTGTTGCAGAGCTTGGTCGGTCTCTTCTATTGGAGGTACCCTGTGTTGAAGTACTCCAGGAGGATAGGCATTAAGGTGCCAAGCTCGCACAATTTTGGGGTACCTCCGTTTGATAACTCGCTTGAGCGGCAAGTGTTCTATAGCTTTAGGAGGTAGTGCCAGATAAGCCTAAGACGGTTGATGATCATAGTCTTCCATCTATTTGTCCATATTAATCGGAGAGTAATCAAAACCGAAGTCTGGCTTAGGAAGCTCTGGACGCAAAATAATCGTATTGTTGTCCATGAGGTTCTGTTGGTTTCCTTCAACAAAAAATAGGGGCCATTGTTGTTTTATTTTCACCAAGGGTTCTAAAGGGGTGGAAGATGTAGGGATAGGAAT
Source organism: Spatholobus suberectus (assembly GCA_004329165.1). Taxonomy (NCBI): domain Eukaryota; kingdom Viridiplantae; phylum Streptophyta; class Magnoliopsida; order Fabales; family Fabaceae; genus Spatholobus; species Spatholobus suberectus. Next base: position 40,545,077 of record CM014736.1, read on the forward strand.
GATGGTTAAGGAGGAGGGTGATTTAGGAGGTTGGATGGAGAGATGTGACTTAGAGATACTGGGGGTGGGGATGGTGCAGGTGTAACCTTCATTACCAGGCAACAACATGTTTGGTTCAGGTGTGACTTGTGTTTTGGGTTGTGTTTGGGTGAGTGTTTCAGATGGTTTAGCAACCATTGATTCAACAAACTCACTAACAGGTTCATCAGCATTAGGAGTGGAAAGCTTACTTTTCTTGTACTGTGCTTCCCTTGGTAATGCTTTTGCTGGTCATTTGGATGGGACAGATGGTTGGACGGCTAAAGGTTGTGGTTGAGCAGGAACAATAATCATGATAGTTTTTTGTTTCTTGACAAGCTCGCCAATGGGTTCATTGTCCTCGTCATCAAAAGTGATGATCAAACGTCTCTTAGCAAGAGCTAATGCCAGAGTAGGTGGAGGAGTAGAGGCAGCAATGGGAGCAGCTGCAAGAAGAACAGGCGTAGCTGAAGGTCGTTGGGTCTTAGACCTTATAACTCTAGTTGCTTGTGTCTTGGACGACTTCCTCTTGGTAAACGGTTTCGCAGCAATAGGATTCACAAACAGTGCCTCGTCGTCCATCGGCTCAACATGCTGGACAATTGGCTCTACTGTTTGTTGAGGTGCCATCTTAACAGCTTCTTCTTTAACGTCCACTGGTTTGGACGTGGTCTCCAAAGGCTTTAGCACGAACCATGTAACACCCCTACTTTTATATATTAAATTATTCTGTATGTTTAAAAAATTATTTTTAAGTCATCAATGTATTTAGAACAATTAATAATAATTTTAGAAATTTTTCTAGAATTTATTGAGATAATTTTTGTAAAATGACAAAAATACCCGTAGTTGACTGTGGGAACCAATCGGAGACTTTTTGACCTCAAAATATTTTGAAAATTTAATATTAAGTATCTCTCATTATAAAAACTTTATTTTGAGAGAAAAGTAGTGAAAAATATAATAATCCTATTTCAATTCTTCCACTGTTTTTTTATAATATTTGACAATACAATTCTGAAAAATCGGAAAGGAATTTTGAAATTCTGACTCCCACCATTTTGCTCAAAATTTCAAGAGCTATTTAATTGTGATTTTTAATAATTTTTCCGAGCCGGAGCCCGGAGAAATTAGAAAATGACAATTTTGTCCCTATTTCTCAACATTAAGAACTGACATGAGGAAAAGATTTAATTGACATTAAAATGTCAATTTGAGCTTGGAATTATGTCATATATATTAAAATATAATTTTTGGAATTTTTGGGAATTTTTTGGAATTTCTGTGTAAAATGACCAAAATGCCCCTACGTGTCTAATAAGCCAGCCAATACTGGTTTGACATTCAAAAAGGGTGAAAATGGTAATTTTAGTTTAATTATGGGTAAAATATTTAATTTTAGAATTTTGATAAAAATTTTGGTATTTATTGAATTAAAATGGATTTTCTATGAATTTTCTAGCTTAAAAATACAAAATAAATACATATAATTTGAAATAAATTAATAAAAATTAAAATTTATTTTTGATGAAAAATAATGTATTTGTCCAGTTTTGCATTAAAATGCATTATTTTGATATTAAAAGCTAATTTTTCAAGTTTAGGCGTTTTTATCGATACCGGTTAATACACCTACAGATAAAATTTGACACATGGAGGCTTGGGACAGCTGGTGGAGCACGTCCCCAACCCTAACATAGGTGATTCACCACCTATTTGGGGTATGTGTCCCTAAAATTAATTAAAAAAAAATTAAAAATAAGTTTTATTGCATCATTGCTTACATCATCCAAGGGACACCTAACCCCCTTCTTCCCTCTAGAAATACCCATGGTCTTGGACCATTTTCAGCACCTCTCTCTCTCTCAAACTACCAAATTCTTAGAGAGCTTCTCTCTCTAGAAAAATTTTTGTTTTATTTTGTTTTTATGTTAAAATTTTACTAGTTTTCCAACAACTAGTAAAGTTCTCTTTCTAGGAGCTTTGCATCAACAATTTCATCCTCTCCATCAATTATCTTAAAGGTAATGGGCAGTGGGGTTGGTTCTAAATTACTGTCACTTTACATGTTGGTAGGAAGAGTTTTCCCCTAAACCCATTTAGGCTTAAATTTTAGTATTGTTATTATTGTTTAAAGTTAAACTTTAATTTTTACTAAGTTATTACTTTGCCCAAATTTAAATTATTAAATCATGATTATTAAATTGTAACTCTGCTCAAATTTGAATTATTAAATTTTATTTGCTAAGCTATTACTCTGTTCAATTTTAGAAAATAAAAATACATTTAAAAGCTGTTACTCTGATCAAATTTAGAAAATCAAAATGCATTTATTTAGTTGTTATTCTGCCAAAATTTTAGTAATTATACTATAATTGTTATATCGTTATTCTGTTAAAATTTTGGTATAGTGCAATTTCTGCAAAATAAGGTAGAAATGTTGATTATACTGATGCTCAAATTAAATGAGACTAGGGAAACCTCTATTTGAGAAATTAGTAAATGATAAATTGGTGAGTAATGTAAAGCAAGTGACATGTAGTGGCATGACACCCTGCTAGGGAAGCCACAGTTTGGTACGCTGAGGAATGAAAGGCAGGGACTCACTTGCTAAGGTCTTGGGGGTAGGCATCGAGTGGTGAAAGTCCCAATGGCCAAGGTAGCGCCCTTGAGCTGGGATATTCACCTGACCAAACTCGATAATCCCGACAACTGCTTAGCATTCCAGGATTGGTTTGAGAGTATACCTCTATAAATGGATATCCTAAATTGTTATTTTGTTCCTCAATGATGACGAGGACTATACCATGTAATGGTGTTGAGACGTATATGTACTCCCAGTCACTTCCCAGGTTCTGTTGAGAACTATTACCTACTAATGGGAAGTATGGATCCATACCTAGTCAAGGGTAGTCGGATACAACTTAGAATGAACCTTAGGATCTCTTGTGTTGTCAGTTATGTTTTATCTTTGTTTTATGGTAGATTTCCTACCGTACATGTAAAGGTGATTTTAGAATAAAACACCTCACTCCATTATTTATTTTTTTTGTGTATGATTGGTCGTGATTATTGAAGACGACATTAACGCTCTGTGATGTTGAGTACAAGATAGAGAACATCTCAACGGGGGAGGACTTGAAGACCTATAGTATTTTCTTCTTGTATAAGGGATAGGGTAGATAAATACTGCTTTGTATAGAATCTTTTTGATGTATATAGTGGGCTAGGTAGTATATCTCTTTCGATGTACTTTTGTTTTCTGACTGTTATGTATTACTTAAACCATGATGTACAGTTTTATGATATATATATATATATATATATATATATATATATATATATATATATATATATATATATATATATATATATCTTTCATCTTTTACTACCATTTCCAAATTCTGTTAAGTTTGGAATTTCTTTTAAAAATGAAAAAAAAAATTTACACGCATTTTCATTTACTTAAACTTAATAACTAAAGTAATATGAATGGGTGTTACAAACCCAGCCTTCATCTGTGCAACATTGTTACGTCCAAACGGTAGCTGAGTGAATCTGTGGCCACCACCTAGAATTCGAATATGGTTTTGCTCTCCAAGAGACAGAGCAAAGAATGCATGATACACCTGATGTTCCTAGAAAATCTTGTTCAGAAGAGCGGCATATGTGATTTGATCGCTCTCTCCACGTCCTTTCATGGTCCTAAGGATGTTGCTTAGGATGAGGTGCGGCAGGTTGAACCGTAGGCCCGTGATCATGTGGAACAACGTGAACTTGTGCAGGAAGGTAATGCTGTCCTTCGATCTAGCCTTATGAAGAATTCCCTTGTTTAGAAATTGCTGGAAAATCTTCCCCTCTTTTATCAGCTTGCTGTACTCGACTGGACCTTTGCCTTCTAGACCCATCAGTGCAGCATCAACAGTGTCATGTCCACTAAAACTGTCTTCCCAACCATTCTTAATGCAGGACCTAGCCCGCTCAAAGCCAATGGCTTGGGCAACAGTGCCAAGGTCTAGTGTGACCTTGACTCCCAGAATAGTTTCAACAATGTTCGTCTTGGAGAAAACAGTAGAGTTCCAAAACTGTCTGATAAGCTCTAGGTATATAATCTCGTTCATGTGGAAGTAGTTGAGAATTCCATATCTGATCAAGTTGTCCTTCACATTCACACCCATGTCATCCAGGGCTTGAATGTTGAAACAACTTTCAATAAGAACAACGGCTTTGTCTAGGCTTTCTACAGGAGCTACAGCCTTTACAGCAGCACCGGCCTTTTCAGTTGCCATATCTGATAGCTTGAAGGATTTTAGGGTTTGAGAGGTTTCGAGAGAGAGAAAGAGAGTGAGTTCAGATAGATTTGAAAGGAAGTGAGTGTTTTGGTTTGGTGTTTGAGTGTATATGAAGAAACCGAAGGGTTTTGCTTTTGGCAGTTCTTTGAATTTCGAAGAAAGAGATGATGTGCAATAAATGTTGGTCAAGCGTTTACATTTTTCGAGGGTGGTAATACGGCGCGTGAGTGACTCAGACAAGAATAAAGCATTTATTTCAAATCATTATCAATGAAAACATAATTAAGTACATATGAAGATATTTATGCACATATAAATGTGAGTTGTTATGGCATGCGAAAAGCTGTGCAAGAGGATGGATAAAATATTGGATGCTATGAAATCATAGGACGCTAAAAAAAATTGGATGCTCATGTTCTTGGACGGTCAAGACATATTGAATAAAACTATTTATTTATAAATTCCATACCAAAGCGATCTTGAATATGGATGAGTTTATCTTCAGGAAGGGGTTTTGTAAATATATCGGCTAATTGATTTTCAATGTTAATAAACTGAATATCAACAACTCCCTTCTGAACATAATATTTTATAAAATGATGTTTTATTTCAATGTGCTTTGCCCGAGAATGCAAAATAGGATTTTTAGACAGATTTATAGCAGTAGTGTTATCACAAAAGATAGGAATGTTACTCTCGTAGATACTATAGTCTTCTAACTGATGCTTGATCCATAAAATTTGTGAGCAACAAGACGTAGCTGAGATATACTCTACTTCTGCTATGGATAGGGCAATCGTCCCTTGTCTTTTGCTCATCCAAGAGACTAGATTCTCACCAATAAGGTGACATCCTCCATTGGTGCTTTTGTGTTCTATTCTCTCTTCAGCATGGTCAGCATCACAGAATCCAACTAACCTGTATTCTTTGTTTGACTTAAAACACAAACCAAGGTTAGTGGTTCTTTTTAAGTATCTAAAGATTCTTTTTACTGCCGTTAGATGAGTTTCTCTAGGATCAGACTGAAAACGGGCACATAAGCATACACTGAACATAATGTCAGGTCTGGACGCTGTGAGATATAATAGAGACCCAATCATATCTCGGTATATAGTTTGATCTACCTTTTTAGATGTGTTGTCCAGGCTAAGTATTGACGATGGATGCATAGGTGTACTCATTTCCTTGGCATCGTCCATCTTGTATTTCTTGAGAAGTTCGTTGACGTACTTTGTCTAATGTATGAATATGCCATTTGCAGTCTGCTTTACTTGCAATCCTAGGAAGAATTTTAGTTCTCCCATCATACTCATCTCAAATTCTGCTGTCATAATCTTAGAAAAATCCTTGCATAATGCATCATTAGTAGCACCAAATATAATATCGTCCATATATATTTGAGCAATAATAAAATGTGATGTGACGTCTTTGCGAAAGAGAGTGGTGTCTACTTTTCCTCTAGGAAAACCATTTTCTAAAAGGAAGGAGCATAGCTTTTCATACCAAGCTCTTGGAGCTTGTTTGAGTCCATATAAAGCCTTTTTGAGTTTGAAAACATGTTTAAGAAAAGTATCACACTTAAAACCAGGAGGTTGTTTCACATAGACTTCCTCATTTATTAGGCCATTTAAGAATGCACTTTTTACATCCATTTGATAGAGCTTCATATTGCTATGAGTAGCAAATGAAAGTAAGATGCGAATGGCTTCTAATCTAGCTACTGGTACAAACTTTTTGGTGAAGTCTATACCTTCTTGTTGAGAGTAGCCTTGAGCTACAAGTCTCGCTTTATTTCTTAGCACTTTGCCAGCTTCGTCTAGCTTGTTGCAAAACACCCACTTTGTTCCAATGATAAACTTGTCCTTGGGTGCAGGAACTAGCAACCAGACATCGTTCCGTTCGAATTGATTCAGTTCGTCCTTCATGGCGTTGACCCAACCATCGTCCAAGAGAGCTTTGTCCACTATCTTTGGTTCCACTTGGGAAATTAAAGCAGTTTGAGCTTACTCCTTGAAGGTTGATCTTATCCTGACATGATCTTGTATGCTTCCAAGAATTTGATCATCTGGATGATAAGTCTTCATGTGCCAGTGTCATCTAGTTGGTTCCTTTTCTTTTGTGTTTTGATCGTCCAATTGATTTTTGGACAGTGGAGGTTTGGCATCTTCCAGCTTCATATCTACAAATGAATCGTCTAGCTCTGATATTTCTTTATCAGGCTTATTGTCATTGAACTTAACGTGGATGGCTTCTTCAACTGTTAAGGTTCTAGAGTTGTAAACTCTATAGGCCTTGGCTGTTTCAGAATAGCTTAACAATATTTTATCATCACACTTAGAATCAAACTTTCCAAGATTGTCCTTAGTGTTTAAGATGAAACATTGACATCCAAAGGGATGCAGATATGATATGTTGGGCTTTCGTCTTTTCCACAATTCATAAGGAGTCTTTTTCAAAATAGGTCTTATATAAATTCTATTTTGTAAATAACATGCAGTGTTTACAGCTTCGGCCCAAAAGTGCTTAGGAGTGGAGTTATCATTGAGCATGGTTCTAGCCATTTTTTGCAATGACCTGTTCTTTCTCTCTACCACACCATTTTGTTGTGGTGTTCGTGATACAGAGAAGTTATGGAGAATTTCGTTTTCCTCACAAAACCCTTGAAAACTTTCGTTTTCGAACTCCCCTCCGTGATCACTTCTGATTGAAGCTATAGAAACACCTTTTTCATTTTGGATTCTTTTGCAAAAGATAGAGAAGGTTTTATAAGACTCATCCTTGTGTTTTAAGAACATAACCCATGTCCATCTAGAGTAGTTGTCCACTATGACTGGTCCATATCGTTTTTCGCGAAGGGAGGCTATTCTAGTTGGACCAAACAAATCAATATGTATTAACTCAATAGGTCTAGTTGTGGAAGCAATATTTTTTGAATCAAAAGAGCTTTTTACTTGTTTCCCTTGGCATGCATCATAGAGAATATTAGACTTGTAAGCAAGATTTGGAAGTCCTCTTGCGAGGTTATGCTTATTTAGCTTTGAGATTAGTCTCAAGCTTGCATGCCTAAGTTTCTTATGCCAAGTCCATTGAGTCTCTTTAATGGATACTAGACACGATACGTTTTGATTTGTGAGGTCATTTAGATCAATCTTATAAAGATTGCTTTGCCTCTTAGCAGAAAATAATATGGATTCATCTAGATTTCTGACAAGACATTTGTCTTTGTCAAATGAAATATTGTGTCCACTGTCACATAATTGACTTATGCTCAGTAGATTGTGTCTAAGTCCTTCAACATATAAAACATTTTCAATGGAAGGGAAGGAATGCTTACCGATTGTCCTTATACTTGTGATCTTTCCCTTCTGATTCCCTCCAAAGGTGACCCATCCACCATTCTTGGGTTGCAGGCTTTGGAACATACACCTTTCTCCTGTCATGTGTCATGAGCAACTACTGTCCAGGTACCATGACTGGTGTCTTCTTTCTATTGTCAAGCAAATCTGCAACAGGGATTATCACTATCTTGGTTACCCAAATGGACTTGGGTCCTTTTCTGTTAGTTCTAAAGGAATTAAATGCCTTCTTTATTTGACGATGTATACACCTTGCTAGTTCATGCCCACTTTTTCCACATATTTTATAGAAGGTCATGTTTTTACTAGATTTGTAAATTTCTTTCTCAACAAAACCAAGTCCATATTTGTCATGAGAATTTCTTCTATAAGATAGAATTTTATTTAAGTTCTCCGTTCTGCTGACGAATTTGGACAAACTTTCTTTCAGATGAGTAACTTCTTTTTGAAGTTCTAAGGCTTCATAAGAAGGTATCTCTTTTGAAGTATTCTTTGTTTTTAAAAACTCATTTTCTTTTAAAACTTCTTTGTGCTTTTCTTTGAGTAAATTGAATTCTTTTGTTATTTTTGAAAATTTCTTTTTCAGTTTTTTATATCTCATTGAGAGAGTTGAGGAGTTAGCAAACAAATCATTATAGGCTTCTTGAAGAGAGATTAAGTCATTAAATTTTACCTCTTCGTCTTGCTTATTGTCTGAGCTATTAGAGTTGGTCTTTGCCATGAGACATAAGTTAGCTTCTTCTTCTCCTTCTTCTTTTGACGAAGATAGGTCCATGTCTTCCCAGGTAGCCATGAGACCATTTTTCTTGAAGAACGTCTTCTTTTTGTCCTTCTGTAGACTGGGACATTCAGCCCTGAAATGTCCCGGCTTCTTACATTCATAAAAAACTTGAGGACTCTTTTCTTTTGGTGCCTTGTTAAACTTCTTTGTGAAGTTTTTGGCTCTGGATCCTCCTTTCTTCCTCCACATCACCTGTATTTTTCTAAAGATGAAGGATATCTCATCTTCATCAAAGTCGTCTTCTTCAAACTCTTCCTTAGAGGATTCTTCCACGTTTAAAGCTTTGGACGATGATCCTCTGGGTGGACGCTGAACGCTTAGTGCGATGGACTTTTTCTTTTGTCCTTCGTCTTACTTCAGCTCCAGTTCATAGACTTTAAGAGTTCCAAGTAACTCTTCCATAAAGAATGTTGTAAGATCCTTGGATGCTCTTAAAGCTGTAACCTGCAATCTCCATTGTCTAGGCAAACTTCTTAAGACTTTGTCAATGTGATCATAATTATCATAGGTTTTGCCTAAGGATCTCAGGTTATTTATTATAGTTTGAAATCTACCAAACATGAGTTCGATAGTTTCATTTTCTTCCATAGTAAAGAGTTCATATTGTCTTACGAGTAAGCTCAACTTGGACCTCTTTACTTGTGAAGTACCCTCGTAGGCAAGCGTGAGAGTATCCCACATTTTCTTAGCACTTTTTAGACTATGCACCTTTTTATATTCAGATTCAGATAAGGCACACATCATAGCATTTCTAGCTTTTAAGTTTAGAAGATACCTCTGTTTGTGAGTTTCTGTCCATTGACCTCTCCGTAGCTCCATTCCATCTTAGTCAAGGGGCAGATAGTCGCCAGTTTCTACTACGTCCCACATGTCTATGTGACATGCATCAAAGAATGCTATCATTCTTTGCTTCCAATAATCGTAGTTCTGACCTTTAAAGAGAAATGGTCTGTTAACGACTTATCCCTCGTTTTCCATGAGTGTTCAGGATTGTTTTACCCCTGCAGTGTTAGATGCTCAACCCCAAGAGGCCGAGCTCTGATACCAATTGAAATAGAAAAAGCGCACAAGAAGGGGGGTTGAATTGCGCGTTTAAAACTTTTTAAAACAATATAAATAAGTTTGAAAGCGTTTTCAAGCTAAAGGATAGAGAGAAATATAACACAGAGAATTTTTATATTGGTTCACTCAACCTGAGCTACGTGTAGTCCCTTCGCCCAGAAGGTATCTACTAACCAACCTTAGGTTACAAGTATTATTTGCGACTTTTTCAGGCTTTACAAGGTAATCACCCTAGATTGCTTAACCTAAGTGTTCTTTTTTCACTAAGCCTTTCCAGGCTTTCACAACACAAACAAGTGTTTATGCAAAGGTATCAACTCACGTAGTAAGGATTTGAAAGATCAAGCTCAAACACTAAGAATATTTTTACAAGACTTTTTCACTATCGTCCAATGGATGCTTATAGATAAAGTACAGAAGGCTTTTGATGTCTCGCTGAGATTGTCACAAGTTAACACATATCGCAATTCTTCTTGTTTCGCTTATTCGTTGGTGCATATATATAGTCTTCAGGGAAAAAGATTCGTTGTGGAAAACTTGACTTCATTATACAAGGAGAGGCGTGCAAACCATGCTTTCAGAAAGATCAGGCGTGGCAGCTTTTAGATTTGCACTAAAACAGAAAGCGCAAGACTGTGCTGGCGGTCTGCTTTTTGAACATTCTTCATTCGGCATGGCAGCTTGATAAGTTGACTTGCTTTATTTGTTTTGCTGCGCCTTTGCACTAAAGTGAATTTGATTACATTTAATGCTTCAAAACAATTTAAACGTTACATCACTAGAATGGTAATATGTTAGTTTCGAGGAAAAACGAACATAAGTAAATTGGATGTTTAAATAAGACTTAGCCGTTTGAAGATTTGTCATTGGAAGCTTTTGTCTGAATGCATCTGATATTTGATTTTGTTCTAAGAGACAAGCTTTAGCTTCAGACGGTCATCTGCAGTTACATCTATTGGACGGTCCATTTAAGAGTAACTTGTTTGTTGTGACAAGGTTAGTCCTTAGGCAGAAACTTGAACATTAATAAGTTTGTTATCTTCAAAATTTTGAGGGTTTAGACGCTTCTACGTCTTTGGTTCCAACAATATTAAGTTGCTACAAGGGTTTCAAAAATATGTTTCTATGAAATAAGTGTTTTAATTATAAATATAAGTTTTTAAGTATATACATATATTGCTATAGCAACTTGGCTTATGAGTTTAAGTATAAAAGCTTTTAAGATAGATTTCTTTAAATTACGTTGCTATAAGGTTTCTATGAATTAAAGTTTCTTAAAATAAGTGTTTCAAATATAAATACAAGCTATATGTGTGTGTGTGTGTGTGTGTATTATAAATAGTTTTGATAAATTACATGCATACGCATTTAGAGCACCTAACCACATTATGGCTATGGTTAATGGGATTGCTCATTAATTACCCTTTAAGGGATCCGACACGTTCAAGGCTTTTAAGGGCTAGGGCAATACTGGATAACTACCAAAACGGTAAAATAGCCGTTGTGAGATTAGGTTATTAATCTCATTATAACTTCAAATCCACCCACAGCCCCATAAACCAACACCTTACAAAATCAAATCCTAAATCCATTCCTACCTATATTAACAAGAACCCATAAACGTACAAATACATTACCAAATAGCCCCTCCCCTTTAAGACGAGAGACCCCTTCCCCTTCCTAATTCATTTTGAGAACGCCACACCCCCTCCCTTCTTTTCCAAGAAACAACACACCCTTCATTCTTTCACTTCCACGAGAACCCCTATTCTTCTTCTTTAGCGCAAGCCACCCTTCCTTAGGCTCTCGAATTCTCTCATTCTCGTCCCCCCCTCACCACAACACCTTCATCTTCTTTTCAACCCTACAACACAGCACCACACAACTATCACCACGCCACACTCTCCATCCACCACGAGGCTCACCCCAACCCCCAGTACTAGCCACCACCCTTCCCTATCATGTTCTTACTCCTCTACAAACCCACCACCACCACAATCCACCACCTCACCACCCTCGCATCATTGCCTTCGTGAGCTAGCTACCACCACAGTTCCCTTCTCGCAGCACCTATAAGCTACCCATTCACCACCACGACCCATCACAAACCGCCATTACCTCACCCATGGGCAACCATTAAGCCACCCACAAACTGCCTTGTGTGTGGCTTTTGCCACCTCTCCTTTGAAACCGAGGGCATATCCACCTCGGGGAAGTGCTCTAAGCTCGTTTACAAGGCCTTGATCACATCGGAGAAACCATTTCGTAGCTTAGAAAACCTATGGTAATTTGATGTCTCGAGAAACCCCTTATTTTCCTTCTTTTTGGGCAAACTTGGAAGCTTTGCATGTGGGCCTTCAAACCCCTAAATGCTGCATACAATAGCATTTATATGATCTACACTTCACAAGCTTTGACTTGACAAGTCCTGATCATCAATCAGACCACTAAAGAGGAAACGACATTGATTGCAAGATTAAAGAGCGTAAAGGAGCGAGATACGAGGAGCACGTGCCAAACGCCTACTAGAGAACTTCTCACCACCTTAGGTAAAGGGGCAGTGAGATGGTCTACTAGTGGTAGACAAGTAGTGTTAGTTAGTAGCATATCACTCTTAACAACTTATAGCTCTAGTTGGTAATTTATGTTTATTGCACTTGTATGTCTTGTGTTGTGCTATAATGACTGTGGATGGATATGTTTGTCTGTGATTCTGTATGTTTGAGTTAAGCCTTAGGGATTCAAAAGAACCTCGAAGTGATACAAAGCTATAAGGTAGAGTGGTTCATTAAGCCACTCTACAGGCCACGCTTAGGGTCAAGAAACTTGTAGGAGTTTTGTGCATGATTGCTAAAATCCTTGTTGAATTCTGCCTTATTTTGCTTGAACTTGTGTAGTTAGTCCCTAAGGAACCAGTCCCTGATTTTTGGTGGTGTTGTAGTTCTAGATGTCTTCTTTCAACACAAGTGGTCTCATATTTTTATTTGGTTCCTAGAATATTTGTCAAATATTTTGGTGAGGTAGGTTTAACCCGCTTTGGTGCAGGGTTGTTTGGAGTTTGTGAGTTGTTTATGCACGTTTGAGATGGCTAAGGTGCCAAAATCTCTATGAAAGTGGTTCACCTATATCTGCATGTTTAAGGAGGATCTAAATGTGTCCATGGCTGAGTGCCCAGCCTTGCTCAAGGCAAAGGAAAGTTAGAAGTCTTAAACAATGTTGGGTGTGCTTACTGGAACTGTTGGACAGCACTTGTCCTATTTTCTCTTATTTTGTTTGAGTTGTCCTGTGGGAATTAATCAAAACTCTGGTGGGCATATAGCCTTAGGTGTCCTCTTTCCAACCCCTATGGTCTCACAATTTTTGGAGTCCTTTAGAATATTTGATGAATTTTCTCATGAGAGACGTCAAATCTATTTTTGAGCAGGACAGTTAGAGGTTTAGTTGTATTTTTCACTCAATTGTGGGATGTTGTGGTAGAATGCTGTGTTGGGGACAATTCCCTTGGTTTCCTACACCTAAAAGGTGAATGGAATTGGCCTTGCCCAAGTTTAATCCATATCTAAGTCTAGGACAAACTAGAAGTCTAAAGTAATTTGTGAAGGGATTGTTAGAATCTCGCTTTACATGAGGCCTATGTTGATTTTAAAACAAGTATTGATGTAGTAGGAGTTAGCCAAAACCTTACGGTAGACTAGTAGCCTTAGTTTTCAAATGAAACTGGTATCACCTCAATCGAAGGTTTGTGAATTTTGGTGATTTTCTAGGTCATGTTTGTTTCTATGACATTTTTTGCTGGACAGCTTGTGTTTTTTATGTTCAATGACTTATGTGGGGCTAATGTGTGACTGCCTTTTCTATGATATATCAATGATTGGTTCATGATATAAATATATGGATGTCAACATTTATATTGTATGATCTATTTTGTTTGCACTCCAATGATGGGTTGTGCACATGGTGAGGCATTACTAATGTGAATGTGGCATGTATATTAGTCATAATGAATTGGTTGCTACAACATGTTTGAGTATATGAATGTTGATATGAATTTTATGGTTCTATGACAGTATGACTAGATCTTGAATGCTATAGCTCTTTCCCTATTGCGATGGTCTGTTAGAGACACTGGATTGTGTATGGGCTAGTTGGTTTCATCCAACGATGTAATAAAGGATAATAATGAAAATACCTAAGGATGACGAGGGAAATGGTACTGTTTTCTGAGGATGTGTCAAATGATTTTTAGATGGGTAGGAATGCCAATTTGGCTATATCTTGTGGGATGAATCGTTGGATTCGAAACTGGTTTGTTGAGAAAGCCCTTTTCTGTATTGGCCAAAACTATTATGTCGAGATTTATCTTAATGCTTTCCTCACCCAATCAATTGTTTTGAAAGTTTATTTACGGTGTTTTCTTTAAACTTGATTAGTCTTGAATTTCACAAAATAGGGTTTTGATGAGGTTGATATCTAGACTTGTGCACGAAGTCCAAATGTCCCTTCTATTTCTTAACGCCCTTTGAGTTGCATGGATTATTTCTTTTAAAGGAATTTTTGGAACTAAAGCTTTTCCTTTAGTCGCCCATGGCAATCAAGTGATTCTTTGATGTCTTTTGAAATCTTCATGAGTGTGAAAGTGAATTTATAAAGTGTACATGATTTTAGGGTTGAGGAAAGTGATTTTTGAAGGGGTTCATAGGCTTTTCTCTTAAAATCCATCTTCGCTACTCTCATCTCGACATTAATCACAGGGGAAAGACTTAATAAATTCATCATGCATCATGTTATTTATAGATCGCTGCTACCCTTAGTGGAGCATGTTGCTTATGGGGAGCATGAATCCCACATGGATTCCCAAGCCTAAAGGGCAAAAAGCCTTGTCAATAGGTGTGTCGTCCTATAGGGACTATTATATTGTGCACACTTTAATTTGGATGGTTTCAAACACCTATAGGGTGAAAATGACTTCATACAGAGTTTGCAAAAGTGGCCTATTACTGGGTAATGGTGCTAGAATGTTAGAATATAGGTACCCTCATGCATCATGTGTGCTAAATAAAAGACTTAGTGATTGACTGGATAGATGGACATGCATTGCATGCATTCTGGATGACTAACCTATGTTAAGACTTGGTTGTGATATGGTTGTGCTCATGATGTTATTCATTTGTCTGATTACCTAATTGATGTATTATTGTGATGTGGATATGTTGTCCATTGCAACTATGAAATGATTGCTATGACTGTTGGATCTAATGGATGGTAAAATTATGGGACTATATATTGTGCTAGCATGTGATATTCCTTGACTCATGAGTAAATTGTTATAGACATAGTGCTGTCGGGTTTATGTGGTGTCTATATATATATATATATATCTAGCCAATGATGGTGGCAACCCCTTTGAGCTTGTTATGCTCCTTTGCGTGTCTGTTATCTTACCCCCTTACTTTTGTTTCTTGGTTGTGGCCTTACTTGTCACCAAACAATAGATGGATAGACGACGAGGCACAAGGATCACCCCAAGAGTTGAGGGACAGACAAACTTCAAGGAGGAAGGATATAGAGTGACTTGTGGAAGTGCTTCCCCAGACTGGCTGCCTCTTCACCATAGAGTTGTGGGCAATAGTTATCCTAGTCTAGTTGCCTCGTTAGAGCATGGTGAGCATCTCCCAATGCCCATCCTTGATACACGTTGGTCTATCCCCTCCTTATCTATGTTTGTTGTTAGGTTTAGACCTAGGGTGGGCTGTTGATGCTTCTGTGGGAGTGTCAGTAGGTGAAGCCTTGCCATGTTCGCGGCCAAGAAGACTTAAGACTTTAACAGGTGCGAGAAAGAGAATGAGAGCCCCGAGGGACACCACCGAGGTTGTAGCTCAAATAAAAGCTGGTCAGGATAGTAGTGAAAGTGACAAGGACTCCTCGAATGATAGTGACTCTAGCTTTTGAAGCTAGTAGTATGGGCAGTAGTGGTGATGGATTGGTTAAACCAATGGTGTCCTTAGGTCATGTGTGTTATCAGTTGTTGGGTTAGGGTTTTCTAGTTCATTTGGGATAATTGTATCTGTATTTTTCGGTGTTCACTTTTGGATCATGTAAACCTACTCTATTTCTTTTATGTATGGATCATGTAAACAAGTGCTATCAAGTATTGACAGACAGTAACTAAAGGATATTAAAGTTTTATCTTATGCTTTTGACTTTTGAGCTTTACACTCACCTGCTTGATCGAGCTAATTTATATCTATACATATAAATTGTCTATCAAGTACTTACAGATGCGGTCACTATGAGTGGCCATTCTTTTTGTATTTTCCCTATGCGAGGGTATTGTGATACGTTTTATTGTTGCAGGTTCCATGACGTTGTAAAATGTTAATACAAGTTTACATCATACACGAAAAATTTACGCGTATTTTTACTAAATCAAAGCAAAAGATGTTTTAAATTCCTAATTCCAAATGAAAAGTAGTTAAATTCTAATCCCAACTAGCTGGGTCCCTACAAATTACACAAAATAGCTAATTGTAGTCTTACCCCACATTGGACACTTCATCAACTTAGGCTACTTGGAGCAATTTAAGTGTAACATCCCACAAAATTAGATTATGAGTGTTTTAATAGTGAGCCTTATTTAAAAAGGGGACGGATTATTAAAGGAATGGACCTTTAGGGGCCAATAAGGGGATTAGGGTTTATGAACCCTAAGTAACACACAACCCCCCACATTATGCACTTGAATTAGAAATGGAAGGAAGAAAGACAAGAAGGGAAAGGAGAAGGGAGAAGAGGGGAGGAAAAGAAGGAAGAACTTAGACATCCCTTAGTGGATCATTGATCATCTCCAGGTAAGAGCAGTCCCTTGTATGTCTCTCTGCTCCCCATAACTACTATTCTTGTTTATCTTCTGTGTTTTATACTTGCATAATTAAGATGCCATGTTAGGGTTGTCATGAATTACTGTTATAGCATATTTGTGTAGTTGGGTATGAAATGTGCATAATTATTAACGTTAATATAGGAATCATTGACCATTAGTTGTCCTATTTTGTTTGCATGTGAATGATTCAGAACCATCCTCTTCTCTTGGGACCCTTAATTGTTTACCTATGCTTATGTTGAGCACGCTTATGCTTAAGTTAAGCACGTTCATGCTTATGTTGCTGTAACCAAAACGATAAGCATGATCATGCTTCACTAAGCATGGTCATGCACCGATTTCACTTCTTCGATTCGGATTTCTCCGTGACATGAAGCATGGTCGTGCATAAGGGAAGCATGGTCGTGCTAGGTTTCACAAATTACAAAAATAATAGGAAGCATGGTCGTGCTTAAGCTGTAGTATGCTGAAAATGACTATATTAGTGTGTAATTGTTATTCCTGCTATATATTTATTTCTTTTAGTACTATGTGAATGTATGAAAAATGACAATTTATATGACCATATAAGAATGTACCTATGTATCCCATAAGTAAGAGATAAGATATAAGTCTACCCCATATGTAAGGGATAAAGATATATGTTTATCTCATAGGTAAGAGATAAGACATAAGTCTACCCCATAGGTAAGAGATAAAGATATATGTTTATCCCATAGGTAAAAGATAAGACATAATAGGTAAAATATAAAATGAATTGTTGTCTTGTAGTTATGAGATAAAATGTTTATGTTTATGTTGCTAACCTTAATGTATGATTTTCACTATTCTCCATGAATGGATACAATATGATATATATGTAATATGACTATATTTGTGTGTAAATGCTATATCTGCTATACATTTCTTCTAATATTATGTGAATGTATGAAAATTGGCAATTATGAGATTATATATGAATGTACCAAGGGTCCCTTTTGGCAAGGGAAGGGTAGCAACCCCTTCGGTCTCCAAAGGATGACTAAAGTTCAATGTTAAGAGAAAACATGCATAAGATCGAGGGGCCCCTTTGGCAAAGGAGGGATTCCCATCTCCTTCGGTCCCCAAAGGGTGATTTGACACTCCTCGAGTTTGAGGAGCATAAATATAAGAGGCCATGGCAAAAGCAAGAGGGACATCTCTTGGGATTTTGAGCTCAAATCTACCAGTAGGATGAAAAAAGGAAGAGGCTTAATGTAGGCATGCTTAGATAAGACATGTAATGACTATATAATATGATCATCTGCTTGATAGAGGAAAATGAGATATGTCTAGTGTTTCTAATGTAATGTTTTATGATGGAAAATGTGTACCATTTGCATGTCTCTTATATACTTATTATATGTGATGTTGTTATGTGTCCCTAGGGTACTCACTGAGACTTTGTCTCATTAGTTTATTCTTAAATGGTTTAGATTTAAGTAGGTTTATGGAGCTTTTGAGCTATTAGTAAAGGAAGGAGTTATTACTAGTTTTAGACTTTAGTTCTTGTATCATTTTGTTTACCTTTGTACTTAAGACCTCATTATTTGAGGCGTTGGTGATGTTTATTTAAGAATTCTGTATAGTACTGTAAGTGCCCTAATTTGGGCAATATATTGAAGTTTTATTCATACAACATTTAAGAGAAGTTTTAGTCATTTTCTTTATTTTGCAAGTATGAGTTTAGTTATGATAATACCCTTGAGTGTTACAATAAGACAATGTGATAACAAACCAGTTAAAAAGTTTTTCTTTTATTTCTCCTATTGAAAATATTCAATATTTCCAAGAGGGAAAAGACTCATAGCACACATTTTTATTATGGAGGATTTAGGAGCTAATTAGTTTGATAAAATATTTTTTTATTTCATTAATAATTACAAAAGTATCATTTTTTTTATTTTTTAGTTTTAATATTTGTACAAAAAATGATAAAAACAACAAAATACCATATTCATAGTTTTGTTTACAAATCACTGAAAATTTAAAACAGTAAAAATAACGTGTCATTCTTGTAACTATTGGTAATAACAATAATGCGTCATCTTGATAGTTATCCTCTATATAAGAAGTTTCCTACCCTTGATGTGGTAGCGAGAACCGTGAACATTTTATTTTTATTAAAATAGACAGATAACCAAACCACAAGGTATCAAACTAGACTCTGCCCAGTCACACGGCATTATTTGAGTGAGTGTTTAAATGTGTATCTAGAATTAATTTTAGATTAACATAATTTTATAAAATTAATTTTAACTAAACATGAGTTTAACATATCATGATTTTTATTTGAATAATAAATATTAAAAAATTAATTTTCATAAAAAATATTATTTGAAAACTTGCAATCAAAATTGATGTTGTGTAAAATAACTAAAATGGGTTTTAATGTTCATATATATATTTGTTATGTAAATGTCTTTCGTATTGTAATTAATTAAATTAATATTAATACATACATTAATAATTTAAAAACAAATAGCTAGGTAAAAGTCTACAAATTAAATTAGCATATTAATAATTAATAATTAAAAATATTACATAATATATTAGCTTTTGAAGTAAAGTGCATAACCTTGGTAATAGTTTACAAATTAAACTAGCATAACTATCAAATACAAAATAATAGCAATAAATAACTTTTTTAATTTTTTCTCTTTAATTAAATGAAATTAACTTTTTAACTTTTTTCTTTAATTAAATAAAAACTATCATTATTTGAATTTTTTTTCTTTCTTATCCAAAATACCGTAGTGAAAGAAAGAAAGAGAATTGAATTGGAAAAGTTGTAAAAAAATGGAGATGAAACTGAAAGTCATTAGCTAATAAACGGATGAATAGTTATGGTATGAATGCAGACAACAGAAGCAATTTGCTACATAAACAATCCTTTGCAATGGGACCTTTGGAGACCAATTAGAGAAGAAAAGGACAAAAATGAGAAAATAACATACCAAAAGAGAAAATCAATTTTACTTTGATGCAAAAGCTACTAGGAGTAGCTTCAAATTAAATCCACGTTTGAAGGTGAGATTCAAGTTTTAAATCACATCTCAAACATCCTGCCATAGGTGATAATCACGTTTAACTGAATCAAAACTCACACGTTTGATGAGCGCAAACGTGAACAAAACACACCCTTTCCATAAATAGAATGGGATTTTCTATTTTTGTACATGCAACATCATTGATTGGCAACCGGCAATGTTACTTATCAATACAAATCTTGCAATCAGCAAATTATCAGACAAGACAGTTGGTGACAGAGACTGATACTAGACGAGTTAAGAATGTTGTAAGTGTAAAACTAATTCACATTCTAAAAGATTTCATTTAAAAAATGATAAAAGAGAACACGAAGGAATATGAATGAAGTGTTTCGGAAGTCAAGAAAGTGACAGCACTACTTAAGAACGACTGCTGCATTCCTTAGAGCTAGGTATCTTTGAACATACTCGTTAGGAAGCGATCTGATGATCTTGAAAACTTCAGCATTTGCATACCGAAGATTAGTCCTAGGATCATAGTAAGGTGCCTGCAGCATAAATTAATAATTAATTCCCCAGTACAAGTGCTAATGGCATGGCATCATCATCATCATTGCCATCATCAAAATTTACAATTAATTAATTAAACAGAGGGAAGAACACATTTCACACCAATATATATGCATATATTCTTGTTTTAGCATGTAGTCAATTCAATTGGCAAGATTAAGGTATATTTAAGCCTGCATAATAATTATTAGCTGCTCAATTGGACAGCATTGGAATTTCATTTGAACAAACCAAGGCCAAACTTAACTATGAAAAAATCAATTTAAAGCATATCGTTATTCAATAGGGTTAGAGACAAGTCAGATTATACACAGTTTGTCCCAATGTCCCATGATCTCAATCTATTCGTTGTTCAATTCATTTGCAGTGTTCAGTCTTTGGATTATGAGGGGGGAAAAGGGAATCATAAAGAGGAGATAAACAATGTAGCATACAAATACTTCACACTATCCACCTATTTCCAACAATAATGATTCTTAATTTCTGTCATGTATCAACTAAGATGCAAAAGTTAAACCTTAACCAGACTTAAACTTTTAAATTAGGCCAAGCTGAAGACATTCCACTTCCAAATTCTACAATGGATCATGTCTTAGCTTCCCTGTACTTTCCAAATTAAAAATGCCCTGATCAAGTAGGCACTAATGCAAGAAACATAAAGCCCAGATCATAGGAAAATGCCCATAACACACTAGCACAGACTCAAATATGGGTCGCAAAACCTGACCCATGAGCCCTGGTGCATCTCGTTCAGATCAGGAAAGATTGCAGATCCTACAATCTAACATGGCGATTACACTCCGATTATACAATGTTGTGATCCTAGGTGCAATCTAACCGGAGAGGGTGACAAAAATCGTAGAATCGCGCAATCCTTCGAGTATGATCACGATTTAGACAAGAATTTACAAGTGACAAGAAATAGATGGAACATAATTATGTTTACATATTCTGTAAAAACAGGTTAGAAATGTCTTTTAAATAGAAATTAAGCAAACTCCTACATACAAGAAGCACTCTCATTTAAAATCAAAACTCTTAGGTTAAAAATTTTATTTCAAACAGCGCAATGGGCTAATAATAATGATCAGATAAGATAAATGTGATTCAACAAGAATAATAAAGATCACTACATACCTCAAAGCCTGTAATATCGCAAATTCTCTTGCAGGGATGCATAGACGGGGGTGACTCAATATTGACATCTGCAAGATAACCCAAATAATAAATATATAACTAAATTTTTGACAAGGATGGCACACATACCAAGCAAACAAACAAACAAATAATCAAAATTGGAATACACGAAGTAGGTTCTGGCACTGAGGTTAAACAATTAACATTTATTCATTGTTTCTCTTATCAAACTGAAGCTCACGAGTGCAGTAAGGCTGCTCAATCTCTCTAAATATTGGAGATAACTGCCCTAAAAATTCATGTGCAACCAAACTGAATAAAAACCATCTTACAGGACAACAGATGGAGGGGCAAAGACCTGCCCTTGAAAATCCAGACATTCTACTCCAACTAAATTCCCAGTCACCCTCCTTATCCTTACCACAACCATAAAAATGACCTCCAACATTATCTCTTTCAAATTTATGTCCAAAACAAATATAACAGACATACAGTATCAATAAGAAGAGTTTCAACAACCAACAACACAATTATTTCCAAACAATTCACCAACTTCAGCAGTTAAAATTTCCAAGAAACACAAATCACAAATTTATTCTCTCGGGAACCACAGTGTATGCAGGAAGTAGCCATATAAATGTTTATTTTTCATATATATATTTTTTTAATAACTACACTAATTTCTTAGGAAAGTACAGACAATGGGTGTGATAAGCTCACAATTGGGTTCATCGGGAGGGTAATTCTGGTAATTCTCAGCTTGAATAATCTGCTTAAGATGTTTCCAGTGCCTGCCTCTGGCTTGGCCTTTTGGGTATTTCTCATACATTTGAACTCTCTTAAAACTAAGGTAGCTTGGCAACACAAGCTCTGCCTCCACCACCTCTGCCTCCATTTTACCCTTCATTAACATGGCAAACAAAAACTCTTTTCAGTAACTGGTTTCTGTTCAAAACATATAATAAAAAATAGCATAGCATCAAACAAACCTAAAATCATAAAGTACTAAAAACCAAGCACCACAGATGTCAACAACCTTTCTTAATAGCTGTTAACGAACCCTTACAGGGCAGGTTTGGACTGGCATAGAAAACCAAACCAAAAATAATCTGCTAAAATAGTTCAATGTGAAAAACCATTTAAAGAGGTTTAGTTTTTGGTGAACCAGTTTAAATCTGGTTCTGAAATGTTTTAGGTTCAAAACCAGTTCAGAACCAGTTTTGAATTTAAAACTGGTTTTGAATTGGTTTAAAACTGTTCAAAACCAGTTTATAACCTGCAAAAAAACTGGTTTTTCCAAGCGAAAACAGGTTCAAAACTAGCACCAAGATTACTTAGTCATTTATGTGCAAAGGGTTCTCTTAGCCTCATCCCTAATAAATATAATGCAATTCTGAAGGAAAACAAACAAAAGTCTGTTCAACCGGAGTATCATTTTATGCATATCACTACTGAATTATTGGATTATAAATTAATGCAACAGAACAACCAAGGTATATTAGAAATTATTAGTGTAAAAGCATGAATTACTGTTGAGACTTGAGATAACTTTGCTTTTTATTGATGAATTTGCTGACCATTTGGCAAGGTTCCATTGAGACCCCACCATAATACTATTAAATATAGTCAGGGTCTGTAAAAGAATTGCCATGATCAGCCCTTTTTAAAGCTTGTAAGATATATCTGTCAATCTGACTAGATCACACAATCAGATCAAATAGCATCCCATGTGACTTATAATAAATAAATAAATACAGCAACATATGACACGAAAATATACACTATCATTTGTCATATATGGATTTTTACTTGCTGCTTCCTATTTGAAATCAGAAATTTTACCTTTTTATCATGCTTATTATTGTCTAGAGAAACTGGATGAAAGGGAGAAGATGTATGCATTACCGCATCACAATGCAAGCATTTACATGATTCAGACAAAATTAGTCCTAAGAGTCTTCATACCTGTTCTACGTTATTCGTGAGCAGGAATACTTGGCTTCAAAATTCCACAAAACAATCTGAACTCGCTTATGTACCAACTCACCAAAAAGGCAGGAACTGAGAAAATCCAAAATGAGAAAATGAGAAAACCCACAATCCAATAAACAGCAACAAGCCAACAACCTAGTAACAGGACAAAATAACAAAATTGGTGGAGAAACACTAAAATTGGCGAATCTATCCTGTAAGAATGTGATTGGGTAACTATAGTTAAAGTACTTGGGAATGTATCAGTTAATCATCGGGCTTTCAAAATGGCCATTTTGTTCCTAGTTGAGACGGAAAATTCATCGATAACAGAATGAAATGACGGAAACTTACACGACCAAATATTACAAAGGAAAATCCTGTGCAAACAAAACTTGCAGAAAATAAATGATATATGCGGAATAGTCGAATTTGCCTATAATTTAAAATCAGACATTAACAGAAAATAAATGCAAAGAGTGAAAGACTAACTAGAAGAAAAAACTCAAACTCAACGAAAGAGTGAATGTTGTTAATTATCCATTGAGAGTTACACTCACGGAATTAACAACATCTTCTAGAAAAGAGAAAAGAGACAGAGAAAGAGAAAAGGAATTTCTTGAAAATTGTCTTACCGTAACCGAGAAACTCGTGTGATTGATCAGTGGAGGGTACATTCGCCATGAAAGTGGCTTCGCGAAGGGAGCAATGGAGGCATAATCGCGAGCGAAGGTTGCAAAGGTAATCGGTAATGGGTTCGCGAGCGATTAGGGTTCACGAACGAAGGCTATGCAGATTTTGAATTGGGCGTAAAGGGGCTTGGGGTTCACCCTTCCGACTATGAATCTGAATTTATTTATTTATTTAAAAAAAAAGTAAGTAACATTTTTTCGCTCTTACAAAAATACTTGAATTATACTGTCTTCATTTTTAAATGTCATTTAAAGTTTTTATACATAAATCAAAAAATGCAACAAATTTTTTTATTTTTCATAAAATAGCTTGAAAGTTTATTATTATACACTTTCTTATTTCTATTTCACAATAAATACATATTAGTTATAAATGTGTAAATTAATTAAAAATTAAGCAAGTAAAAATATAATTGACAAAGAAGTAATTAATGTTATCTTGAACTTTGAAAATAAAAAATAAATAAAAACAATTTTTTTAAAAAAAAACTAACAAGTAAAAAAGAACGGCAGGAGTTTTATAAAAATGTGTGTTTTAAAAAAATATTACCTTTATCAATATATTCTCATTTGTATTCGATTCGATATGTTAATTTCAACCGCCCAATTAGAATATATATTTTTTTACAACGATGGATATTTGTTTTGTTATTTTTTGTCCTACATCAAAACTATTCCTTTAAATTAAAAGATTCTAATATTTAATTTCAAAGAAACATATAATGTTCCATAGTCTTGACATTGATTCTTGAAATATTTTGAAACAATCATTCATGTATTTATTGTATGATACCAAGTATGAGGTACTAGTTATACTGTTTTAAATCTTAATTACATTTTGTCTTATTTTTTTTTATAAATATGTATGAATATAGAGTAGACTCATATACATATATATGTGTATATATATACACACACATATATATATGTATATATGTACATATATAAGTATATATGTATATATATATTAATCTTATCTTAATACTTATACGAATTAAAAATTATATGTAATTATATTTTGTAATAATTGATTTATCGTTTAAATCTCAATTTCTATTGGATAATAAAATAAGAGAGAAAGATAAATCATCAATCAAATGAAAGACTAATTAAATTTATAAATACTTGAATAAATTATATTGATGGTTTAGTATATGTTTTATTTTTTATTTTATTTTTTTGTTTCATATTTACAGTAATTATTTATTATAGATATCATTTTAAAATTTTAAACTAATTAAAAGATTTGATAGCATTATGTAATATCTTGTTCCAAACAAAATATTCATGATATACAAATTATTGTTTTATTAAAGCATTCTTTTATTAATCATCAAAAAGAAAATAAAATAAAAATTACTTTTAGAGAAAAAAAATGAGTAAGATAATGGTAATGACACACACACAAACACACACACATGTGTGTGTGTGTGTATCATTACCAATATCATTATTATTATATTAGATTATTTTATGTAATTTGATTAAATACACCATTAATTATAATATAATGGATGATTTACCTATGATTTATTTGTTTTATTAATTTTATAAAAATTACTTTTTTATATAAGCATTATAATTAATTTGATTGTGATATTTTTTATGAGTCACATTGATTTTCAACATAAATTTGAATATATTGAGTATAAAATTATAAGAATACATCGTCTACAACTTAATGTAATTAATACCATGTAAAAATTTTGTTTTTTAATAATATAAATATGTTATCTATATTTTACACTTTGAAAAAAATTGATATATATCATAATACACTATGTAGTTATATGTTGAAATAAATTAGTTTTAATTTGATGTAATTTTTTGTCCTATATAAGTTAAAAATAAATTTATATTTGATTTAAATTAATAAAATTAATTTAAAAAATTATATTTTTTACAACTTATTTGTTATTTATTGGGTAAAGATCATAAATATCTTTCATTAGAGACAATACTGCTCAAACCATATAGGATCACTATGCAAAACAATTATTATAAAATGACTTATTTGTTATTTTTAATTCATTAATTGATTTTTTTACTTTATTTATATTAGATTTATAATTTGAGTGTGATGTTTTGACTATAAATTGCTATAATAGAATTTAATTTTACTTAAACCAAAATATTATTTATTACTTAACATTTATTAATTTATTGTTATGAATTAAAATGATAAAAATAATTAAAAACAAAATATTTTTGGATGAAAAAGAATTATTGTGATGATAATAATTGACATATAGGATTTAATAAATAGAAAGTTTCTTTAGATGTTTTCAAATTTTAACAAAAAATTAAAATAATGAAGAAATTATTATACAAAAATTATTAATACATTTAGCAATACATATTTCTTTGACATATGATGTGTGAAAAATAGAAATATGAGTGATAAAATTGATTTGTACAAAATAGTGTATATTTATGTGTGTGTGTGTGTGTGTGTGTGTGTATA
The DNA here is from genome assembly GCA_004329165.1 of Spatholobus suberectus. NCBI lineage: Eukaryota > Viridiplantae > Streptophyta > Magnoliopsida > Fabales > Fabaceae > Spatholobus > Spatholobus suberectus. Next base: position 40,571,308 of record CM014736.1, read on the forward strand.
GAGAGAGAGGGAGAGAGTAAGGTTATTTTTGGTATAAGAACTTTTTTTTAACTTTATGAAACTCTATTTTTTAAGTCCTTTACTCCGATCCATCTTAATAATTGAAATTGTAAAAACTATAAAATAATGTTTGGCAACTTAGCATGCAAACTAATTCAAACACTAAATATTATATTTTTTAAAAAATATTCAAAGAAAATAAAATGATAGAAGATTAACTTCATTAAATAAGGAAGTAAAAAAAGATGAAACTATAAAACAAAAACGAAAACCTTGTTGCCGCCATTGTACACAATAAATAAATAAACAAATAAATTCAATAACAATAAAAGAAATATATAATAAAAAATGAAGCAAAAAAAATAAAAAAAAAAATGAAAGCTCTAAAGTTTGAAGATTACACAAATAAATAATCCTGAACAATGATGTTTACAATGGAGTTATAATTGAAAGACACATTATAATAGAAGGAGTTCTTGCAAAGTTAGATGTTCACTTAATAAATTATTTATAATAATAATTAAATATATTACCTTAATTTGAATATGTTGTAACTTTGAATCAAAATATTATATATATATATATATATATATATATATATATATATATATTATTAATTAATCTAAATCAAAATATATATTAGCTCTAATTACTTTAAATTAAATATTTTAAAATGGAATGATTAAATATTCAAAATCATGAGTATTGCAAATTACCATAATTTGAATACACTATAGCCTTAAATGAAAATATATATTAATGATGTTCAAGGTTGTTTGCCTTGAACATCATTTAAATCATAGTCATGGAACCCATTAATTTATATTAATATATAATCACAATTTAATATTGAAATAATTTAAATGGATATACAATATTTTGGTCAAAATTAATGGTCAATTATAAATTAATTGTCCATTTTAAATTTGGATCTATCAAAATACTCTTAAATTATCTTATAATTAACATGTGTAATATTTTAACAAATAGTGTGATAATAATTTAAATGAACATTTCTTATTGAACAAAAATTTCATACTAAATTAATTAGCATTTTAAATGACATTTTGATTATTTCAAAAATAAATAAATAAACATTTCATACCTAATTCCATATTTAATTCTATTATGATTATTTCCCTTTTAAAATGAATTATTGGAAAAAATAAATTCCACATTAAATTACTTTCATAAATAAATGAACATTCATTTTTAATTCAAAATCAATGTCCATTTTAAATTGACCGTCCATTTCAAATTTTGGTCCATCAAAATGCTATTAACTTATTTCGAATTGCCATCATTTAACATGCTTATTGATTATAGATTAATTAAAGTTGATACCATTTCAATTGAAATAGAAAAAGTGCACAAGAAGGGGAGGTTGAATTGTGCGTTTAAAACTTTTTAAAACAATATAAATAAGTTTGAAAACGTTTTCAAGCTAAGGGATTGAGAGAAATATAACAAAGAGAATTTTTATACTAGTTCACTCAACCTGAGCTACGTCTAGTCCCTTCACCCAGAAGGTATCCATTAACCAACCTTTGGTTACAAGTATTGTTCGCGGCCTCTTCAGGCTTTACAAGGCAATCATCCTAGATTGCTTAACCTAAGTATTCTTTTTCACTAAGTCTCTCCAGGCTTTCACAACACAAACAAGTGTTTATATAAAAGTATCAACTCACGTAGTGAGGATTTGAAAAATTAAGCTCAAACACTCAGAATATTTTCACAAGGCTTTTTCACTATCGTCCAATGGACGCTTATAGATAAAGTACAGAAGGCTTTTGATGCTCGCTAAGATTTTCACGAGTTAGCACGTATCGCAGTTCGTCTTTTTTTTTCCGCTTCTTCCTTGGTGCATATATATATAATCTTTAGGAAAAAGATCCATTGTGAAGACTTGAATTCGTTATACAAGGAGGGGCGTGCAAACTATGCTTTCAGAAAGATAAGGCGTGGCAACTTTTAGACTTGCACTAAAACGAAAAGCGTAGGACTGTGCTGGCGGTCTGCTTTTCTGAACATTCTTTATTCGGCATGACAACTTGATAATTTGACTTGCTTTATCTATTTTGCTGCGCTTTTGCACTAGAGTGAATCTGATTACATTTAATGCTTCAAACAAATTGAACTTTAGATCATAAGAGGGGTAATTTGTTAGTTTCGAGGAAAACTAGCATAAGTGAATTGGACGTTCAAATAAAACTTAGCCGTTTGAATATATGTCGTTGGAAGCTTATATCTAATATTTGAACTTGTTTTAAGAGACAAGCTTTAGCTTTGGACGGTCTTCTTCAGTATGTCTACTGGATGGTCTTCTTTAGCACGTCTACTAGACGATCTTCTTTAGCACGTTTGCTGGATGGTCCATATAAGAGTAACTTGTTTGTTGTGACAAGGTTAGTCCTTAGGCAGAAACTTGAATATTAATAAGTTTGTTATCTTCAAAACTTTGAGGGTTTAGACGCTTCTACGTCTTTGGTTCCAACAATCTCCCCCTTTTTGATGATGGCAAGCCTTATTAATTTTTAAGTTTTTACTAAAGTATAAAGGGGTGCATAAAAGAGTTTTCGAAATACTTACTATGCTCCCCCTGAGTCTGATATGCTATAGTTTGTATACTTTGAGACACAAGATATATTGGTTTAAATCCATACCAAATGACATACCAAGTATTGAAGCATATTTTATCTAACAGTTATCAGATCAACTAGAAGTAGAGCAACACTTGAAATATGTCAGAATAAACCATGCATTTTATTGTACTATAAAAACATACAGAGCATAAAAAAAAGTAAAAACAGAACATGTTAATTCTCATTTTTCTCCCCCTTTTGTCATCAGCAGAAAGCAGACAAAAAGAAAAAGGGAGGCGTCATCACTGTCACTGTGGTAATGGCGGCGAAGGAGATGGGGAAGGTTGAGAAGGATGTAGGAGTGCTTGTTGATTCTGGAGAATTTGGTGAAGAAGAGTGAAGATGGGTTGAAGCTGGTTGGTAACGTATTGTTGAACGGCGAGGTCAATAGGGGGGATGGAGGAGGGGCAGAAGTAGAGATAGGAAGGCTTGCGGAGGCTTAGGAGCCAAGAGTAGGCAGCGGTAGAGGTGTAGGTGACGGTGGTTGGGAAGGAGTTGGTGGAAGAACTTCAGTGGGTGGAGGAGGAGGTGCTTCCAAAAGTTTCAAGTCTTGGATGTCGAGTTGATAAGGACGGGGTGTAGTCCAAGGGTAGGGCGGTTGGAAACTGTTGGGGTGGGTGAGAGCAGCAATCATAGTGTACAGAATAGAAGTTTCTGTACCAAGGAGTGGACGCTCATTCGGTGGGCAGACAAAGGCAGCTGAAGTGTCCGAAAAGTGAAAGACACGAGCTGGACGCTGCGTGAATTCACAGTCCGTGGCAGTTGCTGGGGAGACTCCACTACTAGACGCTTCTTGTTCACATGTGAACATGTGTTGTTGCTAGAAGCGTTCAGCATCGTCCTCGTCCATGTCTGTATGAAGACACTGAGCTATGAACCATTCTAGGGAATGGGTTGAATGCTGTTGGATTTCAGCTCTGAACGGCAAAGGCAAGGACAGTGCCTTGGTCAGAATCTTCTTCTTTTTGTTATTGACATCTATGATTGGCAGCCTTGGGCAAACTCGATCTAGTTGGATGTGGATGGATGTGGAAGGTCGGATGTGTTGTGATGGGGGGATGAAAAGTTGATACTTCAAAGTTGCGGAACCTTTGAGAGTGTTACAAAACATATGCTCAAAGGCAGATGGAAAGAATCCATCTTCTTCTGGATCCATAAGCCTAAACTTCAAATCTGCAGGCCTTAGATGGACTGTTCACTCGTCCCCTGGTCTTCTTTGTTGCAAAGCTTGGTTGGTCTCTTCCACTAGAGGTACTTTGTGTTGAAGTACTCTAGGAGGATGGGCATTAAGGCGCCAAGCTTGCACAATTTTGGGGTACCTCCGTCTGATAAACCACTTGAGCGGCAAATGTTCTATAGCTCTAGGAGGTAGTGCCAAATAAGCTTCCGATGGTTGATGGACATAGTCTTCCATTTAGTTGTCCATATTAATTGGAGAGTAATCAAAACCAAAGTTTGGCTCAGGAAGCTCTGCATGCAAAATAATCGTATTGTCGTCCATGAGGTTTTGTTGGTTTCCTTCAACAAAAAGTAGAGGCCATTGCTGTTTTGTTTTTGCCAAGGTTTCTGAGGAGGTGGAAGATGTAGGGATGGGGATGATGGTTGAGGAGGAAGGTGATTTAGGAGGTTGGATGGAGAGATGTGACTTAGAGATGCTGGGGGTGGGGATGGTGCAGGTATAACCTTCATCACCAGGCAGCAGCATGTCTGGTTCAGGTGTGGCTTGTGTTTCGAGTTGTGTTTGGGTAAATATTTTAATTGGTTCAACAAGAATTGATTCAACAAAGTCACTAGCAAGTTCATCAGCAGCAAGAGAGGAACGCTTACTTTTCTTGGATTGTGCTTCCCCTGGTAATGCTTCTGTTGGTCATTTGGATGGGATAGATGGTTGGATGGCTAAAGGTTGTGGTTGAGTAGGAATAGCAACCATAGCAGTTTTTTGTTTCTTGACAAGCTCGCCAATGGGCTTGTTGTCCTCATCGTTAGAAGCGATGATCAAACGTCTCTTAGTAGGAGCTAGTGCCGGAGCAGGTGGAGGAGCAGAGGCAGCAATGGGAGTAGCTGCAAGAGGAGCAGCCGCAGCTGAAGGTCGTTGGGTCTTGGACCTTGTAATTCTGGTCGCTTGCATCTTGGATGACCTCCTCTTGGTGGACGGTCTGGCAGCAATTGGATTCACAAATAGTGCCTCATCATCCATCGGCTCAACGTGCTAGACGATTGGCTCTACTGTCTACTGAGGTGCCATCTCAACAGCTTCTTTAACGTCCACTGGTTTGGACGTGGTCTCCAAAGGCTTTAAGACGAACCCAACCTTCATTTGTGCAACATTGTTGCGTCCAAACGGTACCTGAGTGAATCTGTGGCCACCACCTAGAATTTGAATCTGGTTTTGCTCTCTAAGAGATAGACCAAAGAATGCAAGATACACCTGCTGTTGCCAGAAAATCTTGTTCAGAAAAACGGCATATGTGATTTGATCGCTCTTTCCACGTCCTCTCACGGTCTTGAAGATGTTGCTCAAGATGAGGTGCAGCAGGTTGAACTATTGGCCTGTGATCATGTGGAATAGTGCGAACCTGTGCAGGAAGGTAATGATGTCCTTCGATCCAGCCTTGTGAAGAATTCCCTTGTTCAAAAATTGTTGGAATACCTTCCCCTCTTTTATCAGCTTGTTGTATTCTACTGGCCCTTCGCCTTATGGACCTATCAGTGCAGCGTCAATCGTGTCGTGTCCTCCAAAACTGTCTTCCCAGCCGTTCTTGATGTAGGACCCAGCCCGCTCATAGCCAATGGCTTGGGCGACAGTGCCAAGGTCCAGTATGACCTTGATTCCCAAAACAGTTCTGACAATGTTCGTCTTGGAGAAAACAACAGAGTTCCAAAACTATCTGATGAGCTGTAGGTATATAATCTCGTTCATGTGGAAGTAGTTGAGAATTCCACATCTGAGCAAGTTGTCCTTTACATTCACACCTATGTCTTCCAAAGCTTGAATATCGAAAAGGCTTTCGATAATGATAACAGCTTTGTCTAGGCTCTCCACACGAGCCACGGCCTTTACAGCAGCACCAACCTTTTCAGTTGCCATGTCTGAGAGCTTAAAGGATTGTTAGGGTTTGAGAGGTTTCGAGACAGAGAGAGAGAGTGAGTTCAGATAGATTTGAGAGGAGGTGAGTGCTTTGGTTTGGTGTTTGAGTGTATATGAAGAAACCGAAGGGTTTTGCTTTTGGCGGTTCTTTGAATTTCGAAGAGAGAGGTGATGTGCAATAAATGCTGGTCAGGTGCTTACATTTCTCGAGGTTGGTTATATGGTGCATGAGTGACTCAGACAGGAATAAAGCATTTATTTCAAATCATTATCAGTGAAAACATAATTAAGTACGGATGAAGATATTTATGCACATATAAATGTAAGTTATTATGGAATGCGAAAAGCTATGCAAGTGGACAGATAAAATATTGGACGCTAAGAAAACATAGGACGCTACAAAACATTGGACGCTCACATCCTTGGACGGTCAAGGCATGTTGAATAAACTATTCATTTATAAATTCCATACCGAGGAGATCTCGAATATGGATGAGTTTATCTTCAGGAAGGGGTTTCGTAAATATGTCGGCTAATTGATTTTTAGTGTTGATAAACTAAATATCAACAACTCCCTTCTGAACATAATCTCCTATAAAATGATGTTTTATTTCAATGTGCTTTGCCCGAGAATGCAAAATAGGATTTTTAGTCAGATGTATAGCAGCAGTATTATCACAAAAGATAGGAATGTAACTCTCATAGATACTGTAGTCTTCTAACTAATGCTTGATCCATAAAATTTGTGAGCAACAAGACGCAGTTGAGATATACTCTGCTTCCGCTGTGGATAGGGATATCGTCCCTTGTCTTTTGCTTGTCCAGGAGACTAGATTCCCACCAATGAGGTGACATCCTTCACTGGTGCTTTTGCGTTCTATTCTGTCTTCAGCATAGTCAGCATCACAGAATCCAACTAACCTGTATTCTTTGTTTGACTTAAAACACAAACCAAGGTTAGTGGTTCTTTTTAAGTATCTAAAGATTCTTTTTACTACCGTTAGATGAGTTTCTCTAGGATCAGACTGAAAACGGGCACATAAGCATACACTGAACATAATGTCAGGTCTGGACGCTGTGAGATATAATAGAGACCCAATCATACCTCAGTATGTAGTTTGGTCTACCTTTTTAGATGTGTCGTCCAGGCTAAGTACTGACGATGGATGCATAGGTGTACTCATTTCCTTGGCATCGTCCATCTTGTACTTCTTGAGAAGTTCGTTGACGTACTTTGTCTGATGTATGAATATGCCATTTGTAGTCTGCTTTACTTGCAATCCCAGGAAGAATTTTAGTTCTCCCATCATACTCATCTCGAATTCTGCTGTCATAACCTTAGAAAAATCCTTGCATAATGCGTTATTAGTAGCACTAAATATAATATCGTCTACGTATATTTGTGTAATAATAAAATGTGATTTGACGTCTTTGCGAAAGAGAGTGGTGTCTACTTTTCCTCTAGTAAAACCATTTTCTAAAAGGAAGGAGGTTAGCTTTTCATACCAAGCTCTTGGAGCTTGTTTGAGTCCATACAAAGCCTTTTTGAGTTTGAAAACATGTTTTGGAAAAGTATCACACTCAAAACCAAGAGGTTGTTTCACATAGACTTTCTCATTTATTATGCCATTTAAGAATGCACTTTTTACATCCATTTGATAAAGCTTCATATTACTATAAGCAGCAAATGAAAGTAAGATGCAAATGGCTTCTAATCTAGCTATTGGTGCAAAGGTTTCGGTGAAGTCTATACCTTCTTGTTGAGAGTAGCCTTGAGCTACAAGTCTCGCCTTATTTCTTACCACTTTGCTAGCTTCGTCTAGCTTGTTGCGGAACACCCACTTTGTTCTAATGATAGACTTGTCCTTGGGTGTAAGAACTAGCATCCAGACATTGTTTCGTTCAAATTGATTCAGTTCGTCCTTCATGGCGCTGATCCAGCCATCGTCCAAGAGAGCTTCGTCCACTGTTTTTGGTTCCTCTTGGGAAATTAAAGTAGCTTGAGCTTGCTCCTTGAAGGTCGATCTTGTCCTGACATGATGTTGTATGCTTCTAAGAATTTGATCATCTGGATGATATGTCTTCATTTGCCAGTGTCATCTAGTTGGTTCCTTTTCTTCTGTGTTTGGATCGTCCAATTGATTTATGGACAGTGGAGGTTTGGCATCTTCCAGCTTCATATCTACAAATGAATCATCTAGCTCTGATATTTCTTTATCGGGCTTATTGTCATTGAACTTAATGTGGATGGCTTCTTCAACTGTTAAGGTTCTAGAGTTGTAAACTCTATAGGCCTTGGATGTTTCAGAATAGCCTAATAGTATTCCATCATCACACTTAAAATCAAACTTTCCAAGATTGTCCTTAGTGTTTAAGATGAAACATTGACATCCAAAAGGATGAAGATATGATATGTTGGGCTTTTGTCCTTTCCACAATTCGTAAGGAGTCTTTTTCAAAATAGGTCTTATATAAATTCTATTTTGTAAATAACATGCAGTGTTTACAGCTTCAGCCCAGAAGTGCTTAGGAGTGGAGTTATCATTGAGCATGGTTCTAGTCATTTTTTGCAATGACCTGTTCTTTCTCTCTACCACACCATTTTATTGTGGTGTTCGTGATACAGAGAAGTTGTGGAGAATTCCGTTTTCCTCACAAAACCCTTGAAAACTTTCGTTTTCGAACTCCTCTCCGTGATCACTTTTGATTGAAGCTATACAAACACCTTTTTCATTTTGGATTCTTTTGTAAAAGATAGAGAAGGTTTTATAAGACTCATCCTTGTGTTTTAAGAACATAACCCATGTCCATCTAGAGTAGTCGTCCACTACGACTAGTCCATATCATTTTCCGCTAAGGGAGGCTGTTCTAATTGGACCAAACAAATCAATATGCAGTAGCTCAAGAGGTCTAGTTGTGGAAACAATATTTTTTGAATCAAAAGAGTTTTTTACTTGTTTCCCTTTTTGGCATGCATCACAGAGAATATCGAACTTGTAAGCAAGATTTGGAAGTCCTCTTACGAGGTTATGCTTATTTAGCTTTGAGATTAGTCTCAAGCTTGCATGTCCAAGCTTCTTGTGCCAAGTCCATTAATTCTTTTTGATGGATACTAGACACGATACGTTTTGATTTGTGAGGTCATTTAGATCAATCTTATAAAGATTGCTTTGCCTCTTAGCAGAAAATAATATGGATTCATCTAGATTTTCGACAGTAGATTTGTCTTTGTCAAAGGAGACATTGTGTCCATTGTCACATAATTGACTTATGCTCAATAGATAGTGTCTAAGTCCTTCAACATATAAAACATTTTCAATGGAAGGGAAGGAATGCTTACCGATTGTCCCTATACTTGTGATCTTTCCCTTCTGATTCCCTCTAAAGGTGACCTATCCACCATTCTTGAGTTGTAGGCTTTGGAACATACACCTTTCTCCTGTCATATGTCGTGAGCAACCATTGTCTAGGTACCATGACTAAGGTCTTCTTTCGGTTGTCAAGTAAATCTACAACAGGGATTATCATAGACTTAGGTGCCCAAATGGACTTGGGTCCTTTTCTGTTAGTTCTGAAGGCATTGGATGCCTTCTTTATTGGACGATATCTACACTTTGTTGGTTCATGCCCATTCTTTCCACATATTTTACAGAAGGTCATGTTTTTACTAGGTTTGTAATTTTCTTTCTTAACAAAACTAAGTCTAGATTTGTCATGAGGACTTCCTCTATAAGATAGAATTTTATTTAAGTTCTCAGTTTCGTTGACAAATTTGGACAAACTTTCTTTCAGATGAATAACTTCTTTTTGAAGTTCTAAGGCTTCATGAGAAGGTATCTCTTCTGAAATGTTCTTTGTTTTTAAAAACTCATGTTCTTTTAAAACTTCTTTATGCTCTTCTTTGAGCAAATTAAATTCTTTTGTTATTTTTGAAAATTTCCTTTTTAGTTCTTTATACCCCATTGAGAGAGTTGAGGAGTTAGCAATTATAGGCTTCTTGAAGAGAGATTAAGTCATTAAAGTTTACCTCTTCGTCTTGTTCATTGTCTGAGCTATCAGAGCTGGTCTCCGCCATAAGACACAAGTTGGCTTCTTCCTCTCCTTCTTCTTCTGATGAAGATAGGTCCATGTCTTCCCAGGTAGCCATGAGACCCTTTTTCGTGAAGAACGTCTTCTTTTTGTCCTTCTGTAGACTGGGACATTTAGCCCTGAAATGTCCCGGCTTCTTACATTCATAACAAACTTGAGGACTCTTTTCTTTTGATGCCTTGTTAAACTTCTTTGTGAAGCTTTTGGCTCTAGATCCTCCTTTCTTCCTCCATATCGCTTGTATTTTTCTAGAGATAAAGGATATTTCATCTTCATCAGAGTCATCTTCTTCAGACTCTTCCTCAGAGGATTCTTCCACGTTTAAGGCTTTGGACGATGATCCTTTGGGTGGACGCTGGATGCTTAGAGCGATGGACTTTTTCTTTTGTCCTTCATCTTGCTTCAGCTCCAGTTCATGGACTTTAAGAGTTCCAAGTAACTCTTCCATTGAGAGTGTTGTTAGATCCTTGGATGCTCTTAAAGCTGTAACCTACGGTATCCATTGCTTAGGCAAACTTCTTAAGATTTTGTCAATGTGATCATAATTATCATAGGTTTTGCCTAAGGATCTCAGGTTATTTATTATGGTTTGAAATCTACTAAACATGAGTTCGATAGTTTCATTTTCTTCCATAGTAAAGAGTTCATATTGTCTTACGAGTAAGCTCAACTTGGACCTCTTTACCTGTAAAGTACCCTCGTAGGCAAGCGCGAGAGTATCCCACATTTTCTTAGCACTTTTTAAACTGTGCACCTTTTTATATTCAGATTCAGATAAGGCACACATCATAGCATTTCTAGCTTTTGAGTTTAGAAAATACCTCTGTTTGTGAGTTTCTGTCCATTAATGTAACGACCCTTTGCCGCTACAGTGCTATTCACATTCGTCATCATTTAATCATAAGTTTAGACATTAACAAAATGTGATTATATCCCAATTAATAACTATAAAATTTATACAAATCCAAAGGTATCATGTACGATTAAGATTACATACAATAACATAACTTCCTATAGCTGGTCAACTATATAAAAAATTTTACATCAAAATCAAAACAAAAGGAAGGAGCTTCTAAAAGAGCTCCGCCCAAAAAGGTCTCCAAAAGTCTTCATCTAAGACCTCCTCCTTCATCTTCGAGAAGCTGGATCTGCAAACACCTTCCTTTCTGCTCCCACGCCAAATGACGTGATCATCACAGGCACGAACCACACGTGCAAACAATGCAAGGGTAAGCTTACTCAAAATAATAAAACATATATTTTAAAAGTAAATTAATAGAAAAATTCCTTCATCCATATCAATAATCAAATAGAAAATAACAACAACGTCAACAACAAGGCATTATCCACACCTCTATTACCACTCCAACCATAATAGTAGCCACGACAATAAACAACCAAAACAACAATATTACCTTCGCTACCAACACCCATCACAACCACAGCCACATTTACCAAGTAATCATAACAACAACGCCAACATAACCATTACCACTAAAGACATAATTAGTTATAGACAAAAAACCTCATTTACATATATAAAATTTCATGATATATAGCCACATTTTCACTTAGTGATATCAATCACAATACTAATGCATCATACTTTCAACCTCTACATATCCAAATCCACAAACACAATAGCCTGAGGTCCATCGTCAACTACCTCAGTACCCACACAACAACATGAGGTCCATCGTTAGCTACCCCAGCCACCTATCTATACCACAGCATGAGGTCTATCGTCAACTACCTCAGCTGCCAATATATGCATACCAATGCATGTATCACCACGGTATGAGGTCCATCGTCAGCTATCTCAGCTGCCAACATATGCATACCAATGCATGTATCATCGCAATAATCACCACGGCATGAGGTCCATTGTTAGCTACCTCGGCCGTCTAATCACAACACGACATAAGGTCCATCGTCAGCTACCTTAGCCGTCAACATATACATAAATGCATGTCTTTCCATACAACATCAACACAGCCACAACAAATCAACCACAACAAACATCATCAACCCATGCAGGCCCCATCCAGCCTCTTGCATGGTCAACAAGTAAGGTATCTCACCATCACAACATATTACGACTAATGGAGACTCTACCTGAGCAATCTTCCACTCAATTACCATTTTTCCACATTTTATCATACTAATTCACAACAATAATAAAGAAAACCAAGAACCAAGTTTGGAAGAATAACAACAACATGTGGAGGTCCTATCTAAGCAACCTTCCACATCAACACATACCCAACAACAACTCAACCAAAATTATTCATCCATATCCACATGCACATTTATTTATATGTCACACCATCACACTACAATAGCTTGAGGCCCACTTAACCTTAACCAACCACATATTCATTCAAAATATATATATCTTCACAACAATCAACTCAATCACAATACACCGCAACAATAACAAAGTTCATACATTCATTTCACATCAACACCAAACCTCTTAAACAAAGCATACATGACAAATATGTCTTTCTTTTAAAGCTAAACATTTTTCCAATATTTCAAAGGATTAAACCTAAATATCAAATCCAAGGAAATCAACCACCTTTCACATTCTTACTTGGACTCAATTCTCATTCAAGAAAAAAAATCAATTTTTCATTCACCACAACATGTCGCCCGGCGGGAGGAAAATGCCGCCCGGCAGCCATGACGCCTGGCAGGAGAAATTTGCCGCCCGGCGGCATTCTTCCAAAAACCCCATTTTGGACTCGGGTAGAATGTTGCCCGGTGGGGTGAAGCTGTTGCCCAATGACGTTCTTCCAGAGAAGCTATTTTCTGGGCTCGAGAAGAACCTCGCCCAGCGGAAGGGGGCTGTCGCCCGGCGGGGTGCAACGCGAACAGGGTATATGGGAGGTGATTCTTCAATTCCTTGAGTTTTAACTGCTATACAACCATTCCAAATCAATTCTAAACACTTTCAATGCATTTCTAACCAATTATACGACAATTTTTAGCCATAAACAACCTCAAATCTCAAAATCCCTTTTTGAAACCCATTTTTCCTAAAACTTACGTACGCAAGATTTTTACCAAAATCAATCGATTCCAAAGTGTTAAATCAACGTATCAACGACCACAAACATGAAATCAAACAATAGTAAGCTTCCCTTACCTCAAAAGCTTCCAAACTTGAATTTTGGTCCTTTGAGAAAACTTGTGTCTTGAGCTAAAATCTTTCACAGATTTGTCCTTTCTCTCCCCACAATCACTAAGTCAAGCTTAAAAAGCTTCCAACACACTTATCAACCTCAAATCTATAGAGAGAGATTGAGAAAGAAATAAGGAGAGAAAAACTGAAGAGAGAGAGAAAAATGAGAGAATGAGGGGTTTCACCCCTCTTCCTCCTTTTATATCCGAGCTCCCTAGAGCTCTCACACGAACTTTTGGCCCACTGAGGCCCAAATCTCACCCAGCCACTTGCCTTGTCCTAAAACTAATTTAACTCAACTGTTTTCCTCTCAAAACCCCAAAATCAGACTCTCCACACAATCACATTGGCTTAAGTACATATCTCAAGTTTCCTACTTTTAGTTATTAAAACACTTAATCACGCATTAAGAAAACAAGATGTTACAATTGACCTCTCGGTAGCTCCATTCCATCTTGGTCAAGGGGCAGATAGTCGCCAGTTTCTACTACGTCCCACATGTTTATGTGACATGCATCAAAGAATGCTATCATTCTCTGCTTCCAATAATCGTAGTTCTGACCTTTAAAGAGAGGTGGTCTATTAACGGCTTGTCCCTCATTTTCCATGAGTGTTCAAGATCATTTTACTCCTGCAGTATTAAATGCCCAACCCCAAGAGGGCGAGCTCTAATACCAATTGAAATAGAAAAAGCGCACAAGAAAGGGGGTTGGATTGTGCATTTAAAACTTTTTAAAACAATATAAATAAGTTTGAAAGTGTTTTCAAGCTAAGGGATAGAGAGAAATATAACACAGAGAATTTTTATATTGGTTCACTCAACTTGAGCTACGTCTAGTCCCTTCACCCAGAAGGTATCTACTAACCAACCTTTGGTTACAAGTATTGTTTGTAGCCTCTTCAGGCTTTACAAGACAATCACCCTAGATTGCTTAACCCAAGTATTCTTTTTCACTAAGCCTTTCCAGGCTTTCACAACACAAACAAGTGTTTAGGTATCAACTCACGTAGTGAGGATTTGAAAGATTAAGCTCAAACACTTAGAATATTTCTACAAGGCTTTTTCACTATCGTCCAATGGACGCTTATAGATAAAGTACAGAGGGCTTTTGATGCTTGCTAAGATTTTCACAAGTTAGCATGTATTGCAGTTCTTTTTTTTTTTTTTTTGCTTCCTCCTTAGTGCATATATATATAGTCTTCAGGAAAAAGATCCGTTGTGAAGACTTGACTTCGTTATACAAGGAGGGGCGTGCAAACTATGCTTTCAAAAATATAAGGCGTGGCAGCTTTTAGACTTGCACTAAAACGGAAAGCACAGGACTGTGCTGGCGGTCTGCTTTTCTGAACATTCTTCATTTGGCATGGCAGCTTGATAAGTTGACTTGTTTTATCTGTTTCGCTACACCTTTGCACTAGAGTGAATTTGATTACATTTAATGTTTCAAACAAATTGAACGTTAGATCATAAGAGTGGTAATTTGTTAGTTTCAAGGAAAACTAGCATAAGTGAATTGGACGTTCAAATAAAACTTAGCCGTTTGAATATATGTCGTTGGAAGCTTATATCTGATATTTGAACTTGTTCTAAGAGACAAGCTTTAGCTTTGGGCGGTCTTCTTCAATATGTCTACTGGACGGTCTTCTTTAGCACGTCTACTGGACAGTCTTTTTTTTTTAGCACGTCTAGTGGACGATCTTCTTTAGCACATCTACTGGACGGTCCATATAAGAGTAACTTGTTTGCTGTGACAAGGTTAGTCCTTAGGCAAGAACTTGAACATTAATAAGTTTGTTATCTTCAAAACTTTGAGGGTTTAGACGCTTCTACGTCTTTGGTTCCAACATCAATATCATTTTCTTAGCTTTCACACATTTAATTTAAAATTTAAATTTTATTAATTGATTTAATTATGTAATTTAAAATAATCTAATTATCTTTGTTTAAAATAATTTTCATTACTTTAATTAAAATGTATACCATTCATAATTACCTTCATCAATTTATATCACAATATATATCATTCATAATTACTATACTAATAGAATTATGTACTTTAACATATAAAAATAGCACTTTTTAACAATATTTAATAATTATATTTAATAAAAAAATAATTATATACAACAATTACATGTAATTATTTTAATTATATATTTAATAATTACATCAATAAAATGTTTTGGCAAATTTAATAATTATATTTAATAAAAAATAATTATATACAACAATTACATGTAATTATCTTAATTATATATTTAATAATTACATTAATTACATCAATAAAATTTTCTGACAAATTTAATAATACATTAAATAAAAATCTAAATTATAAATTATATGTATCATGTGTCTCTCATCTT
Organism: Spatholobus suberectus; assembly: GCA_004329165.1. Taxonomy (NCBI): domain Eukaryota; kingdom Viridiplantae; phylum Streptophyta; class Magnoliopsida; order Fabales; family Fabaceae; genus Spatholobus; species Spatholobus suberectus. Next base: position 40,586,678 of record CM014736.1, read on the forward strand.
ATTATATGTGTCATGAATTATATGTGTCACCATTTGCCACAACCTCAATTTCAAGCCCATGTGAGATGAATATGCCCATGACATCTGCAAATATGAAATAGTTTATTAGGTTATGGAAAATTTCAATATTATTATTATTATAATTATAACAAAAAAATCTCTCAAGATGTATTCATATCTAAAAGGAAGTCGCATTTAGGTGCCAATGATGTTGAGGTTATGAAGACTGAGATTGAAATCAAAGCACCAAGAAAGAAAGATTTGTATGCTTCTTAATACAACTAGGTTAAACATAAAGGAAATAAAAAAATTGCATTATTTAAACAGAACTATAGAAAGGTTCAAGAGCTACAATCGATGGACATAATGTTAATTTTAGGCAAAATTGTAGGAAAAGTTAATTTATTTTTATTTAATTTAATTTGAATTGTAAATTTCTATTTGGCCCATCCAAATACTATTAATTTGTTTTTGTAAATAAATTCCATATCAATTTAGATTTTATATTTAATTCCATTATGAGTATTCACATTTAAAATTGAATTGGTTACAAAAATGAATTTCATACTAAAATTGTCCACTAAAATGCTATTAATTCATATTAATTGGCCATATTAATTATTCATATTAAATTATTCATTATTAATCCATAATAATATGAAATTCTTGTCCATATTAAATTATTTCTGTAAATAAAATCTATTTTAATTGTCCATTTAAAATTTAAAATTAATCATCATTTAAGCCATTAATGGAAATTTCCATTTTAAATTGAAGTAGCTACAAAAATAAATTTTACATTAAATTATTTTCATAAATAAATATCATATTAAATTATTTTTGTAAATACTCATTCATTTTAAATTAATCCTTCAGTATAAATTTATTGCTTATGTGTTCGAAAACATTAAAAAATATATTGCTTATGTTTAATATGGAATTTTTTACCATATTAAATTATTTGCATAAATAAAATCCATGTTAATTGTCCATTTGAAATTGAAATTAAGCATCATTTAAATTTTTAATAGAAATTTCAATTTTAAATTAAATTAGCTACAAAAATAATATGGAATGAGCAAAAATTGCCTAATTTCAATTTTTAATGAAAATATCTATTTTAAATTAAGTATCATTTTAAATAGACTAAATTAAATTTTAATTCATAATAATCTGAAACTTTTGTAATGCTTTAAATTATTTCTATAAACAAAATCTATATTAATTGTCCATTTGAAATTCGAATTTAAGTACTAGTTAAATTTTTAATGAAAATTTTGATTTTAAATTGAATTAGCTACAAAAATAATATGGAATGAGTAAAAATTGTTTGATTTGAATTTTTAACAAAAATATCCATTTTAAATTTAAAAAATAGGCTATGCACTGACAGTGTAAAGTAGTTTTATACTGTCATCCAATTACAAACCACCATTTATTGGAAGTTTGTTAACTTTTATAATAAATACTTTAAAAGTCATATTAACAGTGATTTCTAATTGGTTAACAATGTAAAACTTTTTACACTGACAGTGCATGATCATTAAATTCTTTTAAATTAAGCATCATTGTAAATAGCTTGAATTAAATTATTAATTCATAATAATAAAGAATTTTTGTCCACATTAAATTATTTTCATAAATAAAATCTTTATTACTTGTTCATTAATTGTCCATTTGAAATTTGGAATTGATCATCATTGAATTTTTTCAATGAAAATGCACAGAATTTGGAGAAGAGGACATGTAGAATTTCCAGAGTGAAATATCCATTTTAAATTAAGTATCATTTTAAATTACCTGAATTAAATTATTAATTCATAATAATATGAAATTTTTGTCCATATTAAATTATTTTCATAAAAAAAATCTATATTGATTATCCATTTGAAATTTGAAATTGGACATCATTCAATTTTTAATAGAAATTTTGATTTTAAATCGAATTAGTTACAAAAATAATATGGAATGAGCAAAAATTTCCTGATTTCAATTTTTAATGGAAATACTATTTTAAATTAAGCATCATATCCTTTGAACCTCTCAATCTCATTTCTCATCCTCTCAACCAATTGTCCCTCCTAACCTCTCAATCTCATTTCTCATCTTCTCAACCTCCCGTCCTTCTCTTCCTTTCAACCTCTCATCCTTCTAATCGAAGTGAAGCGTCACCATCGCGCATGCCCACTATTGAGTCACCACTGTCGTGCATGGTCACCGTCGCATCACCATCGCACGCGCATGCCCACCACCGTGTCATCACCGCCGCGCACCCACCTTGTCACCACTCGATCTCTTCCCCTTTCTTGCAAATATGCTTTTACCGTGCAATAGTGTCTTGAAACCCTCTATGGCAACAATGTTTTGAAATTGGGCCTAATATTGGATCTTTGTTCTTTGGTTATTGGTTTTGAAATTGTATGCTCACCGTTTTGAAACTTTCTTTGGTTCTTGTTTCTAATTTCTAAAATTGTTTTGTTCTTGGTTTTGATATGGCAACTATGTTGTTTGATTATAATATGGCAATTGTTATTTTGAATGTTCAATTAGTTTTGTTTTGAATTTGAAATGCCCAATCTACTTCTTCTCTTCTTCTTAGGGCACAAAATTACAATTTTTTCCTCTTCTTCTTCACAAAAAATTAGATGGTAGTTGATGGAGAAAAATATAAGATACGGAGCTTATTTTTAGGCTATGTTTGGCAAAACTAGCTGAAAAGCTAGTTGGAAGTAGGAAAGCTAGCCGGTAGCTAGTAGTTGAAAGCTATTAAGCTAGCTTATTAAATTATAAGTGTTTAGTAAAATTATATATTGAACCAGCAGATAAATATAAGATGACAAAAATGAACATGTTTTTATGATAATTTTTTATATAAATATTAATTTATTTTATTTATAAAATATATTTTGGGATATTTATAATTTTAGGTTTTTAATTAATTTTAAACTCTTGTAATTTTTTTATTTATATATCAATTATTTTAAGAAATTTATTAACAAAAAATTAAAAATAGTATTACCCGGAGCAACCAAAAAAGAGGATGAGCAAGAAGGGTGATGACTAGTCGATGGGTTTTTTGCTTCAGACATATAAATTAGTGACAGAAAAGAAACCAAATAAATAATAAAATCTTACCTTATTCAAAAAAGGAAAGTTAATAAATATTTTAAGGGTAAAAAAAATAAATATAAAAGGCTAGAAGCTAGAAGTTAATGTTTTAAAAAAAGCTACTTGAAGTAGTGTAACATCCCTATTTTTTTCATATCAAATTATTTTCTTAATTATTCTATATTTATTTTTGAAGAACTAGATGGAAATCTCAAAAATTTGATTACTACAGTTATATAGTACTTCGTTTAGATCTTTAATAAATTTTTGGGGAACTGAGCTCAAAATGGGTAAAATGATCATTTTGCTCCTAAAAAGTCAGATAACAGAATAAAAAAAGTTAGTTAGAAGTGTTTACAAACTATTTTTAAGTCATTAATATACTTAGAATAATTAATAATAATTTTAGAAATTTTTTGGGAATTTATTAAGACAATTTTTGTAAAATGACCAAAATACCCCTAGTTGATTGCGAGAGCAGCCCAGAGACTTTTTTTACTTCAAAATATTTTGAAAGTTTTATACTAAGTATCTTTTGTTATAAAAATTTTATTTTGAAAGAAAAATAGTGAAAAATATAATAACCCTATTTCAATTTTTTCAAAAATTTTTCTAATATTTGACAATGTAATTCTGAAAAATCAGGAAAGAATTTCAAAATTTTGATTTCCACCACTATGCTCAAAATTTCAAGAGCTATTTAATAGTAATTTTTAATAATTTTTCCAAGCAGGAGCCCAGAGAAATTAGAAAATGATAATTTGGTCCCTATTTTTCAACATTAAGGGTTGACATGAGAAAAATATCCAATTGACATTAAAATGTTAATTTGAGCTTAGAATCATGTCATATATATTAAAATATAAGTTTTGGAAATTTCTGAGAATTTTCTAGAATTCTTGTGTAAAATGACCAAAATGCTCCTAGGTGTCTAATAAGCTAGCCAGTATTGGTTTGACATCCAAAAATGGTGAAAATGGTAACTTCAGTTTATTTATAGGTGAGATATTAAATGTGACACCCATTCACATTAAACATAACCCATACTTATTTACTTATTTAAAAATGCGAGTAAAATTTTTATCCACTTTTAATAATACAAAATTTGTAAATTTAACAGAATTTGAAAATGGTAGTAAAAAAAAAAATCTGTATGTATTCATCATAAAATTGTACATTATGATTTCATAATTAGAAAAATTATTGAAATACAGGGATATCAAAATATACATCAAAATTTTTATTACTTATTCCTAGTACATCAAAAAGATCTTAGTCAGAGTAGTGTCCGTCTACCCCAATCCCATAAAATAACAAACTATAAGACTAACCCTATAGGTCCTCATCAATGGCTGGGTCTTCATTAGCCGCGATCAATCATGCATAAAATGAAAAATAATGGAGTGAGGTGATTTGTTCTAATATCTCTTTTACATGTATGGTATAAATTCTACCACACAATACAGATAAAAACACAGTTGACAATAAAAAGGAAACCTAAAGTTTATTCTATGTTATACAATCCTGGACTTGATATGGATCCATATTTTTCATTAGTGGTAATAGTTCTTAATAGAACCTGGGAAGTGATTGAGACTACATATATCTCTCTCAACATCATCACATGGTACAGTCATCGTCATTGTTGAGGAACAAAGTAATGATTTAGGATATCCATTAATAGAGGTATACTCTCACCAATCCTGGTGATGCTGAGCAGTTGCCAGGGTTATCAAGTTGGTTAAGTGATTGTCCCGACTCAAGAGTGCTACCTTAGCCATTAGGACGCTCACCACTCGATACTATACTCTCTATACCTAACCATGGGTCCCCTGCCTTTCATCCCGCAGTGTACCAAACTATAGCTTTTCTAGCAAGGTGTCATGCCACTACATGTCACTTGTTTTACATTACTCATTAATTTATCACTTCCTAACTTCTCAAATAGAGGTTTCCTTGGTCTTATTTAATTTAAGCACCAGTACAATCAATATTTCTACCTATTGTGGGTGTAACGACCTAACTTTGTCACAGGAAAACTCGATTAACACAACCGAGATTCAATTTTTAATTTCTATTATGAAAGTTCTCTTATTAATTTTTTATGAAAATGAGTGGAAATTTTTCACAACTTCAAAATATGCTTCTCTAATACTAAGGCCAACTTAGAATAGAAATCAAAATCTACATCAATGAGCATGAAATAAAGAGATCTCATAATCATGAAAACATCAACACTACATGTATACAAGAAATCAAAATACTCTAAGGTGAAGTGTGTGCCAATACAGGTGACCAATGCAGCTCGAGAAGGGGAGGGGGATTATACATATGGAAACTCCTTAATCTAAGTTGGTCATAAGAACTGACTCATATAACAAAACAAGAATGACCCGATATGGATCTCATCTTTATAATTAAAGCTTTAGATACATGGCTAGTGGTATAGCTCGAGTTACCTTTACCACCTCCATGTACATAGGCCTCTCGCCTCTAAGGGCATCCGGCAGTACCAAACTGAAAAAGCTATAGGGTCACCGAAAGGGTTGAAAAGTAACTCCTCCAAGCTCTGCAGGGGTGTCAAGATCTGACATATATACGAAGATGATTCCTCCTTCTTTTCATCCATTGATCGTAGTGAGATCTAAAAGGCATCGTCCTTCAATACAAATATGCACTCCCAAAAGACAAAAGAGTACTCGAGGTTTAGGAAGATCTTTGTCCATCTGCTCTGGCGACAATGAATCATCGCGTTCATCATAGTCATACACACAAGACACACAAGCAAGGATAAGCTACCCAAAAGAGCAAACATAACATTCGAAACATACATCATACTAAGCATAAGATAAAGCATATTCAATCAAGATAAATAAATAAACACACATAGGGTTTTTCATTTCATTATTCTTGATTAAAGTGTGACCAAGCATGCAATGCAGACCATGCACCTAGACTCTCCATGGAAATCTAAAAATTGAGCGATCAGTTTAGATATTCCTTAATCATGGTATAATCAACATAGATACCCTCATTAGGGTTCTCAAAGCAACACGTGCCTAAACTATTGGGGGAATACCAGCCACTGATCATGGGAACCAGTGCACTTTGTCAGGATTTTCGTATAGGGGAACTGCCACCACGACACAAGGTTTGCAAGGCCCTAATCTCTTGTGAAATCGTGCCATCCGTAGTCCTCAAGCTTTCACACCCGGCTTGTACCACAATCCCATGAATACCGACATCATGTGTCACAACATTGGGCCCGGTCCAGCATTAGCCCATCCTCATGTGTCACAACATTGGGCCCAGTCCAGCATTAGCCCATCATCATGTGCCACAACAAAGAGCCCTATCCATCATTGGCCCTTCTGTAGGATCCTATCCAGAGCAATCCCAATGAGGATAAACTAAGATCCTCCTTTCAGGAACACCTTATTAATTTCAACAATTTATTTTAAATCTTTTATTACTTATTTTTGTTTTAAAGGCCATGTTACTTTTCTTAGATACACTCATTTAGATTTAAAAAGGTTTGGAAGAAAACATCATTTCTATCCAATCTTATATAATAATTACAAGATAAATAATTTTGTTTTTAGCATAATCTAGTTAAAGGTTTTTAAATTAAAGGTACCATTTTAAAAACTTAGGTCTTAGCTTTTTATAAAACATAGTTCTATGAGCCTTATCATTAACCTCCTTTTAATTAAATCACCAAAAATACATTTTAAAATACATAAAATAGAAAAGAATATATTTTATTAGAATTCACATTTAAATTTTATTTTAAAAGACCCACAATTAAGTTTTAAGTATAAAATAGAGTGCTTTTATAAAGTTATACAAAAGTTTTAAAACTTATTACTAGAACAGATTCCAGTAGCTACTAGATTTCAGCCTCTGTTTTAAAAAATCATTTTGGAATAGTAAATGATTTTTGCTTAACATTATCCATATATGGTTGGAAATTAAATTTTGTCTATTTTCTAAAACAATAAATATCCCATTAAGCAAAAATCTACAAAAAAAGATACAAAAATAACAACACAGTAAGGTCAAGATAACCTATTGGAGGACCAACAAACATATTTTGCTATTTTTCATATTCAAACGAAACTTTACAGAGTCCAAATCATTGATTTTATGAAATTACACTTAAAAATATTTTCAAAATGACTAAGAACATAAAAAACAAAGGTATACACGATTTTATATGATTTTTAAAAGTTTACAGTTTTCAAAACCATTTTTAGTCAGAAAATAAGTACAACCTTCTAAAAATCATTAAAAATAGAAAACATAAACTGTTAAGACAAAGGATGAATTTATAACCCTCAAATATTTTGATAATAACAAACAGTTAAATTTATATATGTCCTCGCATAATCGTTTGATCATTTGTTCGTATACAATCGTCTGATGTTTTTAAGATGAGTATCGTCTTATCCTTTGATTAGATAAACTTCATAACTAACAAATCTTACAAATAATGACGTTCTAAAATAATCTGCACATCAATTAGAGCGTAAGCTGCCTCGAAACGTATTATACCTATACACCTACTCTCGAGGAAAGTCAGCGAAAAAGAAGGAATATGTGTGTGAATGTCAAAACAGGAAAGTGGACATGACAATTGCTAAAAGATTGAGTACAAGAATAGAAAAGATAAGCAGACTACTTTATCTTATCATATGACAAGTTGGTGAGAGGCATCAAATGTTGCATTTAATGCTCCAACGACTCTCTTCATCAGATGAAGGTCATCTTCTGCAATACACTCAACATATTCTTTTTAGAAGCCTATAAATAGAAGAAAAGACCTCTCTTGAAAGTTGTTGTTGTTGCTGATCATAATTGCTTTAAGAAAAGAAACAGCTTGCATAAACTCTGTTTGTAAAATTCTCTTTATACTTCATTGTATATTCGTCTAATAAGACGTTAAACCTAGTGAGGTAAACTCACACGTAAACCTTTTTCTTAACGAGATTGGTGGAAGCCTGAAGAGGCTTTGATTCAAAGAATACTTGGGTGTTTGCTTGGAGAGGCAAGTGAAAGATTACTTGGGTTGAGCCTAAAGAGGCTTGTGGAAAGAATACTTGTAACTTGTGAAAGTTAGTGGAACTTGGTTGTTGCCAAGAACTGGACGTAGTCTCTGGGGTGAGACGAACCAATATAATTTCTGTGTGCTTTCTGGTTTTGTCCTTCAGCTTTCGTCTGTCTTTTAAAACGTTTTTGAAAATCCTTTTGATCTTATTTTAGACAATACTTCGTTAACAAAAGAATTGCGAAAATTTGATATAACACAATTCAACCCCCCTTCTTGTGTTATCTTTGTGTTCTACAATTTGGTATCAGAGCTCAGCTTCTAAGGGTTGAGCACCTTAACAAGTGTTAGAGGAAAAGATCAGCATGGCAAACCTTGAAGGACAGTTCATTCCTAAAAGAGCCTCTCTGTCAAGGCCTCCAGCCTTTAATGAAGAAGATTATGCATACTGGAAGGACAGAATGGAAATGTATATCAAGTCCACTCACTATAGTATCTGGAGAATCATCACACATGGAGATCATGTTGTAATCAAGCCAGAAAATGAATACAATCAAGATGACTACAACATGTTACAACAAAACGCAAAAGCTAAATACATTATAACTTGTGCCTTATCAAAAACTAAATATAATAAATTTGGCAGCTGCAGAACTGCTAAGGAAATGTGGGATGCTATACGCATAACACATGAAGGCACAGAAGATGTTCGTCTTAGGAGAGCAGCAACTCTTCAAAGACATTATGAGATGTTCACCATGAAGGAGATAAAGACCATTGATGAAATGTTTGGAAGATTTCAAACAATTCTAAATGGACTCCAAAGTCTTGGTGTTGAGTTCTCTGAGGCTCAGAACAATCTCAAGATCCTGGACAGTCTTCTTAAAGTATAAGAACCCAAAGCTACAACCATAGCTAAAGCAAGGGATATGAAGACCTTAACTCTAGATGAGCTACTGGGAGCTCTAAGAGTACATAAAGTACATCTCTTCAAAAAAGACAAAGTAAAAAATAATGACTCAATTGCTCTAAAGATTGGAGAATCAAGTACAAGAGCAGACGAAAAAATTGAGACGAAAGGAAGAAACAAAGCGCTAAAGGTTCAATTTGCGGATTCCGAGAGCTCAGACGAAAGCTCCAGCTGCTCAATAGTCGATGAAATCTCCTTCATCACCAGAAAATTCAAGAAGATGCTTAAGAAGAAAGATAGATTTAAGCAATCTTCCAAAAAGAAGGACACTAGATACAGAAAAGCATCCTCAAGAAGAGAACAATGAGATCATCTGCTTTGAGTGCAAAAAGCCTGGACATATTAAGGTTAAATGCCCCAAACTAAAGAAAGGATGGAATTCAAAGAAAAGATACAATAAGAAAAACCTTCTAGCCACTTTGGAAGATTTGGATAGCAGTAGTAGTAGCTCAGACGATGAAAAGGCTAATATATGTCTCATGGCAAACGTAAAGGAAGCAACGTTTGAGGTAAACTTTGAATATAATAACTTTTTGCATGAGTCTAATGACAGTGAATCTGAGTTTGATGACGAAGATATGTCATATGACACTTTTCTTTCTAACTCACACAAGATTGCTCTTGAGTATAAAAAATATCAAGAAAAATATCAAGAAGCTCTTTTAGAAAATGAGATACTCAAGAGAAATTTGATGAGAATGCAAAAGAGCCTAGCCTCAAATCCTGAAAAGGCAATGTTTCTTTCTGAAGTTGATAAACTAAATAAAGAGGTCATTAGTCTGAAACATGATCTAACCAAATTTGTAGACGGATCTTCAAAACTTCAAATGATTTTAAAACATTGAAGATCTCCGTCTGACAAATCTGGGATTGGATTTGTAGAAGACAAAAGTGCTAAACCATCGTCTTCTAAATCTTATTCAACTTTCTGTAACTTTTGTGGAAAATCTAGACATTCATTCCAAAGATGTCAACACAAAAGGAAATTGAGGTCAAATAGGATCTTTGGGACTAACATGAAAGGACCCAAAAGTATTTGGGTACCAAAATCTCAAATAATTCCTATTGTAAATATCCTTAATAGGAAAAAGGAGGGATTCCTTCTAGTACCTGGACAGTGGGTTCTCATGTCACATGATGGGAGAAAGGTCTATGTTCCTAGACCTCGAATCACATGAAGGAACAGTCTCATTTGGTGGAAATGGAAAAGGAAAAACCATTGGTATAGGTAAAGTTGGTAAGCCTTCTCTTCCATCTATAGATAATGTTCTGTGTTGAAGGATTAAAATACAATCTACTTAGCATCAGTCAATTTTGTGATAGTGGATTTATTGTATCCTTCAACAAAGAATCATGCATAGTCAAAAGAAATGATGAATCTATTCTTTTTGCTGCCAAAAGACATAATAATTTGTATAAGATTGAGTTTGAAGATTTGAATAAACAAAATGTTACTTGCTTAATGACCAAAGACGATGAAAAATGGATTTGGCATAAAAAGCTTGGGCATATCAATTTGAAACATATTTCGAAGTTATATAAAAAGAGTTTAGTAAAAGGATTGCCTGAGATTTCTTGGAAAACTCATATTCTTTGTGAAGCATGTCAAAAAGGGAAACAAATCAAAACCTCTTTTAAATCAAAAGATGTTGTTTCCACTTCCAGACCATTAGAACTACTGCATATGGATTTGTTTGGACCTACAAAAACTCTTAGTCTTTGTGGGAAAAAGTATGGTTTTGTCGTTATTGATGACTATTCTAGATATACATGGGTTTATTTCCTAGTTCACAAACACGAGTCTTTTAATGTGTTTGAAATATTTTGTAAGAGAGTTCAAAATGAAAAAGGGTTTTGTATTACTGCAATTAGAAGTGATCATGGAATTGAATTTGAAAATGCTAAGTTCAAATCCTTCTGTGAAAAGAATGGAATTTTTCACAACTTCTCCTCACCAAGAACACCTCAACAAAATAGGGTAGTTGAAAGGAAAAATAGAACTCTACAAGAGAAGGCAAGAACCATGCTGTGTGAAAATTCAATCCCTAAGTACTTCTGGGCAAAAGCTGTAAATACAGCATGTTATGTTCAAAACAGAATATTGATCAGACCAATAATTAAAAAGACTCCTTATGAACCGTGGATAGGTAGAAAACCCAACATTTCATACTTTCACTCTTTTGGATGTGAATGTTATATTCTCAACACTAGAGATCAACTAGGAAAATTTGACTCTAAGGTTGATAAAGGTGTTTTTCTTGGATATTCCAACACATCAAAAGCTTTTAGAGTATTTAACTCTAGGACTTCTGTTGTAGAAGAATCTATCTATGTTAAATTTAATGATACACTAACCCCTGATAAGAGACTATCAATTTGGAAGAAGATTTTGCATATTTACAGATAGAACCATCTGATCAAATAAGAACAGACGAAGCAAAAGAATCAGAAGAAACTTCTCAACAACAGACCAATAATCAGACGAAGGGATTTTACAAGGACTGGAAGTTCGTTACCTACCATCCTCAAGATCATATCAGTGGAGAACGAATTGAAGGAGTTAAAACAAGGTCATCACTAAAGAATCAAGCATCTTGTGCCCTAGTTTCAAAGATTGAACCTAAGACGATAGAAGAAGCACTAACAGACGATGACTGGGTGATAGCAATGCAAGAAGAATTACATCAATTCACAAGAAATGATGTTTGGATTCTTGTTCCCAAACCAGAACATAAAAGCATCATTGGAACAAGATGGGTATTCTACAACAAGCTCGACGAAATTGGTAATGTAATCAGAAATAAAGCAAGGTTAGTGGCTCAAGGTTACAATCAACAAAAAGGTATTGATTTCACTGAAACCTTTGTTCTTATTGTTAGATTAGAAGCAATTAGAATTATGCTTGCCTTTGCTGCTCATAAAAACATTAAGCTTTTTCAAATGGATATGAAAAGTGCCTTTTTAAACGGATTCATTGAGGAAGAAGTCTATGTTAGACAACCTCCTGGGTTTGAGGATTCAAACTTCACAGATCATGTCTTTAAACTTAGAAAGACTCTGTATGGTCTTAAACAAGCACATTGTGCTTGGTATGACAGATTGAGTAGTTTTTTTTTTAATTGAAAATGGGTTTATGAGAGGCAAAGTAGATACAAATCTCTTTAGAAAGGAATCCAACAGAGATTTCATTATAGTTCAAATTTATGTAGACGATATAATCTTTGGAGCTACTAATGAAACTCTATGTAAGAATTTCTCAGATTTAATGCAGAGTGAATTTGAGATGAGCATGATGGAGAATTAAAATTCTTCCTTGGCCTACAAGTTAAATAAGAAAAGAAGGGTATTTACATTCATCAGCAAAAATACACAAAGGAATTGATTAAAAAGCATAAGATGAATGAGTCAAAACCTATAAGCACACGAATGCATCCGTCTGTCAGTATGACAAAGGACGAATCAGGTAAACCTGTAGACCAAACTGTCTATAGAGGTATGATTGGCTCACTTCTCTATCTAACTGCTAGTAGATCAGACATCATGCATAACGTCTATTTATGCGCCAAATTTCAATCTAATCCTGGAGAGTCTCATTTAAAAGCTGTTAAGAGGATTTTAAGATATCTTGTTGGTACTCCTAACCTCAGTTTATTCTATGAGAAAAACAAAGATTTCAAGTTAGTAGGATACTGTGATCCAAACTATGCTGGTGACAGACTTGAAAGAAAAAGCACAAATGGTGGATGTCACTTCATCGGACCATGTCTTATATCCTGGACTAGCAAGAAGCAGAACTCAATTGCATTATCAACTACTGAAGTAGAATATGTATCTGCTGCAAGCTGCTACTCACAACTCTTATGGGTAAAGTATCAACTTGAAGATTACTCTAGCTTTGAGCATCACATCCCTGTGTTATGTGATAATACTAGTGCAATTAATTTATCTAAAAACCCCATTCAGCATTCTAAAGCTAAGCATATAGAAATAAGACATCATTTTATTCGAGACTATGTTCAAAAGGTGTTTTTGATATTAAGTTCATCGATACAGACCATCAATGGGCTGATATCTTTACAAAAGCCGTACCTGTAGAACGTTTTAACTTTATCTTAGAAAATTTGCACGTGAAAATTTTGCAAGAATAAAATGACTTACATGCATCGTCTCATTTGATCTTTTAAGATTCGTCTTACTCTATATTGTCTTACATCTTATTTTATTTTGTCTCACTAGCATGATTGTCTTTGAATATGAAAAGTCTTTAAGTTCATTAGTCTGATATTTTCCCTAATGATTACTCTCGATAACCACCTAAGAAACGTGCGTCGTCCCCCCTTGCCACATCAAGTCGTCATTAATGCACGTCTCTTCAATACTTTCGACCTTCTCTTTTATTCAAAATAACTGCTTTTTTCATCACTTACACACTTTGAAAACTTATCAAACTCTCTGAACTGAAACCATATCCCTCACCTTTACTCTTAAACCTCTTTCTCTTAAAACCTGCACTTATGGCCGCCCAAAAACAGCTTGTGCCCATGGAAAGATTTGCAGAAAGTGACTTTATCGCCGGAAAATGGGTTGACTTACAGAAACTTGAAGAAGAAGGATTCCCTTTGCAAATGTATATCAAAAATGTCCGATGGGAAGCCTTCGTGCAGAAGAGAACCTCTTGGTATCATGCACCGTACGCCTACTTTTGGGCCTCTGCATCTGAGGTTAACGGCACTATCACTGAAACAGTCGACAATCAAGCCATCATCATTTCTATCGACGCCATTGCAGTAGTGTCTAGCTGTAAAGAGGAGTGTGACCTCTTTATTGAAGATTGGGAAAAGGTCATCATCCTAGAAACTGTCGACAGGGCATTGTATGGAAAGCCCAAGCCTCATATTGAGAACAAGGATGTTCTAAGGAGGTTTCTGTACGCTTCAAACATGAAGCCTATATGCAGACTGATTCACAATGTTTTGCTGCACATTATTCTGCCAAGAAAAGGCTTAAAGGATAATGTAACCTCCAAGGACAAATTCTGCATATACAAGATGCTGACTGGTCAGAAGGTCAATCTGCCTGCATTAATCTTGGACAACTAGAGATCCTGTCTCTCCAAGTCAAAGGAAGGTGCCCAGAGCAAGCAGAAGCATCCTATTTCCTACGCTATGCTCTTCACCAAAATAATTTGTTTGGCGAGAATAAAAGAATCTAGGTTAGAGAAGATGAAACAAGGTTCTGAGATCGATGTATCCATCATCAGGAAGATGAGGATTGCACATCTCTTCTCTAGATACGTTGTCAAACATCCAGAGTTGGCATTGATCAAGCAAGAACCACCAGAAGAAGTTGTTGGAACTGCGTTCAAAGTGGGATCGTCTGCTGACCCAACTACCCAACCTCCACCACAGACGAAACCCAAACAAACTAAACCCTAAAAACCGAAGTTACTAATCAAGAGACCTTCACAACCAGACCCTTAACCTAAATAGACCAAACCTCAAACCTCGTCGTCTCCACCTCACAAGAAACAAAAACCCTTAACCATTCATCTGAGATCCAAACCAACTCCCCAACCTGAGTCAGACGATGACCTTCCCATTAACACCCTTCTTTCTACTCCAAGCACAACCATTCCTGCCCTTCCATTAGAACAACCACCTCCACTACCTACATCTTCTGAACCTACTCCATCTACCTAACCGTCTAAAAAACCTTCAAAATCCAAAAAAATTCCTATACCAAAAACAAAAGCTCAAAAAGAAAAGTAGCTCAGGAGAGCCTAAACTGAATCAAAACAAGCTGAGAAAAAGCAGAAAGAAGAAGAAGAGAAGCTAGCTGAGGCAGAGCAAGAACAGATTGAGGAAGCAGTGCTTCAATTTGTGATTGAGCACTCGCTACAAACAACCCTTACAAAGCATGAAGAGCAAGAGTTGTTGACTCTAGAGGACATTGCTGCTACCTCAAGAGGTAGATTACCTAGATCTCTTTTCTGGGAAGTTCCACAATCTGTTTCTTTATCTCAAGTCTTTAACCGTCTTTTTGTAGACTTAACAGCGACACCTAGTGTTGTTCAGCCTACAAGGGTTGTTTCACTCTCTGTTTCCTTCACGGAATCTGAAGCAGAAGGAACTTCATTTGGAGGAGCTGCACCTATGATAGACGAAATAGTGCCAGAAGACTATCGTTCTGAAATGCCTCCATCTAAACATCTCCAAAGGCGCACAATGATCTACTTTGAGCAGCCTGAGTCGCGTCAGACTAGAACAACAAAAGAATATCGTTTACTAGAGCCTTTCAACCCAGAAGTTCTTCAAGCTCTCACTAATTATGATTTGGGTGAAGTAAATAACTTAAGGATGTGGACGACTCTCATCAATGAAGAATGGCCACTCTTGGTACGCCATGGGTACGCTGAGAAATTTCCTGATATTCCAAAAGAAGCTACCCCCGTACTATCTTATGAGTCGCACATCACCCCATACGTCTGGGAGGAAGGATACAACACTCTGTCAGACACTCCAATCTTCGTTTATCCACCCTCAACCAGAACAAAATTTCCAGCCGAATATAAAGTTTGGAGACAGCGTGGGATTCTCTGTCACACTTCTCCTTTCATACTAAAATGCAACTACTTAGAGTATCTGATCATGTGCAAAACATACCATTACAAGCCCAAAATGATATATCCATTATGTCATGGGATGATCAAGACTTACCCCCTCGTCATCCGTCCAGAAGATAGTCCAGACTTTGAAATATGGTAGATTGGTGATGATGACTAGGAATTAGGAAGAATGATGAACAACTTCCTGCAAGAGAAGATGCAGATTTCTTTTGTAGCATGCTATCTGTGAGCGAAGGTGTCCAGACCTTGAACTAAGCTCGCCTAGATTCATGTCTACTCGAATGTGGCTCCTCATGAAGCCATGGACTACCTTTCGCATCTGCTATCAAAAGAACTATCCTTGCCAAAATCTGTCTATGGGCAAAGGAAAAGAACCCAAGTTTAGACGCGACCCCTGAAGGCTCCTCATGATCAGACAGAGAGCTCTATCGTCTGCACAGCTGGCCAAACTGAAAGGAAAGTCAACTCTCCGAAGCACAGACCACAAAAGGTTGCAAGACCATGTTGAAGCACTCAAGCACTTCTCTGGTCTATTTGCTGATGAGAAGAGTATACTAAGCCATGAAGTTGCACTTCGTCCGACGGGTCACTCGACGCAAGTATCTCCGTCTCCTTCCAACTATACATCCAACTTCCAAAATCAACTATCCATAAACCTACCCCAAACTTATATCTTCTTATCCTCTGAAACCTTTGAAATTTCTCTACCCTGTGACCACTTTTGGTTCTGTGATCCTCTTGTACCATATGTTTTCAACTTATGTTTTGTAGAGAAACCCAGTGATGAAGCAACAACCAGTTCTGCACCTGTACCTTCAGACGATAGACAAGCTTTCAATGAATTGAAGCTAACTGTGCAACGTCTTAAAGTTGATCTGAGGAAAGAATGCATGAAACTTAAACGAGCAGAAGTTTTGTTAGGAAAGCTGGCAAAGTGCTTCAAAAGTGACCTCGGCTCATCATCTACACCTTCAAACTCTCAATCTTCTGATTGATGATGCCAAAAGGGGGAGAAAAATAGAAGACAAAAGGAAGTATAAAGATATTAATCTTAGGGGGAGTAATTTTTTTTTTACAATGATGAATTATGAGTTGAATGATATCGTCTAGTTTCTTTTAGTTACTTCCTTATATATATTGCATCTACTTAACTGAAGTACACCTATATAAAATGTTTTACACTCATCAAAAAGCGTTTTCATAAAAAAAAATGTTTTACAAGAACTATAATTGTTTGTCATCATCAAAAAGGAGGAGATTGTTAAGACAAAGGACGAATTTATAACTCTCAAATATTTTGATAATAACAAATAGTTAAATTTATATATGTCCTCGCATAATCGTCTGATCATTTGTTCGTATACAATCGTCTGATGTTTTTAAGATGAGTATCGTCTTATCCTTTGATTAGATAAACTTCATAACTAACAAATCTTACAGACGATGACAACGTTTTAAAATGATCTGTACATCAATCAAAGTGTAAACTACCTCGAAACGTATTATACCTATACACCTACTCTCGAGGAAAGTCAGCAAAAAAGAAGGAATATTTGTGCGAATGTCAAAACGGAGAAAACAAACATGACAACTGCTAAAAGATTGAGTACAAGAATAGAAAAGATAAGCAGACTGCTTTATCTTATCATATGACAAGTTGGTGAGAGGCATTAAATGCTACATTTAATGCTCCAATGACTTTCTTCATCAGACAAAGGTCATTTTTTGCAATACACTCAACGGATTCTTTTTAGAAGCCTATAAATAGAAGAAGAGACCTCTCTTGAAAGTTGTTGTTGTTGCTAATCATAATTGCTTTAAGAAAAGAAACAGCTTGCGTAAACTCTGTTTGTAAAATTCTCTTTATACTTCATTGTATATTCGTCTAATAAGACGTTAAACCTAGTGAGGTAAACTCACACGTAAACCTTTTTCTTAACGAGATTGGTGGAAGCCTGAAGAGGCTTTGATTCAAAGAATACTTGGGTGTTTGCTTGTAGAGGCAAGTGAAAGACTACTTGGGTTGAGCCTGAAGAGGCTTGTGGAAAGAATATTTGTAACTTGTGAAAGTTAGTGGAACTTGGTTGTTGCCAAGAACTAGACGTAGTCTTTGGGGTGAGACGAACTAGTATAATTTCTGTGTGCTTTCCGGTTTTGTCTTTCAGCTTTCGTCTGTCTTTTAAAATGTTTTTGAAAATCCTTTTGATCTTATTTCAAACAATACGTCGTTAACAAAAGAATTGCGAAAATTTGATATAACACAATTCAACCCCGCTTCTTGTGTTATCTTTGTGTTCTACATAAGCAAATATAGGCAAACTATATATCTTGGAAAGAATTTTGAGCCTACTTTTTCGTTGTTCCAAGAGTTTCCACAAGTACATAACTAAATCTTCCGAAATCACATTTTACTACACACTATCGGATAAGCTTTTTCAGAAAACATGCACAACTTTCAAAAGGCTTAAATTTTTCATTTCTTAACCCTTTAAAGTGTTTCTTGAGTCCATTTTGGACAAAATTTTGTCTAGTTTATAGCAAAATAACAAGAACTCAAAAATATTAACCATAGCTCCAACAAAAATAGTGAACCATGTTTAGGTAGAAAAACGAAATAGCATCAAGAACATATAACACACATGCATGAAAATGATTCCTTTCATCAAGTTTGCAACTTCTAAAAATGCCAATAATATTTTTAAGCAACAAACCACTTCAAAAACAAAATAATCACTGTCCAAACACAAAGAAAAGGGTTAGATTTCCTTACTTTTTGGCAAGATCCGACAAGCTTGCAAGAGGGTTTTAGGACAAAGGGAGTATCTCCTTCAATCTTTGGCAAGGTGAACCACCAACCAACACCAAGAATGGTTGATATAGGACATAAACACAAGAAAGAACAAAGTTTAGAACCAAGGAAGTAAAAAAAAAAGATTTAGACTACTTAGGTCTTGATAGAAAAGAAGAGATGAAGAAAGAAGAAGATGAAAAGGATGGAGCTTTATCTAGCACCATTTCTTAGACACTCTAGCTTCCAACTTCTCTTCCAACACTTAGACGATTTTAGAACAAGGCTCTCTCTCTCAAGGTCACGATTTTTAAAGGAGAAGAATGAAGGGAGTTTTTGCTTTGAAGCTTATTTTAATACTACTCAAAAGGGGTATTTTGGTATCTAGGAAAATAGGAGCCAAGTTTGAATAAAAATGGAAAACAAAACTAACCTTCTCCAAGAAGGGAGTGGACAACTATGAAAGGGAAAACAATGGGAGGATTAGTGGTTTTAGTACCATTAAGGACACCATGACATGACTTGTGTAGGAATCTAGGAAAAAGCTTCTAGTTTGTTTGCAACTAATTTAGTTTGTCTAGGAAACCATTGGTTAGCTCAATTGGGTTAGGCTTGGGATGTGTGGGTCTTAGCTTTTAGACAATAGAAAATTTAAATTTATCACACTGACAGGGAAAATGCGGTCAAATACCAGAATTTAGCAAATTAGGTTTAAGGTTTTTGACATTCAAACTAATTAAGATAATTTAATTGAATGAGTTTATGACTCATTAATATATCCCAAGGCATATTTGATCTGCCTCTGTAGTAGTCAGACAATCAGTTCTCTTTATTTGATAGGTTTCTCGATAAACGATCCTAAATGGCAACAAAGAAAAACCCAATGTTCTAAACCCTTTGGGTAAGGAAAGCTATCAAACTAAATAGAATCTAATCATAATTAATTTAAAATTAAATTCCATGGTCTTGTACTGCTCATCAATTGTATAGATAAATACCGACTCGGTAAGCATCATCACAAACTAAATTCTTGCAGAAATCTTTGCAAAATCTCAAACAAGAACAACATATAATTTTTTATTATCTATTTTTCATTAGAAATTAAATTCAAATCCTCTTGTTAGTTATTCAATCACTTAATTAAGGATCAACATACCGCAGATCATACACTATCAGGCTTCATAGTGTATCTCTGCATTATTGGAACAGGCTCAATTTCTGTAGAAAACTCTACTAAAACTTACACAGCAAATATTATTAATTATCCACTTATATTGAATTTAAATTTAATTTCTTTGTTTAGATGATCAACCACTTATGCACAAATTATAAAAGACAAGTCTTACAATGGGGATTGTTACACCCATTCACATTGAACATAACCCATACTTATTTATTTATTTAAAAATGCGAGTAAAATTTTTCTCTACTTTTAATAATAGAAAATTTGTAAATTTAATAGAATTTGAAAATGGTAGTAAAAAAATATAAAATCTGAATGTATTCATTGTAGAACTGTACATCATGATTTCATAATTAGAAAAATTATTGAAATACAAGGAGATTAAAATATACATCAAAATAGTTACTACTTATTCCCGATACATCAAAAAGATCTTAGTCAAAGCAGTGTTCGTCTACCCTATCCCATAAAATAACAAACTATCAGACTAGTCTTATAGGTCCTCATTAACAGCCAGGTCTTCATTAACCGCTATTAATCACACATAAAAATTAAAATAATGAAGTGAGGTGATTTGTTCTAAAATCACTTCTACATGTATAATAGGAATTCTATCGTAAAATATAGATAAAACACAGTTGACAATAAAAGGGGAACCTAAAGTTTATTATATATTATACTATCCTTGACTCGATACGGATCCATACTTTCCATTAATGGGTAATAGTTCTTAATAGAACCTGGGAAGTGACTAGGAGTACATATACCTTTCTCAACATCATCACATGGTATAGTCCTCATCATTAATGAGAAACAAAATAACAATTTAGGACATTCATTTATAAAGGTATACTCTCACCAATTTTGGTGATGCTGAGCAGTTGTCAGGGTTATCAAGTTGGTTAAGTGATTATCCTGACTCAAGAGCGCTACCTTGGCCATTAGGACGCTCACTACTTGATACCATACCCTCTAGACCTAACTAGGGTTCCTGCCTTTCATCCCGCAGTGTACCAAACTGTAGCTTCCCTAGCAGGGTACCATGCCACTGCATGTCACTTGCTTTGCATTACTCACTAATTTATCACTTCCTAATTTCTCAAATAGAGGTTTTCTCGGTCTCATTTAATTTGAGCACCACTACAATCAATATTTCTACCTTATATTGCAAAAATTGCACAATACCATAATCACATAAAATTTTAGCATAATAACAACATAGTAATTATAATTTAATTACTAAGATTTTAGCAGAATAACAACTAAATAAATACGTTTTAATTTTCTAAATTTGAGCAGAGTAACAGCACAACAAGTATAATTTAATAATTTAAATTTGAGCAAAGTAACATCTTAACAATTATAATTTAATAATTTAAATTTGAGTAGAATAACAGCATAACAAGTATAATTTAATAATTTAAATTTGAGTAGAGTAACAACTTAGCAATTATAATTTAATAACTTAAATTTGAGCAAAGTAACAACTTAATAAAAATTAAAGTTTAGCATTAAACATAATAATATAATGGTAATAGCAATTAAAATTATGCCTAAACGGGTTTAGGGAAAAACCCTTCCTACCAACATGTAAAGTGACAATAATTTAGAACCAACCTCACTCCCTCCATTACCTCTAAGGTGGTTTGATGAAGAGGATGAAGTTGTTGGTGCAAAGCTCCTAGAAAGAGAATTTTTACTAGTGAATGGAAACTAGTAAAATTTATGCAAAATAAGAGAGAGAAAGAAAATTTTAGAGAGAGAAGCTCTCTAGCTTATGGAGGAGAAGAATGGTGAAAATCTTGTCCAAAGGCATGCTTATTTATAGAGAAAAAATGAGATTAGGTGTCCACTTTGATGACATAAGCCATTATGTCATAAATCCCATTTTTTATTTATTTTTAATTAATTTAGGGACACATATCAAAATTAGAGTGATGAATCAGCTATTTATAGGTTGGGAACGTGCTCCCTTAGCTGTCCAGCTTCTACTAGATGTCAATTTTATCTACAGGTAAATTAACCGATATCGATAAATTCGCTTAAACTTGAAAAAATTGACTTTTAATAGAAAAAAAATAAAATTAAATGTAAAAATGGAAAAATACATTATTTTTCATCAAAAATAAATTTCTAATAATTAATTTTAATTTTTATTAATTTATCTCAAATTTTATCTATTTATTTTGTATTTTTAAGCTAAAAAATTCATAATAAATCCATTTTAATTCAATAAATAGCAAAATCTTTATGAAAATTCTAAAATTAAATATTTCACCTATAAATAAACTGAAATTACCATTTTCACAATTTTTGGATGTCAAACCAATACTGGCTGGCTTATAGGACACCTAGGAGCATTTTGGTCATTTTTCACAAGAATTCCAAAAAATTCCCAGAAAATTTATAAAATTATATTTTAATATATATGACATGATTCCAAGTTCAAATTGATATTTTCATGTCAATTGAATCTTTTTCTCATATCAGCCCTTAATGTTAAGAAATAGGGACAAAATTGTTATTTTCTAATTTCTCTGGGCTCCAGCTCGAAAAATTATTAAAAATAACGATTAGATAGCTCTTGAAATTTTGAGCATAATGGTGGAGATTAGAATTTTGAAATTCCCTCCCGCTTTTTCAAAATTATATAGTCAAATATTAGAAAAATAGTTAAAAAACTGAAATAAGAGTGTTACATTTTTCACTATTTTTCTTTCAAAATAAATTTTTTATAATTAAAATATACCTAGTATTAAATTTTTAAAATACTTTGAAGTCAAAATCTTTGGTCTGCTCCTATAGTCAATTAGGGGTATTTTGGTTATTTTACAAAAATGTCTTAATAAAATCTTGAAAAATTTCTAAAATTATTATTAATTATTTTAAGTCCATAAATGACTTAAAAATAAATTTTAGACACTTCTAACTATTTTTTATCTATTTTCTCAATTATTCAATCCTTTTAAGGGCAAAATAGTCATTTTACTCTTTTCCAAATTCCGTTTTTCAAAAATTATTAAAAATCTAAACTAAGTACTATTAATACCAATGTAACCATAGGGAACAAATTTTTAAGATTTCCATCCGGTTCTTCAAAAATAAATATAGAATAATTAGAAAAATAATTTGATAAGTAAAAATAGAAGTGTTACAGGGACGGGGGCGGAGAGAGCAAAACCCGCACTCACCCTGTTGCCATGCCTACTAACAATCTAATGCTTGCCTCAACTTAAACCACTGTCAAATTTAATGGTCATTTATGATGAAAATTTTCCTTAGTTATCAGCATTTCCAACTCCTACGCTTTGTTTGTTTCTATTAAAAGTGAGAGGAGCAATCATGAAAGGAAGGAAAATAACTCAAAAAGTAATCCTTCCATCATTTGGACTTTGGCAAAACACGAAGGAAAGAAGGCATTGCTGCGAGTCCCAATTAAAAAAAAAATCATTCCTTTTTTTTGGACAGAAAACAAGAGAGTGAATGCATTTGTTAAAAAACAAAAATATCCTTATTTATGTTATATCTCCTTTTATATTTAGGATATTTATATTATTTTATATATATTTTTTTCACTTTTTACATAACCAAACAAGACCAAAAAAAAGTTTTATTTTTCTTTTCTTTCATTTTCTCTTCTATCAAACAACTTAAGTAATCATCTCACTTTCTACTTATCTTCTTTTCTTTCATTTTCTTTTCTAAACCAAACATACTAGTGATTTTCTTTCCTTTTTTTTAAATTTAATTTTGATACATTGTAAACTTTTTACAGTCAACCAATTAAAAATCAATTTAAATATAATTTTCAAAACAATTATTACGAAAATCAAAATCTTATCATATATGACAATTCATGATTGGATAATAATATAAAAAACCTTTATACTATCAGTACATTTTAATTAAATTATCTTTTTTTATGAGCAATAGGAATGATAAAAAAATATACTAATACACTGATTTACAAATACCATTACCAAATCTCAAAATTTTCTTCCAAATGCATGATTAGACTGTTAGTATTTCAGATCAGAGTGTTCCAACGCACTTTCACCCCAATCCATGAGTCTAGTGACTAGTGTCATTGAGTTAGACTGCTTCGAAACTTTTCAACACAAAAACAAACACTCTTAAGGCTTCTGACCAAGAAGAGACGGCCTATAAAACACATGACTTTGGGCAATCTCAATGCGGTCACGTGGATCATTCATGGTCTCATCTCTTAATGCTAGAAGAATGGCCTGGGCTGGATATTCCCTGCAGATCAAACTCAGCAAAAACCATTGAAAAAGTTAGTTTCACAATTGAATTCAGTTTAATATTTTCATCCAAAGGAAAAAAAGGTTGCAAACTGTGTTACCTTATTATCAATATTCTGTATAACATCTTCAAGATGGGGCAAAGCTCCACTGGGGCTACATGCTTGTTTTCTTCAGGATTAAGGACATTTAAGCTGGACTGGCTAAGTAGCTCATAAAAGGCCCTAACCGCAGAGACTCCCTACAACATGCAAAGCAAAATAATTATTGATAAACAGCAATGTCTAAACTTAAATCTAGTTCCTATTCAAATTTTATTCATTTTCAATTCCTATTTTTAACAAAAACAAAGCAATTTTAGTCTCTCACCAGTCCCCAAGACTAAAAGCACATGATTTTGTAATTTTTAAGGATTAAAAAAATAAAATTTTAACAGAGACTAGCAAGGTTTTAAATTGATGTCACGGTCATAGTCACGGTTTCGTTGCAATCCTTGATATTGTAGGAAAATTGCAGACAAATGTTGTTGATGCGGCCACAATTGCAATTGCAGTGACCCCAAAAACCTGGATGTCTCAACCGAAATCATAGTCGTAGACTGTTTTTTTAAACCTTGGAACTAGTATAAAAAAAATAACATTTTCAGGGATCAAATGTACATTTTTGCCCTAATTCTTTCTTCTTTCTTATCAGACAGCAAGACTCAACCATTATCCCTGAGCCACAGGTATGTTGAAATTTGAATGAACAAAATCTATACCTGAATCATCCCCTTGCCCTTGATACTGTCACCCATTTCAAGGCTCAATTCCCCTATGGCCAACTTCTGTCCATACCAAGCATTACGACCTTTCAACAAGGTTACATAGGTATCAGCCAAAAGTGGCCCTGCAAGTTTCTCTGGTTCTTCTGCCAATAGATGAGTGATAAAAATCATCTCTGAGGTACAGTGTGCAAAGTATACTGATTTGCTGGTGGCACTTTCATTTGTTAAAGCAGCTACCATTCCTGTTCAATTGAAATTTTATGAATACAATTTACCAGATTTGACGATATTAAAAGAGCATTCATGAACTGGCAGAAAAATAACTCAAAGTCCAAAACATCAAACACCGCTCAGAAATATAAATACCTTATATTTAGTCTCTAAGACATCCCAAATGATATTTGGCAAAAGTAAATACAATAAACTAGACTCTTCAACGGAAAAAGACAAAAGTAAAATGCTCAAGATGGCAGATAGTGGGAACTGGGAAATCTTCTAGCCAAAATTTGCCACTAGTGCATCTACTATCTAATGAGAAGGATGTCTAAATATAAATTGTGCACACGATGCTAAAAAACACTTGATGACTTGCCATTCTCACCTACATCTCTCTTTCTCTCTCTCTCTCTCTCTGCTATACTCAATAACAGTTCCAGTGAAGGAGACACAATGAGCTAAAAGCAAAGATCTAACACAGACAATATCTCCTCCTGATTCTCTCTCCCGCTCAATAAAACCAAAATGGATATTATCTATTTCCTGCTAAAAATAGCATCTACCTACTAGCTTCTATGAAGCTGTTCTGTACAATGTATAGCAATGTAAAAAAAAATAAAAATGGAGAAATTACCTGCTCCAATAGCATATACATTCTTTAATCCACCCATGATTTCATGGGTAACAAGATCACCATTATCCCACACTATAAAGTGTGGTTGCCTCAAAAACTTTGCCAATGGTTTCCTCCATTTTTCTGCCCCACATATCCGAGCATTTGCATATTCCTTGTTGTAAATTTCTGAGGCAATGTTTGGTCCTCCAAGATAAAGGATGTTCTCCATGGGAACTCCAGCTGCAAAGAAATCAGGGAGTTTAATAAAACATGGATGTCATGCACTATTACAAAAATAAGAACTCCAGAAAAAACTTCAAGATTTTTATCTTCATAAACAAAGAATTAAGAGAAAGCACAATAAGATTCACCACCTAAAATATAGTAATTCCTTTGCATTACCTTTTCATTCTTTAAGGAAAAAAATCTGCTATTATAAGGTTCAATTACATAAAATTCTATTGAATTGAATGCCAAAAAAGTTACAATAAATGGAAATGAATTACGCATATGGGATCAAGTATCAACTATAAACATGTATATAAGAACAGAAATCACTTTAAATTTCATTAATTCATTAAACAAAATCTCAATATTTGGAAAGCAACAAGCATATCTATTGGGCTACAGGGCAATCAAACATCAAATGATCCGGGTCACTGTCTTTAGTCTGCCCAGAATGCTACACCAACTGAAAAAATAACATGATATTTAGGTATAGCAGCGTGTTGTAACCCTCAGCATGCAGAGCTTACAACACTGAGATATTCAACTCACACATGAATTCACAAAATTTCATCCCAAAGAAAAAGCTCTAATTGTTAACTTGTTATTCAAATATTGCATAGTTATTTCAATTTAGAAAAAAGGGCTTCATATTTAGTTCCTCTGGATATGAAAGAAAAACACCATAAAATCATAGGAGCTTGTCTAAATTCTATATAGCAAGGCCATATAAGATATATGCAGCGAAAATATAACCCATATTTTAAACAATTGGATTTCAGAAATGAAACTCAAATAATTTTAATTTCTATACGTGTGAAAATTCCATTCAAGGCACCAATGGACAATACTCATGCATGCTAGGCATTAAATGGCTTCAAAAGACGGTGAAAGCACACAGAGATGCCACATCAGGATCTAATATCATGAAATTCAATAATTCTAACCAGTGGCTCTTGTAAAGGATGTATGATTTTGCACCCAAGCATGCTAGGTAACTCAAGAACTTTTCTTGAACTGCATGTGATAAAGGAAAGTTAATTAAAAGTTAATTGTACTCCTTTCCTCTTGAGGATTCCACATCAAATTCTTTCGGATAGTCTTTCTGAGTTGCACAATCTTAATTGTTTGAATGCCCCAGCTTTCTACTCCATGAGTCAGCACTTTTTAACCTTTCCCAGAAAAACCCATTGCAATTCAAACAACACAAAAAACCTATCACACATTACCTCATGGAAAGGAGAGAAGAAGTGGTCCACTAATGCCCTACTTTATCAAAGAGAGAAAACTTAAACAGTGAAGATCACTCAATTAACACATGCCACTACATAAACAGATAACAAATGTAAATGCATCTTACTTGCTTGATTGATCATTAGAGTGGGAGTTATTATCCGTGGTTCAGTGCCCAATTCAGCCTCTACACCTTTTGCCAAGGAAACAACGACAGGGACAGTGATTCTCTCTTTCCAGTACTTGCTAATTTCCTCAAACACCTCACGAGTTTCCGTCGATGGCAAGCCATTAATCACGATATCAGCATCCCACACAGCCTCCTGCAGGTTTGTCACAACCTTCAGAGGGCACAGAGGGGTATCTATTATATTCAAGCAAAACCCATCTTTCAAAATCTCATCTGCATGAAGTTTTCTATCACCTAATCTAGCCTCAACATATTTCAAATATGCACACCTCCTAATAAGCCTTCTCAGTACATCCTCCCTTGAATTGATCACCTCAAACAAGTGCTCGGCCGTGGCCCTGTCAACCGTTCTTCCTGGCCTTCTCCATATCCTTATCAGAACCTTTTCTCTTAAACTACCATAAGCCTCCTGCAACATAGTAATAAACACACTACCCCATGCACCAGCTCCTACACCAACTATTCTCAATGGATCACCCTCCACTTTCCCAATAAGCCTGCAAATCTCATCAACCTTCTCTTCTAAACTACTACCATTTACATTCAGAAGAGAACCATTTGAATATGCATTCTCATTGCTTCCAATTCCAATCATCTTCCTTCCAAATGACACTGATGAGGCAACTCAATGGTTACCCCACAAATTCTGAGAGATCTGTCAACAAAAGATCTCTACTCTCTAACAACCCCACAAATCCTAGTGAAAAATCTCATCCAAGATTGCAAGTTCCAACCTTTTTTAAGAACAATTCTCAGACCCAAAGGCCTCAAACTTCTACAACATCAAATTTTAACTAAAACAAATAACCCCACCAATCAAAATTCTGAAAAACGTTCCAGAATATTTAAGAATCTCCAACTGGGTAATAATAATATTACAAAGCCTCTATGAACAACAACAACAACTAGCTTCTTCCAAGAACTTGTACCAGAACGGCATGCATAAGAAAAAACAAACAAGGAACTTCAAATCTAGCAGTTTGGTAATCTAAATCCACCAAAAGAGAAGTAAACAAATAAACAAAACAAACAAATTATGTGGGCGGGTGCACCAATGCTTTCCCAATTGGGGTTTGCGTGGAATGCTGGAATTTGAAAACGTGCTTGAGTGTGAAAGGAGAGAAGGTGATAGAAAATTCGGGGTCACTATCTTGTGGAAGGGGGGGAAGGAAGCGCGTGCGTCAACTTCTAGAGAAAAAGGGCATGTTTGTCACACCACAATCAGTCCTGGTACGAATAAAATCAAGGAAACAGAATTTTTTTTAAAGAGTTTAATTTTGGTTGATTAGAAATCATATTAAAAATAGGTTTAATTATGTTTTTAGTCCCACAAATTTGAGAAATATATTTTTTTAGTCTCTTAAATTAAAAATTAATCTTTTTAGTTCCTCAAATTTTAAAAATTCTTGTTTTGGTCCTTTTGCTCAAAATCACTTAGTGAAACTGCCATACAAAACTCATTCAGTAATGTTTCTATCAGTGAAAACATTACACCGAACTCAACTGAGGCTGCATAACTAATTCAATCTGTCCTATAAATGATACTGTAGACAGTCCTAAAGGATTGAAACAATATTTTTCAAAATTTGAGAGACTAAAAAGATTAATTTTTAATTTGAAGGACTAAAAAAATACATTTCTCAAATTTAGGAGACTAAAAACATAATTAAGCCTTAAAAATAACTTAATTATTATATTCTAATTATTTATTTATTTATTTATAAGACTGGGAACTTTCTTTGGATATGTACTTGCATAAAATTGGGGTTAAAGTTGGTAATTTGATTCTAGTCCAATACATCGGCCTAACAACATGTAATTTAGGCTAAGTTGGACTTTTTAAATAAAGCTCCAAAAAATTGAGTCTGTTTTAGCTTGATTTGATTGGCTCGATAGGTTAAGATGGACTCTCAAAATAACGCCTGGAAAAAAAAAATTGAGTCTATTTGGCCTGGTCCGATTAACTATTCTAATTTATTTTTTTGTATATATATATATATATATATATATATATATATATATATATATATATATATATATATATATATATATATATATATAGAGAGAGAGAGAGAGAGAGAGAGAGAGAGAGAGAGAGAGAATTCTATGTATTACACATGTTTAAATTTTTTTTTTTTAATTAAGGTCAATTTGGCCCATTGGCTCAACATAAGGCTAGGTTAGGCCATTTAATTCACAACCTAAAGAAATTTTGGGTTGGCCCTAGCCCGATTTCACACTAGCCCAACAGGTTCGATTTGCCAACTATAATTGGGGTTAGGGTCTCAATAATTCATGACTGTCAAATATGATATTTATTAAATCAATAGGAACATGATTTGGATTTTACCAGTAATATGGTTGTGTTAGAGCTAAAGATGTATGAAGTGTCTAATCCCTAAAATTTTGATGAAAAAAAAATATTAAAATTTATGAACAAAGAAATATTTGCATCTAACAATATGTTTCCTGTGCAGATATAAGCATTTTTATGTTCTTTTACATAAACAAAATAAGTCATATGACACAAAAGCAACCAATACACATTTTATACAAAAACGTCCAATACATAAGAACTCTGATGGGTCTTTACTATTTTCCGCAAAGAGACAAAATAATCTTTTATAAAATAAACCTAGGAGACTTCACAAATCAAAGTGTTACATGTCTAGTATCTATGAAGGAGGATCATTGAGTTTGGCACAGGAAACTTAGACATGTTAGTTTGAGATTAATCTCAAAATTGAATAAGCTTCACCTCATAAGAGGACTTCCAAATCTCGAGACTTAACTTCCTTTGTGATGCTTATCAAAAAGAGAAACAAGTAAATAGCTCTTTTGATTCTAAAAATATTATTTCTACTTTCTAGACTCTTGAATTGTTACATTTAGATCTGTTTGGTCCAACCAGAACTGCCTCAGTAAATGGAAAAAGGTATGGACTAGTAGTGGTTGATGATTAAACTAGATGGACAGGGGTTATATTCTTAGCCTACAAGGATGAGTCTTTCAAAGCCTTTTTTGTATTTTGTAAATGTGTTCAAAATAAAAAAAGGTATATGTTTAACTTTAATCTGAAGTGATCATGGAGGAGAATTTAAGAATGAAAATTTTCAAAGATTTTGTGAAGAAAAAGACATATTTCATACTTTCTCTGCTCCAAGAGCACCACAACAAAATGGTGTTGTTGAGAAAAATAATAGATCTCTTCAAAAAATGGCCAGAATCATGCTCAATGATAATTTTACTCCTAGATACTTATGGCCTGAAGCAGTAAACACTACGTGTTATATTCAAAATAGAATCTACATAAGATCTGTTTTGAAAAAGACTCTTTATGAATTGTGGAATGGACAAAAACCCAACATATCTTATTTTCATCCATTTGGATGTCAATGTTTCATTCTCAATACTAAGAACAATCTTGGAAAGTTTGATCCTAAGTCTAATAATAGAATATTGTTAGGATACTCTGAAACTTAAAAGGCATATAAAGTATATAACTTTAGAACCATAGTAGTCGAAGAATTCATTCATATTAAATTCAATGACACTATGCCTGATAGAGAACTGTCATAGCTAGATGAATCTTTTGTAGATCTTAACCTAGAAAGGGATAACAGCAATGATGCATCCAGTAAGGAAATATTGAATGAAATAGTTAATACCTAACCTGCTAGACAAAATTGGTAGATGAAGACATAACATTTAGAAGATCAAATCATAAGAAATACAGATGATTGAATCAAAACTAGATCAACCTTCAGAGACTAGATGCATGTTGCACTCCTTTTAGAAATGGAACCAAAGATAGTGGATGAAGCGTTATTGGACGATGGATGGATCAAGGCTATGCAAGAAGAATTGGATCAATTCAAAAGAAACGATGTGTGAACACTCGTTCCTTTACCTCAAGAAAAATCTGTCATTAGCACGAAATGGGTAGTAAGAAATAAGATAGACGAAAATGGTAAGGTTGTGATAAACAAGGCTAGACTAGTTGCCTAAGGTTACTCACAACAAGAAGGTATTAATTTCACATAAACTTTTGCACCTGTAGCTAGACTTGAAGCCATTCACATCTTACTTTTATTTGTAACTCATAATGATATGAGACTTCATCAAATGAACATAAAAAGTGCATTCTTGAATGGTATAATAAGTGAAGAAGTTTACGTCAAACAATCTCCTGGTTTTGAAAATAACTCTTTTCCTGAACATGTTTTCAAACTCAAGAAAGCTTTATATGATTTAAAGCAAGCACCTCATGCTTGGTATGAAAGATTAAGTTCGTTTTTTTATGGATAATGAGTTTACTAGAAAAATGTAAACTCACATTTCCATATTTTACAAATATATGTGGATGATATCATATTTGGAGCCATTGACGAATCTCTTTGTGAAGAGTTTTCTAAGCTTATGTAGAAAGAATTTGAGATGACATGATGGGCGAGTTGAAGTTTTTCTTGGGTCTTCAAATCGAGCAAACATTGGACGATATCTATATTCATCAAATGAAGTATACTAAAGAACTCTTAAAAAGTTCAAATTAGATGATTACAAAGTCATGAGTACTCCCATCCATCCAACATGTGTTCTTGGATTGCATGATAAAGATAAAAAGGTAGACCGGGCTTATAAAGGTATGATTAAATCACTTCTATATCTTATTGCATCCAGACCTGACATAATGTTTAGTTTTGTCGATATAGTTATATTTTTTCAGATTTGAATAGTTGTTAACCCATTGGCAAGCGTACCAATCGCACAAGTAGACAGTGATGAATGAGTATCGTTTCCCAAGGGACTTGTCCAGTACTAAGTGTTTATGCAGTTTGTTGTTATACAAAAAGGTGTTATAATGACAAAATCAAAATTTTGTTTAATGGGAAATTTTTACAAACATGTAGAAAGCAAAAATAAATGCTAACAACAGCAATTAATGAAAACATTGAGATTTGACTATACTAAACCATCCTTTCATGCATATTAAGGTCATTTACTGAGTCTATGATTCATTCATTACCATAAACCATACAGATATCCAATCCCTAATCCCTTAGTAGAGTAGATCTAAGTTAATTAGTTAAACTACCAATTCCTTAATTAGTTCAGCTAACTAACTTGCTTTAAGAAAAAAGTTTAAGAAATGGCTAATGACTCGTGTTCTATTCCTAGCTACACAATTCATTAGGTGTTTACTTCAGATTTGTGTAATAAATATGTTTTCCAACAAATCCAAACACTAAGATCAGGTTATGGGAGATCAGACCATAACAAGCATTAAGAGTAGAAGTGAAACACATATGAATGAAACATAAACATTTAATAAATAACTTAAGAAGCATACATGAAAGTAGGTTCAATTACATCAAACCCCAACTAGGATAAATCTAGCTACTCATGATGTAGAGAAGTAGCCAAAAGGAGATGAAGTAAGTAGATCAGAGGTCCATGGAGTGCTTCCCAGTTGAATCCAAGTCGCCAAGTGTCAAGTGTAAAGGTGGAGAACCAAAATGGAAGAGAAAGAGCATTCTAGTATTTGTCTTCGTTTGTTTTCCCCTAATGCCCTAATGCCACTTTGCGAAGTCATTAAATGAGTTGGCTTCTTTCACTGAGCAAGGGTAACTCTCGCTCAGCGAATTACAAATTTTATAGCTTTAGGGCATCCCTTTCGCTCAGCGAATATTGCTCTCACTGAGCAAATCCTTTCACTACAGATTTCCTTTTCCTTTAGAGCTCACAAATTTGCTGAGTGAAGGTCATGCTCACTTAGCGAATTCTTATAGCTAAAACTCTTTTGACATCTTCAATCCCATTTCTTCAAATCCTACAAAAAATGATAAAAGATTAATAGTAACATGTTCAAATTCAATGTGTTTAACTACTGATCTAATTTACTTATATTTAGTTAATACTGGGGTCAATTAAAGCCTTAAGTAAGGGAAAAAGAGCTTTAAGTGCAAAAATACATGCCTAAAAAGTATGTAAACTGCCATTTATCAAACTCCCCCAAACTTGCAACTTTGCTTGTCCCTAAGCAAAAGTATACCCAGAATTATGTACCCCGTCACAACAAGCATGGATTGGAATTGATTTCTACCAACAAAAAAAGTCTACTTTTGCATGACTCCTAATCGAACTATATACAAACCATGTAACATGCCAATCATACACTATGGTGCCCACAGTAAGAATGATAGAATTGTAAAGCAACTAGATCAACAATGGGTTAATGGAAGTGGCACTATACTCCTGAAAAACAAAAAACACTTATGCCCTCATAGGATATGTATTTCACTCAAGCACACAAATGTGTCAAGGTAAGTGTATCACTCTATCATGTAACGCCTGACAGCTTTCAAGATCAACGACTGTCCCCATAAACCAACACAAGACTTTTCAGCGCGCTTTGTCCTCCTCACTCACACGCTTCTTGGGAAACTTCCCAATAGGTCACCCATCCCTAAATTGCTCTAAGTCAAGCACGCTTAACTATGGAGTTCTTAAGTGATAGGCTACCGAAAAGTAGATGCATCTTGTTGGTATAGGTAGCACTTATTAATTCCTTTAAGCTATCCTCAACTGTACAGACCCATACCTGCACAACCTCTAGATCCCTCTCATTCAGGTGTGTATTCGATTCATTCATGTACCCTTCGCGCTGGAAGCCTGCCAAGAGCTGCTTATTGTCCGTGTCTCATCTCTTTTGCACCGGCGATCACTCCCTGTCCTCGTTAGCGCCCGGGATGTTACATGCCCACTAGCTTCCGCTTGGTTCGTCCTCGAACCACATTGTACTAGGAGAGAGGCCTGCTCTGATACCACTTTGTAACGCCTGGTCGCTTTCAGGATCTATGATTGTCCCCACAAACCAACACAAGACTTTTCAGCATGCTTTATCCTCACTCACACTCTTCCTGGGAAACTTTCCAGTAGGTCACCCATCTTTAAATTGCTCCAAGTCAAGCACGCTTAACTATGGAGTTCTTAAGTGATAGGCTACCGAAAAGTAGATGCATCTTGCTCTCTACTTCCCAAGTTGCATTCCTATCATCAATTTGACTCCACACAACCTTCATTAGAGGTATTTCTTTACCTCGAAGCTTCTTTATCCTCTGATCCTTTATTCTAATCGGGGATACATCATAAGTAAGATTTTCTCTTATTTGTACTATATCAGCCTCAATGATATGTGAAGGGTCATGGATATATTTACGTAGTTGGGAAACATGAAAGACATTATGAAGATTAGAAAGATTGGGTGGTAAGGCTATTTGATATGCAACAAGACCAATCCTTCTAAGGATTTAGTAAGGACCAATAAATTTAGGAGAAAGTTTTCGGGATTTTAGAGCTCTGCCAACCCCAGTTACAGGCGTAACTTTCAAAAATACATGATCTCCTTCTTGAAACTCAAGGGGTTTTCTCCTTTTATCAAAATAACTTTTCTGCCTATCTTGCGATACTTTCATCTTTTCCTGAATTAGTTTAACTTTCTCTATGGTTTCTTGTAATATTTCAGGTCCAACTATCAAAGACTCCCCAGTCTCATACCAACAAAGTGGAGTCCTACATTTTCTCCCATACAAAGCCTCGTAGGGAGCCATTCCAATGCTGGAATGAAAACTATTGTTATAAGTAAACTCGATCAGTGGTAAGAATTGATATGATCCGGGTTCGGATTCATATTGTTTTTACGGATCATCCTTGAGCTGGCTATCTTGTAACAAGAATTATTGGAATAAAAAGAAAATGAAGAAAGGCAAAAGATAAGACTTGCACAAACAGATAAGAGAATTAATGTAAATGGCGCAGAAAAATAGTAGTAAGAGAATTAACAATACAAAATAGAAAAAGACAAGAAATGGAAACGATATAAAATAAAGAAGACAGAAAGGAAAGAAAATGGCAGAAGGCGCCACACTCTATATAGAGTGATAAGCCAAGCGAAGATTCGCCACAGAGGTATAGAAACCTTTGATAAGACCAAGAAAGGTTCAATCTAAGAACCCCAAAGAGGAGCCAATGCTCTACTCACACTCACAAATAAGTAAACCTCAATATTATTCAACTCTCTCCAAATGAGAGGGATTATATATCTATTTATAGAGTTTCTTCTAAGGTGATACTCACACAAGGAGGCTAACTCTAATTATGAAGTAAAGAGGCTAACCCTTAAGCCCAAAGAATAGGCCCAATTACAAAAACAAGTGAAATAGAAAACTAAAGGTCCAATTATATGGTGATAACTAATCAAAGTATTCTGCCCATTGGGTTCTTCATCAACTTGGACTAATTGGATCAACTTAAGTGTTTCTCCTTCTAAATTAAACTTGAGTGAGAATAAGTTGTTCAATTCTTTTTATCCCAAGTAGCTTTATTAGCCTTCTTATTTCTTAATCTTGTCATGGTTCCAAGTCCTTGTATTTCTTCTTTAAGCTTTGCTCTACTTTGGGTCTCCTCTTGGGCCTCTAAGGTCTCCATCAACTTGGGCCTCCTAGGTTTCCATTATTCCCTCCCTCTTCAAAAGAATTTGTCCTCGAATTCGCATCGTCATCACCTACATCAAAGGACATGCATTAGTTTTATTGAATGTTGCATTAAGAAAAGGTCTAACTCTATGGAGACTTGATTTCCTTTGAATGGAAAGTCTCTTATTCGTCATGTGCCTACACACCCAACCTCCTGGGTCAAAAACAAGTCTAATGAACCCATCACATGTAACTTCCATATTAGAGAAATTTTTATTTTTTATGCATAGCTCTTCAACTTGGCCAAGGCTGTTAAGGGGTAGGGTAATAGACCCATGTCTCAACGATTTTGCATTATTATTCAAAACATCATGCAAACCCAATACATCATGACTTAACACATGTTCTTGCACATCCACTAAATCATAAAATCTAGCAGTGTGTGTCAAGGATTTCTTCTTCTTATTGTTGCCTTGTTTTGCATATTGATCCACCACTTCATCAAATTGAGTCTTTATGTGCAATTTGGCCTTAGGCTTCAAGACAAAAGAAATGTTAGATAACGGAATCAAATTTTTAGAAAAATTACAAGAATTGAATCCATAAGCCAAGTTAAAAGAAGGAATTATAGTAGTAGAATGCAATGAATTCCTAGATGAATTTAAGGACTTAATCTTGGCTTTAGGTGTTAGCCATTCTCTAGTGGTCTTCAACTCCTCCTGTTCCTCTTGCAATTTTTTTGAACTTGGATTAGTCATGCAAGTGGTCAAATTCAGGTTTGAAGTCTTGAAATGTCCATTAAGTTCCTTCAAGCCATGAGGCATTTGTGCCTTTGAAAACTTAACTTCAATTTCATTTGATGCCTCGTATTCTTCCTTTGGGAACACTTCTGTAAATCCCTTTAAAAGACAATCATCACAACTAAACAAAGAATTAGAATTGAAGACAGAGTTAACAGATTTTTTAGCAAATGCATTCTCAAGTTCTTTCTCTTTTTCTCTCAATTCTTTTTCTTTCTCTTCTCCTCTCACTTTTTCTTTTTGTTTTTCTGTGCTACTTATCTCTTTTTCTCTACTTCTTTTCTCTTTTTCTTTGCGTCCTCTCTCTTTTTCTCTACTTTTTTTTCCATGACTTCTTTTATTTCTCTCCCAGTTGTCAAACATCTTTTGAAATTTGTCCTTTTCTCTTTGAAAGATTCTCTCTAAGTGCCTTGATAGGCCTTGAAGTTTGAGTTCCACTTCCATAGTCAAGCTTAAAAGAAAACAAGTTAGTAGACATAAAAAAAAAGGACCTTACCACTCTTCTCACGTGTTTACACTCTTTGAATGAAATTACTTGTGTTTCACGCACTTTTTGATTTTATTAAAAATGCTCTTGTCTTTTACCACTCAAGCCCTCTTTATAAGTTCTTAAATAAAACCCAACATGCATCAATTATCAAAAGCACATACAATTGTAACAAATCTCACAAA
The DNA here is from genome assembly GCA_004329165.1 of Spatholobus suberectus. Lineage (NCBI taxonomy): Eukaryota > Viridiplantae > Streptophyta > Magnoliopsida > Fabales > Fabaceae > Spatholobus > Spatholobus suberectus. Next base: position 40,623,853 of record CM014736.1, read on the forward strand.
AGTTATCACTCAGAAGCCAAGCAAAGGGAAAACTCTAGACAAAACATAAAAGGGAATTTAAAAGACAAATAAGAAAAGCTAATTTAGGAAAAGAAAAAAAAGGTAAAACTCAAAAGGAATACAAGAAGACAAAAAAAAAAAGGAATAATGAGAGAGATGAAGAAGAAATGCGCACGTTTGGATATTGAGAATAACACCACTTCTTATGAATTCCTTAAGGCAACCAAATTTAGATTATTTAAGTGCAAGGAGCAATTTTTCTTTTTTAATTCTTCATTTATTTATTTACTATTTTTTTTCTTTTATTGTTCCAGAATATATTTGTTTTTTTCTTACCCCCTATTTGTTTTGCACTAGCAACAGATAATATACGCCTAATAAGGATATAGTCTTTCAGGTGCTATAACATGTGAATTGAATTGCGCAAAATTAAATAGAAATAAATTATATAGAATTAATGGCAATTAAGACTCGATTATGACACAATTAAGGACAGTTAATGATGATAAATGGAAATAACTGACAATTAATGGCATAATAAAGACAATTGACTAGGTAGTAAAGGACACAAAACACAAGAACACTATCAACCCTAGGATCCGGGCTCTAGATACCACATGATATGATTCGGGTTTGGATTCATATTGTTTTTACGGATCATCCTTGAGCTGGCTATCTTGTAACAAGAATTATTGGAATAAAAAGAAAATGAAGAAAGGAAAAAGATAACACTTGCGCAAACAAATAAGAGAATTAATGTAAATGGCATAGAAAAATAGTAGTAAGAGAATTAACAATACAAAATAGAAAAAGACAAGAAAATGGAAACAATATAAAATAAAGAAAATGGAAAGGAAAGAAAATGGCATAAGGTGCCACATTCTATAGAGAGTAATAAGCCAAGCGAAGATTCGCCACAAAGGTATAGAAACCTTTGATAAGAACCAAGAAAGGTTCAATCTAAGAACCCCAAAGAGGAGCCAATGCTTTACTCACACTCACAAATAAGTAAACCTCAATATTATTCAACTCTCTCCAAATGAGAGGGATTATATATCTATTTATAGAGTTTCTTCTAAGGTGATACTCACACAAGGAGGCTAACTCTAATTATGAAGTAAAGAGGCTAACCCTTAAGCCCAAAGAATAGGCCCAATTACAAAAACAAGTGAAATAGAAAACTAAAGGTCCAATTATATGGTGATAACTAATCAAAGTATTCTGCCCATTGGGTTCTTCATCAACTTGGACTAATTGGATCAACTTAAGTGTTTCTCCTTCTAAATTAAACTTGAGTGAGAATAAGTTGTTCAATTCTTTTTATCCAAAGTAGCTTTATTAGCCTTCTTATTTCTTAATCTTGTCATGGTTCCAAGTCCTTGTATTTCTTCTTTAAGCTTTGCTCTACTTTGGGTCTCCTCTTGGGCCTCTAAGGTCTCCATCAACTTGGGCCTCCTAGGTTTCCATCAAGAACTGATCCCAGCTACCTTTCCATTCTAAGATACAAGCTCTAAGCAAATCTTCTAAGGATTGGATAGTCCTTTCAAACTGTCCATCAGTTTGAGGATGATAAGCTGAGCTTAGTCTTGGCTTAGTCCCTAGGGCTTGTTGCAAACTCTCCCAAAATCTAGAAGTGAAACGAGGATCCCTATCAGAGATTATACTAAAAGGCACTCCATGTAATCTAATGATTTCTCTAATATACAATTGGGTTAACTTTTCTAGAGAAAACCTAATGTTGATGGGTAAGAAATGAGCAAACTTGGTTAGTCTATCCACAATCACCCATATAGCATCACAGCTAGAGTTTGTTTTAGGGAAGTTTGTTACAAAATCCATTGCTATACTATCCCATTTCCATTCAGGAATGTCTAAGGGTAGTAATTCTCCAGAGGGTTTTTGGTGCTCTATTTTAGCCTTTTGACAGACTAAACAAGACGTAACAAACTCTACTACAGCCTTTTTCATTCTCGACCACCAAAACAACTTTTTCAAATCTTGGTACATTTTGGTAGAACTTGGATGAATACTTAGTTTACTCTTGTGAGCTTCTTCCAAAATCATTTTTCTTAACTCTCCACTTTCTGGCACATAGATTCTACCTTGGAATCAAATGACTCCATTTGAATCCTGATCAAACTCTAATTCCTTTCCTTCAATCCTTGCTTCTAACCTTTTTCGGAGATATTGATCAGTATTCTGGGCTTCCCGTATTTGTTCTAAAAACTCATTGCTTATTTGAAGCATTCCAAAACTAATACTTCTTGGTTTTATCTCCATAGCTAAACCTAAATCTCTAAAATCCTCTATCATTTCCATGACCATCATCATTGAGACATGTAGGGATTTTCGACTTAGAGCGTTTGCTACAACGTTTGCTTTACCAGGGTGGCAATGCAATTCAAAGTCGTAATCCTTCAGGAATTTCATCCATCTACGTTGTCTCATATTCAACTCCTTTTGGTCAAACAAATACTTCAGACTTTTATGGTCACTAAACACTTCAAACCTAGCACCATATAGATAGTGCCTCCAAATCTTCAAGGCAAAAACTATTGCAGCTAGTTCTAAATCATGAGTTGGGTAATTAACCTCATGTGGTTTTAATTGCCTTGAAGCATAAGCTACCACTCTCCCTTCTTGCATCAATACACTGCCTAATCCTTGCCTAGATGCATCATAATATACTTCAAACTTTCCAGTAGGATTGGGCAAAATCAATATAGGCGCAGTGGTTAACTTATTTTTCAACTTTTGGAAACTAGTCTCACAATCCTCTGTCCAAACAAAAGGTTGTCCTTTACGAGTTAACTTAGTTAGAGGCAAAGCTAGCTTCGAAAATCCTTCAATGAATTTTCGATAGTACCCTGCTAATCCTAGGAAACTCTATAATTTTGTTATTGTTGTGGGTTGTTCCCAACGCAACACTGCTTCCACCTTGGCAGGATCTACTGAAATTCCTTCTTTTGTAATTACATGTCATAGAAAACTTACTTGTTCTAACCAGAATTCACATTTTGAGAATTTGGTATACAACTGCCTTTCCCGCAATATTTGCAGTACTATCCTTAAGTGTTCCTCATGCTCTTGGTGATTTTTGGAGTAAACCAAAATATCATCTATAAAGACTATCACGAATTTGTCCAAATATTCATAGAATATCCGGTTCATGTAGTCCATAAAGATTGCAGGAGCATTAGTTACACCAAAAGGCATTACCAAATACTCATAATGTCCATATCTTGTCCTAAAGGCTGTCTTTGGTATATCCTCAGTCTTGACTCTAATCTGATGATAGCCAGATTTCAAGTCAATCTTTGAAAATACTGTCGCTCCTCTCATGCTTGTTCTTGATAGTGATCTTATTGAGTTGGCGATAATCAACGCACAATCTCATGCTTCCATCTTTCTTCTTGACCAACAACACTGGAGCACCCCAAGGAGAAACACTAGGTCTAATGAATTATTTTTCTAAGAGTTCCTCTATTTGCTTTTTCAATTCTGCTAGCTCTAGAGGGGACATTCTGTAAGGTGCTATAGATACGGGTCTTGTTCCTGGTACCAAGTCTATGCTGAATTCTATTTCTCTTTCAGGAGGTAAACTAGGAATATCTTTGGGAAAGACGTCATGGAAATCACAGACGATAGGTAGATTGTTAACTTTTAAATCTCCCTTGGGTTTTAAAGAAGATATAATCACATACATTTGAGCTTCCTTGTTTTTAGGAGCATCTATATGGTTGGCAGTGACCATTTCAAATCCCATAGAAGTCTCGAATTTTGATTTGAAGACTAAGGCTTTTTCATGACAGTTAAGAAGAACATGGTTGGAAGATAACCAGTCCATTCCTAATACCAGATTTAATTTAGTTAAAGGTAAACAGATCAAATTTATAGAAAAAGTTCTACCTTCTATAATAACTGGACAGTTTAAACATGCACGAGAGGTAACAACAGGGATATTGGTAGGGGTAGAAACAACAAGGTCATAAGGTAAAAGTGCAATAGGAAAATTCAAATGCTTCACACAATCATTAGAAATAAATGAATGAGTTGTGCCTGAGTCGTATAGTACATTTAAGAGATTATCGTTTATGACACACTTACCCTGAATAAGGTCATCAGATATGGCCGCTTCAGTTCCGCTCATGGTAAAGACTCTACCATTGGTTCGAGGTCTACCAGCTGGAGCCTTTCCATTATTGTCATTGTTCTGTTCCTTCTTGGGCTTTGTACATATGCTGCTATAGTGGCCCTTCTCTCCACAATTGAAGCAGGTAATCAATGACTTGTTGTAATCCTTCTGATGGTGATGTCCTCCACAACAGTAGCATCAAATAGGAGTATTAAAACTACCAGCAGCAATAGTCCTTTGGCTGGATGTTTTGCCATTTGATCTATGTGGGGCATTGTATGGTTTCCTTTGCTCTAGAAAATTGTGTCTCTTGTTTCTTAGCGGTCCTCCGCTTTTCCATTGGGTCTGCTTAGCTTTCATGTCATCTTCATAGATTCTGTAGCGATTCACCAAGGTAGGAAATTGGGCTATCTCAAGATACCCTACTGCCTGCTTGATGTCAAGCCTTAATCCACTCTTAAATTTAGAGCATCGTGACCTTTCATCAACTCCATTTTGAAAATAGGGGCAATATTTTGACAATTCATCAAATTTAGTAGCATATTTCCCAACAGACATATTATGCTGCTTCAACTCAAAGAATTCTATTTCTTTTCTTCGTCTTAAGTCTTCTGGAAAATACTTTCCCAGAAACTTCAAACAAAAAACTTCCCAAGTGAGTCTTCCTCCAACTTCTTCTTGCTGCTTAGTGTACTTCCACCAATATTTTGCCTCTTTAGACAACATAAAGGTGGCATAATTCACTTTGTGTGCATCAGTGCACTCCATGGCAGTAAAGATTTTCTCGATCTCTGCAATCCAGTTTTGAGCACCATCAAGATTGAATCCGCCTTTGAATGTTAGAGGGTTGTTTTTGCGAAAAGCTACAAGACCTCGATATTCCGTAGGTTCATTATCTCGTCCTTGATTCATATTTTCAAGGACAGTAGTCATTCTTTCAAGTATTTGTTGAGCAGCATCTCGACGTGGTTTTTCGACCATTGTCTGAAAAAGAGAATCAATGTCTTAGTTCCTTGCTTTGAATAAAACCATGTTAGGTGAGTAAAAATAATATGTGAAATAGTACACCAGATAGATTCCCAGGAAAGAGAGGTGGGTCACAATGGACGCTCTTAAGTACCAAGTCTTTCCTAGCAAGAACCTAACTAGATATGCACTAATCACTTCTACTAAACCCAACAGCTAACAGTTGGTATATTCTTAGCAAAGTCTTCAATTGCGTGTGCAGACCACTTTTCGCAACAAAGTTGGACGTTCAAAACGAATATAAGAACAAACAATTCATCTTTCATTCCTGTTTTATCAACAGTGAATGAATGAACACATAGCACAAGAATGGTCAAGGCCATACCCCAGGCTTTGACAGGACAGAACTGCTCTGATACCACTTTGTAACGCCTAGCCGCTTTCAGGATTGGTGACTGTCCCCACAAACCAACACAAGACTTTTCAGCATGCTTTGTCCTCACTCACACACTTCTTGGGAAACTTCCCAGGAGGTCACCCATCCCTGTGTAATGCCTGGCAGCTTTCAAGATCAACGGCTATCCCCACAAACCAACACAAGACTTTTCAGCGCGCTTTGTCCTCACTCACACGCTTCCTGGGAAACTTCCCAGTAGGTCACCCATCCCTAAATTGCTCCAAGTCAAGCACGCTTAACTATGGAGTTCTTAAGTGATAGGCTACCAAAAAGTAGATGCATCTTATTGGTATAGGTAGCACTTATTAATTCCTTTAAGTTATCCTCAACTATACAGTCCCATACCTACACAGCCTCTGGATCTCTCTCATTCGGGTGTGTATTCGATTCATTCATGTACCCCTCTCGCTGGAAGCTTGCCAGGAGTCGCTCCTTGTCCGCGCCTTATCTCTTTTGCACTAGCGATCACTCCCCGCCCTCGTTAGCGCCCGGGATGTTATATGCCCACCAGCTTCCGCTTGGTTCGTTCTCGAACCACACCGTATTGGGAGAGAGGCCTGCTTTGATACCACTTTGTAACGCTTGGCAGCTTTCAAGATCAACGGCTGTCCCCACAAACCAACACAAGACTTTTCAGCACGCTTTGTCCTCACTCACACGCTTCCTAGGAAACTTCTCAGTAGGTCACCCATCCCTAAATTGCTCCAAGTCAAGCACGCTTAACTGTGGAGTTCTTAAGTGATAGGCTACCGAAAAGTAGATGCATCTTGTTGGTATAGGTAGCACTTATTAATTCTTTTAAGCTATCCTCAACTGTACAGTCCCATACCTGCACAGCCTCTAGATCCTTCTCATTCAGGTGTGTATTCGATTCATTCATATACCCCTCCCACTAGAAGCCTGCCAGGAGCCACTCATTGTCCATGCCTCATCTCTTATGCACCAGCGATCACTCCCCGTCCTCATCAACGCCCGGGATGTTACACATCACACCATTAAGAGCATACAATTCAACTTTGATTTTCATTTCAGAAGCAATCGTAATACACGCATGCATAAATCAAAAGGATTTTATACTAGTTGTAACTTGGCTGGGCTACGAGCAAGATTGGTTTTTTTGGATGATTAAATTTACATATAGGGGAAGAAGAGCAAATAATTAGTACCAAGCTCACTGATTCTCCTTCTTTTATCCTTTTTTCCTAAACCTTTTAGATTAACCCATTTTGAGCTCAAGTAACAACATCATGGTGATCAAAGGTTTATTCGTCATTCAGATTTTTTTTTGAATGAATAGTAACATGATGCATTATAAGGAACACTTTTCCTAATTCTCCAAAACAACATTTCCTTTTTTCTCTCCAAACTTAAATGAAAACCCATCCCAAATTATTTGCTCTCTTATCCCTAAGATGTGGAAGGTAGAGTTTTTTTTTTCCAAGTTAGGCTTAAGGGTTTACAAATGAAAAAAATTTACTTTAAAGTTCAATGGGGTTAATCGAAAATAGGAAAAAATTGTTAGGTTGGTTTTTTGGCTTAAGTGGCTCACAAACAACAATTGCACCTTGATCATTTCTATACAAACATGTATGTCAATAGCATTGAGATTCAAGCAAAATCAATTGTATCATTGCAATGGTGGTTCTCACAAGAATTTTTAATAAAGGCTCAAACTCTCGCATGGTTAAAAAGCAAAAGCATACTCAAGTTTTTCAAGATCTTATGCCATAAAGATCAATCACATAAAACTCGTAGTGCAATAAAGCTATCATAACTAGGCACACAACCATAACACATATAACATTTGCACTAATGCAGTCAAAATGGTTATATGCAACAAAATGAGCGAGAATCATGTTAAATGAAAAGAAATCTCAACCAATCCAAACTGTCATGCTAGTATGCCATGTAATCCCAAAAAACAACTACACCAAGTGCGAAAATGTAACTATAAAAGTGAAACTACTATTACTCAAGCATAAAGTAAAGTGTAGAAAATAAAAGAGGAGTCCTGAATGGTGCTCTAAATAGGGAGGTCGAAATCATCTTCTTGGGATATGCTTTCCGCCATCTCCTCATCACCATCTTCAGCTGCTGCTGCTCCACCTCCCTCCTGATCAATAGGCTAGTCCCTAGCCTTTGCTGGCCACTGGACTCGAGCAAGAAACTCCTCCTCTGTAGGGCAGGGTGCAGGTCCTAGGGCTTTGAATAAGATGTGCAACGCTAGTCCATGGAATGCCTCCAGAAGTGCTAGTAGCCCACGATGAAGAGCAGCATTCTCTTGCCTATAGAGAAGTATCTGTTGTGAGAGCTGGGAGCGAGAGTGCTTGGTTTACTGCAAAATCGACTTAGCGAGAGTACATCTCGCTTAGTGAATTAAAGTCCTTCAGTGCTGACATCCTTGAGTCATTCAGTGAGACCTTGTTTTGCTGAGCGAAAAGACCAATTCAAGAACCAAAGTTTGAATTCAGAAAAGAGGAACATAAGGTCAACTATCCCTTAACCATCCTTCAAAAGATTCTCCCTAGATTACTAATGTAACAACACATAAACAACGCATCCTAAACAAAATTAAAAGCAAATATAACAATCAAAACAAATGAGTAAAGGGTTAAGAAAGTTGGGTTGCCTCCTATTAAGTGCTTCTTTAATTTCATTAGCTTGACAAGCCAAGGAGCCTTAAGGGTCTCTAAGATGTAGAACAGTGGTGAGTCTTTGAACATCACCACCAAGATATAACTTGAGTCTCTGACCATTCACCACCCAACTCTTCTTTGCTTCAGGGTCTTCAATTTCCATAGCTCCATAGGGTTTGACTTCTTTAACTAAGAACAGGCCAGGCCATTTGGGTTTAAGCTTTCTTGAAAACAATCTCAGCCGAGAGTTGAAAAGGAGGACTTGTTGCCCTAGCCGAAATTCCCTCTTGAGAAGCTTCTTGTCATGGTAAGCTTTGATACGCTGCTTGTAATGCTTTGAGGACTCATAAGCATTTAGGCGCATTTCTTCCAGTTCATGCAGCTGAAGGAGTCTCTTTTTAGCTGATTGAGATGGATCAAAATTGAGAAACTTGATAGCCTAATAGGCTCTATGTTCCATCTCAACCAGCAAATGACAAGCTTTTCTATACATCATTTGGAATGGAGACAGTCTAATTAGTGTTTTCAATGCTGTGCGGTATGCCCAAAGAGCGTCATTTAACTTCTTTGCCTAATCCTTCCTAAATGATGACACTGTTTTTTCCAGGATTTTCTTGATTTCCTAGTTGGAAACTTTAGCTTGGCCATTATTTTATGGATGGAATGGAGAAGCCACTTTATGTTTTCACATTGTAATGCTCCAAACCCTTTTGAAGTTAAGCATTGCAAAAGTGTGACCCTCCATCACTGATGAGAACTCTTGGTACACCAAAACGAGAAAATATATTCTTCTTGAGGAATTGTATAACAGTCTTGGCATCATTTTTTGAAGTGGCAATTGCTTCCACCCATTTGGATATATAATCCATAACAACAGGTATGTATTCATTTGAGAATGAGGAAGGTAAGGGTCCAACAAAATCAATACCCCAATAGTCAAATACTTCCACTCCAACATATTCTGTAATGGCATTTCATGGCGTCTAGAAATGCTTCCAGTTCTTTGGCATTTATCACATCTTTGAGCATATGCATAAGCATCTTTAAACAATGTAGGCCAATGGAAACTAGACTGAAGGACTTTGGCAGCTGTCCTCTTGCCATTATAATGACCACTATAGGGCAAATTGTGGCAATGCCATAAAATGCTTTTAGCTTTCTCTTGAGTAATGCATCACCTAAGAAGATTATTAGCCCTAATTTTAAATAAATGAGGATCATCCCACAAATAGTATTTGGCATCCCTAAAGAACATTTTCTTCTGATGCCCATTAAGATCTTCAAGAACAATGTCGGTAGCCTCAAAGTTTGCCATATCAATAAACCAGGGTCATTCTTTCACCAGAAGCAAAGTTTCATCAGGAAATTCTTCTCTAATATCTATTTCTAGAGTTATCACCTCTTCATTCATCAATTTGGATAGATGGTCAGCTATTACATTTTCACTCCCCTTCTTGTCTTTGATTTTTAAATCAAATTCTTATAACAAAAGAATCCATCGGATGAGTCGTGGCTTTGAGTCTGGTTTGGTGATGAGGTATTTGATGGCAGCATAGTTAGTATCAATGACCACTTTGGACCCAATAAGGTCGGAATTTCTCCAGGGCATACACTATAACTAGTAACTCCTTCTCGGTGTGGCATAGTTGAGCTGAGCATCGTTCAATACCTTACTTACATAGTATATAGAATGAAAGACCCTATTTTTACTCTATACTAAAATAGCTCCAATTCATAGTCACTTGCATCACACATCAGTTCAAACTCTTGGCCCTAAATTAGAGCCACAATCACAGGTGTGGTGACTAAGTTCTCCTTCAATGTGTTAAAAGCTTTCATGCAATCGCCATCAAAACAAAATGGAGTATCTTTATTAAGTAGATTACGCAATGGCTTAGCTATCTTGGAGAAGTCTTTGATAAATCTTCTGTAAAAACCAGCATGTCTAAGAAAGCCTCAAATACCTTTTACCTTTGTTGGTGGTGGTGGTTTTGCTATTACATCAACCTTTGCTTGGTCCACTTCAATGCCTTTAGCAGAGATTTTATGCCCCAAAACAATTCCCTCTTGAACCATAAAATGACACTTTTCCTAGTTCAAGATGAGATTTGTTTGGATGCGTCTCTTCAATACGGTATCAAGATTTGCCAAGCATGATTCATTAAAAGCTCTAAATACTGAGAAATCATCCATGAACACCTCTATACATTTCTCCACCAGGTTTGAGAAAATAGCTAGCATACATCTCTAAAATGTTGCTGGTGCATTACATAGTCCAAATGGCATCTTTCGGTAAACAAACATTCCAAAGGGACAGGTAAATGCTGTCTTTTCTTGGTCTTTTGGGTTAACCACAATTTGATTATAACCTGAATAACCATCAAGAAACAATAATACACTTGACTAGCTAGCCTTTCTAACATCTGATCCATAAAGGCAGTGGAAAATGGTCTTTTCTGGTGGCCTCGTTGAGCTTGCAGTAATCAATGCACATTCTCCAACCTGTGACTGTTCAAGTTGGAATTAGCTCATTCTTCTCATTCCTAGTAATAGTCATGCCACCTTTCTTTGGAACCACCTAAATTGGGCTCAACAAAGCACTATCGAAGATAGAATAAATGATTCCTGCTTCAAGGAGCCTAAGAACCTCCTTTCTAACTACTTCTTTCATAGTAGGGTTGAGCCTTCTTTGTGGTTGAGCTACTGGCTTGAAATCATCTTCCATCATGATTCTATGCATGCAATAGGATGGACTAATCCCCTTGAGATCTGAGAGGGACCATCCAATGGCTTCCTTGTTCTCCTTTAGCATCTTCACCAACTTTTCTTCCTCCTCAGTAGATAAAGAGTTGCTAATGATCACCGGTTTATCACCATTATCTTCATTGAACACATATTTCAGATGGGATAGAAGCATTTTAAGCTCGAGCTTTGACTTCTCCACTTCACCTTCATTTTTCAATTCTTTAATCTTTTGGTCACTTGGTGGGATTTCCTTTGTTGAATCTAGCTGTTATAGGATGCTTTCAATTTTTTTCTCTTCCTCCTCAGTGAGATTTTTTAGAGTGTCCTTCAAAGCACATTCAAGAGGAGAAGGAGAATGCAGCTATCTCGTGACACCTTATATGACTTCATCTAGTATGTCCACTCTAAAGTAAGCCTTTCTATCATTTGGGTGGCTTATGGCTTCAAAGACATCAAAATCTATCTCTTCATCTTGCATTCTAACGTGAGTTTGCCATCATCCACATTAATGAGCACTTAGGCTATCTTCATAAATGGTCTTCCTAGTATAAGAGGAACTTTAGCATCCTTTTCCATATCCATTACCACAAAGTCAGTAGGGGATATATGTAACACTGTGATTTTCGTAATGCATGATTAAGTGGTTTAATAACTAAAAAGTGGAAATTTGATATGTAATTTAGGTGATTAAAAGAAATAAATGAATTGTTGTTATGTATGGTATGTTGCATGTAGTGATGGTCTGATGTTGTTAGTTTGAAATTCATATTTGAATTTAGGAAACTTGAGATATTTGCTTGAGTCAATATGGGTATGCTATGAGTGTGATGTTGGACTTTTGAGAGAAAACAGTTAAGTTAGACCAGTTCTGAGATAAAGGAAGTGGCTTGGTAAGGTTTGGGCCTCAGTTGGCCAAAAGTCTGTGTGAAAGCTCCGAGGAGGTTGAATGTATATAAGGAAGGAAAGGGGGATTTCCCCTTCATTCTCTCATTTCTTTCTCTCTCTTTAATTCTTTCTCAATCTCTCTCTAGAAATTGTTGAGTTTGTGGGAGTATAAACGAGGTTTGAGCTTGATTTAGCAGTTGTGGTAAGGAAAGGAACGATCCTAACTAGATTTGGCTCAAGAACACCGGATTCTCAAGGAACCTAAATTCAGATTTAGGAACTTTTAGAGGTAAGGGAAGCTTACAAATCGGTTGTTTTGTGTTAATAACTATTGGTATGCTGATTTCTTGCCTTATAATCGATTGAATCTCTGTGGATGTTGCCATTTTGTTGGATTTGGGTGAAAATGGGTTTTGGGGGAGAAATTTTGAGATTTGGATGAGAAATTGATGATTTTGTGATGAAATATTGAATTGATTGTATGATTTGATTTGTATTAACTTGGTTGAGGTGGATTGAGGTTGTTGGAACACCATTGATTTGGAAATATATGTTAATTGGTTGAAAAAGTTGAGTTTTCTTCGAAGAGAATCGCATTTTTTTTTCGAAAATCCTGGTAGATAATCGATTATAGGCATCTGATAATCGATTATCTGGAGTTTCAGAAACTGTTTTCATGATTTGGTTTCAGAAATAATTGATTATGCAGTTGGATAATCGATTATCTATTGTTCAAAAAAAAATTCTGGTTTTGCTTTAGAAATAATCGATTATGGAAGCCCATAATCGATTATCTCTGCTGAAAAATGAAATTTGATGCATTTTTGCTACAGTACATAATCTATTATTCTAGAACTGAATGTATTATTTTAGATTTTAAAGTTTTCATCTCAAATTGTGAAATTTTATGAATTTCAAGGTTTGTTAATCCTCCAAATGGTTTTCAAAGAAGGTTTTGATTTTGTAATTGTAGTTGATTGTTGGATTTGGTTGTGAAGTGGAAGGTTGCTTAAATAAGACCTCCACTTGATGTGTATAATATTATTGTATGAGGTTTCTCATAAGGTGGGCTGCTTGGATAAGGCCTTACCTGTTGACCATGCAAAAGGCCGAATTGGGGGTGCATGGGGTTGATGGTGACTGTTGAACCACATGTGGTGCTGAGTAGTCCACGTGGTGTTATGTTGATACATATATATGATATGATGACTGTTGTGGTTGAGTTGATGGTTGTGTTGATATGTTGATACATATATATATAATATAATGATTGTTTGGTAGAGTTGATTTTTGTGGTGATACATGCATTGGCATGCATATGTTGTTGGCTGAGGTTGTGTGGGCCTCAAGCCGTGTGCAGGCAGGCATGTAAGGTGGATGGTAACTAGAGTTGGTACTCAGATAGGCCTCCAACCTAGTGCTTGGATAAGAAGTGGGGTCTTAAAGCTGGGCTTAGGGGATAAGTGGATGGGTAATTCCGCAGGGGGTCAAGGTAGTGCAGGCCTTGTGTCGTGGTAAGCCACCACCTATATACACTTATCCTGACAACCATAAGCTTATCTAACTGATCAGAGTTTTGGCAATCCCTGAATGGTGCTAGATGGCCATGGTAGGAGATAAGACCTGGCTGATCGCCTGAAATGTAGAAAATCTCTCGAGAGTCGTGTCATTCATACATTGACATATGGGGTTGACAGCATAGTATGTGATGTTGTGCGTGATATACTGTCATGTATGTAGACCCATTTATTTGATGATTTGGTTTCCATATTGATGTGAATAATGATTTTGATTATGTTGGATTAAATATTATATGTTAATCTTTGTTTCGTAAGCTTACCCTTGCCTTGTATTGTTGTTGGTTGGATGTCTTGTTACTGTGACTGTGATTATCATGCCATTTTGACGTGGGAGCAGAGGGAGAGACGTCTACAGATCCAGCGTCTCAGAGCTGATGGAAGAGGTCGTAGATGGAGACTTTTGGAGGCCCTTTTTGGGTGGAGCTTTCTATAAGCTCTTTTTGTTTCTTTTTGGATGTGTTGTTTTGTATTATATTCTTTTGATGGGATTGTATAGAGTGACCATAGGGAGGGAGTTTTTGTATCCCTCTTCCCTAGTGATGTATATTTTGATATTGTTAATATGGGCTAGTGTTATTCCATTTGTTATGTATGTATGATGATTTGAGTTGAACAAATATGCATGTATGGTACTAGGAGAAATATGTGGATCTCTTAGTTGATGTGTATGACTTATATACAGATATGTTATGATTTGATTTTATTCACTTGATATATGGATAAGGTGTATTTTTAGCAAGGTTGTTTGTAGTACTGTGGCGACAGTGGGTCGTTACAATATAAATTTGTCAACTTTCACCAATACATCCTCTACTACTCCATAAGGATGTTTGATTGATCTGTCTGCTAGTTGTAAGGTCATTCTGGTAGGCTTCAGCTCTACATCTCTTATTCTTTTTAGCATAGATAGGGGCATAATATTGATGCTTGCCCCTAAATCCAAAAGAGCCTTCCTAATAGCCAACTCTCCAATGGTAACTAGAATTATAAAACTACCAAGATCTTTGGATTTTTGAGGTATCATCTTTTGAATAATAACACTACACGCACCTTCCAATTCAATTGTTTCCTTCTCTATGAATTTTCTCTTCTTAGACAAGAGCTCCTTCATGAATTTAGCATAAGTGGGCATATGCTCCAATGCCCCTGAGAAGGAAATGTTGATCTACAATCTCTTGAAAATGTCTAGGAAGCGAGCAAATTGCTGCTCCTTGTCCTTCTTTGATGGAGTATAGGGGTAAGGTAAGTGTTGTGAGGGAGGCGCTTTTTGTAATTTTTTCTCTTCTCTCATAATTTGACTTTTTGACTTGATTAGAGGAGTATTTCTCATTATTTCATTTTCCCCCTCTTCCTCACAATCTTTTTTCTTTTTCTCATTTTCAATTATTTCATGATCCTCACTATTTTCTCCCTCATCTTTTTCTCTCCCTTTCTCACCAATTCTCTACAACTTCTTTTCCACTCCTTGTCACAATGGCCTTGCAATGCTCCTTTGGATTAGTTTGGGTGTTAGCAGAGAATTTTCCACCAGCTTGCTCCGTCAATTGCTTGGCTCTGCCAATTAACCAACTTGCATCTCCAAGTTCTTGATAGAGGCCTCAATATTCTTTTGATTGGCAATTGACACCTACATGAATTGATTTGGGGTTTCCTCTAATTTAGAAGTTCGATCTTGAGGCACTTGTTATTAAGGCAGTTATTGTTGATGAGGAGGTGGTTGCCTATTTGAGGGACTGGCATCTAGCCTCCATCCAAAGCTAGGATGATTCCTCCACCTTTGATTGTAGGTGTTGGAATATGGATTATTGCCTTGCCTCCCATTATTTATTGCATAGTTAACTTCCTCCTATTGATTGGGGGTAGAATTAGGCACATAATGACCATTAAGATGGTCTCCTCCACAAAAGTCACACCTCAGAACTTGATGGTGTTGAACCTGAGTACTTTGCATGGACTTGAGTTGCTAAGGAAGCTGAGCAATCTGTTTGGTAATGGCCTCGATCTGTTGGGTCAACAATTTGTTCTAAGCTAAGATAGGATTTGGAGAGTCTAACTCCAAGACCCTTTTTCTCTTTTTACTGTTGATCCTCCTCTGTCATGCTGAATCAAATAATCATTAGAGGTCATAGCTTCAATTAGAGTCAATGCTTCCTCTACCGTCTTTGTGTTCATTGTTCCACCAGCTGAGGCATCCAACATTAGCTTATCATGTGGTCTTAACCCATTATAAAAAGTCTACATCTAGGTAAGATCATCAAAGCCATGTTCTGGGAAACTCTTAAGCAAATGCTTGAATCTCTCCCAAGCATCACAAAGTGATTCTCCTTTCTTCTGAGCAAAAATGGCAATGTTGGTTCTTGCTTGTAGATATCTTGAATGAGGAAAGAATCTTTGCAAGAATTTCTTCTCCACATCTTACCATTCTGTCAAACTCTAATTTGGATAAGATTGGAGCCAAGCTTTAGCTTTGCCTGTGACTGAGAAAGGAAAGGCTCTGAGGCATATGGCTTCATTTGGCACCATTAATCTTCACTATATCACACAACTTATAGAAGGTGGAAAGATGTGCAATAGGATCTTCATGATCAAAGCCAACATACTGGTTTTGCTGTATAAGATTCAACAATGCAAGCTTCCATTCAAAGTTATTGGCAGTGATTCGAGGTCGCACTATACTGGAGTAGTGCCTTGGCCCTTGAGTGTAGCTAAAATTTCCAAGTGTCCTTCTAGGTCCTTCATTAGCCATGTTTACCTCTCTTTGTGGTTGATATGTTTGAGAAATTGAAGCGGAGTGAGGATCTTCTTGTTGATTCCTTTGCTTGGCCAACTCCTTTTTCTTCTTTGACTTACTATTAGCTCTCCGGGTGGTCTTTTCAATTTTCAAGTCGAAGAGTAATTGATCCGCCAAAATTTTACCTTGCATACAAAAGAAATAGCAAATCTAAAACCATAGGGTTAGTACAATGCAAAGGAGAAAGAATGTAACACGAAGAATGACAAAAGAATAAAATAATGTATATTTAGAACAACAACAAATGTGTAAATACCTAGTATCAAGATGCAAGTCCCCAGCAATGGCGCTAGAAAACTTGTTAACTCATTGGCAAGCATACCAATCGCACAAGTAGACAATGATGAATATGAATATTGTTTCCCAAGGGACTTGTTTAGTACTAGGTGTTTACACAGTTTGTTGTTATACAGAAAGGTGTTATAATGAGAAAATCAAAAGTTTGTTTAATGGAAAATTTTTACGAACACGTAGAATGTAGAAATAAATGCTAACAACAACGATTAATGAAAATGTTGGGTTTTAACTATACTAAACCATCCTTTCATGCATACAAAGGTTATTTACTGAGTCTATGATTCATTCATTACCATAAACCATATAGATATCCAATCCCTAATCCCTTAGTGGAATAAATCTAAGTTAATTAGTTAAACTACCAATTCCTTGATTAGCTCAGCTAACTAACTTGCTTTAAGAAAAGAGATTAAGAAATGGCTAATGACCCATGTTCTATTCCTACCTACATGATTCATTAGGTGTTTACTTTAGATCTATGTACTAAATATGTTTTCCAACAAATCCAAACACTAAGATCAGGTTATGGGAGATCAGACCATAACAAGCATTAAAAACAGAAGTGAAACGCATATGAATGAAACATAAAAATTCAATAAATAACTTAAAAAGTATACATGAAGGTAGGTTCAATTACATCAAACCCCAACTAGGGTAAATCTAGCTACTTATGATATAGAGGAGCAGCCAAAAGGAGATGAAGAAAGTAAATCGAAGGTCCATGAAGTGCTTCCCAGTTGAATCCAAGTCTCCAAATGCCAAGCGTGAAGGTGGAGAGCCAAAACAGAAGAGAGAGAATGTTCTTGTATCTGTATTCATCTATTTTCCCCAAATGCCCTAATGCCACTTTGCAAAGTCATTAAATGAGATGGCTTCTTTCGCTGAGCGAGGGTAACTCTCACTAAGCGAATTCCAAATTTTATAGCTTTAGAGCATCATTTTCGCTTAGTGAACATTGCTCTTGCTGAGCAAATCCTTTGATTACAGATTTCCTTTTCCTCTGGAGCTCACAAATTCGTTGAGCGAAGGTCAGGCTTGCTCAGCAAATTCTTACAAGTAAAACTCTTTTGACAGCTCCAATCCCATTTCTTCAAATCCTACAAAAAATGATAAAAGATCAATAGTAACATGTTCAAATTCAATGCGTCTAACTACTGATCTAATTTACTTACATTTAGTCAATACTGGGGTCAATTAATGCCTTAAGTAAGGGAAAAAGTTTCAAGTACATAAATATACACCTAAAAAGTATGTAAAATGCCATTTATCAAGAGTTTTCTAAAAAATCAAATTTGGTTTGATCCTTGAATGATATCTTATTTTGATCTTATAATTAGATTTGATTTGATCCTTCATTTTCCCCTATAATCAGATCTGATTCTAATCTGATTTGATCCTTGGTTTTTCTACCTTTAATTTAATTTATTTTGTAATCAGATTGGCTAGAGAATCTCTCTAACAATTATGCCTATTTATACCCTCATTCTAACTCCTTGTAAATCAATGAATAAGAAAATCATTCTCTTCTCCTAAACTACAAGTTTGTTTATGCACTCATTTTGAATCTGATCCAAGATAAACTCACTTAATTGTTGTCAAAAGAATATTCATATATTTGAATAAATCAAATGAGTACCTAATGTTGGCTACTGTGATGTTGATTACGCCAGAGATAGAATAAAAGGAAAAAGCACCAGTGGAGGATGTCTTTTCATTATAGCTAACTTAGTCTCTTGGTCTAGTAAACGTTAAAGCACAATAACTCTATCAACTGCAAAAGTTGAGTACATTTCATTTGCTGGATGTTGTTCTCAACTTTTGTGGATAAAACACAATTAGAAGATTACAATATCTTCGAGAGTAAGATTCCTATACTCTATGATAACACTCTTGCCAATAATCTATCAAAGAACCCCATAAAACTTTCCAAAACAAAACATATAAAGACTAAACATCACTTTATACGAGATTATGTGCAAAAAGGGATAATTGACATTTGGTTTGTTAATATTGATTGTCAATTAGTTGATATCTTTACAAAACCCCTTCCAAAAGATAAACTTATTCATATGTGAGAGCATATTGGTATAAGACTTATAGAAGAGTGATGATTAATCTTCTACTTGTTTTGTATCTAAGAAACTATGCATCCATTCCATGCATGTGTTCATATCATATCATGCGTCCATTACCATGAGTGTCCAATGTATATATTGTTTGATACTCAAGTGCCATCACATTCATTGATTACAACATATTTAATAAAGTATTAACGGTTCATATGATTAATTATTAATGCATATTTAATTCAATATTCCTACACTAAGTTAGTTTCTGTATTTTATGGTGTACGTTTCTAAAAAATGCAACTGTCAATATCCACAGTCTTGAAAGGACATTTCTTGAAAAAGGTTTTCTTTTATTTATTTATTTAAAACTGTGCATTTCCCTCTCCTTTTTTTTTTATCAAAAACTTTCTATGCAAAACTCCTTCACTTGCAAACCCTATTCTCTCTTTATCTCTTTGATGTGAAACCCTTTCTCAAAACACTTTTAAACTTCATCAATCATGATCGAAACTAGTAATCGAAAAACGAATAAGAATTTAGTTGTTAACCCCTTGGCAAGTATACCAAGGCGCAAAAGTAGCAAGTAGTGAATAAGAGTATCGTTTCCACATAGACTTGACTTAGTGCTTAGCAATGACAAATTTTTTGCTATCTAGACCATTGAAAATGTACATCAAGTTATTTTTATATATTAAATATTTTAAAACAAAACAATTAAATTATTCGAATAATAAAATTTTTCTTTCTTTTTGGAATTTTTATCAAACAATTAAAATAAAGAATAATGTTTTCTTTTAAATTAAAATTGTCAAGGGTTTAATTAGCTAACACATCCATCTTATGCATGATAAAAAATTTCTATCCAAATTCCAAATCTAATGATAAGATTAGGTCACAATAATACTAATGTTCCAATTTTGTAGAAACCAAAAGCCTAATTTTTATAATTAACCCCAAATTCCGTAAGTAGTTAAATCATAAAAATTGCAATAAGAGCAAGATCTAAATTTATCTCTAATAAGCCAAATTCTATTCCCAGAAAGAGACCTATTAGGTACTTGATTTCAGTTTAGAGCTCAATTAGGATTTTCCAATCACAAACCAAACTCATTAAATCATTCAAAGGGTGATCAAACCAAAGAAAGCATTAAGTCAAGAAATCAAATACTAACAGAAAAATTGAACTTAGATAGATTCAGAGTAAAATATTTACACGAGATTTCAATTGGCTAATCTACACCCCAACAAAGATAAAATTAGCCACTCATACTCATTATAAGATCCCCAATACAAGATATTGACTCTTAATCTTCAAAGGTTGAAGAGAAATGCTTCCACACAGCTCCCATGCTTTTCCCAAATGTAGAATTCTCTAAAAAATGATCAATCCCCCTTCATTTGTCTGAAAAATCTCCATAAATAGTGAGCTCCTTTCATTAATTCTCTTTAAGCACAGAGAATTTCTCGTTAAGTGCTCCTTGATGTTCAAACTGAAAAGTCTCGGGCACTCCAACGCTAAGCCTGCTTTACTAGTGCTAAGTGCCCTAAAATAATACTCTCTAGACCTAGCATGCTAAGCACCCTAAATCATGCGCTTGGCACCACTAGTGAAACAAACACACTACTTAGGCCTTCAACTTTTAGGCTTTCCATTCATCTTGATTGGGCTTCTTTATTTAGCCACTATTTATGTAAAATAAAGCAGAAGTAAGTAAAAACAACTTAAAATAAAATAAGATACGATAACAACTTAACATTTATTTACTTAAAAGTATTAACATAAAGTAAAATAAGGAACTAAACTTAGGAAAATTGTGAAAATTACACCAAATTAACAGTTTAAGATAAGCAAAATTAAACAATTAACAAATCCCTCCATGTAACACCCAAAGTTACATTAACTCTATTCCCAACATTTGTTAAATTTATTTTCTTTGTTTGATTTTATTTCAAAAATACATTTTATTTTATTAAAAATGGATGGTAATTTTTTCCTCTCTTTATTAAACTTTATTGTAGTAACGAGTAAAGCTAATTAAATTATTTTAGTATATTAATAATGTGATAAAATAACATACATCATATTTCCATTCATATGCTTAGTGTTAATAGAAAATATACATTATTGTTATCAATATGATAATAAACGTTTGAGGTATAATTAGATTGTGTATATACTAAAACTTTCCTAAACTAGAGTAGAGACACTACTAATTACTTATACATTTTTCTCACCTATTGTAAACTACAAATACATCTATACTAAGCAACTATGAATGTCTCTGAATTGTCTTCCTCTGTGTCCTCTTTGTCCTCAGTATCGACATCTTCTTCCTCTGTCTACTACTAGATACGACATTGTACCATACACATTTATACATACAAAAGAAAATAAGCAATGAGTGAGGTTTCACAAAGCCTTATTCATTTTTTAATAGGTTTAAAGCCTAAACACACAATTATCAAACAATTAGACATGGGGTAACCTAAGGTCTAACCTACATTATCATGACTCAATCATAGACTTTTACCAAACGTATCCATTTCCGATGATTCACCTTAATTATCAGGTGGGAAGTGATTGGGAGTTCGTATAACCCTTCACAAGGTACAAACATTCATGTTGTAATCATCATCCTCAAGAAAAGAGCCTTATGCCTATCAGGGGTATACACTCCACTAATCCTAGTGATGTTGAGTGGGTGCCAGGGTTACCAAGTCAGTTTACGTGATTTATCCCAGCTTGAGGGCATTATCTTGGCCATTGAGATGTTCACAACTTAGTACCTTTACTCTCAAGACCTGAACAATGGTCTCTACCTTTCATCCCGTAGTGTACTAAATTGTAACTTTCCAAACACAGGCACTTATGCTTGTTAGCACGATCTTAACTCAACAAGGGTTTTCCTGTGACTTTGTTTTCTAAGTTTCATAGCACACTTTTTGGATAGTCCAGTAGAGTTTCAGAATCATTCTCACAAAAATATATTCATCAATGACAATAAATAATGACTTGGGAATAATTCACAAGATAAAATGAGCACAGTAAAAAATTCACCAATTAGAATTTATGCACATAATTCACACTTCTACACACATACTTTAAGTATAGTTTCTCAATTTAATTTATTTGATTTATCCGTCTCCTTTTCAAATTTTCTAATTTGTATTACTTTTAAAAGTAAAACTTTCCTACCATAAATATAATAGTTTCATAATTTAAGTATTAAGAGAAATTCCTTCTAATGTTGAAGATCAGGCTATGCTGCAATCATAAAGCATATTCAGAATCCTCTCTATTATTTCTTTCTAAATGTAGGATACTATAATTTGGTACCTTTATCTTTTAAAAAAAATCAAAATTTTCTATATTTCCTTTTTGATATAAAAACTCTGTGTGTGTACATATATATATATATATATATATATATATTAGATACATGCATTTTTATTTTGTTTGATAAAAACATTTATCATTCGTTAGACTTAGTAAAATATTTATTACCAACCTATTTTAATTTTACTATTTTATAAAAACTTATCATTTTCTAATTATTAACTATTAGTTGCCAAAAGTAATAATTATATAGGTGATTTTTGAAATAAGAAAAAGCGCACAAGAGGGGGGGTTGAATTGTGCGTTTAAAAAATTTTTCAAAACAAGTAGATCAAACCGAAAAACGTTTTCAAACGTAGGGATAGAGAGAAAAGAACACAGAAAGTTTTATACTAGTTCACTCAACCTGAGCTATGTCCAGTCCCTTCACCCATAAGGTATCCACTAACTAACCTTAGGTTACAAATATTGTTCGTGGCCTCTTCAGGCTTTACAACACAATCACCCTAGATTGCTTAACCCAAGTATTCTTTTACACTAAGCCTCTCCAGGCTTTCACAACACAACAAGTGTTTTAAAAGGAAAGGTCAACTCACGTAGTGAGGATTTGAAAGATTAAGCTCAAGATCACTTTGAGGATCTTTACAAGATTTTTGCTATCGTCCACTGAACGCTTCTATCAGAGTATTACAAAAGTCTTTATGTTCTTGTTCTTTTTCATAGACTTTGCCTTTTTCTATTTACTTCGCTACATGCTTCTTCGTTGGTGCATGTATATATATATAGTCTTCAAGGAAAAGATCCATTGTAGAGGATTTTGACTTGTTATGCAATGAGAAGCGTGCATACTATCTTTTCAGAAAGGTCAGGCATGGCAGTTTTTAGACTTGCACTAAAAAGGAAGGTGCAGGACTGCGCTAGCAGTCTGTTCTTCTGAACATTCTTCATTTTGTCTTGGCAGCTTGATAAGTTGACTAGCTTTATCTATTCTGCTGTGCTTTTGCACTGAAATGATGTTGATGTTATTTAATGCTTCAAACAAATTTGAACGTTAGTTCACAGAAGTAGTAATATGTCAGTTACGAGGAAGATTTAGCATAAATCAAATTGACGTTCAAACTAAAACTTAGCTGTTTGAATATATGATCTTGGAGGCTTGTATGAATTTATTCATCGGACAATCACCTTCAGTTTGTTCAACTGGTAGGTCCTCTTTGGCGAGTCTTCTAGACGGTCTTTAACGCGTCTACTGGACGGTCGTTAACACGTCTGTTGAACGGTCTTTAACACGTCTATTGGACGATCTTTAACACGTCTACTGGACGGTCTTCTTAGCTGTGACGGGGTTAGTCTATATGTATAAAATTAATCATTAATAAGCTTGTTATCTTCAAAACATTGAGAGTTTAGACGCTTCTACGTCTTTGGTTCCAACAATCTCCTCCTTTTTGATGATGACAAACCTTATTAATTTTTAAGTTTTTGCTAGAAAATAAGGAAGCGCATAAAGGAGTTTTCGAAAGACTTACTATGCTCCCCCTGAGTCGGATATACCAAGTTTTGTATACTTGAGACATAGGATATCAGCTTGAATCCATATCAAATATCATACCAAGTATCAAGCATATTATATATAACAGATATAGGATTTAATATAAGCAGAGCAATACTCGAAGTAAGGCATATCAACTATGTATTTTATTTAGCTGTTCAGAGCATAAATTTGACAAGAACATATGTAAAAAAAATGCGACAAAGGCAAAAAGGAAAAACAAAAACATAAAACATAATGCTTTCTCCTCCTTTGTCATTAGCAAAAAAAAGACAATAGGAAAAAGGGAGTCGTCATCACAGTCACTATGGCGGCGGCGGAGGAGGAGAAGGTTGAGAAGGATGGAGGAGGGCTTGTTGGTTCTGGAGAATTTGGTGAAGAAGAGTGAAAATAGGTTGAAGTTGGGTGGTAGCATATTGTTGAACGGCGGGGTCAACAGAGGGGATGGATGAAGGGACGGAGTAGAGATGGGGAGGCTGGCGGAGGTTTGGGAGCCAAGAGTGGGCGGTGGTGGAGGTGTAGGTGATGATGGTTGAGAAGGTGGAAGAGCTTTAGAGGGGGGAGGAGGTGTTTCCAGAAACTTTAGGTTTGGCACAGCAAGTTGGTAAGGACGAGGAGGGGTCTAAGGGTAGGGCGGTTGGAATTTGTTGATGTGAGTAAGGGCAGCAATCAAAGTGTATATGATAGAAGTTTCTGTACCAAGGAGTGAACGCTCATCTGGTGGACGGACAAAGGCAGCTGAAGTGTCCGAAAAGTGAAAGACACGAGCTAGACGCTGCGTGAATTCACAGTTCGTTGCAGTTGGGATATCGGCCTTGTCGTCTGTTGAAATGCCACTGCTAGACGCTTCTTGTTTGCATAGAAACATATGTTGATGCTAGAAGCATTCAGCATCGGTCTCGTCCATGTCTGTATGAAGACGCTGAGCTAAAAACCATTCACGGGAATAGGTTTGATGTTGTTGAAACGCAGCTCGGGACGGTAAAGGCAAAGATGGTGCCTTGGTCAGAATTTTCTTCTTTTTGCAGTTTTCATCTATGATTGGCAGTCTTGGACAGATGCGGTCTGGTTGTATGCAGATGGATGTGGAAGGTCGGATATGTTGGGATGGAGGAATGGATAGTTGATACTTCAAGAATGCTGAACCTTTGAGAGTGTTGCAAAACATATGCTCAAAGGCAGATGGAAAGAATCCATCTTCTTTCGGATCTACAGGCCAAAACTTCAAATCTACAGGCCGTAGATGAATGATCCGCTCGGCCTCTGGTCTTCTTTGTTGTAGAGCTTTCTCGGTGTCTTCGACTGGAGGTATTGTGTGTTGAAGTACTCCAGGAGGATGAGCATTTATGCGCCAAGCTCGTACAACTCTAGAATACCTCCTTCTGATAAACCACTTAAGCGGCAAGTGTTCAATGGCTCTAGGAGGTAGTGCCAGGTATTCTTCCGATGGTTGATGGACATAGTCGTCTATGTACTTCTCCATGACGATCGGAGAGTAGTCAAAACTGAAGTCTGGTTCGGGGAGCTCTGGATGCAAAATGATGGCATTGTCATCTAAGAGGTTTTAAGAATTACCTTCAACAAAAAGTAGAGGCCATTTCTGTTTGGTTTGCACTAAGGTTTCTGAGGAAGAGGTAGGGAAAGGGATGATGGTTAAGGAGGGAGGTGATTTAGGAGGTTTAATGGAGAGATAAGATTTTGAGATACCAGGGGTAGGAATGGTGCAGGTATAACCTTCATCACTAGGTAACAACATTTCTAGTTCAGGTGTGGCTTATGTTTCGGTTTGTGGTTGGGTAAGAGGTTCATATGGTTCAATGAGGATAGATTCAATAAAATCATTTTCAGGTTCATCAGTAGCAGCAAGAGAGGAAAGCTTATGTTTCTTAGACTATGCTTCCCCTGGCAGTGTGTCTGCTGGTCGTTTGGGTGAGGTAGATGGTTGGGATTGTGGTTGAGCAGGAACAACAACCATGGCGGCTTTCTGCTTCTTGACAAGCTTACCAATTGGCTCATCGTCTTCGTCATCAGAGGCGACGATCAACTGTCTTTTAGCAGGGATTATAGTTGGTGCAAGAGAATGAGCAGATACAGCAATAGGAGCAACTGCAAGGGGAGAAGGCAAAGCTTAAGGTCGTTGGGTCTTGAACCTTGTAGCTCTGGTCGCTTGCGCCTTGGACGACCTCTTTCTGGTGAACGGTCTGACAGCAATTGGATTCTTAAATAGTACCTTGTCGTCCACAGGTGCAGCATGCTGGGCGATTGGCGCAACTGTTTGTAAATGTGCCATCTCAACAGCTTCTTCTTTGACGTCCACGAGTTTGGACGTGGTCTCCAAAGGCTTTAGCACGAACCCAGCCTTTATCTGTGCAACATTGTTGTGTCCAAATGGTAGTTGTGTGAATCTATGGCCACCACCCAGAATCCGAATTTGGTTTTGCTCTCCAAGAGAAAGAGCAAAGAAAGCATGAAATACTTGCTGTTGCTAGAAGATTCTGTTAAGAAGAGCGGCATAGGTGATCTGATCATGCTCTCCGCGTCCTCTCATGGTCCTGAAGATGTTGCTCAGGATGAGGTGCGGCAAGTTGAACTGTTGACCAGTGATCATGTGGAACAACGTGAACCGGTGCAAGAAGGTAACGCTATCCTTAGATCCAGCCTTGTGAAGAATTCCCTTGTTCAGAAACTGCTGGAATATCTTCCCTTCTTTTGTCAGTTTGCTGTACTCGACTGGGCCTTGTCCTTCGAGACCCATTAGTGCAGCATCAACTGTGTCATGTCCTCCAAAATTCTCTTCCCAGCCGTTTTTTATGTAGGACCCAGCCCGCTCACAACTAATGGCTTGGGCGACAGAGCCTAGGTCTAGTGTGACCTTAACTTCCAGAACAGTTCTAGTGATGTCTGTCTTTGAGAAAACGGCAGAGTTCCAGAACTCTCAGATGAGTTCTGGGTATATGATTTCATTCAGGTGGAAGTAATTGAGAATTCCACATCTGAGCAAGTTATCCTTTTCATTCACCCCCATGTCGTCAAGAGCTTGAATATTGAAACGGCTTTTGATGAGAACAACAACCTT
Organism: Spatholobus suberectus; assembly: GCA_004329165.1. Taxonomy (NCBI): domain Eukaryota; kingdom Viridiplantae; phylum Streptophyta; class Magnoliopsida; order Fabales; family Fabaceae; genus Spatholobus; species Spatholobus suberectus. The sequence goes on from CM014736.1 coordinate 40,650,379, forward strand.
GTCTAGGCTCTCCACACGAGCCACGACCTTTGCAGCAGGACCAGCCTTTTCAGTTGCCATATCTGAGAGCTTGAATGAAGGTTAGGGTTTGAGAATTTGAGGGAGTTCAAGTGGATTTGAGAAGAGGTAAGTATTTGGTTTAGGTTTGAGTGTATATAAAGAAATCGAAAAGTTTTGCTTTTGGCAGTTCTTTCACTTTCGAAGAGAGAGGTGATGTGTAATAAATGCTGAGTCAGGCGCTTACATTTCTCAAGGTTGGTTATACGGCGCATGAGTGACTCAGACCAAAAAAGAAAGCATTTATTTCAAATCATTTTTAGAGAAAACATGATTAAGTACGGATAAGGATGCACACACAAATGAAGGCCGTTATGGAATGCAAAAAAAATGCAGGTGGACGATGAAGTATTGGACACTATGAAAACATTGGACGCTACAGAACCTTTGACGATCAAGGCATGTTGAATAAAACTATTCACTTATAAATTCCATACCTAGAAGATCTCGAATATGGATGAGTTTATCTTCAGGAAGGGGTTTTGTAAATATATCTGCCAATTGATTTTCAGTGTTAATAAACTGAATATCGACAACTCCCTTCTGAACATAATCTCTTATAAAATGATGTTTTATTTCAATGTGCTTTGCCCTAGAATGCAAGATAGGATTTTTTGATAGATTTATAGCAGTAGTGTTATCACAGAAGATAGGAATGTTACTCTTGTAGATACTGTAGTCTTCTAACTGATGCTTGATCCATAAGAGTTGTGAGCAACAAGATGCAATTGAGACATACTCTGCTTCCACTATGGACAAGGCAATCGTCCCTTGTCTTTTGCTCGTCCAAGAGACTAGATTCCCACCAATGAGGTGACATCCTCCACTGGTGCTTTTGCGTTCTACTATATCTCCTACATAGTCAGTATCACAAAAACCAACTAATCTGTATTTTTTGTTTGACTTAAAACATAAACCAAGATTAGTGGTTCTTTTTAAGTATCTAAAGATTATCTTAACTACTATTAGATGAGTTTCCCTAGGATCAGACTGAAAGCGAGCACATAGACATACATTGAACATAATGTCAAGTCTGGACGCTGTGAGATATAAAAGGGATCCAATCATACCTCGGTATGTAAATTGATTTACCTTTTTAGAAGTGTCATCCAAGCTAAGTATTGATGATGGATGCATGGGTGTACTCATTTCTTTTGCATCGTCCATCTTATACTTTTTGAGAAGTTCATTGACATACTTTGTCTGATGTATGAATATGCCATTTCCAGTCTGCTTTACTTGCAATCCCAGGAAGAATTTTAGTTCTCTCATCATACTCATCTCGAATTCTGCTGTCATAATCTTAGAAAAATCCTTGATAAAGCGTCATTAGTAGCACCAAATATAATGTCGTCTACATATATTTGTGCAATAATAAAATGTGATTTGACGTCTTTGCGAAAGAGAGTGGTATCTACTTTTCCTCTAGAGAAACCATTTTCTAAAAGAAAAGAACTTATCTTTTCATACCAAGCTCTTGGGGCTTGTTTAAGTCCATATAAAGCCTTTTTAAGTTTGAAAACATGTTTAGGAAAAGTATCACACTCAAAACCAAGAGGTTGTTTCACATAGACTTCCTCGTTTATTATGCCATTTAAGAATGCACTTTTTACGTCCATTTGATAGAGCTTCATATTACTATGAGTAGCAAATGAAAGTAAGATGCGAATGGCTTCTAATCTAGCTACTGGTGTAAAAGTTTCGGTGAAGTCTATACCTTCTTGTTGAGGGTAGCCTTGAGCTACAAGTCTTGCTTTATTTCTTACCACATTGCCAGCTTCATCAAGCTTGTTGCGGAATACCCACTTTGTTCCAATGATAGACTTATCCTTAGGTGTAGGAACTAGCATCTAGACATCATTCTTTTTGAATTGACTAAGTTCGTCCTTCATGGCGCTAATCCAGCCATCGTTCAGGAGAGCTTCGTCTATTGTCTTTGGTTTCAGTTGAGAAATCAAAGTAGTTTGAGCTTGCTCCTTGAAGGTTGATCTTGTCCTAACATGATCTTAAACGTTTCCAAGAATTTGATTATCTAGATGATAGGTCTTCATTTGCCAAGAGCGTCCAGTTGGTTCTTTTTCTTCTGCTTTTGGATCATCCATCTGATCTCTGGACGCTGAAGGTCTGGCATTATCCAGCTTCATATTTGCAAATGAATCATCTAGCTCTAATATTTCATTATCAGGCTTTTTGTCATTGAACTTAACGTGGATGGCTTCTTCAACTGCTAAGGTTCTAGAGTTGTAAACTCTATAAGCCTTAGATGTTTCAGAATAGCCTAATAGTATTCCATCATCACACTTTGAATCAAACTTACCAAGGTTGTCCTTAGTGTTTAGAATGAAACATTGACATCCAAAGGGATGAAGATATGATATGTTGGGTTTTCGTCCTTTCCACAATTCATAGGGAGTTATTTTCAGAAAAGGTCTTATATAAATTCTATTTTGTAAATAACATGCAGTGTTTACGGCTTCAGCCCAAAAGTGCTTAAGAGTTGAGTTATCATTTAGCATGGTTCTAGTCATTTCTTGCAATGACCTGTTCTTTCTCTCTACCACACCATTTTGTTGTGGTGTTCGTGATACAGAAAAGTTGTGGAGAATTTTGTTCTCCTCACAGAACCCTTGAAAACTTTCGTTTTCAAACTCCCCTCTGTGATCACTTCTTATTGAAGCTATACAAACACCTTTTTCATTTTGTATCCTTTTGCAAAAAATAGAAAAGATTTTATAAGACTCATCCTTGTGTTTTAAGAACATAACCCATGTCCATCTAGAGTAGTCGTCCACTACGACTAGTCCATATCGTTTTATGCTCAGGGAGGCTGTTCTAGTTGGACCGAACAAGTCAATATGTAATAGCTCAAGAGGTCTAGTTGTGGAAACAGTATTTTTTGATTCAAAAGAGCTTTTTACTTGTTTCCCTTTTTGACATGCATCACAGAGAACATCAGACTTGTAAGTAAGATTTGGAAGTCCTCTTATGAGGTTATGCTTATTTAGCTTTGAGATTAATCTCAAGCTTGCATGTCAAAGTTTCTTGTGCCAAGTCCATTGATTTTCCTTGATGGATACTAGACAGGATACATTTTGATTTGTGAGGTCAACTAGATCAATCTTATAAAGATTGCGTTGCCTTTTAGCAAAGAATAATATGGATCCATCTAGATTCTTGACAGTACATTTGTCTTTGTCAAAAGAGACATTGTGTCCACTGTCACATAATTGACTTATGCTCAGTAGATTATGTCTGAGACCTACAACATATAAAACATTTTCAATGGAAGGGAAGGAATGCTTATCGATTGTTCCTATCCTGTGATCTTTCCTTTTTGGTTTCCTCCAAAGGTGACCCATCCACCATTTTTAGGTTGCAAGCTTTGGAACATACACCTTTCTCCCGTCATGTGTCGTGAGCAACCACTGTCCAGGTACCATGACTGGGGTCTTCTTTTGGTTGTTAAGCAAATCTGCAACAAGTATTATCATAGACTTAGGTACCCAAATGGACTTGGGTCCTTTTCTGTTAGTTCTGAAGGCATTGGACACCTTTGTTGGACGATATCTACATTGTGTTGATTTATGCCCATTCTTTCCACATATTTTACAAAAGGTTATATTTTTACCAGGTTCGTAGTTTTCTTCTTTAACATAACCAAGTCCAGATTTGTCATAAGGACTTCTTCTATACGATAGGATTTTATCTAGATTTTCAGTTCCACTGACAAATTTAGACAAACTTTCTTTTAGATGAGTAACTTCTTTTTGAAGTTCTAAGACTTCATAAGAAGATGTCTCTTCTGAAATATTTTTAGTTTTCAAAACCTCATTTTCTTTCAAAACCTTTTTATGCTCTTCGTTGAGCAAATTGAATTCTTTTGTTATTTTTGAAAATTTCTTTTTCAGTTCTCTATATCCTACTGAAAGAGTTGAGGAGTTAGCAAGCAAGTCATTATAGGCTTCTTGTAAAGAGATTAAGTTGTCGAAGTTTACCTCTTCATCTTGTTCATTGTCTAAGCTATCAGAGCTGGTTCCTGCTATGAGATATAGGTTGGCTTCTTCTTCTGCTTCTTCATCTGATGAAGATAGGTCCATGTCTTCCTAGGTAGCCATGAGACCCTTTTTCTTGAAGAATGTCCTCTTTTTGTCTTTCTGTAGACTGGGATATTCAGCTCTGAAATGTCCATGCTTCTTACATTCATAGCATACTGAAGGACTTTTTTCTTTTGGAGTTTTGTTAAACTTCTTTGTGAAGTTTTTGGCTCTTGATCCTCCTTTCTTCCTCCACATAGCTTGTATTTTCCTTGAGATGAAGGATATCTCATCCTCATCAAAGTCGTCCTTCTCAGATTCTTCCTCAGAGGATTCTTCCATGTTTAGTGCCTTGGACACTGATCCTCTGGATGGATGCTAGACGCTTAGAGCGATGGACTTCTTTTTCTGTCCTTTGTCTTGCTTCAGCTCCAGTTCGAGGACTTTAAGAGTTCCAAGTAACTCTTCTATTGAGAGTGTTGTTAGATCCTTGGAAGCTCTTAAGGCTGTAACCTGCAGTCTCCATTGCCTAGGCAAACTTCTCAAGATTTTGTCAATATGATCATAATTATCATAGGTTTTGCCTAAGGACCTCAGGTTGTTTTATTATGGTTTGAAATCTACCAAACATAAGTTCGATAGTTTCATTTTCTTCCATAGTAAAGAGTTCATATTATCTTACGAGTAAGCTCAATTTGGACATCTTTACTTGTGAGATACCCTCGTAGGCAAGAGCGAAGGTGTCCCACATTTTCTTAGCACTTTTTAGACTATGTACCTTTTCATATTCAGATTTAGATAAGGCACACATCACAGCATTTCTAGCCTTTGAGTTTAGAAGATACCTCTGTTTGTGAGATTCTGTCCATTGACTTCTTGTGAGTTCCACTCCATCATGGTCAAGGGGTAGGTAGTCGCCAGTTTCTACTACGTCCCACATGTCTATGTGACATGCATCAAAGAATGCTATCATTCTTTGCTTCCAATAATCATAGTTCTGACCTTTGAAAAGAGGCGGTCTGTTAACGGCTTGTCCTTCGTTCTCCATCAGTGATCAGGATCGTTTTTACCCTTGCAGTGTTAGATGCTCAACCCCAAGAGGCCGAGCTCTAATACCAATTGAAATAAGAAAAAGCGCACAAGGAGGGGGGGTTGAATTGTGCGTTTAAAAACTTTTTCAAAACAAGTAGATCAAACTGAAAAACGTTTTCAAACGTAGGGATAGAGAGAAAAGAACACAGAAAGTTTTATATTGGTTCACTCAACCTGAGATACGTCTAGTCCCTTCACCCAGAAAGTATCCACTAACCAACCTTAGGTTACAAGTATTGTTCGCGGCCTCTTCAGGCTTTACAACGCAATCACCCTAGATTGCTTAGCCCAAGTATTCTTTTACACTAGGCTTCTCTAGGCTTTCACAACACAACAAGTGTTTTAAAAGGAAAGGTCAACTCACGTAGTGAGGATTTGAAAGATTAAGCTCAAGATCACTTTGAGGATCTTTACAAGATTTTTGCTATCGTCCACTAGACACTTCTATCAGAGTATTACAAAAGTCTTTATGTTCTTGTTCTTTTTCACAAACTTTGCCTTTTTCTATTCACTTCGCTACATGCTTCTTCGTTGGTGCATGTATATATATATAGTCTTCAGGGAAAAGATCCATTGTAGAGGATTTTAACTCGTTATGCAATGAGAAGCATGCATACTATCTTTTCAGAAAGGTTAGGCATGACAGTTTTTAGACTTGCACTAAAAAGGAAGGTGCAGGACTGCGCTGGCGGTCTGTTCTTCTGAACATTCTTCATTTTGTCTTGGCAGCTTGATAAGTTGACTTGCTTTATCTATTCTACTGTGCTTTTGCACTAAAATGATGTTGATGTTATTTAATGCTTCAAACAAATTTGAATGTTAGTTCACAGAAGTAATAATATGTCAGTTACGAGGAAGATTTAGCATAAATCAAATTGATGTTCAAACTAAAAACTTAGCCGTTTGAATATATGATCTTGGAGGCTTGTATGAGTTTATTCATCGGACGGTCGCCTTCAGTTTGTTCAACTGGTAGGTCCTCTTTGGTGAGTCTTTTGGATGGTCTTTAACACGTCTGTTGGACGGTCTTTAACACGTCTACTGGACGGTTTTTAACACGTCTACTGGACAATCTTTAACACATTTGCTGGACGATCTTCTTAGCTGTGACGAGGTTAGTCTATACGCATAAAATTAATCATTAATAAGCTTGTTATCTTCAAAACATTGAGAGTTTAGACACTTTTACGTCTTTGGTTCCAACAATTTTTACAAAAGTTTTTACCATTTTAGTCTAAAATTATTTACTAAAGGTATTTAAAATTATCAGTAAAATAAATTTTAGTTCTTTAACTTTTCTTAAAAAGGGCCGAAAGCCCATTGCCTTTTAAGGAACACAAATTTAATTTTTATCCTTTGATTTTTTTACCAAAACTTTGATTAATTTATTGCTCAAAAGAAATTAGCTTTTGTAAAAGAAATTCTTTCAAGTTCTCACTAAGATTCTGAGAGCCGAATGCCTGTCTATCCTAATCCTTCATTCAATTAATTTTCTTGTAAGTCCCATTTGCATACCACTTGAATAATTTAATTATATTTGCTTAGTAATTAAATGATCCTACTTAGTAAAATTTTTTTTCTTTTAAGCTAAATAAAAGGTGGCCGAAAGCCCCTTATAAACTGCAATAAAACAAAATTTGCTTCCCTTTCCATCTAAAATTCTACTCTTTGATTGTTACCTATTTATTAATTGATTTACACTTGGTGGTAATGAAGAAAAACATTTTTCTCTTGCTCCATTACTAGTGGGCCAAGCCCATAAACAATAATAGATCATCAAGTTATTTGCTTGCTTAGTAACCCTTTAATCATCTCAACATATAATCATTATTCAATTAATTATAAACAACAAAATTTAAAATTAGGCTTAACAATAATCAGCATCATTAATTCATATAATAAAATTTAAAGTAACATGACATAGTAGTAAAATAAATAATATGACAATAAAGTAGATATCGATGCATAATGAAATAATTAGGTAAATTTAAGTATAAATAACAATAAAAAATGTAAAATAAAGATTAACACCATAATAAAATTTAAAGTAACATAATAAAATAAATAGCAAGACAATAAAAGGAAATAACAAAGCAGTAAAGGTAAATGACAATTAAATAAAGATTAATAATAGAATTAACTTAATAATAAGGATTAGGGGATAATCCATCAACAAAACCCGTTAAGAAATGTAAATGAAGCTTAACCCCACACCCCCCTTTACCTCAACTAGTGACTTGTTGGTGGGATTTGAGGAAGCTAGAAGTAGGAAGTGAGGTTTAAGAACCTAGGACTAAATAGATTTCGGTCTTAGTAACATTTTTGGTGGTGGTTTTAGGGTGAGAATTTTTTTTTCAAGAGCTTGGCTAAGGGAGAGGAGGGGCTCAGTTTCTGGACTAGCAGAGTGGAGGGAGGATTTGTGAAGAAAAGGGTGGTGAAAGTGGGAGTGGTTTAATGTAAAAATAATTTAATTTAGAGTTAAGTTTTGTACCTACAAATATTAAAATAAGCACTTTTAGTGTACTTTCCCCATGTGCAACTGGAGATTGGCGCGAAACTGAAGCTGGGCTAGCAAAAAGTTTAACTTTTATTTTATATAATTATTATGTGATAAAAATAATTAAATATTGATTTATTGTAGGAAAATTGGATTGGGTTTTTGGGGTGGATTTGGGCCAATCCAACAGTATCACATCCAAGAGGATATTTGTATGTCTTAATTTTTTTTCAGAATTTTTCCACTTATATATTATTTATAGTAATTATTTTACTTAAAAAATTACTTAATTAACTAATAAATCAAGTTTTTGCTAAATAAAATCCAATTTTGTGTTTTTCATTATTTTCCCTCAAAAATTTTTCTATAAATTAAATATGATTAGTATAAAAATTTTAAAATATTTTAAGGCCAAAAAGTCTCTAGTTAGCTCTTGTAGTCAACTAAGGGCATTTTGGTCATTTTATAAAAATTGTCTCAATAAATTCTCATTTTTTAAATTATTAATTATTCTGAGCAAATTGGTGGCTTAAAAATGAATTTTAAACACTCCTAACAATTTTTATCTATTTATCCAATTATTTAGCTTTTAGAGACAAAATAGTCATTTTACCATTTCTTGGGCTCCGATTTGAAAAAGTTATTAAAAATCTAAACTGAAAAGTAATCACTAATACAAACGTAATCATAGAGATCTGATTTTAGATATTCCCATCCAATTCTCCCGAAATAAATACAAAATAAATAGAAAAATAGTTCAAATAAGCAAAAGTATGGGTGTTACACCTTAAACCTAGACCTTTGCTTGTCCCTAAGCAAAACCCTAAAAATTTAACCAACACACAAAACTGAAAATGTAAACACAAACATGCAGGTCAAGATAACACATGCTTCCTCAACAACTTATTTAGCACTTCGAACAAAAGTTAACTCAAGACTTTGGCAATGGTTCTCCCGAAAGTAACTATAACCAGCTACAACAATGGAAATCCACAAAGTTAAGAAGACATGACAATCTTAATTACGAGTCAAATCATGAACACGCAGCTCCTCACAAACAGTGTTTCCCTCAAGCACACAAATTTTTGGGTATGTGTTTCACTTATAGCCAATCATCAGAACAATGCAACCCAACTTCTCTTCATCTCAACATGCACAATATTTACACACAAACATAGATCCCTAAGGACTTTATTTAGGTTGTAATGTGACCAGGCTAGAAAAATATTTTTGGTTTTTCTTGGATAACAAAGGGTCACCTAAAATGGAAGAACATTAACTTTGGAACTATGATAAATATTCACAACTTTTATTTTGTACAGACATTAATTTATACTTCACATTACTAGAAACACATATATATAAACTTGAGAAATTTCTCTTTTCTTCTTCCTTTTTAACACAAAAATTGTATGAGCATCATTACACACCACTGTACTGTCTCAATTCCTTTGACTTCTTTTTTTAGCACAACCTCCCAAACCTATTTAGTTCCCTATTTCCAAATGCTCTCCCATTTAGGTGAAGGACAAAAAATGGTTTTTCTTTTTAAGCTTAGGGAAAACAGGGATTATGAACAAAAAATATATTTAGCATCAAGGGGCTCAAACAGAGGAGCAATATTTCAAGTAGGCTTTTCAGCTCTAGTGGCTTTACATAACGCAGAAAAAAATTGCCTTGATCATTTCTATGCATACATATAAACAAATGTAAAAAGAGATTGAAGCAAAATCAAGTGCAAAGATTCCAATCATTGCATTCTATCAAAAAGAATATGTATAATATGCTCAAATTTCTTACATGGCTATGAACAAATCCATCCAATGACCCTTTCTTAAATCAATCTTACCAAATCAACCAATTTCATGAATTTTCAAAGTGCAACTTAGCTATAAAAACTCTTGAATTCAACCACAAAACTCACCATAGTCTCTTATCAACTCTTATTTAAAGAACTCACAATTCCATAACAAGAGAAAGCATAATCATCTTAAAGCTAGATATTTATTTAAAACATAAGCATCATAACATTAAACATAATTATAATTCAACACCATGCAATTTTTTATCTTTTCTTAACATAACATAAAAACATTAAACATAAACTAAAATAATAAACAAAGTACTAAACAAAAGGCAAGAACATAAAATATAAGATAACAGGATCCAGCTCCTGATCCTCATCATTATTTTCATCCATATTTTCCTCCTCTGTCTCTTTACAATCTTCCTTTTCTTCGTTACCTTTAGCCTATCTTTCACCACGAAAATCACCACCTCCTGGCCAATCAACATGAGCAGTAAACTCTTCAGCAATTGGGCAAATAAATCAACCCTCCACAATACTAGGAATGTGCAAAGAAAGGTTGCGTAGTGCGTCCATCATCATAGTCTGACCTTTGAAGAGTGCAACATTTTGCTCTTGGGTCAGAATTTGATCATGCTCAATATTTTTCAATCGCTTTGCCACTAACATCCTAGGTGGTGGAGGTGGACATCTACGCTATTAATTGGTCCATTGTTCATGCAGTGTGTACGAATAAACCTAGCATCAATAGGCTTCCTAAGTGTCAAATGTGGTGGTTGAGAAACATCCACTCCAGCTAGCTTGCAAAGCTCTATGATCAAACAAGGATATCCCAACATAGCTTTCCTAGAAGAATTAGTTGCCAACTAAATCTCTAATGAGATGAGACCTCTTCCCAGTAATGTTAGAGGTATGAGAACAAGGGGAAATGTTGGAGTATAAAAAAACTCAAAATCTTCTTTCTCTGTCCATTTGTAGTGTATTCACAAGCAGCTACAGGCACACAAATTTTGTTAAGGATCAAAGAATAATCCTTATTAACCCAGTTACACCAGCTCATATACTCATAGTAATTTGGGCCCAAATTTAACTTTGTCCTTAAAAACTTATTGATTATCCTTTCATCAAACTTGACGTGAATGCCACAAACAAAGCTCTTCCTTGGACTGATTCCAGTTAAACCAGTATATGCATTAACATAAAACTCTTTCACAATTGCCACATTAAGAGGTTTAGGGTATAATGCAAGTTTGCCCCAACCTTCCCTAGTAATCTCCCTTTGAAGCTCCTTATACTCCCTATTTTGTAGAATGACCTTCCTCTTAGTAAGAAGGTTACACTTCTCAATCTCCTAAAAGTGTTCTTGATGTTGAAGGGAAATAAAATGACGAGTGTTAAATATTAGAGTAGTTTCTGAAGCTCCCCTTGTAACTGATGTTTTTTCCTTTTGGTTGGCAACTTTTTGAGACTTATCCTAAAAATGATAAAGAACACATTTAAATCCAACACCCAAAACAATTGTTAAATAAAAGATGATAAATAAGACAAAGCCAGACTTTATTTCAAAAATTAAAACTCAAGCAAAAAATTATATGATTAAAACTTTGAAGAACCATGGGCCATAATATAATCACATTAAGTTTTTTGATCAACCAATGCTAAGCGCTCAAATTGCATGCTGAGCATTCTATTTTTTTTCTTCTTTGTAAATACAACACTAAGCAAATGGCAAAACGCACCCAGCGTAAACTTTTTTGGGTTTTCTTGAATTTGAATATGTGTGCTTAGCACATAGAACACGTGTAACATCCCAGTTTTTAACCTTAGGAAGAGAACCCCGACCAAGTACCTTGGGCCCTGCTAAGGGACAAGAACTTGTTTGCCACTAGAGCTTGTACCATTACAAGCTCATGTAGGCACATACATATGCATGTTTTGATTTTAGTATCACTATAAGCATAATTAATTATGTTTTCAAGGATTATAAAATGAGTTTCTAAAGTATCATGGTAACTTTTTTTATATCATGTTTAGTTCTACACTACCTATTTGAATTCCAAGAATTATGTTTATTCATAAAGGCTATTCTCTTAAGATCCTTATGCCTTTTTAAATTAAAATTATTATTATTATTATTATTATTATTATTATTATTATTATATATATATATATATATATATATATATATATATATATATAGAAAAATAGTTGATGATTTGAGAAAAACATACTATGATAGGTTTTAAGCTGTTAAAGTTATAGATTTGCTCAATTGAGACCATATTTCACATGACTCAGAAGAATAATATACCAATTTATAGCTACATCCATTATATTAGTTTATGTTGAATAAATTCAGCTTTCAAAGTTAGAACCATCATATTATGAGCATTTTATTAAGTTAAAAATATTGTTGTGATAAGCTAATAATTATATAGCAACTATTATATGACATATGAACTATAGATATACTTCCTTGAAGCACTTGAAAAATTCAAAGATTTTAAAACTGAAGTGGAAAAGCAATTAGGGAAAATGATCAAGATTGTAAGGTCTGACGTGGTGGAAAGTATTACGGTAAATATGGCGTCACAGGACAGCATATGGGACCATTTGCTTTATACTTGTAGGATTGTGGAATAGTTCCACAATACACCATGCTTGGGAGTCCTAAACAAAATGGTGTAGCCAAAAAGCGTAACAGGACACTTAAGGATATGATGAGAAGCATGATAAGTAGATGTAACTTGGAAGAATATCTATGGGATGAAGCCTTGAAAACAACCCTTTACATTCTTAACAGAGTTCTTACTAAATTTGTTCTTAAAACTCCTTTTGAACTTTGGACAAGACCAAAACCTAGCTTGAACCATCTTCGAGTTTGCGGTTTCCCAATTGAGGTAAAAATATATAATCCCTTGTAGAAAAAGACGGACCCCAAGATGAGTCATTACCTTTTCATTCGATATCTAGACCGCGCTAAAGGATACAGGTTCTTCTGTCCTAGTAAGGGGAGCAAAATTGTAGAGTTCATGAATGCAAAATTTTTGGAGCTTGATGTAGCGGATCCTACTATTTCATCCAATGAAACTAATATCTGTTCACCTGAGGCCGTTTCTTTACCAATACCTGCTCTTATTGTTAGTGTTCCTACAATTGTTCCAATTGAGACTGTGGTTTTGATTGTTCCAATTGAGATTGGGATTCCGACAGAGGATGTAGTTGGCCCTCAAGCTAATGATGTGTTTGATCCTCCTATTGTGGTTAATATTCCACAACCCATTAAGTCAGTTGTAGAGATTTGTTTGAGGAGGTTGATTTTATGGTCTATCTCAATTGTAACACTGTGATTTTCTTAATGATGATTAAGTGGTTTAATAACTAAAAAAAGTGAAAATTTGATATGTAATCTAGGCGATTAAAAGAGATAAATGAATTGTTGCTATGTACGGTATGCTGTATGTGATAATGCTTGTAAGTTGTTGGTTTGAAATTATGGTTTGAATTTAGGAAGTTTGAGATAAGTGCTTGAGCCAATTTGGATATGTTGTAAGAATGATTTTGGATTTTTGAGAGAAAACAGTTAAGTTAGACCAGTTTTGAGATAAAGGAAATGGCTTGGTGAGGTTTGGGCCTTAGTTGGCCAACAGTCTGTGTGAGAGCTCCAGGGAGGTCGGATATATAAGGGAAGGGGAGGGATTTTCCCCTCATTCCTCCATTCTCTTTCTCTCCCTACACTTCTTCTCTCTTCAATTCTCTCTTAATCTCTCTCTAGAAATCTGAAGTTGATAAGTGTGTTAGAAGATTTCCAAGCCCAACTTGGAGATTGTGGTAGGGAAAGGAACAATCCTAGCTAGATTTGGCTTAAGAACACCGAATTCTCAAGGAACCTAAATTCATATTTAGGAACTTTTAGAGGTACGGGAAGCTTACAAATCGGTTATTTTGTGTGAATAACTGTTGGTATGTTGATTTCTTGCCTTGTGATCGGTTGAATATCTGAGGGTGTTGCCATTTTGTCAGATTTGGGTGAAAATGGGTTTTGGGAGAAATTTTGAAATTTGGATGAGAAATTGATGATATTGTTTCTTATGAGGTGGGCTGCTTAGATAGGGCCTTACCTGTTGATTTTGATTGAGGCCAGATTGAGGCCGGTATGGTGTTGATGGATGTTGAGTGGCCGTGTGAGGTAGCTGATGATGGACCTCTTTGCCACTGGTGGTATTGATATACCTATATATGTTATATGTTTATTGGTTATGGTTGAGTGGTTGATGGTGTGAATGGTCATGAGAAGTAGCTGACGATGGACCTCTTTGCCACTAGTTGTATTGATATACATATATATATATATATATATATATATATATATATATATATATATATATATATATATATATATATATATATATGTCATATGTTTATTGGTTGTGGTTGAGTGGTTGAGGTGTGTAGTACATGCATTCATGCATAGTTGGCGGCTGAGATAGCTGACGATGGACCTTATGCCATGGTGTGGGTAGGCACGTACCTTGGATGGTGACCAGAGTTGGAACTCAGATGGGCCTCCAACCTAGTGTTGGATAAGATGTGGGGCAGCTAACGATGGGCCTTTGTGGATGAGTGGATGGGCAACTCCACAAGAGGCCAAGGTGATGCAGGCCTTGTGTCGCGGTAAGCCACCACCCACATACACTTATCTTGACAAACCACTAAGCTTATCCGCAGATCAAAGTTTGGCAATCCCTGAATGGTGCTTAGATAGGCCATAGTAGGGGGTGAGACCTAGCTGATCACCCGATATGTTGTAAATCTCTCAAGAGTCGTGTCATCATGCATTGACATAGTTATGACGGATTAGTTGTGATATGGAGTTCTGAATTGAGAACTCTACCATGTAAATGACTGCTTTATATATGTACATCTATATGTAGATGTTGAGAACTCTGGATATATGATGGTGTGCCATATACTTGTGGTTGAATATTGTGAATTGTTGATGATTTCCAACATCGTATGCTTTGTCGTTGTTTTAGTAAGCTTATCCTTGCTGTGTTTTGTTGTTGTTGGTTCTCCTGTTGTTGCTATTGCACTGATGTGCTTGTGATGATCACGTCTTATGGCGTGGGAGCAGACGGCGAGGCTTCAGTAGACCTGGCTGCCCAAAGATGATGATGGAGTTGCTTGTGAGACAACTCTTTTTGTTTTGGAAGTGTTGTTTTGTGTAGTTATTCTTCTGATGAGATTGTATAGATTGACCAGTTATAGAGAGTGAGTTTTGTATCCTACTTCCCCGGTGATGTATATTTTGATATGTTTGATATGGACTGGTATTATCCCATTGTTGTGAATGACATGATGATGACAGATATGCAGATATGCATGTATGGTACCAGAAGAGATAGGTGGATCTCTCAGTTGATGTTTATGACCTATATACAGACATGATTTGAATTGATTTTATTCACCCGATAGGTGGATGAGGTGCATGTTTAGTAGTGTTGTTTAGTAGCGACAGTTGGGTCGTTACATCAGTGAGGATGCATATGACATTAGAGATATTGTTGATTTGAAGAGCTTTCAAGAAGCTATTTCTTGTCCTCAGTCTGAAATGTAGAAGTGTGTAATGAATGAAGAGATGCAGTCTATGTTAGTTAATGGTGTTTGGGAGCTTGTTGAGTTACCTGAGAATTGTAGGGCAATCGATTATAAATGGGTCTTCAAGACAAAGAAGGACTCAAAGGGAAACAATGAAAGATTTAAGGCCAGACTAGTAGCAAAGGGTTTCATGCAAAAAGAGGGCATTGACTTTAATGAGACATTTTCTCCTGTATCGACAAAGGATTCCTTTAGAATCATTATGGCTCTTGTAGCTCACTTCTATTTGGAATTGCACCAAATGGATGTGAAGACATCTTTCATAAATGGTGATTTGAGTGAGATAATATACATGCAGCAACCTAAGGGTTTCCATGTTGATGGGAGTAAGGACCTGGTCTGTAAATGAAAGAAGTCAATTTATGGCTTGAAACAAGCTTCTAGACAGTGGTACCTAAAATTTGATGAAGTGGTGACTTTCATGGGGTTTGAGGAGAATAAGGTTGATCCATTTATACATCTCAAGGTTAGTGGGAGAAAATTTATCTTCCATATGCTGTATGTGGATGATATATTGCTGGTTTCTAATAACCTTAGCATGCTGCATGAGACAAAACAGATGTTGACTAGATCTTTTGACATAAAGGATCTAGGTGAGGCTTCTTTTGCATTGGGGATTGAGATTTATAAAGATAGATCACGCCACACACTCAGGTTATCTCAAAAGGCTTACATTGATAAAGTCTTAGAGAGATTCAATATGCAGAATTGCAAACTTGGAGATGTCCAAGTTGTCAAAGGTGACAGGTTCAATAGGGATCAATGTCCTAAGAATGAGATTGAGCGAGCAAAAATGAATAAAAGACTTTTTGGGAATCCTACGGGTAGCCTCATGTATGCTTAGGTATGTATTAGGCCTGACATCGCTTTCATAGTTGACATTCTTGGTAGATTTCAATTAAACCTTGGGAATGATCACTAGGTAGCTACTAAGAAGGTGATGAGGTACTTGCAGAGGACCAAAGAGTATATGCTTGTGTATAGGAGAGTTGACAACTTGGAGATCGTAGGGTACACAGACTCAGATCTTGGTGGGTGCCCTAATGAAAAGAAATCAACTTCTAGATACATCTTTATGATGGTTAGAGGTGTGATATCCTAGAAAAGTAAAAAACAAACTCTTGTTGCCTCTTTTACTATGCAGGCAAAGTTCATTGCTTGTTTTATTACTACTACTCATGTTATTTGGCTGAGGAATTGGTGACAGGACTTTGTATTGCGGACTCCATTGCTAGACCACTGAAGATTTTCTATGATAGCAATGCTGCAGTGTTCTATATAAAGAACAATAAAACTTCTAGTGGATCTAAGCACTTGGAGCTTAAGTACCTGATTGTCAGAGATCTTGTGAAGATGGTTTTATAGTGGTAGTGTAACACCCCAACTTTTGTATATTAAATTATTCTGTATTTATTTTTGGAAAACTGAATGGAAATCTCAAAAATTTGATTCCTACGATTACGTTCATATTAATAAACAGTACTAAGTTTATATTTTTTTTAATAATTTTTGGGGAACGGAGTTTGAAATTTGTAAAATGATCGTTTGGTCTCTAAAAAGCCAGATAACATAATTAATAAACAAAAATAGTTAGAAATGTTTAAAAACTATTTTTAAGTCATTAATGTACTTAGAATAATTAATAATAATTTTAGAAAACTTTAGGGAATTTATTGAGATAATTTTTGTAAAATGACAAAAATACCCCTAGTTGATTGCGGGAACCAATCAGAGACTTTTTTATCTCAAAATATTTTGAAAATTTTAAACTAAGTATATTTTATTACAAAAATTTTATTTTAAAAGAAAAATAGTGAAAAATATAACAACCCTATTTCAATTTTTTCAACTATTTTTCTCATATTGGACGATTTCCACCATTGCGCTCAGAATTTCCACCATTGTGCTCAGAATTTCAAAAGCTATTTAATTGTAATTTTTAATAATTTTTCAAAGTTGGAGCCCGAATAAATTATAAAATGACGATTTTGCCCCTATTCCTCAACATTAAAGGTTGACATGAGAAAACAAATAATTGATATTTTTAATGTCAATTTAGGCTTGAAATCATATCATATATATTAAACTATAATTTTAAAAATTTTCTAAAAATATTCTAGAATTCTTGTGTAAAATGATCAAAATGCCTTTAAATGTCCAATAAGCCAGCCAGTATTGATTTGACATTCAAAAATGGTAATCCAAGTTCATTTATAGGTAAAATATTTAATTTTAGAATTTTTATAAAAAATTTGGTATTTATTGAATTAAAATAGATTTTATATGAATTTTCTAAGCTTAAATATATATATATATATATATATATATATATATTTAAGCTTAGAAAATTCATATATATATATATATATATATATATATATATATATATATATTTCTAAATAATTAATAAAAAATTAAAATTTATTTTTAGAAATTTATTTTTGATGAAAAATAATATATTTTTTTAGATTTAGATTTAAATCAATTATTTTGATATTAAAAGCTATTTTTTTCAAAGTTTAAGCGATTTTATCGATATCGGTTAATTAATTATAGTTAAAATTTATACTGGAGAGCTTTAGGACAGCTCACCCAGCACGGTTTTAACCTACAAGGGGGTGATTCATCACCTAAAATTGATATGTGTCCCTAAGTTTGCGTATATGTCTCTAATTTTAAATTAAAAACAAATTTAAAACTTGATTTTTTTATCATTACTTAGGTCATTTGGTGGACACCTATATGTTGGAACCAAAGACGTTAAAGTATCTAGACCCTCAAATTTTGAAGATAACAAACTTATTAAAGTTTAATTCTCTATTATTAAATTAACGAGTTTTACAGTGTCCAAACCCATGGTGTCCATCGCGCTAATCTCATCGAATGTCCAAAACGTATACATGATGACCGTCCAACAGTAAAGTCTCATTTGTGGACAATGTATCTTAAGTATTAAACACTTATGCTAGATGCGTCCAGACGAAACCTCTTAAACGGCTAGGTTTTTTTTAAATATTCGTCAAAGCTATACATCTTTCATACATATCTCGAGACTAATGCCTTACCTTTTTTTGAGATATATAATGTTCAAATATTTCAAGCATTATATGGTAGACAGAATCATTCTAGTGCAAAAGCGTAGCAAGGTAGAGAAAGCAAGTCAACTTTTCAAGCTGCCAAGACGAATGAAGAATGTTCAAAAAAGCAGACCTCCAGCACAAAGCTGCTCTTTCCGTTTTAGTACAAGTTCAAAAGTTGTCCTTTCTAATCTGTTTGGAAGCTCGATATGCACACCTCTTTCTTGAAGACTGAAGGTAAGAAGACTATATATTCATCAAGAAAGAAGAAGAAAAATGACGAACACGAAGAAACTAAGTGACACAATAAGAGAAACTCAAAAAACATTCGTATTGCTTTCTTGCGTCCACTAGACGATCTTTGTATTCTCTGGAACAATTTTGTAATTGTGCTTAATCTTCTACATCCTCACTGTGTGAGTTGAATCTCTTTGTAAAACAACTGTTTTGTTGTGAAAGCCTAGAGAGGCTTAGTGAGAAAGAAGCCTGAAGGGACTAGTTAAGGGATACTTGTAACCAAGGTTGGTTAATGGATACTTTCTGGGTGAAGGGACTGGACGTAGCTCAAGGTTGAGTGAACCAATATAAAATTTTCTGTGTGCTAGTCCTCTCTATCCTTTAGCTCAAAAACGTTTTCGAACTTTTTTTATATTAAAAAGTTTTTAGACGCACAATTCAACCCCCCTACTTGTGTGTCTCTTGCTATTTCACCAAGATCCCTTCCTCTTCTATAAATAGCCCCTCCTTGCTTCAAATTTTCAGCATCTCCTCTTCATCTCCCAAGCTAAACGAAGCTTTCTATAGCCACCACTCTCCATAATTTTTTTTTTATACCAAAGTTCTATTAGTTTCCATCAAGCTTTCATTCTAGGAATTGTGCACCAACAACTCTTTCCTCTTCAACAACTACGGAGTGGGGTTGCTTCTAAATAATTATCACTTTGGTGTTAAACTTTAATTTTTGCCAAGTTGTTACTCTGCCCAAATTTAAATTATTAAATTATAATTGCTAAGTTATTTCTCTGCTTAAATTTAAATTATTAAATCATAATTACTAAGTTGTTACTTTGCTCAAATTTAAATTATTAAATTATACATGCTAAGCTGTTACTTTGCTCAAATTTAGAAAATTAAAATGTATTTATTTATTTGTTATTCTGCCACAATTTTAGTAATTAAATTATAATTACTACGTCGTTATTCTACTAAAATTTTAATAATTACTAAGCTATTATTCTGTTAAAAATTTATGTGATTACTAATTTATTATTTTGTTAAAATTTTGGTATTGTGCAATTGTTGCAATATAAGGCAGAAATGTTGGTTGTATTGGTGCTCAAATTAAATGAGACTAGGGAAACCTTTGTTTGAGAATTTAGGAAATGATAAACTAGTGAGTAATGTAAAGTGAGTGATATGCTGTGACAAAACACCTTGCTTGGAAAGCTATAGTTTGGTACACTGAGGAATGAAAGGCGGGGACCCACTTGCAGACGTCTTGGGGGTAGGCATCGAGTGGTGAAGGTCCCAATGGCCAGGGTAGCGCCCTCGAGCCGGGATATTCACTTGACCAAGCTCGATAATCATGACAACTGCTTAGCATTCTAGGATTGATTTAAGAGTATACCTCTATAAATGGATATCCTCATTGTTATTTTCCTCGATGATGGTGAGGATTGTACCATGTGATGATGTTGATAAGGTATATGTACTCCCAGTCACTTTTCAGGTTCTGTTGAGAACTATTACTCACTAATAAGGAGTATGGATCCATACCTAGTCAAGGGTAGTCTAATACAACTTAGAATGAACCTTAGGTTCCCTTCTATTGTCAACTGTGTTTTATCTTTGTTTTATGCTAGATTTCCTACCATACATGTAAAATTGATCTTATAACAAAACACCTCACTCCATTATTTTCTTCTATGTATGATTGATCGTGATCATTGAAGACGACATTAACGTCCCATGATATTGAGTACAAGTCGGAGGACATTTCAACGGGCGAGGATCTGACGACCTATAGTATTTTTCTTTTTATATAAAGGATAGGGTAGATTGACATTACTTTGTATAGGACCATTTTGATGTATATATTGGGTTAGATAGTGTCTATCTTTGATGTATTTTTAGTTTTCTGTATTTTTTGACTATCATGTATTATTAAATCATGATGTACAGTTTTATGATATATATGTGTTATCTTTTATCTTTTTCTACTATTTCCAAATTTTGTTAAGTTTGGAATTTTTCTAATATAAAAGTGAAAAAATTTTACACACATTTTCATTTACTTAAACTTAATAACTAAATTAATACGAATTATATTTATATGAATGGGCGTTACATGTTGACATAGATTCCATGCTAGCTAATCCTTTAATCAAGGGACTTAGGCCTATTGTTTTTAAAAGACATGTTGAGTAGATTGGCATTGTTAGTTCTTTTGATGTGTTTGGTTAGTGGGAGCTTTAGTTTTATGTTATTTCCTTTTTATGTTGTTAGACTATTATTTTGCATTTAGGAAATAATGTATTAACGATGTTTCATATTTGATTTGATGAATTAATGATGAGATGAATTTCATTATGATATATAGTTATTTTTATGTGTATATCCATTATGAAAATATTGAAGCTTGGCATTGAGACTGCAATACCGGTGCTTGATGCCATGTTGGAACTGAGGCATAATATTGAAGCTCAATGTCATTAGGATTACTGTGTCCATAGTCAATGCTGTTTTGGAGTTAAGGCATGATGGTTTCAAAATAAACCATGTAATTTCTCTAGCTTTCAAGCATTTGAGAGAAATTAAGGACTGACAAAGAAAATGACGGTATGACTATTTAATCACATTGACACGTCATTTTCTTGTTGCACTCCACATTGATGACTAGTTGACAAAGTTGGTGATATTTATAACCATGGAAGGTGCTGCATCAATAAGGGATGCAGTTACCGCCATGATTCGATTTTACATGGCTTTTGTTGGATGGAGTCTTAATTAGGTGTTGTATCTTGGGATCATATGTTATGTGGCCACAATATGTTATTAGCCTGAGAATCATTTTTGAAAATGTTTTTAAAATTTAAAAACTATACAATTGATTTTGCCCAAGTTGGAGAATGTTAGAATTTTCCTATAAATTCTTGTAAGCTGCAATTAATTGTGACATTTTGTTTTGCCAAAAATAGGCTAATATTATGATCCATTTGATGATACTTAAGCCCACTTATAATGTGATTAATTGCTAATGGGCTTTGGACACCTAATACTGATCCATGTGAAAAACAGTGTGGGCCTAACCACTATAAAAAATAGTATGGCTAGGTCCCTTTTACTGTCATGACAACATTTAGTTACTCTCTAGGTTTGCTCCATTGAAAACCTAGAATTTGGAGCATATGATCAGGCAAAGAAAGATTTGGCTTTGGGGTTCTAAAAGGTTGTGCAACGCACAGGCAATTCTCATCATCCTTGATTATGTCTTCAACAAGTAAGTAAATAATATAAATATTATCGGTGTTCTAAATTCATATAAAGTATGTTGTTATTTTTTCTATATTTACATTGTAAGTGCTTCTCTACATTAAAGTATCCTTTTTCAAACTATAAATTGCTATAGCAACTTAATTTATAAGATTAAGTGTAAAAGCTTATGAAATAGATCTCTTTAAGTTAAATTAAGTTGCTATAAGGATTTCCTAAAATAAGTTTTCTTAAAACAAATTAATATTAATAATAAGTTCTTAAATAAAAGTTACTATAAAAGTTTTAATTGCATACATGCACGAGCATATAAATTTGTTAGCTATGTTATAGCTGTAGTTAGTGAATTAGTTCATTAACTACCACAAAAGGATCGATGCATCCAGAGCTTCCCCTGAGCTAAAAAGAACTACCTCATGCCTTCCAAAGATTTGAAATAGACAGCAAGATTATTTGATTAATCTTATAAACTCTTTTCCACCCTAAGTCATATTTGTAAGCTAAACATAACTTTGTATGGCCAAACTATACTTTAAAAATTTCTGTCTAAGCATCCTATCCTGCATACCCACACAAGATGCACCTCAAGCATTAAAATTCACTCCCACTCCCCCTAAAAACCCACGGCCTCTGTAACATCCTAAGTTTTAACCCTAGGAAGTAAACCACGACCAAGTATTGTACATTCCAATGAAAGGCAAGTACTTGTTGTCATAAGGGCTTGTATCATTACGAGCTTGTGTAGGTGCATGCTCATACATGTATGGTTTACATGTTTTTACAACTTAATATATATATATTGAGAAGTATAAATGAATTTCCAAATTATTATATTTAATTAGAAAAGGTTGTTCTTTTGAGAATTATATTATTTTGGCTTTTGAGCTATTAAGGTTTAGCTTTACAAAATAAAGGTATGGCCTTGGTATTTTAAGGAGACGATATTTTAATTATGGGGTGTTTTATCAAATTAAAAATATTACTACAATGGGCTATATTTATTATAACAACTATATTATGGCATATAAGTTACAATTATGCTTTTTTAAATTATGATGATTAATCGAGGTTTTACTAAAATAAATAAATGAGAAGTGTTCCTTAAATTAAAGTGTGCTTTCTCAAACCATATTATATATATGTTGCTATAATCATTTAATATATGGGTTTAAGTATAAGAACCTTTGAAACAAATAATTTTATGTTATAATAAGTCGCTATAAGGATTTTAAAAATATGTTTTCATAGTATAAATGTTTTAATTATAAATATAAGCTTTTAAGTATATACATATATTGCTATAACAATTGATTTGTGAATTTAAATATAAGCCTTCAAAATGGATTTCTTTTAAATTACATTATATTGCTATAAGGTTTTTATTAATTCAGCTTTATTCAAACGAGCGTTTTAATTATATTACAAGTTTTATAAATATATGTTATATGTTTTATTGCAACTAGTTTTAATAAATTATAAGCATATGCAGTTAGAATCCTAACTGTGTTATGCTTATAGTTAGAGGGTTTGTTCCCTAACTATCCTTAAAGGGATCCAACACGTCAAGGCTTTTAAGGCAATCCCGGGTGAATTCCAAAACCGTAAAATAGCTGTTGTGAGATTAAGCTTTTAATCTCATTATAACTTTAAACCCACCCACAATTCCTATATGACAAACACCTTATAAAGCTTGAATCCAAAAACCCATTCCTACCTACATTAACTTAAGGACCTATAAACACACAAATATACTACCCAAACCCCATTTAATGGTACAGACACACTATAGCCCCACTCCTTCTTACATTCTCACACAATCCAACTTGCCTTCCTTCCTTCTTAAGTTTCGTGAGACACCCCTTCACTTTTAATCTTCGCAAAACCCCCACCCCACACACGAGTTCTCTCTCGGCTTCCCTTTTCCACCTCCCCCTCCCCTCACCCTTCTTTTCCTTCACGAGCCACCATCATTAAACCAGCCACCACCTTCACTCCACCTCCAAGACTTCTCCCACCACCTTGCGCTACCCCCTCCGTGTCAACCACCACCACCAAGTTCCTCCCATTCTCGCTTACACTACCACCACCACACAAGTTTCCCTTCTCTCCATCAAGCCAACGCCACTTCTCACCACCATAAACCACAATGAGCTCACCCAACCTCCACCGAAACCACCACGGGCCACCATTAAACAACCCACAATCACCTTGCATGTGAGCTTTCCCTCACTCTTTTCCAAAATTGAGCTATTCTCAAGCCTAGGAAAGTGCTCAGAGCCCACCTATGAAGCTAGATCGAGTCGAAAAGTCATCTTTCAACATAGAAAACCTACGATAAGTTGATGCTTTGAAACCCTTTTGCTTTTCCTTTTCTTTGGGTGAGTTTGCCAGCCTTATATGCGGGCCTTCAAACCTTTGAATGCCATATGTAATAGCATTTTCATGATCTACACATAACAAGATTTGATTTGGCAGGTCCTGATTGTCGATCAGAACACTGAAGAAGAAACGTCATCGATCGCAAGATCAAGGAGTGTAAAGGAGCGAGATACACAAGCGCTTGTCGGATCGCAATCAGAAAATTTCTCACTAGTCGAGGAAAGAAGGTAGTGAGATGGTCTACTAGTGGTAGATGAGTAGAGTCGGTTAGGAGCATACCATTCCTAACAACTTATAGCTCTGAGTCGATATTTTACATTTATTGCGCTTGTGTGCCATGTGTTGTACTCTGGTGGTTGTGAATTGATGTATGTAATTGTGATGTGGGATGTTTGAGTTGAAACTTCTTGGGGATTCATAGGGAAACCCTTATGTGCTTCGGGGCTATAAGGTACTCTACAAGCCACAGTTAGAGTCAAGAAACGATGAGTGGCTATATGTATAGTTGCTAAATTTTGTGCCTAAATCTTCCCTGTTTTGTATGGAACCAAATCTTGATATTTGGTGTATTGTAGTTCTGGATGTCTTCTTTCAAACCCAAGTGGTCTCCTATTTTTTCGTGGTTCTTAGAATATTTGCCAAATATTTTGGCGAAGTAGGTTTAGTCTGTTTTTGCGCAGGGTAGTTTCATGTTCATGGACTATTTGAGTCTAAATGAGATGGCAAAGGTGCCAAATCTATGGTGGGAGTGATTCCTCTATGTCTATATATGTGAGATGGGTCTAGATGTGTCTTTGGCCATGTGTCAAGCCTTACCTAAGGTTATGAGAAGTTAGTTGTTTCAAATTATGTTGGGTATATTGGCTGAAGCTGTTGGACAACACATGTCCTTTTTTATTTTAATTCGTGTGGGCAAATTGAAGTTGTGTAAAACTCTTTGGTGGGCATCTAGCCCCATGTGTCTTCTTTCAAACCACAATGGTTTTATAATTTTTAGAGTTTTTTTATAATATTTGGTGATTTTTTTGTGAGAGATGTCAAATCTAATTTTCGGCAAGATAGTGTGAGGGTTAGTTATGGTTTGTGGTAGAATTATGTGTTGGGGACAATTCCCTAGTTTCCTACATCTAAAAGGTGAATGGAATTGACCTTGCCTAAAGTTAAATCAATGTCCAAGTCTAGGACAAACTAGAAGGTTAAACTAAGTCATTAAGAGATTGCTAAGATCTCGCTTTGCGTGAAGCTTGTATTGATTTTAAAACTGGTATTGATGTGGGAGGAGTTGGCCAAAACCCTTTGGAAGGCCTATATCCTTATATGTTAGCTTTCAAATGAAAGTGGTCTCACCTTGATCGGAGGTCTATGTGAATGCTGGTGATTTTCTAAGTTATATGGGTTTCTGTAGCATTTTCTGTTGGACAACTTGTGTTTTTTATGCTTAATTGCTTGGGTGTGGTTTGACTATGATTGGTAATGCCTTTCTTTTGGTATTTCTAATGGTTGATTCATGATGTGGATGTATAAATGTCGACATTAAATGTATGATATGTTTTGTTTGCACTCCAATGATGGGTTGTGCATGTTGTGAGGCATTACTGATATATATATGGCATGTATATTAGTCATGATGAATTGGTTGCTATAACGTGTTGGAATGTGTGAATGTTGATATAAATTCTCTGATTTTATAATGGTATGGATGGATCTGAAATGTTGTAGCTCTTTCCCTGTTGTGGTGGTCTATTAAAGACATTAGATTGTGTGGGAGTGGTTGGTTTCATCCAACAGTATAATAGAAGGTAATAATGAATGAAACGCACGAGGATGATGAGGGAGATGGTATTACTTTTTGAAGCTTATGGTAAAATGATTTCTAATGGGATTGGAATGCCAAGTTGGTTATATCTTGTGGGATAGACGGTTGAAATTTGAATTGGAGGGAAGAGAAAGCCATTTTTCTATATTGGCCAAAAATTGCTATGTCAAAATTTATCTAAATGCTTTCCTCACCCAATTAGTTGTTTTGAAAATTTGTTTTTGCTAGGTTTCTCTAAAGTTGATTAATCTTGAATGGTATTTCACAAAGCATGATTTTGGTGAGATTGATGTCTAGACTTGTGCACAAAGTTCGGATGTCCCTCATGATTACTAATGCCTTTGATTTTCATGGGTTAAGTCTTTTGAAAGATTTTTAAGAACTAAAGCTTTTCCTTGAGTTGCCTATGACGATCAAGTGATTTATTGACGTCTTTTGAAACTTTCATGAGTTTGAGAGAGAATTTACAAAATATGGATGATTTCGGGGTTGAGGAAAGTGATTTTGAAGGAATGAGTGGGCTTTTTTTCTTAAAATCCATCTCCGTTCCTCTCAACTTGGTGTTTAAAAAGGGAAAAACGTAATAAATTCATCATGCATCATGATATTCATGGAAGGTTGCTATCCTATGGGGAGCATGAATCCTGTATGGATTCTTAAGCCCAAAGGGCAAAATGCCTCGTACACAAGTGGTTGTCCCGTAGGGACTATTATATTGTGCACGCATTGATTGGAAGTTTTAAACACCCATAGGGTAAAAATGCTTCGTGCAGAGTGGTGAAAATGCTTGGTATAAGGTGGACAGTTCTAGATTATTGTGGGATTATGGGTACCCTCATGCATTATGTGACTAATGAAAGATTAGTAACTAACTGAATAATTGGCCATGCATTACATGCATCTTAATTGTCTTATGTATACTAAGACTTGATTGTGTTGTGGTTATGCTCATAATGCTATTGTTTGTTTGATAATTTAATTAGTGTGTTATTGTGATGTGAATATGCTATGCACTGTGATATGACTATTGTGTTTATTGGATCTAATGGATGGTTAAGCTGTGGGATTATGTGTATTTCGTGCTAACATGTTATGTTTTCTGGTTATTGAGCCGCCTACAACAATCAAGTGATTATAGTCGTAGTGCTACCCAGTTTATCTTATACTTTTTGTGAGTGGGTCACTACCAATAATGGTGGCACACCCTTTGAGCTTGTTGTCCTCCCCTGTTGTATTGTTTATGTCTGTATATCTCACCCCCTTACTTTTGTTTTATTTTTTGGTTGTGGCCCTGCTTGTCACCATGCAGTGGATGGATGGGCGTCATGGCATAAGGACTACTCCAAAAAAGAAGGTGCAGGCAACCTTTGAAGAAGAGGAAGATAAAGCAACTTACAAGAGTTCTTCTTATGATAATGAAGCTTTAGGGGGTTGCAGCTCTAGTATGGTTGCTTCTTTAAGGTATGGTGAGTGTTCCCCTATGCCTGCCTTTGATACACCCCATAAGTCCATGACACCTTCCCCCTCCTCATCTGTGGTTGTTGATGAGTCCAAATCTAGGGTGTCGGTAGACAGATATCAAGTGACGATAATTCTAATTGTCGCCACTTCTGTGGGAATGAGAGTAGGTGAAGCCTTGCTAGGTCTGCGGCCATGAGGGCCTGGGAATTTAGCAAGTGCAAGAAAAAGGGTGCTTTCTTATATGTCCTCTTTCTCTTAGACCACAAGGTCCTCAAGAGTGAGAGCCCCAAGGGACACTGCCGAGATTGTAGCTTAGATAAGAGCTAGCCAAGTTAGTAGTAAGAGTGATAGAGATTCTTCTGATGACAGTGACTCTAGCTTTTAAAGCTAGTAGTACAAGCAGTAGTTGTGATGGGTTGGTTAAACCTGTAGTGTCCTTAGGTCATGTGTATTATTAGTTGTTGGGTTAGGATTTTCTAGTTCATCTGGATTATTGTCATTATACTTATGACACGTTTCATTTGGATTTATAAACATGTTATACTTATTTCTATTTTATTATGAGCATGGAACCTTTTCTTGATGGTATTTAAGATTTACATTTTCCCACTCCCAATATTCTGTATACAAACTGCTATTAGGTATTGATGGACAAAAGTATTACATTTCTTTAAAATGTTATTTGATGTGTTTAATTATTGAGAATCGTACTCACCTGCTTATTCAGGCTGATTTATATTGATAGGCATAAATTGTCTATCAAGTACCTACGGATGCAGCCACCTCGTGTGGCCAAATTTTATTTGTTTCCCTAAACGAGGGTATTGTAAATTACATTCTGTTAAAGGTTCCACGATTTACAAAACAATTACACAGGTTATAGTAAATGAGAAAAATTTACTCAGATTTTTACTAATTAAAAAAAAGAGAAGGTTTAGTTTCCTAATCCAAAGTGAAAATTAGTTAAACTCTAATCCCAACTAGCTGGGTCCCTATAGCCTCACCTCCCCCCCCTTTCTAAATAAACCTCCAACCAACCTAAACGCTTGTACTCTATGCCCTTTTCCTTATTCCCTCACTCACTCATCTTTCACACTATATAAGCCACAAGACCCCCTCCTCCTCTCATTTCTCACTTGCGTCTCTCTCCCTCTCTTAACCTGCCTCTTTTTTCCTCCCCTTTCTTTCCATAAGCTAACCCTAACAACAGCTCCCACTCCTTCCTAATCCTCTGTACCCCTTCCCTTAACCCCACGACACCAACAACACAACATGTCATCACCTTCCCCACCTCCCTTTCAATCCTCTTAGTTTCTCTTTCTCTTTCTTCGTCTCCACTAAAACCGCCACCATCCAAACTGCCACAACACTCCACAACCTTCCTCTTCTTTCTCCCACGAGCCACTAGTGAATCATCACCACGAGCCATAATCCAAGCTTGCATGTATGATTCTCTTCCTTCCCTTCCAAAATCGAACCACCCTTTAAGTTTAGGAAGTGATTTTAGCTCGCTTGCAAAGCTTGGATCACATCAGTATGGCTACCTCAAAGCGTAGGAACCAATGGTGAGTCAAAATTGCGAAACCCCCTCCTTTTCTCTCTCTTTGGGAGCAGCTTGTGGGCCTTTGGACTTTCAATAGCCACATGCAATGGCATTTCTGTGTTCTACTCGTTACAAGCTTTTTTTGGTAGGTCCTAATCGTTGATTTGACACCCGAGGAGAAAACGACACTGATTCTCACCGCCTAAGGTAAGGGGTAGTGAGATAGCCTACGTGCAGTAGGTACGTAGAGTTAGTTAGGAGCACCTTGATCCTAACAACTTATAGCTCTGGG
Source organism: Spatholobus suberectus (assembly GCA_004329165.1). Lineage (NCBI taxonomy): Eukaryota > Viridiplantae > Streptophyta > Magnoliopsida > Fabales > Fabaceae > Spatholobus > Spatholobus suberectus. Next base: position 40,679,584 of record CM014736.1, read on the forward strand.
AATTAAAAACTATGTCTTTGTATCTTTTTGCCTTGCTCTGTGGCTTTTGTGATCTGTGGGTGATTGTGATTGCTTGTTGTTTAGGATATGATGTAACACCCCTACTTTTGTATATTAAATTATTCTATATTTATTTTTAGAAAGCCGGATGGAAATCTCAAAAATTTGATCCCTATGGTTACATTTGTATTAATAAATAGTACTAAGTTTAGATTTTTTAATAATTTTTGGGGAATGGAGTTCGAAAATTTATAAAATGACTGTTTCATCCTTTCAAAGCTAGATAACAAAATTAATAAACAAAAATAGTTAGAAGTGTTTAAAAATTGTTTTTAAGTCATCAATGTACTTAGAATAATTAATAATAATTTCAAAAAAATTTCAAGAATTTATTAAGATAATTTTTGTAAAATGACAAAAATACACCTAGTTGACTGTGGCCCACCAACCAAAGACTTTTTTACCTCAAAATATTTGAAAATTTTTATATTAAATATGTTTCATTATGAAAATTTTATTTTAAAAGAAAAATACTGAAAAATATAACAATCCTATTTTAATTTTTTCAATTGTTTTCTAATATTTGACAATGTAATTTTGAAAAATCGGGAAGAAATTTCAAAATTTTGATCCCCACCATTATGCTCAAAATTTCAAGAGCAATTTAATTGTGAATTTTAATAATTTTTCTAAGCAGGAACTCGGAGAAATTATAAAATGACGATTTTGTCCTTATTTCTCAACATTAAGGGCTGACATGAGAAAAAGATTCAAGTGATATTAAAATGTCAATTTGAGCTTGGAATCATGTCATATATATTAAAATATAATTTTAAAATTTTCTGAAATTCTTGTGTAAAATGACCAAAATACCCTTAGGTGTCGTTTAAGCCTAGCCAATATTGGTTTAACATCCAAAAAAGGTAAAAATGATGATTTTAGTTTATCTATAGGTAAATATTTAATTTTTGAATTTTTCATAAAATTTTTTATATTTATTGAATTAAAATAGATTTTTTATGAATTTTCTAGCTTAAAAATATAAAATAAATGCATATAATTTGAAATAAATTAATAAAAACTAAAATTTATGATTAGAAATTTATTTTTGATGAAAAATAATGTATTTGTCCAGTTTTTCATTAAAATGCATTATTTTGATATTAAAAGCTAATTTTTCAAGTTTAGGTGATTTTATCGGTACCGGTTAATTCAACTACAGATAAAATTTACAATTAGAAGCTTGAGGACAGCTCATATAGCACGTCCCCAAGCCTAGGAGGGGTAATTCACCACCCTAAATGGTGTATGTGTCCCTAAGTTTGCACATTTGTCCCTAATTTTAAATTAAAAACAAATTTAAAACTTGATTTTTTGCATCATTGCTTAGGTCATTTAGTGGACACCCAAGACCTCTTCCTCTTCTATAAATAGCTATTCCTTGCTTCAAGTTTTCAGCATCTCCTCTTCCTCTCCCAAGCTCAACAAAGCTCTCCATAGCCACCACTCTCCATAAAGTTTTTTCTTACACCAAAGTTCTATTACTTTCCATCAAGCTTTCATTCTAGGAATTGTGCACCAACAATTCTCTTTTCTTCAACAACTACCCTAGAGGTAATGGGGAGAGTGGGGTTAGTTCTAAATTATTGTCCCTTTGCATGTTGGTAGGAAGGGTTTTCCCCTAAACCCATTTAGGTTTAAGTTTTATTATTATTATTATCATTGCTATATTGTTTGATGTTAAACTTTAACTTTTGCTAAGTTGTTACTCCGCTCAAATTTAAATTATTAAATTATGCTTGCTAAATTGTTACTTTACTCAAATTTAAATTATTAAATTATACTTGTTAAGTTGTTACTATGCTTTCAAATTTAGAAAATTAAAATGTATTTATTTAGTTGTTATTTTGCCAAAATTTTAGTAATTAAATTATAATTACTACATTGTTATTTTGCTAAAATTTTAGTAATTACTACGCTATTATTCTGCTAAAACTTTATGTAATTACTAAATATTTATTCTGTTAAAATTTTGGTATTGTGCAATTTTTGCAATATAAGGTAGAAATGTTGATTGTATTGGTGCTCAAATTAAATGAGCCAGGGAAACCTCTGTTTGAGAATTTAGGAAATAATAAATTAGTGAGTAATGTAAAGTGAGTGACATGCTATGGCATGGCACCTTGCTAAGCAAGTTACAGTTTGGTACGCTGAGGAATAAAAGATAGGAACCCATTTGCGGAGGTCTTGGGGGTAGGCATCGAGTGGTGAAAGTTCCAATGGTCAGGGTAGCACTCTTGAGCCGAGATATTCGCCTGACCAAGCTCGATAACCCTGATAACTACTCAACATTCCAGGATTGGTTTGAGAGTATACCTTTATAAATGGATATCTTGACTGTTATTTTCCTCAATGATGATGAGGACCATACCATGTGATGATGTTGATGAGATATATGTACTCCTAGTCACTTTCTGGTTCTATTGAGAATTATTACCCACTAATGAGAAGTATGGATCCATACCTAGTCAAGGATAGTCTGATACAACTTAGATCAAACCTTAGGTTCCCTTTTATTACCAACTGTGTTTTATCTTTGTTTTATGGTATATTTCTTACCATACATGTAAAAGTGATTTTAGAACAAAACACCTCACTCTATTATTTTCTTCTATGTATGATTGGTCGTGATTATTGAAGATGACATTAATGCCCCGTGATGCTGAGTACAAGTCAGAGGGAATTTCAACAGGCAAAGATCTGACAACCTATAGTATTTTTCTTTTTGTAAGATTGGCACTACTCTATATAAGAACTTTTTGATGTATTGTTGGGTTATATAGTGTTTATCTTTTGATGTACATTTAGTTTTCTGTATTTGATGACTATCATGTATTATCAAACCATGATGTACAGTTTTATGATATATATGTATATACAGTCTTATCTTTCATCTTTTACTACCATTGTCAAATTCTGTTAAGTTTGAAAATTTTCTATTGTAAAAGTGAAAAAAATTTACACACATTTTCATTTACTTAAATTTAATAACTAAATTAATATGAATTATATTTAAAATTAAAGGAGTGTTACATTTAGTGGTATCAGAGTAGTTCTGTCTTATCAAAGCCTCAAGTATGGCCTTAACCATTCTTTGTGTTGTGTTTTCTTTCATTTACTGTTGATAAAACAGGAATGAAAGATGAATTGTTTGTTATATTTTTTATAGACGTCCAACTTTGTTACGGAAAGTGGTCTGTGCACGCAATCGAAGACTTTGCTAAGTCTAGGTAGAAGTGATTAGTGCATGTCTAGGTAGGTTCTGGTTAGAAAAGACTTGGTACTTAAAAGTGCCCATTGTGACCCACCTTTCTTTCCTGGAAATCTATCTGGTGTACTATTTCACATATTATTTTTACTCACCTAACATATGGTTTTAATCAAAGCATTGAACTAAGACATTGATTCTTTTTTTTAGACAATGGCTGGAAGACCACAACAAGATACGACCCAATAGATACTAGAAAGAATGGCTGCTGTCCTTGAAAATATGAATCAAGGACGAGATGTTGAACCAACAGAATATGAGGACTTGCAGCTTTCCACAAGAACAATCCTCCACCGTTTAAAGGACTTGCCAGTGGATTTTTATTTATGTATTACCTTGGCTTGAACATGCTATGCACTAAAATAATTGAATTGGTAAAGGACTAGACTAAAGAACTATAATATGTGCTAGCATGTTGTATTCATTGTTGATACTTTCTGGTTAATGAATAAATATTAGTAGTTGTAGTGTGCCTAGGTTATACATGTGTATATGTATATGTGTGGGTTGCTACTAATGATGACATCCCCCTTGAGTTGCCATGTCATGCTTATTTTCTGTTATTATTTATCTCACCCCTTTGTTTATTTCTTGGTTGTGACCCTGCTTATCAGCAAGTATGGACAGGCGCCAATACATGTGGATCACATTAGGAGTCAGAGAATGGACCGAGCACCGTAAGCAACCTGACAAGATGAATTATAAGAGCGTCTTCTCTAGTAGGGTGACCTTCTAACATGGAGACATTGACAATAACTACCCTAGTCGGTCAATTACGGTGGTGTATGACCTACATCTATTATGCTGGTCGACCATAGGACCTATCAGTTCAGGGCCCCTACCCCTTCCTCTTCCATTGCCTCTACTTCCTCGGCATCAAGGAAACTAGTAGAAGGAGAAAGAAGGAGAGTTGTAGTGATCCCAACAGTCGTTGTTGCGGCAGAAGAACGTGTGAGAAATCATGCCCCGACAGGTAACATGGCTCTTTGACCATTATGCCTAGGGGTGGCAGGACTAGGATGACTACTAGGAAGGCTACGCTTACTTGCATTTTTACCTTCTTTTGAATTGTTGGGTCCTCGAGAGCCCCTAGGGATATCGCTGAGTATGTAACCCAAATGGGTGAAGGTTAGGATGATATTGAAAGGGTGATGGGGACTCCTCTAATGTCTCTCCTAATGACAATGACCCTAACATATCCTATCATGTGGGTTAAGGTGGTCACCCTCCTAGCCAGTAAGGCTAATGATGAGAGTAATGGTCGTAGTTGGTTTGGGTAGGCTAGTGGTGTGATTAGGTTGTGTTTCTCCTATCAGTTGTTAGGTTAGAGTTGTTTGATTCATTCAGATGACTGTACCCTTATTTTCAGATATGCACTGTTTGGTTCTGTAAACTTGCTACTTTACTTATTGTATTAATTCATGTATGGAACCCTTACTTTAAATGCATTTGAGATTTTTGTATCCCCGTATACAATTGCTATCAAGTACTGATAGATAGAAACTTTGAGATTTTAAAGTATTTTCTTTATGTTTTAAATCATTGAGATTTATACTTGCTTGCTCGACCAGGTTGATTTATACTTATACATATATATAAAATGTCTATCAGGTACCTGTGGACGCGATCACCATACATGGCCAATCTTTCAAGTTTTTCCCTTATGCAAGGGTATTATAAACTATTTTCTTGCAAACAAGAACACAGGTTTACATCAATTGCAAAAAATTTACTCATTTTTCACTAACTTAAAATAATCAATGTTTTATTTTCCTAATTCTAAATGAATACTAGCTAAGTTTTAATCCCAACAAGCTAAAGCCTTATAACACGTGCCCAGCGTAGAACATATTTTCCATATGAACATTCAACGTGTACTGGGTTCACAACACTGAGCACCAAGCACTTGCTTAGTTTTCTAAAACTCCATTAAAGTAAAACAACAAACACTTAATATACTAAAAATCTTGCACATATCTGATGTATTTTACATTTTATTCCTACTCAATAACCAAACTTCATCATAAATATTAAAATATAATCACTAAAATATAAACTCTAACAATAAAAATAAAAAATTTCAACAAAGAGAGATTGTATACAGTAGAAGAAAAGAACAACTCATAAATAAAAACTATAAAAAAGTACAAAAATAGAAACTTACCTTAAGAGAATATGGAGAGATTGAGAAGGAATAAGCAAAATAGGAAAAAAAATTGGATGAATAAAACTCTGAGGTGCTAGGGTTTTTAAAGAAAAAGTGTGACATCTAATCACATTGACTCTTAAACCCTATACTTATAATAATTTATGTTTAATTTTTTTATTTTTGCTTAGGAATTTAATTTAAAACTCAGGAATTTTTTTTAAAACAATTGAAATTATATTGCGTACTTATTTAAATAGTTTAAGACATAATGTTAAATGGATAAATTAACACTTAAGACATACATCACTATTATCAATATGATTACTTTAAATCTCGTTATAGAGTAAATTTATGACTAAAGAGATAAATAACTACCCTTTAAAAAGAACCTAAGTCAGAGCAGTGACTATACACAATCTCACCCTTATCCTAAAACAAAACATACAATGTCTACAACAGTTACGATAATTCCTTTGTGGCGTCAACTTCCTCTTAAATCTTCCCAATCCTAACATCTTCATTATTAGCCTTCACTATCTCTATTTCTGTCAGCAGTAATGTCGTAACACGTACACATATACAAGAAAGAAAAATAGAAGGAAAGAAAACACTAAAAGGAGTGAGGATATATATAACCTTATTGGTGTGAGAAATTTGCCTGGCTAGCTATGGAAACTACTAATCACCAGCGAATGTTTCCCCTTGTCAGGCGATTGGCTCGAGGAAAGGAGTTTGTTCCTTGATTGGGTTCCTAGCCTACTCCAAAGAGCTTTCTAGCAATTGTAGGATCGAGGTTTCTATGCTACACTACTCCTACGTTGAAATGCTGTAAAGGAAAGTTGTATAGAAAGTTCTAAATAAAATGATAAATAAAGCTATAAATTGCGAAATGGTAAATAACTAGAAGGATAAATTTTGATTGATTGGTCAGGGACCTGTTTTAAATCGAAAATTAGCTATTTAAACCCTATACTACCACTTTGACAGCCGATTCTCGTAGGTAATTTGCCCACTCCCCTATTTTTCGAGATACATGATAAGCGTGCTTTAAAATTGCCTCTAAGCTGCTTTAAACCTTCAAATTCTCCCTCCAGTAGTGTAGATTTGTCACTGGCCTTCCACATTTTGGGCTACAACCAACTATGCTTAACTCGGGCCCACTCCAATTGTAAGCCATTGGCTAAATTAGTCATCAACAGATAGGCTCTATCTGATAGCTGATAACAAACCACTATCTCCATATTTTTGGTGCCAATATAACTTCCCCCTTTTTTTTGTGTCATTCAATTTGCAACAGCTCTATCATTAATGAACAATAGAATGACGACAGAAAAACTTAAATCAGCACTAAATTCTCTCTCTTTTACGGCTTGTCGAAGCAACAACTTTAGATTCTAGGTTTAAAATTTGAATTATTGCATCTCGATTTATCGTTTCATCCTTAATCTTATCTACTACCAAAAATTGGTTATTCACCCAGCTCTATAAAAACACTAGCACTTGCTTCTTCTTGTGCACATCTTCACTTTCTTCGATTCCTCTACTTGGAAACCATGTCATCAGCCCCCAGCTCTGATTCTTAAAATCATGATCATTCTCCTAATCAAAAGAAGTCTTCTTCAAGTGACAAAAACTAGTAAGGCAACCCGTCTAAGCTGTCGTGGGACTCTCCTAAAGCTGCATCCTAATCGACTACTTAAACCTTGATCCTTAATGAATTTGAGGAAAAAGAATACCTCTTAGGGCCTTGTCTGACTTCCGAGGATGAGGATAAGTATCAACTTTCCATGACATTTTTGCCCCTAATAGCTACCCTATTCCCATCACTTGAGACTAGTACTATTTCAATAATTTCCCTAAAGACTTACCCACCTAGCCCATGACTCTTCCTAAATATAACTTGGCTGAACCGAGTTGCGGCTAGTAAGGGTACTGAGTGGAAGAGTTGGGACTTATACAACATCATAATGCTCTCCTCGACTAAAATACCTTGGAATCGTGATGTTCTGATGGCTATACTAGGGTTTTGGTCAACAATTGTTAGCTGTTGTATCTTTCCATAGGGAACAGGTGCTCCTACTGTCTTGGGCATAGTGGCTATTTTGGGTTTGCCAATTAGTGGCGAGGAACTTTTGATGCTACATGCAACTCTCACAACTACCACCTGATCTCTAGGTATCAATTTTTTTTAAAAACAAGTCAACCTACAAAAAATTCATCTTAGCTAATGCTAAATCATCTAGCTCTATAGCCACGGGTGAGTACCATGCTTTTTTACTGTTTTGGTTTTGCAAGTACTTTGCTTATACTGGTTCTATAGGTGTGGTAGCCAAACGGGTTCATATCAGCTATTTCATCTGGCTGACAGCTAGCTCTAGGTCCACTTTTCTTGTCCACTCTATGCTGTGGCATCTTTGGTTTTCTAAACAATCTTATGGAGGGCTGTGAATTCAACACGACTGTTGGCTTATTATGGCTCTTGGTTTTATGGGCACGATTATTCTTTCTTGACTCCTTTTATCCTCAATGGCCTTCTTGATCAACTCTATAATTATTTTGTTGGTAGCCTCTACTTGTCTATTTGCTTGGGCATAGAAGGGCATAAAATAGACTAGCTTAATTCCAAACTATTGGACAAAAGCCACCACTTTATCACCAGTAAACATAGTCCCTTGGTCAGCCGTGATGGTTTCCGAAATCCCAAATCTATAGATGATTTGGTTTTGGATGAATTTAATAACATCTAGCTGGGAAACAAATACCATCGGTTGACCTTTTTACCATTTGGTGAAACAATCAATAGTGACTATAATAAAGCTGTGGCATTTTGACGAATTAGGGTGAATTTTCCCTATAAGATCCCTAGCCCAGCCTTTGAATGGCCAAGGCTTAATCATGTTATGAAGCTCCTCGACTTAAACTCTTTGCAAAGGTCTAAACTATAACACCCCTACTTTTATATATTAAATTATTCTGTATGTTTAAAAAATTAGTTTTAAGTCATCAATGTATTTAGAACAATTAATAATAATTTTAGAAATTTTTCTAGAATTTATTGAGATAATTTTTGTAAAATGACAAAAATACCCCTGGTTGACTGTGGGAACCAACCGGAAACTTTTTGACCTCAAAATATTTTGAAAATTTTATATTAAGTATCTCTCATTATAAAAACTTTATTTTGAGAGAAAAGTAGTGAAAAATATAATAATCCTATTTCAATTCTTCCACTATTTTTTTTATAATATTTGGCAATACAATTCTGAAAAATCGGAAAGGAATTTTGAAATTCTGACTCCCACCATTTTGCTCAAAATTTCAAGAGCTATTTAATTGTGATTTTTAATAATTTTTCTGAGCCGGAGCCCGGAGAAATTAGAAAATAACAATTTTGTCCCTATTTCTCAACATTAAGAACTGACATGAGGAAAAGATTTAATTGACATTAAAATGTCAATTTGAGCTTGGAATTATGTCATATATATTAAAATATAATTTTTGGAATTTTTGGGAATTTTCTGGAATTTCTGTGTAAAATGATCAAAATGTCCCTGCGTGTCTAATAAGCCAGCCAATACTGGTTTGACACTCAAAAAGGGTGAAAATGGTAATTTTAGTTTAATTATGGGTAAAATATTTAATTTTAGAATTTGGATAAAAATTTTGGTATTTATTGAATTAAAATGGATTTTCTATGAATTTTCTAGCTTAAAAATACAAAATAAATACATATAATTTGAAATAAATTAATAAAAATTAAAATTTATTATTAGAAGTTTATTTTTTATGAAAAATAATGTATTTGTCCAGTTTTGCATTGAAATGCATTATTTTGATATTAAAAGGTAATTTTTCAAGTTTAGGCGTTGTTATCGATACCGGTTAATTCACCTACAGATAAAATTTGACACATGGAGGCTTGGGACAGCTGGTGGAGCACGTCCCCAACCCTAAAATAGGTGATTCACCACCTATTTGGGGTATGTGTCCCTAAAATTAATTAAAAATAAGTTTTATTGCATCATTGCTTACATCATCCAAGGGACACCTAACCCCCTTCTTCCCCTCTATAAATACCCATGGTCTTGGACCATTTTCAGCACCTCTCTCTCTCTCAAACTACCAAATTCTTAGAGAGCTTCTCTCTCTAGAAAAATTTTTGTTTTATTTTGTTTTTATGTTAAAATTTTACTAGTTTTCCAACAACTAGTAAAGTTCTCTTTCTAGGAGCTCTGCATCAACAATTTCATCCTCTCCATCAATTATCTTAGAGGTAAGGGGGGGAGTGGGGTTGGTTCTAAATTACTGTCACTTTACATGTTGGTAGGAAGGGTTTTCCCCTAAACCCGTTTAGGCTTAAATTTTAGTATTGCTATTATTGTTTAAAGTTAAACTTTAATTTTTACTAAGTTGTTACTCTGCCCAAATTTAAATTATTAAATCATGATTATTAAATTGTTACTCTACTCAAATTTAAATTATTAAATTTTACTTGCTAAGCTGTTACTCTATTCAATTTTAGAAAATAAAAATACATTTACTAAGCTGTTACTCTACTCAAATTTAGAAAATCAAAATGCATTTATTTAGTTGTTATTCTGCCAAAATTTTAGTAATTATATTATAATTGTTATATCATTATTCTGTTAAAATTTTGGTATAGTGCAATTTCTGCAAAATAAGGCAGAAATGTTGATTATACTGATGCTCAAATTAAATGAGACCAGGGCAACCTCTATTTGAGAAATTAGGAAGTGATAAATTAGTGAGTAATGTAAAGCAAGTGACATGCAATGGCATGGCACCTTGCTAGGGAAGCCACAGTTTGGTATGCTGAAGAATGAAAGGTAGGGACCCACTTGCGGAGGTCTTGGAGGTAGGCATCAAGTGGTGAAAGTCTCAATGGCCAGGGAAGCGCCCCTAAGTCGGGATATTCACCTGACCAAACTCGATAACCCCGACAACTGCTCAGCATTCCAGGGTTGGTTTGAGAGTATACCTCTATAAATGGATATCCTAAATTGTTATTTTGTTCCTCAATGATGACGAGGACTATACCATGTGATGGTGTTGAGAGAGGTATATGTACTCCCAGTCACTTCCCAGGTTCTGTTGAGAACTATTACCCACTAATGGGAAGTATGGATCCATACCTAGTCAAGGGTAGTCAGATACAACTTAGAATGAACCGTAGGATCTCTTGTGTTGTCAGTTGTGTTTTATCTTTGTTTTATGGTAGATTTCCTACCGTACATGTAAAGGTGATTTTAGAACAAAACACCTCACTCCATTATTTTCTTTTGTGTATGATTGGTTGTGATTATTGAAGATGACATTAACACTCCGTGATGTTGAGTACAAGATAAAGAACATCTCAACGGGGGAGGACTTGAAGACCTATAGTATTTTCTTCTTGTATAAGGGATAGGGTAGATAAATACTACTCTGTATAGGACCTTTTTCATGTATATAGTGGGCTAGGTAGTATATCTCTTTCGATGTACTTTTGTTTTCTGACTATTATGTATTACTCAAACCATGATGTACAGTTTTATGATATATATGTATATATCTTTCATCTTTTACTACCATTTCCAAATTCTGTTAAGTTTGGAATTTCTTTTAAAAATGAAAAAAAAAATTACACGCATTTTCATTTACTTGAACTTAATAACTAAAGTAATATGAATGGGTGTTACATAAACCTTTGGCAAGCTTCGTACCCTTTTTGCGTATTTAATACAGTCAACTAAAATGGTCAGTGAAAAATAGTCGTGGCAATAGATAAGCCATCTCATTTTCAATCTCCAACTACAAGCTCCGCAAAGGCATTAATGTACTTCACCCATCATTCTCACAGCTTCTTAGGCACTTATACATTTTAATAACAACCTATCAGATATCTGTTTGTAGAGGTTTTATCCAATAGTAAGAATTTTTAAGGCTTTTCTTCTTAGAACGAAATCAACCTTAGCCGATGGGTCCTTCAAGTAATTTATCAACTCTTGTCACCATCCTACACCATTGCGGCAGTTCCATTTGGTGCCACGACTGGCCACTAATAGTCGTCCTCCACCATCTCTAACTCCTTAAATTCGGAAGTGTGCTAAGTTAGGCTATTAGCTTCGTGATTTTCTTCTCTTGGCATGTATATTACTTCAGCATCCATGAACTGTCTGAGTAAATGGACAGTTGTTTCATGTAAATGTACCAAGTTAGGGTGTGACAACATCTATATTGCCAGTCAATTGTTTGATTATCAATTGGGAATCACCTAATATCTTAACCGATTGGGCACCTTAGGCTAATAAAATCTTCAGACCCAACATCAACGCTTCACACTTCGCCTGATTATTAGAACAATAAGCTAGTAATTCACAACTGAATTCTCTCAATTGGTTGCAAGGGCTTGTAATGGCTAATCTAGCACTTGCGGTTGAGCGAGTTCTAGATCCATCAAATATCACGATCTAGGGTTTCGTCCCTAAATAGGCATCGAGCCTGTTAAAAGGGTTTTTAACTTTAAGACAAGGTGCTGGGCTAACAAATCAACCAAAGGCTATTCTTTGAAGGCTCTTAGTGGCAAATAATTAATAGCAATAGTGCTCAACTTTAAAGCCCATTTCATTAGTCGTCCCTATAAGGCAGGTCTATTCAACAAGTATTTAACTACATTTATTTTGCAAACCATGAATACCTTTCTGGGAAACATATAGTATTCGAGTTTTACACAGGCAAAGTACAAGGACAAACATAACTTTTCAATCGTGGTATAGCGCATCTTGCTATCATGGAGTAGCCTACTCAAGTAATACATAGCTCGCTTAGTGCCATCTTCAGCATCCTGTGCCAGTAGGCATCCGATAGACTCATCCACAACTGATATGTAAAGCTTCTACAGCCTCGTGGCTAATGGAGGAACCAACACTGAGGGTGTGGCCAATGCCTGTTTGATTTGATCGAAAACTGCCTGTTAATCTCTTCCCCACACAAAGTCTTCCTACTTCTTCAGCCGTAACAAGGGCGAAAATGCCTTTAACTTGCCAGTTAAGTTCACTATGAATCACCTAAGGAAGTTGACCTTCCCAATGAGACTTTGCAACACCAGCTTGTTTCATGGGGGAGATGCTTCCATGATGGCTTTTGCCTTGTTCTTGTCTACTTCTATGCCCTTTTTGCTATACCAAAAATCCCAAAAAGTTTCCTGTTGTGATCCTGAAAGCACACTTAGTTGGATTCATCTTTAACCCATATGCCTTCATCCGTGTGCAAGACTGTTCCAAATTAGCTAAATGGATGCTAAAATCGGCAAACTTTACTACCACATCATCAATGTAGACCTCCATATTCCTACCAATAAGATCATGAAATATTAGATTCATAGCCCTTTGATATATAGCCCCAAGATTCTTGAGTTCAAACGACATAACCAACCACTAAGAAATACTAATGGCACCAGAGCACCGAAAGGTTGTCTTGTGGACATCCTCCTTGGCTAAGTAGATTTGGTTATAACCTAAATAGCCATCCATGAAGGTCAGCATGCCATTGTTAGCCACAAAATTGACTAGCATGTTTACGAGTGGCGTAGCATACTCATCCTTAAGGGTAGCCAAATGCAAATTCCTAAAATCAATACATACCTTGACTTGCCTATTCTTTTTGATGATAAGGACTATGTTTGATAGCCAATTACCATACTTAGCTGTGCCAATGAACCCTGCTAACAATAAATGCTTAATCTCAGCTTTTATCTTAGGCAACAATTCTGGACTAAAATGCCTAGGAGGCTATGTGTGTGGTTTGTAACCCTTCTTGATGGGCAACCGATGCTCCACTAAGGATCTTGACAACCTTGACATCTTATGATAATCTTAGGCGAAGCAGTCTTTAAATTGGGTAACTAACTACACCAACTTGGATTACTCTTCCTCTGTTAGTAGCCAGCTCACCTTGATTAGCCGTAGGTTATTAACTGATCCCAAGTTTATATCCACCAATTGGTCTTGAGCCTCGAATGAAGGCAATGGTTACTGAATTGGCTGGCTATGACCCTCGACCATGGGCTCTACATACCCCCCTGAGCATTTAACCTATTACTTCGTCTGCCATGCCATCTAGGAAATGTTGGCTCACTCTCTGGATCAAATCATTAAGCACTTCCATTGGTCCTCACTATCTTTTTAAGCCGTGCATCAGCTTCCTTCTTAAGCCAAAAACCATGTGAGGTGAGTTCACACATAACAACGGTAGAGTGGCTATCTCCATAATTAGCTAGACTTGAGGTGAATAAAAAGCAGCATCTACTGCTACTACATCAGCCAAGAATGGACTCTCATTAGCTGGCAACACTTTTACCTTGTTGATCACCCAGAGAATTAACATTTAGTGCAAGGTAGATCGTACACATAAATTAGGATGAAGCTAGTCTCTATCGAGCAACACAGAGTGCGACAGCTTTCATCCAACATAAAAAAGGCAGATGTGCTTGTTTTAGGACCAACTGTTATCTCGGTTATTAGTATCCTTACAGCCATTATTGGGTCTCCAGTAAAGGCAGTCATTCTCATATTAGTCTTCAACAAATCATTCTTTGACTTGCCTAGCTTCTTCCCAGTCGAGTAAGGCATGACATTTAAGAATGCCCCATTGTCTATAAACACTCGACTGAAAGACCTACCATTAATAGTGGCCTTAACATAGATGGGCTTGAGATAGCTAGCCATACTATCTGTGGGCTTGCATAATTTAGCAATTGCATCCTCACATGTAGCCTCCTCAACCAGGCTAGCCTATTCTTGTTCACTAGCTTCCACATCACCTTCAAGGGCTAAGGGTTGTTCAACTTGACTAACAAGTTAAACTAGAAGCACCTCAATGGCTCCCATTAGAATGGGTGCATCGTTAAACAATAAGCAATCAAGTTCATAGTCTTCCAATTCTAAGGGAAAGTTAACATCACTCTTCTCGGATAAGTAGTTTTTATAACAAAAACTTCCTTCCTTCTTATCAGCTGCCTTGGGTGACTGCACCTCCTTTCTTTTGATTTAACGACTATCAAAAAGCATGTCGATCATCCCTTTCAGCTTCTGTAAATCTTGTTTCCTCTACAATCTCCTTTTATGGGTTCTTGTCAAAGGCTTGTCTTCATTTGGCTATTCAAAAACCACTATCACTTTTCCACCTCAGCCTTTGGCTTCCTTATCTTAGCCCCCTTCAAACTATCTCGATCAACCAAGGAAATCTTAAGAGTTAACCTTCTCCTTCTCACATTCACTTCTGCCACATGCCTTTCAACAAGGCATGAGGATGTAGTTTCAAGCTACATTGGCTACTTTTGTTGCCTATTATGTGGTTGAGGGTATTGTAACTGTCGAAAAACTAACTTCCTTAGAGGTTTCTCTCCTTCCTTTATTTTCGCTCTATTCTCCAACTTAGCCTTTTTTAGCCGATACTGATACTTGGGTTGCCCCCCTGGTTTATGAGGCAACCTTTGCATGTGCCTAGCCTCGACAAGTGATATTATATGCACATTAATCGCTAGAAATGGATTAGTGTCAATCTTCATTTCTCCCCTTTGTTTCGGCCAACTTAAGCCTTCCCTCTTTCAAGGCCTTCTGGATGGTATTTCTAAACATCAAGCAGTTGGTTGTGAAATGACTGTAAGCATTATGCCACTTACAATACCTCTTATTCTTCAATTCTTCTGGAGAAGGCATCTTTTGTCCCTCCTGGAGCTTAATCTATTGATCCTTCACCGGTAATCAAAGATTTGATCAGCCCTTGAAATATCAAACAAGTAGGGCTCTTTACCCTCGGCCTCATTACTCTTTAATGGCCTTAAAGCAAGACAAGTGTACGATTTCCCTATGAGTAATTCAGGTGCCTCCTACTCAACCGCCAAGTCCTCTTCTAATGACCCCTCCACCTCCTCGGCTATCATGGATATAGCCTAAGGATTTTTGATGCCTCTTTGCGCCCTCCGTTGTTCCCTCTCTTTAATGAATTGCTCCACCCTAGTTACTTTGGCGGCTAGCTAAGCTAAGTTGACACAATCCTAAGTGATAAGCCTTTCTTTCAACCGGGGATGCATATTGCTGACAGTTATGTTTGTATACTCGACTTCAAGGAATTGGACGCTACACTTGCTTCTCAACCTTCTAAAATGTTCCAAGTACTCAACAACCGTTTCACTAGCCTGTTGTCTCGTATTCATCAAATCGGCAACTAGCACATTTGGCTGGGGTGAGTAAAACCTGTCGTGTAAGCACCTTTCCATGTTTGCCCAATTCTAGATGAAATTAGGTGGCAAAGTCAAATACCACGGAAAAATGGTGCTAGTCAAAGATAAAGGAAACAACTGTAATAATAATAGTCGTTTTGATTAGCCTCCCCGCATTGAGTCGTGGATTAGCTAACATGCTCCATGGTTGATTTGCCATCCTCACCAGAGAATGTCGTAAAGTTAGAAACTTTGAAACTCCTCAGTAAGGGCACCATCTTATCCACCCACTCAAGATAGGGTTTCCTACAGATTGGCCTATCGATTGGCTTCAACTAAACCCCCAAAATGCTTTCTAATTGCCTCGGCTATCACGTTAGGGTCTATGATAGAAAAGGCAGTGGGTCTAGGCTCTTTTAAGACAAGGTTAGGAGTCCCTAGTGCGACCATAGTATTTAGCTGCCTACCTGTCGCTTAGATGACTGACTGAAAAGCCTAAGACTCATAAGTTGGTTAATAGCTGGCTTGCTGCCCAATGAGTGGCTAGTAACCCTTTTGCTGCATGTTTCCATCTTCTCCAAATGCACTACCAATCCCCATGCTAATTCCTTGGCTTAAAAAGTAAGGGTTTGGTGCCATCTCTACAGGGTGAGGCAAGCCAAAAGTTCCAACAGCATTGGGAGGTCTACGCGCCATTTGAATCGTGCCAAACTAGAGACTTGGCAACCCAACAACTTCTGCTCCTGGTAGTACAGAAGGAAAATCCAATGGCTGTCCAAACCAGTTCTTGTGAACCGAAGTAGCCAATACCTCTTGATGGCCATGCTGTCAATGTTCTTCTTCGCTTGCCTTCTGTATCTCATTTAACACCATCGACTTGATAATGTCTCCCAATTGCCTAGAGATCTATAACACTATATCATGCACTCCCATCTCCATTTTTTGCTGAATAAAAAAAGGAACCGTGGCTTATTCCTGCTCCTCAATCGATATCCCATAGGGGTAACTAGTCGCAACATGCGCCAACGAGTCAATCTCTCTATCGTTGGTTGTGTCTTCTTCCAAGACAACATCCAGGGGAGGCCAAGATGGCCCCCCTTTCATAGTCACTGTATAGGCCACAGAAGTAGCGACTGCTGCCGTTACCAGCATTGTAACAGTCATGGTGGTTGGATTTGGTTGCACTATATACTTGGCACTTGACGGCTTCCTCCCAAAAGTTGAATCCTTGGTTTGCAAGGTCCCGTCCTGAATGCAACTGCATACTCCAGGGATGGTTTGGAGGAATTGAGGGAAACCTCAATCTTTGGAAAACTAGGGTCCCACTAAGTGTGCCAAAATTATGTTGATGTGAGAAATTCGCCTGGCTAGCCGTGGAAACAACTAATCACCAGTGGATTATTCCCCTTGTTAGGTGATTGGCTTGAGGAAGGGATTATGTTCCTCAATTTAGTTTCTCCCTAGTAGGCTTGGCAATGAGTCAGGGTAAGGGTGGGTTTTGCCATCCCTCCCCTCGCCCCCGATCCTAGTCAGGCTAAAAGTTGGGTACCCATCCTCCACCCTGCCCCTACCCCCTAGATTATTATATCATAAAATTAGAAATTAAAAAAAAAGTAACAAAGCAAAATTAGATGCGCTGACCAAAACTCCATAAGATTTCATTCTAATTAACGATTTAATTACACAAATTTCCACCATTTATATCCATTCTGTTTACAAGAAAACCATGTAGGATCTTTTATGCCCTATTCCTCGAGAAGTTCAACATAAGCCCATATATCAAATTGAAACCAAAATCAATAAGATTGCTCAAAATCAAGGTGAAATTAGGACAAAATTGCAACAGTAGTTTCCAACTTTCTATGGTAGTAGTAAATAATATTTGACACTACATTTTGCACATAAGATATCACAAATTCCTACATGTGCATACATAAAAAGCAAGTAACAAACTAGTGGGGGCGAGGCAGGTAGTAACATAACACCCCTACTTTTGCCTATTGAACTAATTTTCTAATTATTCTGTATTTATTTCTGGAGAACTGGATGGAAATCTTAAAAAATTGATTCCTATGGTTACGTTCATATTATTTAGTAGTACTTAGTTTATATTTTTAATAATTTTAGGGAATAAAAGCCGAAAAAATTTGTAAAATGATCGCTTTGTTCCTAAAAAGCTAGATAATAGATTTAATAGACAAAAATAGTTAGAAGTGTTTAAAAATTAATTTTAAATCATCAATATACTTAGAATAATTAATAATAAGTTTAGAAAATTTTTGGGAATTTATTGAGATAGTTTTTGTGAAATGACAAAAATACCCCTAATTGACTACAAGAACCAACCAAAGACTTTTTGACCTCAAAATATTTTAAAAATTTTATACAAAATATATTTTAATTATAAAAATTTTATTTTTAAATAAAAATAGTGAAAAATATAACACTTTTATTTCAATTTTGTAACTATTTTTCTAATATTTGACGATTTAATTCTAAAAAATCAAAAAGAGATTCTAAATTTTTTTTCCTCATAGTTAAATTCAGAATGTAGAGAGCTATCTAATTGTGATTTTTAATAATTTTTTTGAGACAGGGCTTGAAAAAATTAGAAAATGATGATTTTGTCCTTATTTCTTAACATTAAGGGCTGAATAAGAAAAAGATTCAATTAAAATTAAAATGTCAATTTGAGCTTGAAATCATGTCATATATATTAAAATATAATTTTGAAAATTTTCTGGGAATTTTCTAAAATTTCGGTGCAAAATGACCAAAATACCCCTAGATGTCTGTTAAGCCTAGCCAATATTGGTTTGACATCTAAAAATTGTGAAAATGATAATTTCAGTCCATTTATAGGTCAAATATTTAATTTTAGAATTTTCATAAAAAATTTGGTATTCGTTGAATTAAAATAGATTTTTTATGAATTTTCTAGCTTAAAAATACAAAATAAAATGCATATAATTTGAAATAAATTAATAAAAATTGAAATTAATTATTAAAAATTTATTTTTGATGAAAAATAATGTATTTGTCCAGTTTCACATTAAAATGCATTATTTTGATATTAAAAGCTAATTTTTCAAGTTTAAGCAATTTTATCAGTACTAGTCAATTAATTACAGATAAAATTTACATTGAGAAGCTTGAGGACAGCTCATATAGAACAACCCAAACCTAGAGGGGCTAATTCACCACCTATTTTGCATATTTTTTTCCCTAAATTAATAAAAAAAATAAAAATGGGTTTTATTGCATAATAGATGATGTCATCTTTGGGGCACCTAAGCCCCTTCAATTTTCTATAAATAAACCCCAAAATTTCAAATTTTCATACATCCTCCACTCTCTAAAGCTAGCCAAAAATCTACTGAGAGTTTCTCTCTAAAAACTTTTCTTTGTTTTTATGTTAAAATTTTACTAGTTTTTAACTAGTAAAATTTCTCCTCCTAGAAGTTTTGCTCCAACAATTTCATCCTCTTTACCAACTACCTTAGAGGTAATGGGGAAAGTGGGATAGGTTCTAAATTATTGTCACTTTGCATGTTGGTAAGAAGGTTTTTCCTCCAAACGCATTTAGGCATAAGCTTTATTACTATTATCATTTCATTATTACAATGTTTGGTGTTCAACTTTAATTTTTACTAAGTTGTTACTCTACTCAAATTTAGACTATTAAATATATTTACTAAGTTGTTATTTTGCCTAATTTTGTAATTAAAATGAATTTATTAAGAAGTTATTTTGTTCAAATTTAGTTATTATTTTGTTATTAAATTGTTATTTTGCTAAATATTTAGTAATAATATTTTGATTATTAAGTCATTATTCTGCTAAAATTTTGGTAATTTAATTGTGATTACCAAATTGTTATTCTGTTAAATTTTGGTAAGTAGTTATACTGCCAAAATTTTGATGATTGCTAAATTATTATCATGTAATTTATGCAATATAAGACAGAAATGTTATTGGTGCTTAAATTAAATGAGACCAAGGAAACCTCTATTTGAGAAGTGAGAATTTGATAGATTAGTGAATAATGTAAAGTAAGTGACACGACACCCTACCAAGGTAGTTACAATTTGGTACGTTGAAGAATGAACGACAAGGACCCACTTGCAGAGGTTTTAGGGGTAGGTATCAAGTGGTGAAGGTCCTAATGGCCAGGGTAGTGCCCTCGAGCTTTGATATTTTCCTGACCCAGCTTGATAACCTTGACAACTGCCTAACATTCCAAGATTTATATGAGAGTATACCTTTATATGGACATCCTGACTGTTATTTGTTCCTCATTAATGATGAGAACTGTACCATGTGATGATGTTGTAGAGGTATATGTACTCCTAGTCTCTTCCCGATTCTGTTGAGAACTATACTCACTAATGGGATGTATGCATCCATACCTAGTCAAAGGCAGTCTAGTACAGTATAACTTAGAATGAACCCTAGGTTCCCTTCTATTGTCAGTTATGTTTTATCTTTGTTTTATGGTAGACTCCTTACCATACATGTAAAAGTGATTTTAGAACAAATCACCTCACTTCGTTATTTTTCTTGTATGTATGATTGATCGTGATTACTGAAGATGACATTAACACCTCATGATGTTGAGTATGAGTTAGAGGACAAGGTATGAAGAAGAAGGTAGATTGACATTACTCTGTATAGAATCTTTTTGATGTACTTTTAGTCTTTTTGTATTTTATGAGTGTTATGTTTTACCAAATCATGATGTATAGTTTTATGACACACACACACACACACATATATAGTTTTATCTTTCATCTTTTACTACCATTTCCAAATTCTATTAAGACTGGAATTTTTTTATTATAAAAGCAAAAAAAATTTACCCGCATTTTCATCTACTTAAACTTAATAACTAAATTAATACGAATTATATTTAATATGAATGAGTGTTACAATTTACTTACACAAATTTTCAACATTTATATCCATTCTATTTATAAGAAAACCATATAGGAGTTTTTATGCATTCTTCCTTGAGAAGTTTAGCATAAGCCTATATATCAAATTGTAACCAAAATCAATAAGATTGCTCAAAATCAAGGTGAAACTAGGACAAGATTGCAACGGTCGTTTCCAACTTTCGATGGTATTAGTAAATGATATTTGACACTACATTTTGCACAACAGATATCATAGATTCCTACATGTGCGGACATGAAAAGCAAGTAACAAACTAGCGGGGGCGAGGCAAGTAGTAACATCCCTGTGCCCACCCCCACCCCTGACTTTAACAGTTAAGGAAAACTCAAACCCAAGCTTAGCCCCAGGCCAAGCTGGTTTTCTCCGTCAAAGTCAGGGTTGGTTTAGGCAAGTACCCACAGGTGCAGGTTTGTTTACCATGCCTAGTTCCTGGTCCACTCCAAAGAGCTTTTTAACAATTGTAGGATTAAGGTTTCTATGCTACACTACTCCTAGGTTGAAATGCAGTAAAGGAAAGTTGTAAATGGCTAAAATGTAAAGGAAAGTTGTAAATAAAGCTATAAATTACGAAAAGGTAAATAACTAGAAGGATAAATTTTGATTGATAAGGGGACCTATTTTACATCAAAAATCAGCCATTTAAACTCTATACTACCACTACAATAGGTGATTCTTATAACTGACCACTCCCCTATATTTTGGGATACATGATAGGCTTGCTTTGAAACTACCCTTAGTAATGTAGGTTTGTTACTGGGCTTCCACAATTTGGGTTGCAACCGATTATCCTTAACTCGGGCCCACTCTAATCGTTGGCCATCGGCTAAATTAGCTGTCAACTAATAGGCTCTATCTAATAGCCTATAGTAAACGACTCTCTCCACATTTTTAGCGCTAATAAACCTCGAATCATTTTCACAAAGGTTTGTAGGACTAACCTATAACCTATAAACCAGACAAGTTGTTAGCAAACAAATGCAATGGGGATCTTAAGGTTTGAGCTAAGTTATCATTAAACAACCTAGACTTTCACAACTTGTATGGATTCATACCCCCACTGATGATTATCATCAATCATCATCCATCCTAGGAAGTGATGGGGAGCTCATATAACCCCTCACAAAGGTACCAATATCATCGTCATCATCATTTTCTTGAGAAACAAGCATGCAGCTCCTCAGGGGTATACTCTACACAAATCTTGGTGATGGTGAGCAATTGTTAGGGTTATCAAGTCGGATACGCGATTGTCCAGTGCACCAAACTGTAACTTCCTATACCACAGGCACACATGCATTATTTCATAGTCCTAACATGCTTATGACTTCACTAATGATCAACTTTAAACCATGGTACTACTCTTCGAAAGATTTAGCAAAGTTTCCTTATTTATTGATAGATGTCAATTTCATAGAGATAACTCATTTCACAAAGATGACTCATATCTTTGCACAAATGTTGTTACATTCAAAATAGCTATTTACATATATTAATTACAAAAATAATTATTTTATTGATCAAATATATTTTTATTTCCTTTTCCAATTCGGTTTTTATGAAAAATAATTATTTAAAACTTTAATTTAAATATTCAAATTTTCTATATATTTTTAAACATATATATATATATATATATATATATATATATGTATGTATGTATGTATATTAAAAATAATTTTCTTTAATTATATAAAAACCCAAACATAAATATATATACTTTTCTATTCTCGTTAAAGATACTTAGTAAAGGGTTTATAAAAAATTAATATTGACAGATTATTAGCTAATAGTTAAATATATTAATATAAAATTTAAATCTTCATAACTTTTTATATTAAGAACCGAAACTATATATTTATATATATACATATATAATTTTTTTTTCTTAATTCATGTAAATTAAACTAATTTTAAGATAGTAACATAGTCTTTGTATTTTGCATCAAAATTTAATTTTTCTTTTCATTTAAAAAAATGAACACTATATTTAGTGTTCTTCAAGTTAAAAAATATTATAAATTTATTTTATGATCAATATTACTAGTATAATAATACTATATATATAATTTACACAAAGTAAAGTTTTCTACAAAATTAAGTTTATCATGATTTAAAATTTTGAAAGAAATTATTTTTCTTCCTTTTCCTTTTAACACTATGTAATTTTATACCAAATTTTGAAAGTTTAACCTATTTTATCTATTTTTATCATTTATATTATTAATAATCTAATATAATAATTAAGTATATAAATTAAGTAAATTTTTTCTACAAAAATCACATCCGAATAAACAGTGTTTTATGTCTTAAATTTAAATTTTTCAATTTTTATATTTACTTTAAATTAATTTTAAAATCGGTTTATATCTAATATTAAAAAAATCAATTCTTTTTCCTATTTAAATAAAATTGGCCGTGAGCCATTTTTATCAAAACAAGGATTAGGAAAAAAAAAATTAAAGAAGACATCTAAACTATAAGAGATTTGGGGGGTAAATCTCTCCCAAAAACTTTTGATCAATGAAATAAAGAGGTTAATCCCCACTCTCCCCTTACCTCAAGTGGTCTTTGAATGAGAGAAGAGAAGGATTTGAGAAGAAAACCCAAGCAACCAACATAAAAGAACCACCCTTTTTGCTTCCAACTATCACCAAATAGTTGTTATGTGTGTGTTTATGTGAAAGAAAAATAAAAATGGTAGATCGTGTCGTGCATCAATGGAGATGAAGAGAAAAATGAGTGAGTTTGTGTGCTAAGTTGATGTTAATTTATAGAAGAAAAATAGGTAATTAAAATTAATTAAAAATGCATAATATTAACCTATTAGAGACTTGGTCGCCAAGTTTACTTGGTCTCCAAGTCTTGTTGAGTTGGCTAAAAATATCAGCCCATAATTATCCTAATATTTTTCAATTTTCTTAAATATAAAAATTGTAAATAATTAGGTAATTAGATATTAATTAAAATAAATGGGTTTTGGACTTTTAAAAGGTGACATTGGGCCTTGGCTTGGCTTGCACATCCAAGCCCAACTAAGTATCTGAAAAATTAAAAAATTATTAATTTTAATTTATTATATAATTATTTTATGTTTAAAATGCAAAAATAAATGTAAATTAAATCAAATAAATACCAAATAGTTATAAATTTTCGAAATTTTCAAAATTTTAATATTAAAAATATTTTTTTACTAAAATCTAATATATTATAATTTTTCAAAATTTTTCTAAGCCAAAAAGTCTCTGGTTGTGCTTTTATAGCCAACTTGAGGCATTTTGGTCATTTATATAAAAAATTTCAATTAATTTTCAAAAAAAATTAAAATTATATTTTATTATTCTAATCATTTTTTTTTATTTAAAAATAAATTTTAAATTTCTTCTATTTATTTTTATTAATTTATCTCATTATTAACATTTTACTAATTTTAGGGACGTAAAGGGCATTTTGTAATTTTTCGTGCTTTGGTCCGAAAAATTTATTAAAAACAGAAATAAAGTATATTCATTATTCTAAATACAATTGTGTAGTCAGAATTTTCAAATTCCTACCCAGACGCTTAAAACAAATATTGAATAAAAAGAAAAAAAATGGTAAGCAAAACTGAAGGTGTTATAAAAAGAATGAGTAATTGAAGAGCCATTGAGACTTTTATTGAAGTCTCGTTACTGCAACTCACGCTAAGCGCGTAGCAGAGCGTGCCTAGCGCTTTCACGAGCCCATCTAGCCCACAACTCTTCAATTCTCATGCTCATTGGTTAATTCGTTATTATTTTTTTAACACAGGCTAAATGCTCAATATGCGCACTAGACGTGCATATGGCATAGAACTCAATAATGGTGCACTATGCATCTAACTAGAGAGATCAGCACTCCACCCACAGAGAATCTATTTTTGAAAATCTACGTGCCCAATTAGTGTGCTCAGCGCTAGACCAACAGAGACTTAATTTTTTTTCATTTTGCATGAGTGTTAAGCGCACGCCTAAGGCACTAAGCGCGCATACTCTACATAAAATATATTTATAACCTGTCAAAATTAACTATACTTTTATACAAACTAACAAAAATAACTCAAAATAAATTCAAAAGTTAGAAATCTTCGGTTGCCTCCTAGTAAGTGCTTTTTATACCGTTGTTAGCTTGATGAATCACTGCTTTCAAGGATCATTTGGGTGAATCACAGTAGCCAGCCTTTCAACATCTCTTCTAAGATAAACTTTCAATCTCTAACCATTCACCACAAAACTTCTCTTAGACTCAAGGTCTTTAACTTCCATAACTCCATGTGGTTTTACTTCCTTGACAAGAAATGATCGGACCACTTAGTTCTCAACTTGCCTGGAAACAGTCTCAGCCTAGAATTAAATAGAAACACTTGTTGTCTAGGCTAAAATTAACTCTTCAAGATTTTTTTATCATGAAGCTTTCACCTGCTGCTTTTAGTGTTTGGAGCTTTCATAGGCATTAAGCCTTAACTCTTCTAGCTCATGAAGTTGTTGAATCCTTTTTTCTCTAGAAAGAATTGGATCAAAATTAAGAAACTTTAGCGCCTAAAAAGCTCTATGTTCTAATTCAACCGACAAGTGGCAAGACTTCCCATACACCAATTGAGATGGTGTTAGCATAATTAAGGATTTAAAAGCAGTTTGGTAAGCCCACAAAGTATCATCCATTTTATTTGACCAATCTTTCCTTGAGGATGTAATAGTCTTCTCCAAAATCTTCTTTATTTCTCTGTTTAAAACCTGTACTTGACCGTTTGTCTACGAATGGTATGGAAAAGCTATCTTGTGTCTCACTTCATATTTTTCTAAGACCCTCTTCAGTTGAGTATCACAAAAGTGAGAGCCACTATCACTTATAAGCACCCTAGGCACACCAAAACAAGTAAAGATATTTTTCTTGAGGAATTTTATCCTTGTCTTTACATCATTTTTGGTGCCACCACTGCCTCTACCCATTTAGACACGTAGTCCACTACCACTAAAATATACTGATTTGAGTAAGATGGTAGTGGTCCAATGAAGTCCATACTCCCAACAGTCAAAGACTTCAACCTCTAAAATATTCTACAAAGGCTTCTCATGCTTTTTAGAAACAGTGCCAGACCTTTGACATTTATCACAATTTTTAACATGACTATAAGCATCCTTAAAAAGTGAGGGCCAATAGAATCTAGATTGAAGGACTTTTACAACAATCCATTCCCCATTAAAATGGCCTCTATATGGAGAATTATGGCAATGCTATAAAATCTTCCTTGCTTCATCATGACTGACACATCTCCTCAAGAGGTTATTTGGCTCTCTCTTGAACAAATAAGGGTCATCCCACAATTAATATTGTGCATGACTGAGAACCTTTTTCTTCTGCTTCCAAGAGTAGTAGTCAAGAATCACTCTAATAGTGCTTCATTTGAGAATTCATCCCTAATATCCTTTTTCCTTCTTAGTGACCTCCACATTTTGTAGCCTGGACAAATGATCAACAATGACATTTTCATTGCCTTTTTTATCTTTAATTTTCAGATCAAATTATTGCAATAACAAAATCCAACGGATTAATCTAGGCTTAAAGTCAACCTTAGTCAAGAGATATTTAATTGTAGAATGATCAGTAAACACAATCACTTTCGATCCTATCAAATAGGAACAGAATTTTCCAATGCATACCCAATTGCTAGCAATTCTTTTTCTATTGTTGCATAATTTACTTAATTCTCATTCAGAACTTTACTAGCATTTACATGAAACACTTTTTCTTTTCTTTGTCCTAACACTACCCCTAAAGCATAATCGCTCACATCATACATCAATTCAAAACGCAAATTCCAATCCAGTGCAACAAATATAGGAGCAAAAATCATTTTTCTTTCAAAGTTTCAAAAGCATTCAAACAATTCTCATCAAACACAAAAGGAACATGTTTATTGAACAAATTGCTTAGGGGCTTAGCAATTTTTGAGAAATCACAAATGAATCTCCCATAGAAACCCGTATGGCCCAAAAAGCTTCTTATTACTTTCACATTTGTAAGCAGTGGCAACTTTTCAATCACCTCCACTTTTACTTTGTCCACTTCAATTCCTTTTTGAGAGATCTTGTGTCCCAGCATAATTCCTCCTTGCACTGTAAAATGACACTTTTCCCAATTTAACACAACATTAGTTTCAACACATCTTTTCAAAATAATGTCAAGGTTAGTTAACATGAATCAAAAGAAATGCCAAAAATCGAAAAATCATCCATAGAAACTTCTATATACTTTTCAAGTAAATAAAAGAATATGGAAAACATATACCTTTGAAAAGTGGTTGGTGCATTGCAAAGGCCAAATGGCATTTTCCTGTACACAAAGACTCCAAATGGGCATGTAAATGTTGTTTTTTCTTGATTCTCCAGGTTAACCACAATTTGTTTATACCCAGAGAACACATCTAGGAAAAAATAATGTGCCTATCCAGCCAATCGCTCCTGCATTTAATCCATGAAGAGAAGTGGGAAGTGATCCTTTCTTGTAGTATGTTTGAGCTTGTGGTAATCAATACACATTCTACAATCAGCGACTGTCTTAGTTGGAATCAACTCATTTTTCTCATTCTTGATCAAAGTCATACCACCTTTTTTTGGAACAATTTGCACAGGACTCACCCATGCACTATCAGAAATTGGATAGAAAATTCTAGCTTCAAGGAGTTTCAACACGTCTTTTCTCACCATTTCTTTCATATTTGGATTAAGCCTTCTCTGTAGTTGTACCACTGGCTTATATTCCTCCTCCATCATGATTTTATGCATACAATAAAAAGGGCTAATGCCTTTTAGATTAGAGATTGACCAACCCAAGGCATTTTGATTCTCACTCAACACTCTCAATAACTTTTGCTCTTCCAATTTGGTCAAGGAACTGTTGACGATAATAGGCTTCTCATCTTCTCCTTCAAGGAAAACATATTTCAACTCAGTTAGTAATTGCTTCAATTCAATTTTATTTTTCTTTACTTCCCCACTCTCTATCATCTATTCTTTCTTTATCTTAATAGACTTCTCCATTCTTTGTGCTTTAATTATTCCTCAATCAAATTTTTCTCATCATCTATAAAACATTCAATAGAATTCATGAGTTCTCTCTCAAGAGGAGTCCACGACCTCAATTGTTTCTTGGCATCTCCAATTACTTCATCAAGAATATCAATTCTCAAGCATTGATTCTTATCACTCGAATGGAGCATAGCTTCAAAAATATTAAAAAACTTGCACCTGCAACATCAATTGACCTTTTTCCATATCAATCAAAGCTCTTGCGAAAGCTATACCCGAGCAGCATCTTTTTCTATATCAAGAATGACAAAGTCCACAGGAAAACAAATTTGTCTACTTTCACAAGAACATCTTCCATGACTCTATAAGGAAATTTTATGGATCTATTAGCAAATTGATGAGTCATACTAGAAGGTTTAATTTCTCCTCCTCCAAGCTTATTCCACATAGAAAAGGGCATCAAGTTAATACTTGCCCCCAAATCACATAAAGCCTTCTCAACAACCATACTCCCAATATTACAAGGAATGGTGAAGCCATCAGGATCCTTAAGCTTAAAAGGAAGTTTCCTCTGAATAATGGCACTACATGCTCTTGTCAAGGCCAAAGTTTCATTTTCCTTGAATTTTCTCTTCTTTGTCAATAGCTCTTTCATAAATCTTGCATAAGTGCGCATCTGCTCAAGTGCCTCTGCAAAAGGAATATTAATCTACAGCTTCTTAAAAATGTCAAGGAATCAAGCAAATTACTCTTCCTTCTTTTTCTTCTTCCCTAAATGAGTGTGTGACAACTTCACAAAAGGATCTTTTTCATCCACCACTTTACTTTTTTTTTTTATCTTTTTCACTATCTTTCTCTTTTTCTTCATTTTTTTTCTCCCTCAATTTCTTTTTTAACCCTCACTTTTTCTTTTTCATTCTCTCTTCTCTCATCATCTTTCTTTTCATTTTTCTCTCCACTCACCGCTCCTAACACCTTTCCACTCCATGTAGTTATTACATTGCATTGTTGCTTAAGATTTGTTTGAATGTTTCTTGAAAAATTTGAAGTTGGTTGTTTCGCCAATTGCTTGGCGAGTTGGCCTCCTTGCATCTCCAAATTCTTAATGGAAGCTCGGTATTCTCTTGATTAGAAATGGAAACTTGAATGAATTGATTTAAAGTTTCCTCCAACTTAGTGGTTTAATCAATAGGAGGGGGAGAAGATTACACATTCAAAAAAAGGGGTCTATTGGAAGGATCCCCATCCTGTCTCCAGTTGAAATTAGGATTATTCCTCCACCCTTGATTATAGGTGTTGGAATATAGGTTATTAACATGATTACTTTGGCTCCCTTGATTTCCTATAACATTAACATCTTCTTGAGGACTTGAGTTTGCTTCACAATGCCTATTCAAATGGTCCCCTCCATCGAAATCACATTTCATCACTTGATGTTGTTACATGAAGCTTTTGAATAGCTTGAATTTGTTGAGGAATTTGAGAAATTTGCTTTGTGAGGGCTTTAATTTGCTAAGTGAGAATTTTGTTTTGAGCAGCTAACAAAGCTATTTGAGAATCCAACTCCAGTAAGACCTTCTCCTTCTTTGGTGCAACTACTGCTACTCTGTTATGATGAATCAAATAGTCATTACGAGTCATTGCTTCTATCAAAGTCACTACTTCATCTACTGTCTTAGTATCCATTGAACCTCCTACTAAAGCATCCAACATGACTTTGGTCTGTGGTTGTGGCCCATGGCAAAAAATCTACATTTAAGTTAATTCATCTATCTCATGGTCACGACACATCCTTAGCAGTTGCTTGTACCTTTCCCAAGCTTCACACAAAGTTTCACTTTCTTTTAGACAAAAGGTTGTGATTTCTCCTTTTGCTTTCACATAACGAGAAGCTGGGAAGAACTTTGTTAAGAACTTTTCCTCTATCATGTCCCACTGTGTTAGGCTTTGATTTGCTTTACCTGTCAAAGAAAAAGGAAATAAATAGAAACAAATTGCTTCCTCTATTGGTCTGTTAATCTTCACATATCACAAAGTTCAAAGAAAGAAACCACATGCTCATAAGGGTCTTCATGACTAAGTCCAGTAAATGCATCTTGCTGAATTAAACTTAAGAAAGTTGGTTTCATTTCAAAATTATTTGCAGCAATTAGAGGTCTCACAATGCTAGAAAAATACCGTGGTTCGTTTGGACGACCACAGTCACTTAGTATCCTTCTCGATTCCTCACCACCCGCAACCATGTCTTTTTCTTCTTCTTGTTTCTCTTATTGTTCTTTTTGCCTCTTCTTCTTTTCTACAGATCTTTTCTTCTTAGACTTCTTCCAATTTGATCTTTCAATTTTGTCAATGTTAGGATCGTATAGGAGTTGTTCAAGCGAAACTTTACCTCGTATACACTAGAACTAAATGATCAAGATAGTTTGTATTATAAATTTATATAATAGAACAAGTAAAAGAAATAAAAGAAAAGAAAAAGAAAACAAAAGCAAGAATTAAATGAAAGCAATTAAAATGTCTGAATTAGTAGAAAATATAGGTATGCTAGTACTAAGGAATAAAGTCCTTGTCAACAACGCCAAAAACTTGTTAACCCCTTGACAAGTATACCAAGTCACACAAGTAGCAAGTAGTGAATAAGAATATCATTCCCATAGAGACTTGACTCAGTGCCTCACAATGACAAATTTTCCACTATCTAGACAATTGAAAATGCATGTCAAGTTATTTCTATGCATTAAATATTTTAAAACAAAACAATAAAATTATTCGAATAACAAAAATTTTCTTTCTTTTTGGAATTATTATCAAACAGTTAAAGTAAAGGATAAGGCTTTTTTATAAATTAAAATTGTTAGGGATTTAATTAGCTTACACATCAATCTTATGCGTGATTAAAAAAAATTTTGATCCCAATTCCAAATCTAGTGTTAAGATTAGACCACAATAATACTAATGTTCCAATTCCTTAGAAACCAAAAGCCTAATTTTTATAATTAACCCCTAATTCCTTACGTGGTTAAATCACAAAAATTGCAATAAGAGCATGATCTAAATTTGTCTTTAATAAGTCGAATTCTGTTCCTAGACAGGGACCTATTAGGTACTTGATTTTAGTTTAGAGCTCAATTAGGATTTCCCAATCACAAACCAAACACATTAAATCATTCAAAGGGTGATCAAACCAAAGAAAGCATTAAGTTAAGAAATTAAATACTAACACAAAATTGGAACTTGGATAAATTTAGAGTAAAATATTTACATCAGTTTTTAGTTGGTTAATCTATACCCCCAATAAAAATAAAATTAGCCACTCATACTCATGATAAGATTCCTAATACAAGATATTGACTCTTGATCTTCAAAGGTTGAAGAAAAATGCTTCCACACAACTCCCTTGCTCTTCCAGACGTAAAATTCTCTGAAAAAATGATTAGTCCCCCCTTATTTGTTTGAAAAGTCGCCTTAACTAGTGGGTTGCCTTCATTAACTCATGCTAAGCGCAGAGAATTTCACGCTAAGCACTCCTTGATGTTCAAACCAAAAAGTCTCGGGCACTTTGGCACTAAGCATGCTTTACTAGCACTAAGTGCCCTAAAATAATAATACTCAATAAACCTAGCACGTTAAGCGCCCTAAATCACATGCCTAGCGCCTGTAACAACCCACTACCACTACATATGCCATACTACTTATTTAGTAGGAAAATCTTATAATTAAAGTTTATTATGAAAATACCCGTTTGTTTTTCACCTTTTTAACTTCAAAAGCATACATAAATCAAAACCTTCAACTAGTACCAATCATCCTACAATGCTTAATGCAAGTTGTGGTGCTCCATCCAAGAAGTTAACCTGGTAAGAGGTTCAATTGGCATACAACCCATGCTGAGCACAAACTGCGACACTCCCTTCACAAAATCAATCTAGTTGGAGGTTCAATTAGTGCATGGCATGGCAAGTTCCACTTCTGACTTCTAAAACTCATTTTCATATTAAACTTAACCATCTTAAACATTATACTACAAAAATACACATACATATATGAACCAAATAACTAATATTAATACATACATTCTTTACATCATCCTAGAAAAAGGAATACAAAAATGCACTCTCTATAGCTGGCTACACCATATGACATATCAAAATGACACCAACCACTAATCAAAAGAAACGAGTATCGAAATGAGACTTGTCACATCTCGTCGCCTCCGAGCGAACAACTCCACCATCAACTGTGAACCACCAAATACACAGAAGCCTCACTCCTCTGCTCCCACACCACCGACGTGATCATCACAGTCAAACAACACAACAACAAGGCAAGGGTAAGCTTACATAAAAACAACTTATGTTATAATCAACAGTAGTACAATTAATAAATAAATCACATCTATATGTGAAATTTTACAAGGAGCCTCATATAACACTCACTAAGAAGAATTTCATCTAATATATGACCGCCTATATGACAAAATCCAATAGCCAATATTTACAACACCAATAACCACTTCAACGACACCATATAAACTGAATTTGGCACCACACCTGAACAAAAACCATTTTATCAACAACATATAAGTAGTGTTTGTATTCATGTACCTTTGAGGTTTCAAATACGACAACTTCTGTACCCGTCATCTCAACTATGGCCTGCCTCAAGGTCTCAAACATTTATTATCAACAGATTTCAACCATACCATGTGGGCTCAATTTAGCACCACACATGGCCAACAACATCTCAACAACACCAATTTCGTACATGGTATGCTATATGTATATGCAACAACTACTCAATGGAGACTTAATTAGCGAGGGACCAGGCAAACTATCCCTTAATCATGGTAAACAATTTGGGGGATATCTGACACTAATACACAAAAATGCTATAGGTGCTCTTCAAGATAGATAAACGTGAGCGTTGGCTTTACCGCAACACAGGATCTACAACAACCCTGGCCTACATATAGGGTTCGCCTGTTCATTTATCCCCAAGGAAATCCATCCTCTACTGACCTTTTCCCACACTAGGTATGAGGCCCCATCTGGACTAGCCTATATACTTAAATGTGTCTTCTTTCAATAACAACACAACCAAAGCTGCAGACTCATACATGTTAATCACAACCACCATAACTTATAGTACAAGATCTAAATCTTGTCATCAACTTTACAACACTATCCAACCATAATAAATTATAGAGACAATTATTAAACACCAACATCGACAATAAATGATTGATCATCAACAAAATTTTCATTAACGACACCATGTAGGCTCAATTTAGCACTATACATGGTCAACAACAACATAAAACAAAGCCCTTTTTCGAAAACCAATTTTGAAAATATTTTTTCTTTAAAACCAAATCATTACAACAAACTGTGTAACACATATCACTAAGCGACCTAAATCCTCGCTAAGTAAATCCATAATGCATACAGATTCCAAAAAGATTTTCGCTAAGCGAGCCATGCCCTCGTTAAGCACAAACCTCCCTTAGAGAACTCACCTTTCTTCACCAAGACCCTCGCTCAGTGACTACGGTTGTCGCTCAACAAAAAGTCTTGCTTTAGAGAGCACCATTTCTATTACTAGGCCTCTCGCTCAACGATAACTGGGATCATTAAGGAAAAATAGCTCTAGAGACTTTCATAAAATTTTTAAAAACAAGGATCGCCCAACGAACATCACCATCACTAAGCGAACCACCATTTCTAGAGAGTAAATATTTTTTAAAACACTCCTCTTACCTAGTGAACACATTACTCGCTCAGCAGAAGCTTACTCCATAAAGGTTAAGGAAGTTTCAAAACAAGGGATCACTCAGCGAGACCAATCTTCGCTCAACAAATCACTTCCAAACATTCTAGAATGTCTGGTTTTGCTCAGCGAGTCACCCACTCTCTCGTGAACAGCTTTTTGGAAAATTTGTAGATTTCGCATGAACCTCACTCAACAAGACGAACACATGCTCAGCCACATGACTTGTTCATCCCTGAGGATGAATATTTGCTTAGCAAGAAGAATACTTGCTCAATAACACCTCCATACCTCTAATTTCAACAAGGGCCAAGAATACTCACTCAGCGCCATCAAGATTTGTGAAGTGAAATTCAAGGGCAAGAGCACCATATTGCTCCCATGGGCTTGGTCGCTAAGCGACAATGTAGATCCAGAAATAAGAAAACTCTTTGAAAACCCCAAAGAATTCACCTTTTCAACAACCCACGCCCAAAATCAGTTCAACAATGGTCAAAACATCCTTATCAAACATCAACCATTCACATATATATCAAATTTTATTACCATTTCAATGTTTCATCAACAAATTAGAGATTTTTTTTCATAAAACCCATTTTCACCAAAACTTCAACATATTTCACAACTAAACTCAAATCCAACCATTCTCATGCATATAATCAACATACTAACAATTACTAAACACAAGAACAACCAATAGTAAGCTTCACTTACCTCTTGGAGCTTCCAAGGATTGAATTCAGGGAGAGCAGGGTGAGGAGAATGGAAGCCCTTGAGCCAAACTTTGGGAAAAACTCAAAAAGAGAAGAACTCATACACAAGTATAAGAGATGAACATGTCTTGAAATCTTGTTTCACTCTTGAAGAATTTGTGAAGTAGATTAAAGAAAGTTTGAGAGAGTTTGGGTGTCTAGAGCTTTGAGAAGAATAAGAATGAGAAGGGGAAGGAAGTCTCACACCTTATAAAAGTTATGGGTCAAAAAGAGGTTTAGGCTCACTAAAGCCCAACTATCACTTTCCACCCATCTAAGGCCCAAAACTGGGCCAACTTCATGACTCTATCACTAAGTCCATAGGGATAGAGTCAACAAAGGTATTTGGCTTATACAAAATTTTCTCAATTCCTACAATTCAAAACTTGGGCTTTCAAGACAACAAAACACAAAGCTACCAACACATAACCACAACTCATTCATTTCATTTTAACTATTGAAATTAAATTTAATTCCACTTTTAATTATTCAAATCATTGGATCAATGATTAGGAAAAAACACTGGTGTTATAGTGCCACTAATGAAACAAACACACTACTTGGGCCTTCAGCTCTTGGGCTTTCTATTCATCTTGATTGGGTTCCTTTATTTAACCACGACTTCTGTAAAACAAAATGAAAGTAAATACAAACAACTTAAAATAAAATAACAACTTAACATTTATTTACTTAAAAGGATTAACATAAAGTAAAATAAGGTACTAAACTTAGGAGAATTGTGAAAATTACACCAAATTAACCCTCTAAAATAAGCAAAATTAAATAATTAACAGTAATCTGCATTGAGAATTGGTTTGATATTGAGAATATGGCAAGCTATGGGCCAGATGTCAAAGACAACCTTAAAGGATGTGGTATCGAAAGGTACTTCCATGGCGATATTTAGATTCGTGCTAAACTTGTTAAGGAGTTCTAAAGGGATGCAGAGTTTCATCCAAACAAAATCATTGGCACTATTCTAGAAGTGGATGTACAAATTAACATTAGCCTCATAACTGATGACACATGGTGCCTCCAAGACAGAGCCATTCTAAAAGATGGATGGGATAGAGAGATTGGTGGCATAGGTGTGACATATGTCTTCATGAGACTAGATGCCTCTAGACTTCTCACCATGATAAAGCTCACAAATAAAGGAAGGATATTTCAACATATGTTGAATAAGAGCATTATACACAAGTTTAAGTCCAAAAGCTTCATTTCAGGTGGACACCTCTTTCCTTTCTATTATATGTATATCAGTCAACCCTTTTAATCTTCCACATTCGGTTTTTATGAATTTAAGGAAGAATATGAAATGGCAGGGCAAAAATAAGCATATAACTTATATTGTCTTGCTAACCAAGATTTTTTAGCACAAGGGTATCTATGATACCCTAGAAAGTATGGATCCTGTGACTAAAGCAAAATACAAGGATGTCCAATCTCAAGTTTTGTTTGGGACAATATCAACAAAATGGGGCTGGATTTTATCATTATTGAAGCACATGAGGAAGAAGAAGAAAAGGTGGCACTAGACTCTTTTCTTCCTTCTCCTACTCCAATTGCTGCAAAAGCACCAGTTGTTCAAACCAAGAGAAAACTCCTTGTTGTGTGTGGTTTTTCTTCAACACTTCTTTTGTATGATTGTAACTTGAATCTTTTGCATAATATTAATGCCATTTCTTTGCAACATTACTAAAATTACTGTGAGATTGATGTTATCACCCTTTCTTTCCTTTTGTTTTCTTAAGCAATCCATGACATGCTTTTTTCCAAATGTTGGACATACTGAAGTTAGTAATATGCTAAGAAATATTATAGTTACTTATATAATGGTGAATTCATTTCTTTACTATTGTTAGCCAATTTTTTTTTGTTGTACTCAAAACCTTTTTCAGCCATTGTATACCCTTGAATCCACCTTCCTAGTCAACATGGGAGTAGATTCTTCATTGAAGATTAAATCATTAATCGAGCGAGCATCATTTGTGCTGATGCATGTTAATTATCAAATATATGACATTGTAATAGAAAAATTAGTTTTGGACACTATTTTTCTGCATTTAATTTGTTATAGCCCTTTACTATTATTATGTGAAATTTTAATGACACTCAAATTAAAATGGTGAATGCCATTTTTATTTAGTCAACCGTAAATTAACCAATTTTGACTCCAACTCTTGCAACTAAGAGTCCCCTCAAAAGAGCAATTATTTCTTAAATATATCTAGGGATTGACATCATTAGGTTTTGAATTTTGTTAGAACATGCATTTTTTCTTATCGATATTGTCATTAGTGCATTCACATTTAATACCATAAGAAAATAACATTTTATTGATTTTCACATGTGTATCTATAGCATGAAGATTATCTTTTATTTGTTTTCAATTTTGTTTATGTTGTAGGACAAGAGATTTTGTAAGCCACTCATTAATCTATCCTGATGTTTTAAGTCTTAGTGGCTTATACAAAAAGTTCTCATATGCTCATTATAAGAATCTAGGCCTTTAACATATTCTATTTAGGACAATGTCTATACTATATTCTTGTCCTAAATAATTTTTAAAGTCGTGAGAATCAACATATCCTAATGAATGTTTGCTTACAATTTGGCGCTTTTGATAGGAGATGGACCCCCTTTTTTATATATACATAATCGGCAAACAACTTGTGCTATAGTGAAATGGAAAGCAAAACCACTATAATTGGTAATTTAAAATCAAGAAACTATTTGTTGTATTATATTTTTGTTTTGTTTTTTTTTGCATTTAAAAATTTCATATATGGTGTATTTGCAAAAGAATCATGCTACAAATTTAACAATTATGCAAATAAACTTATGCCTCTTAAAAAACAAAAAAAGTCGCCATCATTATCATCTAGCTTCCTTGGGCTAGTTTCACTTCCAAGAGGTTGATAATAAATCTTCATAAGCAACTTGAATGACTTGTACTAATTTATGTTCAACTTTTGTCACATCATATGCATATCATATTTAAGGTAGGTCCCTTTTTCAAAAAGTTCTCTTAAGCTTAGGTCTTTTGTGGTTCATGAATTGTCAATGTTTCAACTTTCAACCTTTTTATTTGTAACAATTTAGTCATGTATGTATGACTCTTAGTTGAGTAGTTTCAAAACCAATTGCAAATCTTCAGAGCAAATGCATTTGGGTGTCATCAACGTGGAAAGTTGATGCTTTTTTGTATGATATGGTAAGTATAGTCACTTATGTTTGACTTTTGTTAAGTGATTTGAAAACTTGAATCCAAAAAGTTTTTTGAGCCAACATATTCTAGAGCAACAAAGGTGGTTACATGTGCTGTAACTTTCATTTTGGATGATCTAAATTACAATTAGTGACAGACATGATATTGCTCCTTTTGCACTTAAATTCCATTCCCACTTCAATTCTGACACATTGTGTTGGAATATTTTGAGCAATGATTTATTGATTCTTTTATAGTTCATCATTTTAGATAGTTTCCTTTTTGGTTATGTTGAGTGATTATATATTTATAAAAAAAGAAGGAAAAGATGTACCCTACTAAAATTAGTTAAAAATAAGGATAAAAAAACATAAAATGATTGGCTAGAGTGTTATGACATGAACATGTATGTCTTTAGAATTATGAATAAAGGAATTGGACTTAAAAGTAAATGAACTCATAATATTTGAAATCTTTTACCTTTTATTCATATGACAATAATTAGCTTTAAGATAATGCCAATGTATGTTAAGAAGAACACTTGCAATGCATAATTTTGCATATTTTGATGTATTGTTATACTTTTACAAGAGTTAAAATAGACATCACTAAGGCAAAAAAAATTATTGTTATTGCTTGAATTTATCTGAATGGTTGCTGAAAAATAAGTTAATTATGGGTGTAAAATTTCATCCTTGCTACAATTGTTGAAGCTTCCTATTTCTTCATATGTCATTTTCCATTTTCAAAATTACTCCTCCATCTTTTGTTACTAGACCCTACCATGGTTTAGGAGAGGTTCTATTACTCGAATGGTGCATAAAAGATTCCCATTAGGAGGCCTAAGGAAGAGGGAATGGGAAGGGGAATCGAAAGGCAGCATAATACCACTAGCCTTTTTTTTTTTTTTGGGCCCAGCATTAGTAGGTGTTGAATTCCTTATTCTTGCAAGCAAATGTCCTATCCAATGAGTTAAGCTTACTAGACATCCTTTATTTTGCTACAGTAAACATGGTGATAAGTGTGGCACTTTTTTTTCTTGTAATACTTTTCCACCATTATTAGTATTAGAGGTGACAAAATGGGTTAGACAAGCTAGTTTAGGCCAAATTTGTCTAATGAAATATATAGTTTGAGTTTTAAATTTTGAGATCAAATTAAATGTGAGTCTTTTTAGCCAAATTTGAACTTAGCTCGCAAAAATCCAAAGAAACCTTAAAAAATTAGGCTTTGATAAGGCTTGGACTTCATTTTAGAGACCCAAACTAAATCTAAGCCTTTTCGGCCTAGCCCATTCTAACCCACAACCAATATCGGGTCAGTTCGTATTGAGCTAGGTAACCCATTTTGTTACACACACCTACAATATTTTATCTAATTCATATTCATTTTATATCATTTTCCAACATGTCGCAAGAGTAATGTTTGTTAGGTTTTGGTATCATCTTATGTGTATCATTTGCTAATTTATTGAGCATGATATTAAATTATGGTTACAATTACCATTAAGCGCATGAGTTAATTGATATAGGGTTGTTCCAGCTTATCTAATAGTCTCGAATTTAAGTTTTGAGTATACAGTTGCGTTAACTTCCATTAAAAAATCTATTACCAAAATATTCTTTGCACTACCATGCCCCGAGAAATGCAAGTACTATATCACTCTTTCCTCTTGTATTAAAATATACATTTCCCTCCCTTAATAGATGCAACTATATTATATTTAACTCTAATTTTAATATTTTTGTTAAAAATGATTTTATGACTAAAATATTTTTTACACTCTCCTACCATGAGAGATTTAAATATTATACTTTTTTCTCTTTTTTATTTTTAAATATACAATTTTCTCCTTTAATAGATGAAAATACATCACACTTTTCACTAGAGGTGGCAAAATAGGTTGGTTGGCTAGTGTCAAACCTGCCTGATAAAATGTATAGCTTGGACTCAAAATTTTGAGCCTAAATTAAATGTAGCCATTTTAGCTCGATCTAATGAAGCTCATGTCATAATTCGGCTCAATTTAGACTTGCCGGTCTAGCTCGAGCTACTTGCTTCTTTTTTAATTCAGTTGAGAGACAATAATACTATAAGAGAAGTCTAGGAAACTAATCACTACTCACTATTTAAAACTTTCATTTGTTTTACATAAGTGTTGATTTTTAATTTTGACGAAGGTTACTTACAGAGTTATAGTTTTCAAATTGCATTTCATCTTTTTTGAGCTATATATATTTAAGATGCTAGAAAACCTTCAAAACTTTAATTTGTTTAACATAGGCTACTTACAAAGTTAAAATACATGTTTCCAAATGGTAGAAGACCGTTGTAACATTTACAAACTCATATATGCACATCATTAAATATATAAGTACTCTCTCATTGTAACTTTTATGAAATGATAGAAGAAATTATCTTATAATATATAAGCATTTTTCATATTAAAAACAATTGCAGTAATTGTTATAGTATGACTTTCAATCTTTTTCTAAATGTAATAATATAATAAAATAATTTTTTATTTTTTATTTATTACACTAAAATAAATATGTTAATAAAAATAATTATCACATTAATTGCTAGCCTTCAATTTTTAAAAAAAGAAAAAAAATGCCAGGCTAACCCAAAAAACCTATAACTCGCATAGGGTCGGACTTGGACATCAAATTTGAAAACCAAATTAAATTGGCTCTGTCCATTATTGACCATGACTGGCATTGGGCTAACCCACAATGGGTCGAGTAACTCGTTTTATCACCTCTACTTTTCACCATTTTTATATTTTCTATAAAAAATAATAATTTATATTAAAGAAAATGTTTTTGACCAAAAAATTATTTATTAATATATTTGTGTATTTTTTTTACAAAAATATATGTTACTAAATTATTTGATTTTTGTAGTATATTTTTATCAAAAACTATTTTTCCATTGAGCGTCATTCCTAACTTTTATAATCTACTAACAACAAATTTGATTAGATATTTTGCGACTCACAAAGCATGTACTTACAAAGAAAAATATCATTGATGTGTAGACTCTAAAAGCAATTTAGAATATTAAGTAAGTGAAGGGTAACTTCGTAAACTAAAAATATTTTATTATATATTTTAATTAAAAAACATTTTAAAATATTTTATAGAATATTATTTAACAATGATAAGTTAAATAGACTAAATTGTATATTTTAACATAAGTGGGAAGAACAATGAAATATTTGCATCTTTCAAGAGAGGAGGGTGTAATTTACTTTAACAGTGTTAAGTTAAATAAACTAAAGTGTATATTTTAACTTAGGAGGAGAAATTGTGATGCTCTACTTGGTTAAGATTAGAACTCAGCTAGTATTCATTTAGATTTAGGAAAATAATACTTTAATTATTTTTGAGTTGTTAAAAGCACAGGTAAATTTTTTGCGTTCAATGTAAACCTATGTTATTATTTTGTAAAACATGGAATTGATTATAGGAAAACAGTTTACATAACCCTTGCTTTGGGAAATACATAAAAAATTGGCCATATATAATGACCGCGTCTATAGGTACCTGATAGATAGTTTATATAAGTGCAAATATAAATCAGCCTGACCAAGTAGTCAAGTATAATTCTCAATAAACTAAAACATAAAGGAAGTACTTTAAATATAAAGTTGTTGTCTGTCAATACCTGATAGCATTGGTAAACGGGATATTGGGAAAGGGATTACATAAATCTTAAATGCATTTAAAGGAAAGGTTCTATGCATAAATTAATACAATATATAAAGTAGCAGGTTTTTAGAACCAAAGAGTACATATCAAAACATACAGGTATAGTCATCCAAATGAAACTAGTCCATCTTAACCCAATAACTAGTAGGAGAAACACATCCTAATGACCCCCTGATCTACCCAAACTAACCAAAACTAATACCCTTACCACTAGCCTTATTGGCTAGGAGGATGACTACCTCAACCCACATGTTAGGGTCACTATCATTAGAGTCACTAGGGAAATCCCTATTACCCTCAATACAACTCTGATCTTTACCCATTTGGGCAGCATACTCAATGGTGGGCTCTCGATGATCCAGTAGTCCAAGAGAAAGTTGGCTTTCAATGATCCAGCAATCTAAAAGAAAGTGGATATACGAGGAATGATTGCCTTCCTAGCAATCATCCTAGTTGTACCACCCCTAGGCCTAATGGCTAGAAGGCCATGTTGCCCATCAAGGGCAGGGTATCTCCCACGCCACAATAATGACCACTAGGATCACTTCGAGTTTTTTTCTTTCTCTAACCACTAGTTCCCTAAATATCGAGGCAGTAAAGGCTATGGAATAGCTGGTAGGTCCTACGCTCAACCGACATAGTCAAATGCATATCATACACCACTAAAGTTGCTCGACTTGGATCATTGTTGTTGATGTCGCCATGCCAGAAGGTCACTTTACTAGAAAAGACACTCTTGTAGTTCACTCCATTAGGCTGCTCACTATGCTTGGTCCACTTTCCATCCTTTAACGTGATCTACTTGTGTCGATATCCATCCATACTCTGCTTGGTGACAAGTAGGGCCACAACCAAGAAACAAAAACAAAGGGGTGAGATAAATAATTACAAAAATATAAATGCTAGAGGAGCTTGACATGGCAAGCTCAAGGGGGATGCCAACTTCATTGGCAACAACCCACACATACAAATACACATGAATAAACCTAGGCAGCACTACAACTACTATATTTCATCCATGAACTATAGAGTATCAACAGTGCATACCATATTCAAGCCAAAATAATATATAAGAATAACCTAAGGCATTATCTACAAGGAGTAGCAATGATGCAACTAGACAGGCATTATAGCATATCAAGCACAAGAAAATCACAATCAAGTTTTAGTATAAGCGTTAGTTGATTTATTCTACATATATGTTATACATGTTGTTCTTGACAAACTATTTCTATTTATTTGTTTACTGCATGCTTAAGTAATGGGTACGCTTGGATCCGTAGGAGCATCAATTCTTCTACTACGTGGATGGGGATGCTTTCCATATAGGAATAGCACAACTCTCCCATAAAGGGGCGAAGATTCCATAAAGGAAAACACAACTCTCCCATAAAATGCGAAGGCCAAATTATAAAGGGTAAAGGGCAAATTCCTCAAAGGAATAATCAATTCTCCCTCTCATAAAAGGCTGAGGAAAAGGTTCCTTAAAGGAACAATCAACTCTCCCATATAGGGCTAAGCGTGCATTTACCCTAGGGGTAACATCCACCCACATTGGACTACAACTCTCCCATGTAGGGTTAATTATATGATGCATGGTGATTTATTAAGCCTTTCCCTTTATTAGATACCAAGATGAGAGGATTGGAGATGGATTTTACAGAGAAAAGCACATACACCCTCTTACAAGGAAAACTTCATTTTAGAATTATTTTCCTCAACCCTAAAAGCAATTATGCTTGTAAATTCATTTTTGGGCTTATAATAGATTTCAAGACACAAGAAGTCACTTGATTGCTAGGGCCAATTAAAGGAGACACTTTTAGTTCAAAAACTTATTTTGAGATAAAATCAATAGAATACACGTATGTCAGAATATACCAAGTACAATCAAGCTTTATGCATAAGTCTACACATCGATCTCATTAAAATGTAGCTTTATAAAAGGTAAATCAAAACCAAATTGAGTTTAAATAAGAAATATCAGGAATGAGTTTTTGAAATAACTAGTTTGGGTGAAGAAAATAACAAGATTTATATATACAAGATTTTTGGCCAGATATCATAAAAGGCTTTCCCAAACACATTTAAGAACCTTTAGGATTAATTTTAGAAGGATGTAGCCACATTGGGCATCAAAATGCAGTCAGAAATTCAATTCAAAATAGAAATATAGTAAGTCAATACCATCTCCCTCATCATCTTGGGTAATTTTCTATTAGTTTTCTATATTATGCAGTGGAGATGAACCAACTGCCATATACATAGTCAGGTGTCTATTTTAGACTACCTTTACAGGAAAAGCACTACAACATTAGTAATTCAGACAATTAAGCATAGTTAATGATGTTTATATAGAATTTCCATTCACACAAGTCATGCTTAGTAAATAATTCATTAGAATTCATACATAGTTCAACAACAAGGAAGTCACTTATAGACAAGGAACATGCAATTCACTCACGTCAAGTAAAGCCTTTAAGGTCATACATACCATGCTTAGTAGTGTAAACAAAATATATCATATTGATAGATAAGGGTAGCATTGCTTACAATATCATGTCGAGCACTTAGAGTTTGCACATACACTTAAACAAGATATGGACAATTAGAAGTAGTGATTAAGCACTTTTATATCATATTACAAGGAAAGCATTTTTAACAATACATCCATGTATTTTAATATACACATAAGCATTTAAGCACAAAAATAGTGAGTTGCCCAACATTTTTTTTACTTAAACCAACTTTATTGAAAAAGTCACTAAAAATCATAGAGACCTCTAATTGAGGTGGGACCAATTTCATTTGAAAGCTAACACATAAGGCTACAATACCACCAAAGGGTTTTGGCTAAATTTTCCTACATCAATACTAGTTTTGAACACAAGACAAGGCCTCATGTAAGACGAGGTTTCAGCACCTCTTTGTAACTTAGTTTAGGTATTCAACTTGTCCTAGACTTAGGCATGGATAGGGGCTTGGGCAAGGATGATTCCAATCACTTTTAAGGTGTAGGAAACACAGGGGAAACAACCCCAATACGTGACTCGGCCATTTGACCTCTCAAATGGATGATAATAGTGAATATACACAAAATTGCCCTGCACCCAAACAAGTTTAACATACCTCACCAAAATATTTGCCAAATATTCTAGAAGACTCCAAAAATTATGGGATCAAAGAGGTAGATGCCCACCAAAGGGTTTTCACCAACTTAAATAAGGAAATTCATATGAGGCCTTCAAACATAAGACAAATGCTATCTAGGAATTCCAGTAATCTTGCTTAGCACGATTTTGAACTTCTAGCTTCACCTATTCTTAGACAAAGTTTGGTGCATAGCCATGGATACATTTGGACTCTTCTAAGGTATATGGGAATAAGGAAATCAATCCCAGTACATAAATGGCACCATAGCCTTCACAAATGAACACAAACCATCC
Organism: Spatholobus suberectus; assembly: GCA_004329165.1. Classification (NCBI taxonomy): domain Eukaryota; kingdom Viridiplantae; phylum Streptophyta; class Magnoliopsida; order Fabales; family Fabaceae; genus Spatholobus; species Spatholobus suberectus. Next base: position 40,724,170 of record CM014736.1, read on the forward strand.
TAACAATCAAATTTGCCCTGCACCTAAATGGGTTGAACCTATCTTGCCAAAATATTTGAAAAATATTCTAGGAACCAGAGAAAATTATGGGACAAAAAAGGTTTAGAAGTAGATACATAAAACTAGGGGATTGCAAAAGATTAAGGGCTAGTTCCTTAAGGGTTGTTCACACGAAAACATCTAAGATAGGGCAGAAATAGGTAGAAATTCTAGCAAACACATACAAACTTAACATTGTTTCTTGACCTTTCACTTTGGCTTGTAAAGTAGCTCAATGAGCCACTCTACCTGATAGCTCCATAGCATTTCTAGAGTTTATTCCAAATCCCTGAAGCATTCACCTAGTACACATAATAGTTAGCACATATACATGTACAAAAATTGCAAAGTCACAATATAACGTGCAAACAAGGTAAAGTTACAATTTTAAATGCTTGGAGCTATAAGTTGTTAGGAGCAAGGTGCTCCTAACTGACTCTATTTACTTACTGCATGTAGGTTATCTCACTACCTCCTTACCATGAGTGATGAGAGGTTTGTTGGTCACAAACCGGGTTTCGCTTACGTATCTCGCTCTTTTCACTGTTAAACTTGTGATAAGTTTCATTTTCTCCTTGGGTGGCGAATCGATGATTAGGACCTATTAAAAAGAAGCTTGTAACGCAAAAAATACAAAAATGCCATTGCATGTGGCTTTCGAAGGTTTGAAGGTCCACATGCAAGGCCCACAAGTTGTGCCCAAAGAAAGAGAAAAAGAAGAGGTTTCAAGAGTTTGACTCACTGTGGGTTCTTTCACCTTGAGATAGCTACACCGATGCGATCTGAGCTTTGTAAGCGAGCAAAAGTCACTCCTCTAAGCTTGGTTTAAACTCAGTTTTGAAGAAGAAATGGGGAAGTTGGCATGCAAAGGTGGATGGAGGAAGACTGAGATGAGGGAAAGGGGTGATAGTGGTTTGGTGGTGATTGGTGGTGGTGTTGTGTAGGCGTGAGAGGGTGAAGGAGAAGAGAAGTGGAGGTGTGGGGGAAGAGGTGATCCGTGGAGGAGGTTGGTGGTGGTGCAAGATGCATGTGGCGTGGTGTGGTGGAGAAGAAGAATGGAGTCATGGAGGAGAAGCTTATCTATGCTTCGTGGTGAGGGGGAGAGGAGAAAGAAGGGAATGCCGAGAATGAAGAAAGGATTGGGGGTTTTCGTGTGGGTTCACACACACACACACATATAGGGGAGCGCGTGAAGGGAAGGCTTTATGGAGGGGGGCGTGTGAGGAGAATGAAGGAAAAGGGATTGGTGGGGTTTTATATGACTTAGGTACGTGTCTAGATTAGTTTTAGAATGTTGGTCATACAACAACTATATGTGGGTCTAGAGGATCTAAGAGATTAACAAATTAATCTCATAGTAGCTATTTAAAATGTTGTGGAAGGTACATGATTATTTTAGCTCAGGGAAAGCTTTGGATGCATCGGATCCCTTTGCGGGTAGTTAGTGAAATAACCCACTAACTATAACTATAACGTAGCTAACTACACTCTATGATCATGCATGTATTTAAATAAAACTTTTTATAGCTACTTATATATTTAAGAACTTACATTTATGAATAAAACACTTGTTTTAAAAAAATTTATTTTGGGAAATCCTTATAGTAGCTTAATTTAACTCAAAGAGGTATATATCAAAACTTTTACACTTAATCTTATAAATTAAGTTGCTATAGCAATTTATAGATTTAAAAAAAAAAACACTTTAATTTAGAGAAACACTTACAAGGTAAATAACTTAGTTTAAGACCCAATAAATTAACATAAGTTATAGAAGGAAATATATCTATAGTTCATATACCATAAAATAGTTGCTATAGTAATTATAGCTTATCACAACAAGATTTTTAGCTTGATAAAATGCTCATAATATGATGGTTCTAACTTTAGAGAAAACAGGCCATACACTGACATATAAAGTAGTTTTACACTGTCATCCAAACACAAACCACCATTTATTATAAGTTTGTTGACTTTTATAATAAATACTTTAAAAGTTATATTAATGGTAATTTCTGATTGGTTGACGGTGTAAAACTTTTTACACTGACAGTACATGACCATTAAACTCCTAACTTAAAACACTGAATTTATTCAATATAAACTAATAAAATGAATGTAGCTATGAACTGGTATATTATTCTTTTGAGTCATAAGAACATGGTATTAATTGAGCAAAAACTAAAACTTTAATGGCTTAAAAGCCATCATAGTATATTTTTTTCAAATCATGAACTATTGTTCTATATAATAGATCTTCATTTACAAAGGCATAAGGATCTTAAGAGAAAAACCTTTACAATTAAACATGATGTTTGGGAATCAAATAGGTAGTTTAGAACTAAACATGATATAAGAAAAGCAAATATGATACTTTAGATCTAGTCTCATATTCCTCAAAAACATAGTTAATTTTGCTTGTAAGAATACTAAAATCTAAACATGCATATGTATACACCTATCTAAGCTTGTATTGGTACAAACTCTAAAGGCAAACAAGTACTTGTCCCTTAGTCGGGCACAAGATACTTGGCTGGAGTTCTCGTCCTAGGATTAAAACTAGGATGTTACAGAGATAAGTGTAATACTCACATCTTTATAAAAAAGAAAGCATAAATTGCTCTTAATTATTTAATAGTAATTAGTTTATATATGCCATCTCCTCTTTACTAAAAGTGTTCAAATTGAGTCAAAGGATTTTAAATGGTCAAACTGATTTAAAAAAAAAAAAACTGATTAAACTAATAGTAAAAAAATTAAAAATAATTACATTTTTATTTTAGTTTAATTTGATTTTCAGTTCTTATTATTAAAACCGAATCGAATCAAACCAAACTACACCTTTAATATACTTAAATTTTTCTTGCTATCCTCTTATATGATACTAATTTTTTTCTTAACCCCAGTCGCACTTTTATTAAATGTCAATTTTAAAGGCTGAAGTAGTTATGAAATTCTTTATTTTGTTAATTTATTTTATTAATATTTCAATTTAAGAATATTTTTAAAAATTATATATAAATAAGTTAAAAAAATTCAAATAATCAAATAACTGAATAAAATTGAACTGTAAAAGATAAATTTAATATTATATTCAAATCAAATCTGGAATATTATTTTTTTTTACCGTGTGTGAAAAGCCAACTTAATAGAAAGACCCGCACTCTTTTCTTTTTCCATATTCTTGTCCAAAATTTTCACTTGTCCCGTTCTCCACTCTTTCCCGGCGTTGCCACTCTCTTTCACGGCCCCTTCTTTATTGCCACTCTCTCTCATAGATGTTAGTGTTTCAACCATCAACCACTCTCTCGACAATAAAAGCTCAACCAAACATGCAATTCGCAAGAGAAGAAAATGTTACAGAAGATTCAAAGAAGCTTGACTTAAATTTTAGTTCGTTGCGACTTGTTGCCGTCAAAATGCTGTTACGTTGCAGTGATTTTGTTACACACTGCAATGGCGGGGCAAAGGTGTTTTTCCCACATCTTTATATATATATATATATATATTTTAAGTTTTACACCCCTTGCACCTTTTCTTTTTAGATTTTAGTCCCGATTGCATTTCTAGTCTATCAATGTATCGTGATTGTTTTATTTATTTTAAGCCATTAATTTACTCTTATTGAAAAGATTTTTTTTTTTGTTTGTTTATTGTTATCATAGAAATAATAATTTATCTACAAACATCTTTAATATTACAATTAAGTCAGTATAATTAAAATATCTTTTTAGGTCTTTTAATTCAAATATTTTATATTTTTTTACCTCATTCATTATATTTACTTATCGTCACGTCACATCAGCTAATTTCATTAAGAGTTAAATATATTTTTGGTCCTTCAAAAATTGGCCCGTTTTGATTTTAGTTTTCAAAAAAAAAATTATTGATTAAAGTCACTCAAATATTAAAAATACTCTAATTAAATTCCTAATATTAAATTCTGTTTAACTTTTCTATTAAATGATGGTCGCATCAGTATCACAGTCACTATTAATTTGTTGATGTGGTCATCTATGTCAACTGTTATGTCTAAATCAGATTAGTAACATTTTTTGAATAAAATTATTACATGTTTAACCCTAAACCATAGATTTTTTTAACCCTAAAGCAAAAGTAATTACACAATTTTTTATTAAAAATTATTACTGAGCACTTCAGGTAATAAAATACTTTACTTGGAAGCTGATGTGGTCATCATTTAACAGAAAAGTTAAGCAAAGTTTAGCATGGAAATCTAATTATGGTATTTTTAATATTTGAGAGACTTTATTCAAAGAAAAAAAATTCTAAAAACTAAAACCAAAACAGTTCAATTTTTAGAAGACTAAAAACATATTTAATCCTTTCATTAATTATTGGATGCAATCAAGATAGAGCGGTCTAATTATAAAAGAAAAGAGATAAAAGTTGAGAGACCAATTGATGCAATTAAAACTTGAGAGACCTAAATTACACAATCATAATATCTAAGAAACTAAAAATACAATTGAATCTTCTTTTTATTACATATATTTTAGTACTTTTAGAAATTAAATTTGAATGAAAATAGATGAGAAATTAAATTTTTATTTTAAATAAACATTTTCTAATTTAATAATTTTTAAAATAATAATTTAATTAAAATACACTACTAGTATAAAACTTTTTTTAAGTTGTTATTCAATTACAAATTACATGTATGATAATGTTTTTTATAATAACTATTTTAAAAATTGATCATTAACCGTGTAAAATTTTTTAAACTAATGCAGTGCATGAAAATACTTAAAATAAAAAAAAATAATAGATTATTCTTTTATTTATTTATTTATACATATTATATAAATATCTTAATTTAAAAATAAAAAAATCTCCAAAATTCTACTTCATCCTAGTGCGACAAATGGTGGGGATGTATCATAATAGATTATTCTTTTATTTATTTATTTATACATATTATATAAATATCTTAATTTAAAAATAAAAAAATCCCCAAAATTCTACTTCATACTAGTGCAACAAATGGTGGGGGTGTATGAATAGTGTAAAACCATAGTGTGAAAAGCTTAAAACATCATTACTTATTGCAGGGTGATGCCATATCCACTGCTTCAGGTGACTGTCCCGCATTTTAGAGCCATGATATTGATGAATTTGATTTTGTTATAGATGTCTTAATATTCATGTAGCAGGGACACATAACTTACTCTTTGTTCTAGAAATTGCCTACATTAGAAAATACAATAAGGAACTGTTTACAAAATTGGTATATACATTCGTTTCTTGCACTGATAATATAGTTATATTTTTGGAAACCCTATAATAATTCATGTTTGAAACCTTTGTTCTCTTTTGTTGACCAGTGACTCTGCTGTCTTGGTGCTACGCACAGTATGTAGGACAATATTCACATATGTATGCCATAAGGGACTATTAATAAAACGTGGCTACGGTCATGAGAAGGTTATTGATTTTTGAAATATTCGTTGGCCAGGGGCAAGTATAGCCAAAGGGTCATAAATAGATTTTCTTTGCAGGAAAATCTCCCATTGGGAACCAAAGTGCGCCCGCCATTCTTCCTGTGTAGTGTAGTGGGGCAAATATTGCTTTACCCCAAGATGGGCTCTTTCACAATACTCTAAAATTCTTTTGTTCTGACTCAAAATGTGTTCAAGGCCATCAGGACCATTGGAAGAGGGGACTGCAGAGGCAAGAAATGCCACTAAGTAGAAAATATCTTCCTCTGGCATCACAACAGAAGTTCTGTTGTCCCATCTGCACCCAAAAAATAAAAACACTAATAAAAACAATAAATAATATATGCACAAACAGTGTAAAAGATTTTTATACTATTATCCGATCATAAATTATTATGTATAATAAGTTTGTTCACTTTTACTTTAATTACCTTAAAAATTATATTAATAATGATTTTTAATTGATTGATGGTGTAAAAACTTTTAAAATGACGGTGTATGTCTAATAAACTCTATTTTTAATTATGGCCTTAAAGATTGGTGGAGGGGTAAAAAAGAAAGAAGAAAACAAGTTTTGTGTTCCATTACTTTGATTTATTTACTGGGTAGATAAGGACAGGGCCGTTGCTTGTTTCTGTTACTATGTTGCCGAAGACAACCTCTGCGAAATTGTGTATTTTGGTTTTGGGTATAAAAAGATTGAGCCATGGGTGTGGAACATCCCACAAGCCCTTTGAACGCAACTTGACCTCTGAGATATGCACCCTGTCTAGAAAGCCTACATATGTGACTTCTGTTAGAAAAAGTGTTGATGGGATATAGTTCAAGTGGGACAAATGTTTCTCAACTTCCTGCATAAAAAAGAAACATAACATAACGTAGTGAGAGATAGTTAAATTCATTTTTATTTGTTTTTGAATAATGACGAAGTAATTATTTATTTGAGTATGTATTTTGCAAAAAAAAAAAACAGTAAAATCAAACTTTAGGTTGAGCTTTCTGGTCCTTCACCTGATTCACTACAAGGGTTTCCTCCAGATTGTAGTATTTGGCCAATTCTAGGCAGAAGAGAGTTCTTCCATCTGACTTGAACTTGCTAGCTTGAACGGGGTCTTGTGGGTTGAAGGATGATCTCCAGTTATTTAGCAGACCAGTTCTGTTTATTATCACAAATCCTTCAACATAATCAAAAGCCTTTTCTGCAAATATTAATTGCTCTTGGTCTCTCGTGAATGCTGTGAAATCTGCATACAGGACCCTGATCCATTTTACCTGTTCAAAAATAGAAGTACTCTAATGATGACAGCTGGTACTTAATTGCAAACCACTAATTAAAATTGAAAGCCCTTGTTTCTGGTATTGTCCTTGATGAATTACCATGGCAGGTGCTGTTTCCAGGAATATTCTTGCTCTTGTTATAATGCCAAACTGACCTAGCCCTCCAAGCACACTGTGAAACAGTTCACCATTCTGTTCCTCAGAACAGTTTACCACCTCTCCAGTTCCTGCAGTCATTTTATAGACCATCTTTTTCATTCATCCGAGAGAAAGCATATCTTTTGTTGAAAAACTTATTTACAATTTGAGACTTCCTAACTTGCCCAAGGTTAAGTCAAATAATGTACACTAAGGGATTATTATGGGAAGTTATTATGTCAGTTTCAAGTGAATTATTAGTACACAAGAGACAAAATAGTAGCAGGTGTATGTAGAATGTTTTATATATTTTCCCCCTTTAGACCCTTGACCTTGTTCTTATATCTGCCATATGTTTTTTCACATTTTTTTTTTTCACTAAGTTACCAACCTGTAACAATCTCCAGCTTCTGAACATTACTTATCTGGGGACCATGCCTAAATGCCTGCCCACTTACACCAGCGTTGGATAAAGTGCCACCAACTGTGAGATGTAAGTAGTCTGTCCATGATCTTGGTGTTAATCCATACCTTAGTGTCTCATGCAGGATGTTTATCCACAATTCCCCGCCCGAGACATCCACGTAAGGAGATTCTCCTGTATACACCTGCATTTCCGGGACACTGAGTGATTCCATGTTGATCACAACTCCTCCATGAGCCTGTGCCTGGCCCTGGAGTGAGTGGCCATGGCCTCTAACTGCAACAGTGAGCTGAGAACTAGGCCCCAAGTTCCAGACATGCTTTATGGTGGCTGCAATGTCAGAAACTGATTTTGGATGCAGCACTGCCATGGGATGAGACTGGTACCTGTTGCCAAAGTCCCTAGCTGCATGTTTAAGGTCAACTTCTTCAAAACTGAAGTGTCCCTCCAAGGGAAGTGCTTTGAGTGAAGAAGGGATGCTGGAAATACAGAAATTAAGCCGAATGGTTATGCAACTGAGGAACAGAATCATGAAGCCTCTTATGAACAGAATGTTGTACTCTCTAAGGAGGCTAAATGATGGATATCTCATTTTTCTGTAAGAAGACATGTTGGTGGTTAAAGGGTGGAGAAGCTTAATCATCGTGTAGACTTTGTTCGTTTGTGAAAAGGGGAAGTGATGGAGTGGCGAAGGAGGAAAGGGTTGGGGCAGAATTTATAGAAGTTTGTAGGTGGCTGAGTCAACCTTTCAGTTATGAGAATCCGTATGAAGACTGGTTACTTGGGAGGATTCCTTTTGGTTCTCCCTTTTGGGCTAGTTTGTTTAGAAAAGAAACCGAAGCCATCATACTTATGCCAAGTTGAAGAGGAAAAGTGACAACAAAGAGAGATCTCACAAATCTTCCCACTTTTCCAAACAGTTCCTACTACAACCCCATCTTTCCATCAAGGACAGACATGTTTCAATTTTTTTGATCATTAACCAACTTAAGCATACTCTATTTTTTCCCAATTTAGAAAAAATAAAAAAAACAAAGTCCTTGCTTTTGCTTTGCCACTGCATATATTTCCTCTCTGCCTCTTGAAGCAGGTATGGTATGCCCATGCTCCTGTCTACCTCACAATGTTGGGGTGGTGGTGGTGGTGGTGGTGGTATTGAATCCATTACTGTCGGAGTGTAAACATCGAGTATCCCTGCCATTAAATTGAATGAGAAGGACTTGCGGGGTTGTATTAATACATTCAAGAGGGAGATATGACATTAGTGGGGTCTTTGTTGGTCCATGTGACACGTGAAGTTTCATTCATTTGTGCTATTGATTGGCCATGTAGGGACTGGAGACCTCTTCTTGGGCCCTCCTTTGTAGGCCAAGCTATTAGAAGAAGAACAAATGGAAACAATGAAAGACTTCTACTTACATTCTGATGCAATGCTGCACAACCACCACTGCACCACTGCTGTTGCTGCTGATGTTATTTAGAATCTTTAGTACAAAGCTATTGGACAAGTTTTTAGTGGTTCTCTTGTCTATGCCTTCTTTTGTTATATTTGGATGGCACTGAATTACTCTAGTACTTGTACTCTTGTGCCCTTTATCCTTTCTCATTGCAAGTTGTATTTTTGGTCCAATGAGAGATTTTACAGCTTCTTAGAGTGATAAATAGATGAGCATCTCATCCCTCTATAAATTTGTCACTTCATTGGATTGGAACGCGTGCATTAGTAATCCCCTGTTGTTGAAATTATTTTGGTCATCAAACAATGGGTTCCATGTGGTCCTGGAATTGGAAAGAAAACCTCCCTTGTTCTATGTGGGAAACGTTCACTTATGGGAATAGCCTGTAGGTAGCAACATCTATGTTTCATTGAGGAGAAAACATAATGATGATAATTGATAGTTTTTGTCTCTCTTTTTGTTTTCTTCTCCTTAATAAGTTGGATTACTATTTCTGTCGAGTCAATTAGTAAAGTTGCAATTAGGATATTCTATTTTCTGATTATGGATTCCACATGTTCGCATTTTATTACTAAGCATTTTTCTCTTACTCTAGTTTTATTTTGCTTTATTTCTTCATTTTCTTTTCCTTTTTTCTTTTGGCCTGTCCTACCATTTTGTTTTTATATAATTTGAGTCCTTATTCTGCTATAATACTTGATTGGTTCCCGAGCTTGACGTCTAGTGTAAGGTTCTTTGTCTCCAAAGTAAGAGTGCATTAATCTTTAAATTTTAGTGAATTAAGATCTAAATATGTATCAAAAATAAATTAAATCTAGATACACTTTTTCTTGCCCACCATAGAGACAAATTTGCTTTAGAAAAGTTGTGTCCTTTGAAGGGTAAATATTTTAAAAACAAACCCTTAGATTAGTTTATGAAACTATAAGTGCCAATCACTTCTATTTAGTTCTTTTCTTTATGGAAAAGGGATAATACATCCGTAGGTCTCTGAATTTTTTGGGTTTTTTTAAATAAGTTTTTAAACTATAAAATTTGTAATTAAGTTCCTAATATTTTTCAATTTTTGTAATCAGGTTCTTAGGATTAATGGTTCGTTTATAAACTATTAAATTATACCTAGGGACTTAATCACAAAAATTGGAAAAGATTAGGGACCTAGTTTAAAAAAACTCAAAAAAAAATTGCTACGAAAGTTTTGTGTTAAAACTTTTTATTTTGAAATGTAGGGAATAATATTTTCTAAAATAATTACATATAGAAAAATAAAAAAAAAAGCTATAACCTTTTCTAAAAACTAGAGTTATCAAAATTGGCCTGGCCAAATGACTTGGTGGACTAGGCTAGGTTGGTGATAGAGGTCTCAGAGGGGCATAGCTATCTTGTTAATTGTCTTTTATGATATTTTGTTATTGGACCTTGTTGAGCTTCTTGTAGGTCTTGTGTATGCACCTAAGTATTATTTAATTAGGTGCTATGTGGAGTTTAGTTATTTTAGTTTCTAGCTTATATTTTAGTTTATTTTGTTTGGGCCTAATATGAATTATATTGGACCTTTTTAGTTGTTTGGCCTTTTTATTAGTTGTAGTATAAATAAGCCTCTAGGACCACTTGTAAGAAACTTTTGATCATTTTGTGAATGTGATTAGCTTTGTGCTAATTGAGTGAGCATTGCTCCTCTTGGTTCTTGCTTTGAACCTTTAGATTTTTATCAAAGAATTCTATTCTTTGTGGCGAATCCTCCTCAACTTATTAATCTTCGGATTGTGGCGTCGTTCCTATCATTTCTCACCTTTTCCGCCTTTTATTTTCTTCACTTTTTGGTTTCAAATTATTACTCATTGGTGCTAAACTTATTGATCCACTTTGGGGGTTTCATCAGTTGGGCTCTTTATTTTGAGGCCTGAAAAGAACAGGCCCAATTTGGTTTGGCTCGATCGGCCAAACGGTCGAGCTAGACTATAAAAATGTTGGCCCAAAAGTTACCGAGCCTATTTGACCCAATATTTTTTTTTTCTTATAAAAAATATATAAATTTATGCAAAAAAATAAAATGGTTTAATTTGGAAAAAATTGCGACCTATATGAAAATCAGCTCGACCTGCCCTACTTTTCAAACTTTGCCCTACCAAGTCGGTCCGGGCCAAGCGATCCATTTTGCAACTCTACCAAAACACAGCTCCATTCTTGAATGTCAGTTAATCTTTCTTATATAATTTGCTATATATATGCATTATTGTATAGGATGACTTAGTGGTTCTTTTAAATTTTTGGACAAAGAAAAACCCTAGAAGCAGATTTATAAGGTGTGCAAATTACAGGACATGCCTCTCATTACTAAGTTTTATTTAGGGATAATACATCCGCAAGTCCTAGAACTTTTTGGATTTTTTTTTAAAATAGGTTCCTAAACTATAAAATTTGTAATCGAGTCTAGAATCTTTTCCAAGTTTTGTAATTAGGTCTCTGGGGTCAAGAGGGAATAAAGAATATTCTATTAAAGTTAACAATTTGTAAACCCTGGGAACCTGATTACAAAAATTGGAAAAGATTAGGGACTCAATTACAAATTTTTATAGTTTAGGGATCTATTTTAAAAAATCCAAAAAATTCAAGGACCTGCAAATGTATTTTCCATATAAAAAATCATTTACTTTATGAAAATAAACCTTTTAAAATTCTCATTTAGTTTTTTACTTTATGAAAAATCTATTGGGTATAAGCTATGGGACAACATAGAAGAACTAACATTTTTGTCCCTTTATTGTTCAAAAAAGGGGATGAATCAAAACAATAATTAAATAGACAGTAAAAAAAATACATTTTTTACTTAACTAAGTAAAGAAGATGCATCTCTAGATGTGTGCACACAAATAAGCACATGTCTCCACTCTCACACTAACTTGTTCACATTAGGATTCTTTTCTGCTTGCTATGTTAGTCTAAATCATAAGGATGTAACAACTAACCCTAATTTTGGTTATTGAGTTGTGTACGACCACATCTCATGTAGTGCACATAAATAGGAAAAAATTAGGATTTTAGGTGCATCGCTCACAATGGGATCAATTCTAATGAATTGACCCATTAAAGTAATTTTGGTCCAACTAGACTTTATTGTTACTAGTGAGCTTGTCTCAAGTGAACGACCCTATAGGTTCTTTTCACAACGAGCTTTAATATTAAATATAAGCGTTATATTTAATATTAAGAGCAATGAGAGATACTTAGTAATACATCACTATTACCCAATATTAAGAATGTCAATGAATTGACACAAACTTTTAGCGATAATTATTTTGTGTAGGTATCCTTTTGTCTTGATATCTAATTGGACACAAGACATGAAATATGTCATCCTTGTATTGTCCAATTTTTGCGCATGGTCTTGCATTTAACAATCTCACTCTATCAAGTGACCCCACAAATATCATTCTTGTTACATAGGAGGGCAAATCTCATCTACATCACTAACATTTCTCTTCATGATCTCTTTTATGTCTAATTGCAATCTTCATAATCCCTTTGTTACAAGTGACATTTGATTTCATTAAAATACAGAGTTTCTCATGTAAGAATTGTAGTGACTTCAGGTTAAAGGACTACAAACAATTATCACTTTAAGAACCATGTATGACTTCATGTAACATTCTCAAGGTGAGTCGGTCCAGTACATAATTACTCCTAATGTGTACCTATGTGTGGACTTAATATCTCATATTCATGATCTATGAGATGCAATCATTACTCCATTAACATACTAGTCTCAATGCATTAATATTGTCCAAATATTAATACTTGACTAAAGACAACTTTAAGAATAACACTAAGTATTGAGTTAACTTGGTTCAATCTCACCTGTTAAAACAATTATATTAACAAATTGAAATTTGAATTTATGGCTAAAATGTGTTTGAATTTTCAACCACTTAAAATTTAATCACACAAAAGTAATATAAATCTTCGTAGAATTGTGATCTCTATGTGTGGTAGTGAAGGCCTTTATTTATTAGTGTTTAAAATTACTTTCTAGATTAAAAATTTTATTTGTAACACAATCCGTTTGTATGATAGAATTAAAATTATAACTATAATTTCAATTTCAATTATTTAAAAATTATAATTGATTAATAATAATAATAATATTTATTTTTGGAACAAATAAAGAATTAAGATATAGAGTTACAATTCTAAATTGAATTAAAATGTGAGATATTTTCAAAATATGAAGAGTTGTCTTATTTTATTCAAATTGAAGAATTTGTTTCATTCACATTCAAGCATGTGTAAAACTATCTGTTTTCTCAAGTCTTCACTTTCTCCACTCTCTCACATTCATTTTCATTTGAATACTCTCCCTTCATGAAGAGGTAGACTTCACTCTCCTAACATGCATTTGATATATCCTCTTATGCTTTTAATATCAACTAAAATTGATTAACAAGCTGTAACTAAATATCAGAAATCAATTTCAAATATATATGTATATTATCTTCAAAATTCAAATACGCTCCTAAAATGCATCTGATATATCTTCTTATTAGTCTTATGCTTTTAATACCAACTAAACAGTTTAACAACTTGAAACTAAATATCAGGAACCAATTTCTAATATATATATTTTATCTTCAAACTTTAAATACGCTCTTAGAATGTTTTTAGTTGTCATTCTTCAACAAAAGTGTGTTTAGGAATTTTTCTTAATTTCTTATCTCTTTCAATTTATTATTTTCAATATCTTTAGTTTTAACTTGAATTCAATATTTTTTTAAAAAATTATCAATAATTAAAAATAATATTGTATCATAATATAAAGTATTTATTATAAATCTAAAATATAACTTATATGTTCTAAAATACTTATTTATTACAAATTTTAATTATAATATAATTTATATACTTAGAAGTATTTTTTTTATTATAAATTTTAGTTATATAAAATAAACATTTATTTTGAGTAATGCATAGACTAAAATACTAGTGATTATAATCCTTCACAAGAGTTAGTTATAAACATGATATAAATCAAGGAACGTGTTCTTACTCATATAAAGATCAATTGAAATGATTTAACTATTCATGGAATAAACATTAATTAGAATTATATAATTCTTTTTGGAATACACTAGTTAAAATAATGTGACTTCAATGAATAGACACAAATGTGTTCTGCTAGTTCTGTTGGAGATATTGCTCCTCCATTACCACCACAACGCTAGGATAAATGGAAGGTGGCCCGCACACTAAAATCGAGCGAATATACATCTGAGGAAACATGCATTGCTGAAAAGATTGTAAGTAATTTTTTACTTCAAATTGTAATTGTAACTTGATACATCATATTTCTTACATATTTCTTGAATTATATGTTGTAGGATTCTTTGGTTGAGCAGAACTCACAGGGAACATTTGTTTCTCATGGACGTGAAGATATATTAATTGCTACTATTGGGAGACAAGAGTACCCTGGTCAAGTTCGTGCTGCTAGACGAGGTGTTGGAATTCGTGATTACTACGGACCACCTTCACGTTGTCAGCCCACCTCAGGAATTGTCACCAGGGAAGAGATGGAGCAAGTTAGGTAAGAGATTAGAAATGAGCTTAAAGAGTAGCTGAGATGGGAGATTAGAGAGGAGCTGACATCTTTGGGTCTTTCACAGCAAAATACAAATGTCCAGCCAGAACAAGCTCATACTCCTGTAAGTGTCAACACGAAGGGAAGTTGTGCTGCTGCTAATCCTTCTGGGGAGGAGACTGACATTGATATCCTGGAGCAGTGTAAGTTGTATGTTGATGGGGAGCTTGTTCGTTCAATGGCTTTTGGAAGAGTATATAATTTGGGGTCTACCATATACCACAGGACCACTGAGGATGATATAGCAAGGGTGGTGGTTGAACAAATTTTGAGATGCATATGCTCAAGTCCCTATGCCCACTGAGGAGGTTCAGACTGTGGGGCAAACCCCTCAACAGTTCATTCAATGACCGAGATGACTTATAAAGGTTACATCGACCAAAGTATATTCAAATCTCATCTTAAGTTATTTTTTTTCTCTAATTACAAATTGAAATAACTTGATTGTATTTTATAACATTGTTTTTTATTTATTTTTTTTAGGATGTTCAACCATCTAAGAAAGATGCTCCACCTAAAAAATCGGAACCTCAAGTTAATCTGATGACACGCTTGTGGCAGGTGGCATCTAGTGTGGGGATGGGTGTTGTGCAAATAGATTGGGAACCCACATTCCTTGGCAAACCCAGCGATGTTGACCTATGGATCACCCAAAAGGATGTTTTGGAAATATGTACTAGCAATGACATGCTAAATATCTCAGTTCTACAATTATGGTTGCTGTAAGTTTATTTTTTTTGTAAATCTCGTAAATAAGCATCTCATTATTATAATTAACATTCATTTGAATATTTTAGGTACATGCATCGCCTCTATCTCTCAAAGGGGCAGGAGAATGTATATGGATTTATTAACCCGTACCCTATTCAAAAGATAGGGAATAAGGATGAAGATTCTCAAGCCTACATTCAGAATTAGACGTATAATGGGCGAAAATATGTTACCTAGTACCATACTTGCATTGGTAAGCACAAGTTATTTCTCACCCAAATGATTTTAAATGATATTTGATTCCCATCACCTATATTGTTTTCCAATGCAGCTTGCATAGACAATTGTTAATTATTTATCCTAGAGACAATGTTGTGGTCTTGTTGTGTTTGTTGAACAAGAAGCCCAACAAAAAATTGAAACAACTAGTAGAAAGGTAAGTTTTTATTTATAATATATTTCCTTCATGATTTGTATTATTATTTTGAAACATATAACATACTTTGCATATCCATTTTTAATCAAAGTCATGATCGGATATCAAACATTGGTGGGTAGACATGTATCACTATAAAGGAAGCCTAGTTGGTTTTTCTCCTATGTAAGTAATTTATAGTTGCATATTCAATTACAATTTGTAATAGTTTCTACAACTCATTTGTAAAAATAATTCTCATTGGTAGGCTAACAAACAAGTAAGGACATATGAGTGTAGATATTATGTAATGAAACATATGTTGACCATAGTTTCAGCATTCTCACATGATGACTTGCTAGAATCGGCCAACATTGAGCAACATTCTTCCTTCAAATTAGTAATAGACAGTTTGTTTAGAATATCTTTAGCTAGGCAAAAGAATAGTGGTTTTTTATTTTATCTGTTTCAAAGCATATTATGAAGTTTTGTGGCTTAAAGTAGGTTATAATTGAATGTGTTGATGTACTAGCTGTTTCTGTAGTATCTATTCATTGATAACAGGGTTGGT
The DNA here is from genome assembly GCA_004329165.1 of Spatholobus suberectus. Classification (NCBI taxonomy): domain Eukaryota; kingdom Viridiplantae; phylum Streptophyta; class Magnoliopsida; order Fabales; family Fabaceae; genus Spatholobus; species Spatholobus suberectus. The sequence continues at coordinate 40,740,297 of CM014736.1, forward strand.
TGTATGACAAAATAATGAAATTATTAAAAAAACAACAACTTTTTAACTCGATTGTGCATCAACTAATTTAAAAAGTGACATTTTTTAAATCAATTCCCCTCTGAATAGTTAAAAAGTATTTTTTAAATCGGTTCAACTTACAATTTAAAATGATAATACTTTTTATATCGCATGTATCTAAATCGATTGTAAAAATGATTTAAAAAGCCTTTTTTAACCGATTTAAAAAGTGTTTTTTGCAATAGTGAACATTGTGTACAACTTTTTTTAAATATTCTTCTTTTATTTTTCAAAGGGCTTGCCGATTGGAAGTATCAAATGGTGTGCAATTAGAGGGAACCTATATGGTGGTGGTGTATGCCAGTACAACGATGATAATAGAAAGATGCTAACAACAGTTGTGGCTAGAGGACACCGGTGGCAGCACGACTGTTGTGTTCAGAGGTCCTAATGGTAGTGATGGTTAGAGGTCCTCATGGCAACATGGATGATGGTAGCAAGAATGATCGTTGGAGATTTGGAGTCTACCAACAACAATATTTTCTAAAGTATGTAAGTAACAATGATAACAGATAATTACATTTGAAATATTGATTTTCTAAATATTTGCAAGTATAATTGTACATGTTTAAGTTAGGAGTTGAATATATTATAGGGTAGTTATATTTGGACATCTCAACCCAAGCATTTTATCAATATGTATCATTTTTCTATCTCCTATCATACTTACACTTCTCTCTTTTCTCTCCCTATAACTAGATGTCAACTAGCATGGTGATGTCCATGTATCATTTTCCTATATTATAAGCTAGTTATTTTTTATGGAAGAACATCTGTTGGGAGATATCAACCCTTAAATAAATCTTATTATTTTGAGAGATTAGTTTATGGCTTTCGACTAGAGGATAGCTCGGGATTACAAAAAAAGTTAGTTAATTTTTAAAGAGTTTAATTTTCATGCACTAAAAGTGCAAAGATTTTTATATTGTCAATCAATTAGAAATAAATTTTACAGTATTTATTACAAAATTTAATAATCTTATCATACAATCAATCTACGATTAGATGACAATGTAAAAAACTTTTACACTAGCATTATATTTAATTAAATTATTTTTTTGAATTGCATATAAAATTGGTTTCAATTTAAATTTCAATTCTAGTATACACCAACCAAGATGGCTGAAATTGGAAAATCAGTTCCATTTCTGAGGCTTAATTCGGATTCCAATTCGATGTACCCAAATTACACCAAATGACTTTGGATATCAATGTAGATGTTTAAATCGAATATAAATTTAGTTCTTTGGTATATTTTTTTTAACATTAATTTGATTCATAAGTTGACCCTAATTTTACATTAGGAAGGATCAACTTCTTATTAAAAAAATTCGAAACGTCAAATTAATGCGTTGAGGATCGATTTGATTATTTCCTCGTCAATCAACTAGCTAGATCTCTCTTCAAAAAAGAAATAAAAATGCTAGATCTCACTTTTGATTATCGAAAACAAAGAAAAACTAGATCTCACTTTTACTAAAATACTTTTTATAAACTTTTCAGCAGGCAACGCTTACTACTGTATATGATAATAATTGCCTATATTAAATTAAATAATTAAAAGATTATGGATGTACCCTCACCCTTGTGTGGCGTACTGATATTGACGGCTTCCGTATTGGGAGTGACGAGCGGGGGAACTAATTTTTGTTCGCTGAAAATAAACAAAAAATAATAAGGGTTCATTGCTACGAAAATGACATAATCATGGTATGTGAGACCAACATGATAATACCACTATTTTTTATGGCACATAGAGTGACCTCTGTTCATGCAAATGCTCCAGCCAAGATTCAGATTTTAAATTATTTTTGCGTGCTATTATAATAAATTGAGATTGTTAGAATATCATTTCTTTTTGGTGTGCACCAAGAATGGGTAAAAATGAGATAGGTTAACTTAGGTTTTTTATTAGATTTAAGTCTCTCTCTCTCTCTCTCTCTATCTATCTATCTATCTATATATATATATATAAGGTTTTTTATTTTTAAAATATTTGACTTAGCTTGAAAACTTATTTAAGAGTTTATTTTATAATAAGACCTTTTAAACATAACTCTAAATAGCTTTAAATTTATATATAAACTAGCAATTTTAAGCTTTTAAAATAAACTAACAAATATGTAATTTCAAAATATTATAGTAAAAATTTAATACAATAATAATAATGATATTATTATTATTGATGCTATTATACTATTATAGTTATTATTTGTATTTATTTAAATATGTTGGCTTGTTGGGTTTAAAAAACATTAAATGATTCAAAACTAAACACTGTGTTTGGTGGCCAAGAAATAGCAAGGAAATAACATGGAGAGTAAAGAAATATTTAAAATTTTGAAAATTTTCATGGTTTGGTACATGAGAAATGTAGTGGAAAAGTTTAAAAAATTAGTGAGCCCACTAGTTATTTTCATTCTATTTCTTACGTGTTTTTATTCACCTATTTATCTCTTTCTTATTTCTTATCTATTTCTCTTAAACCAAACACTTTTATTTCTACTCTATTTCTCACTTATTTTCATTCATCTTTTCTACTTTCATCCACCCTATTTATTTCTTTCCTACCAAACACACCCTAACTGTTTTAAGGTTTTTTAGAAAGTCTTAGCTTGATTTATTTAGTAAATAGGTCTATATTAACTTAAGTCTAATGTAGGCTAGGCTATATACAATAAGCGAATATCATATTTTCATCGCTAACATTGTGGGTATCCTTTATTTGAATATAAAAATAATTAATCCCTTTAAAGTATAGAAATAATTGAAGTGAACTTTATTTGTTTTAATAAAACAAATTTCATATATATGATCAAAGTTGAACCCTTATGAACATGCTTAAAATTGAAAGGATAATATAATTATTTACATTCTCACTATTATTATTGGTTATAGTGTGAAATCTTAATATATATAAATATAAGGTTTTTAGGGTTTCAAAAACATTTATGAGCGACATTAGGGTTTTTTTAAGGTTTTCATGCATTAATTGGTGACAGGGGGTTTCTTGGACATTAATTGTCAACATTAGGGTTTTGTATTGAATTTGTACTAAAATGTATATATTCAATTTTGTATTGAAATTTGAAATTATTATTTGAAATCAAATTATTTATTGATTCTAATCAATAAACCCTAAATACAATATATAAATTTAAATGCATATAATAATTAGTTATAATGATTTCAAAATATTGAATAATATAATATAATATAATATAGTAATAATAGGCTGATTCTAATTATTTATATTCAAATTATTTAAACAAATTAAACAAATAAATTTTTAACTTTATATGAATATTATGCTAGATTAATATACTAATAATTACCTGATACTAATCATTTATATTATAATGGAATATAAATAAATTGATTAATTGATTTTTAAATAACTTATATTATGTAAAGAGAAAAGGCCACGACATCATAATTTAATTTATTTTATTTATATATAATAAAGATTGATTGATTAAAATCATTTATTTAAAACCAAACAATCAATTGGCTAGTTTGAATTTTGAATCATTTATAATAAAGATTGACTTATTAGAATCATTTATTTAAAACTAAACAATCTATTGACTGATTTGCAATTTGAATCATTTATATTCAAATCATCATAATTTACTAATAATTTGAATGTAAAACCGAACAATCAATTGGCTAATTTGAAATTTGAATCATTTATAATATAATATAATATACTAATAATTGGCTTATTCTAATCATTTATATTCAAATTATTTAAATAGATTAAACAAATAAATTTGAAATATTTGCATTAATATATTATAGATTAATATACAAATAATTAACTGATTATATGGCTGATTTGAAATTTGAATCATTTATAATATAATATAATATAATATAATATACTAATAATTGGTTGATTCTAGCATTTGTGAGCAACGTTAGGATTTTAGGGTTTCTAAAGCATTTATGAGCGACATTAGAATTTTTGAAGCATTTATGAGCGACATCATAATTTTAGGGTTTCTAAAGCATTTACGAACAACGTTAGGGTTTTTAATTTGTAAGAATTATTGCTAATAAGTTCAAGTTCACTAATAATTTGAAATTAATAATCACATCAAATCCGAACAATCTGTTAGTATTTGTAATAATTATTATAATTATTATAATTTCAAATCTTTACTAATAGAAATCATAATTATTTAAAATTCAAAATCATAATATGAAATCAAATATTTGGCTCATTCTAATCAATAAACCCTAAGTGGAATATATAAATTTAAACAAATATAATAATTATTTATAATTATTTGAAAATATTGAATGATATAATATACTAATAATTGACTAATTCTAATCATGTTATATTCAAATTGAACAATTTATTACTAATAATTATTTGTAATTATAATTTGAAATTAAATAATTGGCTGATTCTAATCAATAAACCCTAAGTATAATTTATATATTTAAATGGGTATAATAATTATTTATATTATCAGAAATTGTTGAATGATATAATAAATAAACATTTACATTATTAGCTAATTAGAATTGAATATCCAAATTTAAATGATAATAAAGATAAAATTAAAGAAATTAATGTAATTCATAAATATATGTAATTAAGGTAATTGCCCTTAAATATAAATTATAAATCATGTTATTTAAAAATATTTAATTTGTTAAATATCGATTCTGATAACTTACACAACTAAATAGATAGTATAAAACTCTTTATTTGATTAGATATCAAATATTTCAATAGGTAATTACACCATTTTAAAACTCATTGACTGTTTCCATTTCCACAAAATGCAACATTCGAGAGCACTCTCTGTATTTATGAGGGACATTAGGGTTTTTGAATTAGAAATTGTTGGTAATGATTATTATTTTAATAAAGATAATTATTTTAAGATAAGGTAATGTAAATTAATAAAAGATTGTATATTGTATATATATATATATATATATATATATATATATATATATATATTATACATTATTGTAATAATTAAAGGTAAATATATTATTTCAAAATGTAAAATTAAGGTAATTACCCTTAAATATAAATTATAAATCATTTTATTTAAAAATATTTAATTATGTTCAATATCGATTGTGGTAACTTACACCATTAAATAGACAATATAAAAGTCTTTATTTGATTAGATATCGAATATTTCAACAGATAATTGCACCATTTTAAAACCCATTGACTATTTCCATTTCCACAAAATGCAGCATTCGAGAACGCTCTTTGTATAATACCTTTCTTCCACACTTTGTTCCTCAGATAAAGAAGCATCATGAAAAGCTTGACAATATGAGCAAGCAATTTAATAGGTGAGCAAAGGTTATATTTAACGCTTTATATGTAAGCATTGTTTATACAATATTTTTTTCCCTCATTTTTTCTCTGTGAATTGGTTTAAATTTTTTGTTCCATACAATCTTCATTTTTCTAGAAAAAAAAAATATTAATACTTTTATCCACTCACAACAAGCAGGGTTGTCTACAATAATAAGAAGTGGGACGATTTCTAGATAAATGTTTCTCTGTGTCAACCAGAATGTGGAAGCAGTTACATTCTCCCTCCCTGTTTTTTAATTTTTTTTTTCTTACAACTATTTTGCTGAATTTGGATTTTATTTTATGGTATATAAGTAATAAGGCATGGGCTAGCAACGTAAGAAATAGACATGCCTCCATTTATCTCCGTTATTGCTGTAGAGGTAAAATCTCCCCCTTTCTCCATTTTCTCTTTTACTTAGGGTATAGTTTCAGCTTCCTAGCAATTAAGGTGAGACAGTCTTCTTTCTTTATTTTTTTAGTTTATGTTTGGTGCATAACACAACATTTTGTTCTAAAAAAGTTGTCTTAGATTCATGTCTCTTCGTTATTATAGCAACCAAGATGCATAACCTATGCTAGGAAAAGGTGAGAAATTTTTCTTAAGCTATACTACTTTTTTATTTATATTTGGTGCAAAAGGCACCATTTTTTCAATAAAATGTTTTAAAACTTATTTTATCTCCCATATTGCAGCAATGAGAATGCATAATCAATAGTAAAGAAGGTGAGAAAGGCTTCTTACTTTAATTTACGTACTTCTATTTATTTTGGCATTCTATAAAAAACTCCATTTTCCTGCGATTGAGCAGCACTCAAAATATATGTAACTATGACTGTGCTTAATTTTTTTTTTATCTATTTTGTGTTGTATTTTTACATTTTTAAATTAATTTTTATATTAAACTTATGCAAGATGATTTCTAGATGTTTCATTTTAATTTATATATATATTTGTTCTTTAATCTTTTTCATTGGAATTTGATTTTTCTATTTTCATGTACAATGAGGGTGTTTTATTCCATTATTGGGTGCAAAAAAAGTTATGTCTCCTATAACAATGTCTACTATGTTTATGTAAAGGACAGTATATTATCATTGATATTTCTTTTGAAGCTTTTACCAACTAACTTTTGTTCAGTATTGTTGTGCAAGAGATGTGTTACTTATGTGTTGAAATATAAAATGTCATTTCTTAGGTCAAGGCTTGAGTGCTACTTGAAAGCAAGATGGCTGGATTTTACGATGGGCACAAATGAGGGAATCTTATTTTGTTTTGGTGTTTTAAAAAATGTTAGAGCAGTCATCCATGTCAAAGTGATGGGTTAGAGGACTTACATAATTTGATGTTTCTTTCCATATTTTGATTTTGGGTAACTAACTACGGATATTCTACATGTCCTGAACTTTGGAAAATTTAAAATTTATTATAAAATTGTTACTTGTTGAAGTTTTTTGATATCTTATTCTGTATGTTGTATTTAGAAACTACTGAATGATTGTGATTAAAAAAAAAAAACAAATATAAGGAATTACTTAGTCATTGATGTCTTAAAGGATAAACGGAGGTGTTTGAGTAAATGATTTAAATAAGCAACACATATCCAAATTGTAGGACACTTTTTTTAGTGTGTGTGTACAAATTGTATTACAGTTTAATAATTTAATCTTCTTAAACAACGTTTAAAAAGCATATAGAAGAAAGATTGTTAATTTATATGATCAAAGTTACAATGGTGTGACAAGTAATATTTGTAATACCCCATAAATTAATTTATAAGTAGAAGTATGATGGCCAACTACATATAGCACCAAACTCCATAAAATTACAAGTGCTGATATGCATCTATTAATTTCTATGCATTATTACAGGAGTGTGAAAGAACTTATAAACTATGATTCAAATACTATCACTTTGTTTAAGAGAGTTTTAATTTCAGAGGCATTCTTCTAAGTTGTAACCCATTAACTGATGTGTAAAATCAACTTTGCATGATTAGTAATATTTATCTTTATCTTTATATATATAAAAGAAATGTTTTGTAGGGTTTCTGGAGTATTAATTGGTGACATTGAGATTTTTGAAGCATTAAATGACAACATTAAGGTTTTTGGGTATTAATTAGCGATACTAGGGTTTCGTAATTTATTCAAATTTCTCTTTTATTGACTAATTTTAATCAATTAATAATTTCATATTAAATTGTTTCGAAAAATAAATTAGTGTATACATTATAATAAAAATATAATATATAAATAAATAATGTAATAAATGACAAATAATATATAATATTTGATAATATAGAATCAAGAATAATATATATATATATATATATATATATATATATCAGAAATATTAAACATCCACATTATTACTAAATGTCTTTATTTTAATACTAATAAATAATATAATATATCTTTATACTATATTATATATATATATAATATAGTATAAAGATATATTATATTAGTGATTCTATATATATGTATATATAAAAGAAAGATTTTGTAGGGTTTCAAGAGCATTAGTGAGATATTACAGTTTTAGTAGCTTTAAATATAGTTCTTTAGGGTTTTCATTAGAATTTTGTAAGCATTAAATTGTAAAATCAATTTGAATTTTAGTATAATAAAATTGATTATATTGATTACCTGCGTAATTAATTAGAAAAACTGATTATATCTATATTTATATCTATCTATCTATCTATCTATCTATCTATCTGTCTATATATATGTTTTATATTATATATATATATGTATATATATATATATAATAGTACTTTTAATTGTATTCAGAGTATATCTTATAATAGTATATATATAATCTATAGGTATATAGTATAATATATAGTATAATAATAATAATGGTAATGATTATTATTTTAATAAAGGTAATTATTTTAAAATAAGGTAATGAAAATTTATAAAAAGGATTGTATGTATTATATATTATAATAATTAAAGGTAAGTATATTATTTTAAAATGAAAAATTAAAGAAATTAATTTAATTCATAAATATATATATAATTAAGGTAATTTTCCTTAATTATAAATTATAAATCATGTTATTTAAAAATATTTACTTAAGGCAGTTGTCCTTAATTCGTTGGATTCTATTTTTAACTAAAATTCGATGATATCAAATTACAATTTAAAAAAAACAAGTTGGAGTTAAATAATTAAATTCAAATTTATTAATTTTAATTATGTACAACTGTTTCAAATAGTTAAAAATTTAAAGAAAGCATTTATAACAATAGTTGGGGTTAAATAATTAAATTCAAATTTGTTAATTTTAATTATGTAAAACTATTACAAATACTTAAAAATTTAAACTTTTAAAAATGTTATAAATACTTTTTTTTGAAAATAAGAATAGTTAGGGTCAAATTAGTAATTTCAAAATTTACTAATTTGAATTATTTAATAATTTTTATACATGCTTTCTTAAAATTTTAAACTTTTACAAAATTTTACCAAGTGTTTTTTTGAAATTAGGAATAGTGTAGGATTTCTTAAATGGTAAAAGCATTTATAGCACCATAGCATAATTCATGTATGTGTGAAATGAATTATTCAAATAATAGAAAACCTTGACGTTGTGGTGCTTTTTACACAAGCTATAAAATTGAAATTTGTTTTAATATAAATTTGTCTTTTGTATAATTTTTTTTACTTATATCAATTTTATAAAAAATAATTAATAAATATATTTTAAAAAATAATAATTATGATTTATCGCTATTTTTTATTTTTTTTACAATTAATTTCATTTTGAATGGATGAATATTGCTTATGAATTCTATTTGAACAAATCAACTATTATTGAAGAAGTTATAATTCAAAATTTTGCAAATCTACAAGATGAAGTTAGAGTTTTTCAGCCTATAGCTTCATGAAATAGAAGCATAAGAGATAACAAAGTCAAACATAGATGAATTTTATGGATACATCTATAATGAAGAAATAAGGCATGTATGTTTGCTATAAATCCCTCAATAGTGACTATTATAGGAGATATAGTCCATAAAAAGGATCTATTACAAAAATTATAATTTTTGTGCTTTTCTTCAATTTATTATTGTATTAAGTTTAATACGAATATATATTTTTCCTTTATAGTGTCTTCTAACCAAAATTTATTGAAGTTTTTTTTTATCTAAGCAAATTTGAGTGTTTTTTACCTAATTAATTTAGATTCAATTACATGATAACATATTAAGATTAATCCATGTGTTTGTTTCAATCTTTTCCAAGTAAATTTAAATTTGGATTCCAATTTGTTTGTATTTTTAATAGTTTTTAATTCACCGTTATAATAATTAAATATAAATTTTTATATCTGCATTTTCAATTTAAATTTATTTTTAAACTGATTCAGAAACTAGTTGTATTTTAATTAATTTTTAAATAAATTAGATAATTTCATCTACTAAGTACTTGAAAAAATAAAAGCCAATTAAAGATGCATGATAATAAACATACAAGAGATAATTCATTATTATTATTATTATTATTATTATTATTATTAAATTAGTATAAAATGTCTTGAAGATTTAACGGAATGAAATATAAATTATCTATTAAAGATGAAAAGATTATATTTAATAATTTTAACATTTAATATTAGTAATTATTTATATGAAATGAGCTATAAAATCATACCCAAATGGTTAAGTTAAGAAGTTATCTTTATTGTTCAAGTTTAGATTTAGTGGTTAAAAGTAAATTCACTTGATTATCTAACTCTTATATTAATAAGGTCTTCTCATTTGACATATCATTCTCAATTTTAAATAAAATTCTTGCGAAGTATGAATTTTGATTTTTAAATAATGAACAAAATTTTTATGTTAATTTTACTATTAAGCATTTCTACCATCAACAAACAAATAGATGCTAATTAATGTCTTTATGATCTACAATATTTTCCTTAGTAAATAAACTAATTTAAAACTAAAATAGAATTTGGCATGGGAGGCAATTCATTGTAGACCTATTTATTGTTTTTTCATGCAAATTTAATATTTAAAATCTTAATAAGTTTAAGCAGATCATTACTTATTTTTTATTTATTATTTTCTCATCTAATTAATTTATAAAAGACTTTGTTTTAGTATAATGATAAAATTTCTATGCATAGCATGATGATATCATTATTATTACTATTTTATTATTAATATTTTATCAATGAAAAATGAAATAGGTGACTAATTTATGGAGTTAATGAGAATTTGTAGTAATTGATCGATGGGTGTGATTCTTAATTGTTTTTTATGTTCATATACGTTACAAAAAGGTAGGTAATTAATATAACAAAATTATTAATTTGTTATTTTTTATTTTTAGGTTTAAATATAAATTGTCTTTCAAAATGATAGAAAATAACTTTCTCACATATAATTTATTCATGCATCACATCAAATCAAATTTAATACAAATGAATGTGATATCTAATATAAATTGTGCTGACATCTAATCATTTAAATATCTGTTCTTAAATTTACATTGTTTTGTTCAATCACTTTATTTTGTCTCCAATATTTTTATAGGATGTTAAATTAATGGAGTCCATAAAAATTGGTTTGATGGAATAATTTCAGTTCTTTTAGTTGAATTTAACTTTTTATTTTTGTTATGTAATTTAATTCATTTGTGTTCTTGATTTCAAGAATACAATGTGGAATTAACTTTATACCTGTAGTGGAAAATAAGCATATTTAATTATCTTCTATTTTTTTATTAATGAATAAGTTCATATTTAATTGATATTTTAATATTTTATAATAATATAGTAAATTAAGTTCCTAATTGTGAAAATTTTAACTTATTTTAGATCTTTCTTCAACAATATAAGAAACTAACAAAATTGTTCATATATTTTTTTATACATACAAAAAATGACAAAACTTATATATAGTTTCATAGGTTCTTTTGGTACTGTTCTCTAAATTAGAATTGAATTTTACCTCGGTAATTCGTGTAATAAATGTTGTCATTAAAGGTCATCATAGATTGTTGAGGTAAAACTTCAATTTTGATTGAGGAACAACACTAAAAGTATCTATATAATTATATATAATTGTTATCCTACAAAAATTACTCTCTAAACAATTCACTCGTGCATCGCACAGGTTCACGCTCTAGTGTAAACAAAAGTAACATATAGTCTTCTCAATTATGGTGAAAAACCTAATTGATGATGGCCTGTTTTCTAGAAGGAGACCGACCATTAATAAATAAATCAAGGCACAAATTATTGTTAGCTAAGTAATTATCATGTGGGAATACTCTTAAACAAGTATAGTGGTGGCCACATTATTGGGTAGCTCTAGTGACCATTGATGCCTAGATTATGGAGAGCAGAAACACCTTTTAGGCAGTGTAAAATGAAGATTTGTCACATTTAACATTAAGCGGGCGGTGATGAGGAAATCATATTGCGCCTTTCTTTGGCCAGTCTCGTTACATCATTGATAAGAGACTTTTAGTTACGTACATGTAACATGATATACATAGTCAGTTAACGAGTTAACATTAGCAAAAATTAAATATAATGATCAAAATTAAACTATATTAATAATTTATATAGATAACATGATACTCGTAGAATGGTTATGTATTATACAAAAGTGTTGTTCATTCAAGTCTCCTTGGAGACTGAGCTCAAGAAAAACTCCTCCTAATAGGCGTTTGAACATAAAAAATGAAATAGCTTAATTAATTAAGTGTTTACTTAATAAATTTATAATGAAAGAGTTTATATTATAAGTTTGACTATAAAACTTATTTAAATTTAGTAAGTTGAGAAAATGTTATATATTTTGCTAATTCTCTCTGAAATTTACCGAAATAATTCAAAAAGAGTTCATAAGGGATTATATAATACTTTTATAAGCCAAAATAAGTTTCATCAATAGTCTATTTAGAAAAAGTAGTTGAAAAGTTAGCTTTTAATTTAAAGATATTAAACTAGTTTATTGAATTAAAGATGTTTGATAAAATTAATTAGTTGTAAAACTGAGTGATAATGTAAAATGATATAAAAAGATGTGTTTATAATTTTCCTATATAAATTCTATTTTTGTACACAGACGAAGCGAGAGAGAGAGAGAGAGATGGTACAATTATAGTTTTAGACTTTTTAATTAAAGTTTAAACTCTTATCATCTTTTATTTAAAGATCAAATATTTTAGAAAGAGATGAGTATTGTGAAGGTGAGAGAAGGTTTTCCTAAATTAAAGAGAGAGTAAAAGAGGAATTTTATTAAAATATTGAGGGTAAAAATGGAAAAAATTATAATAAGTTGAGTATGAAAAAATACTATAAGATATATAGTGAGATAAGCTTATATATTTATCTAACTCTTCTATCAACAACCTTATAAGTTGATCAAATAATTTATGAGTTTAATGAAATAACTAGTCAAACATTATTATGAATTATAGATACAACATTTTCCATGCTAAGACAATGCCTCAAAATCGTTATGTAAAGTAAAAATTGTTGTCTTAGAAACAAGCAACACTTTTCCAAGTATGGTAGTCGAAAACATAGCCTTTGATATTAATACGTGTAACAGTTTTTGTTTTGTCTCAGATGGACGCGGTGGTGATTCGAAAATTGATTGTTGACTTGTCCGAAGTAGTAGTTGACTTGTTCGAAATAATTGTTAGTTTATCCAAACTTGTTAGATGTCGACGAAGATTTTGGTATGGTTGAACACTGAAACAAAGGGTGAGGTATCTATAAAAGACACTCTGGTACTCTAGTCAATAATCAACCAAAGACATGAAATATATTAAATGTGTACCTGCTACAATGACATTAGTGCTATATTAGCACATGGGTCAAAGGTCCCTTGTGGGTAGTTATATTCTACTTTGGTGTAGATGTAGAATAACTTTACTTATGGTGTTGACTTTGGTCAATGTCTGTTTCTTTAGGCTTTTTGGAACATTTTAACTTAGCAGAGTTGTGGTATGAATGGAGCCTAAACTTAGTCCGTAACAATTTTTAAATTATACTTAGGCCACAATTTTTAAGAGTTGTTCACATATTGTTGTGTAAGTTAATAAAGAATACAATGTAAATCATTGCATATGTTAATCAAAATTGTGCATTTAAAAGAGTAATATTATATCCTTTTATAAATCCTCCTATTACTTTATAATGAAAGTATTAATTAAAAAAGTAAATGAATTTAATGTCTTAAAAATATAAAGAGTTTAATGGTCATGCACTGCCAGTGCAAAAAGTTTTACACTGTCAACTAATTAGAAATCACTATTGATATGACTTTTAAAGTATTTATTATAAAAGTCAATAAACTTACAATAAATGGTGTTTATGATGGGATGACAGTATAAAACTACTTTACACTGTCAATGCATGACCTGTTTTCTCAAATATATAAAACACATTCAATAATTACCATACAAAGAAAGTAGATAAATTTTGTAGGAAGATTTATAATTATTCCATTTAAAACCATTGCTAATAAGTTTGTACAACAATTTTTCGACCATAACCCGAATTGATCTAGTGGTCGATTTAATTAAGTTGATTAAGCAACCAACTAGTTTGAGACCTATTTTATTATTGAACGAGTTAGTATAATTAATATGTGAAATATTTCAAATTATGTTACATAAGTGACAACCCAACTTGTGTCATGAAAAATAATATATGTATTATTAATCATTAAGTCATACTTACCTTTTACCTATAATTCTTATATTATTAATTTTATTACATTTTTATATTATATTTAATAATTGTGTATGAATCAATTCTATTGTTGTTGTTGCTAGACTTAAATTCTACGAGAATAATTTTTAGCTATGAGATAAGTAAATAGACCATAATTATATAACTATACTTTAAATAAATAAAAATTTTTAAGATAAAAATAATTATTTATTATTTTTTTGGAAATGATTTTTAACCGTTACATACAAAAAAATATAGAATATTATAACGTATAAAATTAATTTTTAGGTTTTATTTTTAATAAATTAATGTGCAATTAATTATTATTAGTGTAGTATTATAAATGTAGAAAATATTTGAGAGAGAAATTAAAAGTAAATAAACTTTTACCTAGAAAGTCCGATACAATGCTTGGCATGGATACAATGTAACACAAATACGGAAAATATGACAAATTTTAAAAACATAGGATAGAACGTCACTATAATACAACATATAATATTAATCTAAAATAGAACATATAAATTAAAATCACAATAAAAATTCATATTTAAGAAAGTATAAGTCATTATATACATATAATAAAATGCTACAATTTATCTAATAGTTATGACATTTCAATTTGTATAGGTATAAGAGCTTAAAAGTAGAAATAAAAGTAATTAAAAAATACAATTAGAAATATTTAAAACATCTATTTAGTGTCCAATTAACATGAAAGTCTAATACAAGTACAAAATAACCAACTACTATCTAGAAGTGTCTTTACTTTCTTAACCTTTACATATGCATTGTATTAATAACTATAAGATTTTATTTTATTTTTAAAATAAATACCTATATACTTTAAAAAAATTGAGGAAGGAGGGGCCGAAGTCCATCCTCACCCCTCCCTCAATTCGCCCTTCTAGCTAACATCATATATGAAATCAATCAAGAGTTTATCTACTAACTAGATTTTAAAAATTTTATTAAATAGTATATGCAAAAGCTTTTGGGAGAAAAGTACTTAATCTCCTTAAACTTTACCTTTTTTGCAAATAGACACCCTAAACTTTAATTCTATTTAATTGATCTTTAAACTTTATTCTGTTTGCAAATAGATACCATGAACTTTAATTTCATTCCAATTGATCCTTAAACTTTACCATATTTGCAAATAGACTCCTTGAACTTTAATTACATTCTAATTGATTCTTAAAATTTACCCTTTAACAAATAGTTCTTTCTCTATCAAGTTAGAGTTAAATTATTTATCTTAAATATCAATCATTCATTAATCTTTCTCTTCTTTTGTTACAATTAATTTCTTCATATATTAAAATTAAAATATAATAAAAACATAAATTTAGAAAAAAGAAATAATAAAAAACAATAAAAAAATATTTATTTGATTTTTTAATTCTAAATTTTATTATGTTTTAATGTTTGGAAAAGTGATTTATAAAAATAAAATCAATACATGTTAGGATTTAAAATAAATAAATGATTGAGATTTCTTCTTTGTCCCGAATTTGATACAAGAGACTATTTATAAAAGAGATAAATTTTAAGGATTAATTGAGATGAATTGTTTAAGGTGTTTATTTACAAGAATGGTAAAGTTTAAGGATCAATTGAAACGAAATTAAAGTTCATGGTATCTATTTACATATGAAATAAAGTTTAAGGATTAATTAAAATAAAATTAAAGTTTAGGGTATCTATTTGCAAAAGAAGTAAAGTTTAGGAGAGTTAAATACTCTTTTCCCAAAGTTTTTAAATATTTGACAAATTTGATTTGTAAACTAGAAAAATTATTAAGGACGGAAATTAGAGGGAAAAAAAATAGTTTCTAATTTTGTCGTCTTTAACGTTTAGAGCAAATTTCAGGTTTTTCTATCTCTAAATTTTTTTCGTTAATTCATTCTTTTCTAATATAAGATCATTTTTTTATTTATAATAAATTATTAGACAACAAGCATAGAATTATTCTTAAATCCTTTGAGAATACTTTTATCCATTATTTATGATAAATAAGCAGGCAATAATTTTTATTCATTTTTATGAAAATTAAAAAATGTAAATTAATTTTTGACAATGATATTTCATCATTATATATAAAAAAAATATAAATTTTTTTTCACCAATCCAACATCATTACTAACTATAACTTATTGTAATTTAATGTAAAGATTTGGAAGCTGATAGGTATTTTCCTGAGTCAAAAATATTGTGGTTTACAAACCGTAACTTTCTCATTTTCATGGAAATCATTCAAGCTTAACAAGGTGTACACCAAATATATATATGTATATATATAAGGTAATTGATTACCTTCACTTTCATGCTCTCAGCCACTGACTTAATTAGATCAGATTCGTTCCGCTCGAGTTCGTTCTTAAGAAACTAGGGCGAATAACAAGTATTATTTCGCAAACAAATCATTTAATTAATAAAATAAAACAAAAATATTACTACATCAGCCTCGTCGCGATTGGGTAGTCAGCAATTGTTCACTGACGAATGATAATATTACAAATAGGATAAAGGCCCACCAAGCCGAACTTGAGAGGCGGGATCGCCACATAAGAGTACTGTCGATCCCCATAATCATGCCATAGTGATTAAAAAATTGTCCTTAGAGGGGTTGGTAGGGTACAAATTTGATTTAGGGTGCTAAAGACCATTGATTATAAATAATTTTTCTTATCATGTTCCCCATCCTACTTTTATTCCACTTTAATCAATGTCTCCTTGTCTCACCACCAATCATAAGAGGTTAAATCTAATTGCCAAATCCCTTATTACCCCCGTTTCATTCTTGTCGTGACCTTGATCACTGCCATTTATTCATCAAGTGAAAACAAAATACCTGTTAATTTCCCTTTGTAAAGCTTAGGGTACTTAAATTAAGACTCGGACACTAATATTTGTTGCTCTCACTCCATAGACAAGATAGATAAAGGACAACCATGTTGTCGTTCTTTGATTAGCTTGTTAATTAATAAGTTCAGATTTCATTAAATTAAAAATATTTCTTTTATATATATATATATATATATATATATATATATATATATGGGTTAAACATTTTTTTTGATCCCTCTAAATATGTTAAAGTTCGATTTTAGTTCCTCCTTTGAAAAATGTTGACTTTTGATCGTCTATTTTTGAAAATGTGTCACAATAGACATCTGTCACTAACTCCGTAAGGTGCAATTAATGATGATGCAATTTGTAGTAGTTTAAATACGATTTTTGGCGGTTTAAAACCCCCCAAAACTTAAATTTATAAGTCGGTTAAAATTAACAATTAATGGCGGTTTTTGACCGCCACAATTTAAAACCTTCTCTACAATTTTCTGTCGATAGTGTCATGTTAGTGCCCAATTGTTGGGTTTTATCAAAATAAAAAAGAAAATAAAACATCGTGAAACACCCAAAAATTACTTAGCCTTGCTCCCAATTCATAAAACTTAAATTAGAACATAAGAATAATAAAAAGATAAAGATAAAATCAAAATAAAAAAATAAAGCCATTAGACACGTAAAGGATCATAGGAACCCTAGCTTCCAAAATTAAAATTCTCCTGAATAATTGAGCCTCAGAGTGGCAGCGGTGGCAACATAGCTACTGTGCATATCGACGTCATCCTTAGGAGCGACGACCACCCTAATGCTGGGAACCGAAAGAGAAAGAGTGGGAGAGGAGAGGAAGTGTAGAGAGGTGAGAGAGAAAACAAGAGAGGGAGAGAGGCAAACCGTGAGAAGAGAAAGAAAAGGAAGGAGGAAGAGGGGAAGAAAGTCGCCCAATGATGACTGCGGCGATGATGGCAGATTTTGACCGTAGAGAGGTGAGCTAAGTGAGTGACGCTATTGCTGATGGCAGGTGTGAGCAGGGAGAAGGAAGAAGAGAAGTTGAAGGGGGGGAGGGGGGACTTTGTTGCCAGTAATGACATTGCCCCCTTTTTTTTTACTAGTTTTGATTCTCTGATTTCTCCTTTCTTCATTGCTCTGATAATTTTCTTTGGGCTCTTTTTTGCGGCTTTTTTTGTGTGTGTGGTTTGGTTTGGATTGTTCTTGCGTTGGTGATGGTGATTTAGTTGGATTAGATGTGCTTTTGGTTGGGTGTTCATTGTTTTTGAAAAGTTTGGAGAAGGTTTAAATTGTGGCGGTCAAAAACCGCTATTAATTGTTAATTTTAACCAAATTATAAATTTAAGTTTTGGGGGTTTTAAACCGCCAAAAATCGTATCTAAAATGCTACAAAATGCATTACCGTTAGTTGCACCTAACGGAGTTACTCATAGAAGTCTATTGTGACACATTTTAAAAAATAGAGGTCCAAAAATTGATGTTTTTTAAAAGAGGGACTAAAGCCAAACTTTTACATATTTAGAGGAAGCAAAAATATGTTTAACCTTATATATATATATATGAAGTTTAGGTGAGTTAGGTTTTAATAATTCACCAAAGTTAAGGCTATTCTCATGGTTTAAAGAGTACTTACAAATGTACTTATAGATTACTTATTAAAAAAGTCTTCATATAGATCTCAGGATTTAAAGTTTTAAACTCACATTCTTGTGAGATATTAGTTCTATTTTTACCAACTCAACTAATTTTTGTTGATATTAAATTAAAATATTAATGTGCACAGTAAGTCTTAGAAATTAATATATTAATGTACCACTTCATCAAAAAGAAATGTATCAAATCTAGATCTTGAAGGAACAATGAAATTGAAAATGTCATCCCAAATTATTCTAAAACTTTTCCCGTACACCCGATGCAACCGAAAGTGTAATGACTTTACACGTATATGAAGAGCATCTTTAAAGGGATAAATAAAATATTTTGATTTTGAAAATCTTCCACGATTCTTCTAAGGCATGAAGCTTTACCATTTGATGACCATCATCCCCATGATGCCTTGTGTTAAAGCTCGTCTAACAATAACTAGTGAATATAGAGAACAATATTTTGTCATGTATCCACTAATAATGAAAGAGATTTCATGAAGTGATCAGAATGAGAATAAAGCAGAAGACAAAACAAGAGAGTCCAAATATAGTAGTAGATATGCATAGGACCACACAGTACAAAAGAGACACAGGTTATAATCTAGTACAGAAAGATTGATTCTAAAGCATTCTAGATGGCCCAAGTTGTGGCTGTGGCCAACATCCAGAAACAGATAATTTAAAAATATAGAACTCCAATTTGCTCGGATAAAAACGAATGAAATGAGGTGTATGTCTTACCTTGTTTCAATTATCATCAAAGATAACTTCTGAGACCTTACACTTCTTTACATATATGTTAGTTTATAGGATACTTTTTTTAAGGAATGATTTTCTTTTTTTTAAAAGTGATTTTAAGAATGCATAAAAAAGTTATTTATGTTTTAGAGCTCTTATGAAAAACAGACATTGTATTGTTTGGTTACAATTATAAAAAGTACTTTTTTATTTCCAATTAGTTGTTATACCTCTTTGACATTGGCAGGGCTTCTCATTTCCACGATGGCTTTGCACTTCTTTGGGTTCTCTTCTATTCCTCTTCTAGTGAGCATGAATCCAAGGAATCTTCTTGCTTGGACGCTGAACGAGCACTTTTTTGAGTTTAACTTGAGTTTGTGAGCTCTCAATATTTTGAATACATCATGTAGAGCTTGGCAATGTGAGTGTTTCTCCTCTAACTTTACCACCATGTCGTCTACTTAAACCTCAATATTCTGACCTAACTTCTCTTGAAACCCTCAGTCCATGAGTCTTTAGTATGTTGCCCCAGCATTTTTCAAACCAAATGGCGTTACTTTGTAATGAAAATTGCCTTCTTTTGTCATAAAGGTTGTTTTTTTTTCATCGGCGGGATGCATTTTGATTTGATTATACCCTAAATAGGCGTTTATGAAGCTTAGAAGGCCATAGTCGAAAGCGTCATCAACTGGTCAGTCAAAACTGGGCAGAAGGTATGGATCTTTTGGGCACACCTTATTAAAATCTGTATAGTTGGTACACATTCTCCATTTTCCATTGCTTTTCTTTACGATGACAACATTGGCTAACCAAGTTGGATATTCAACTTCTTGAATGAAGCCTGCTTCCAATAGCTTTTTTGTCTCGACTTTCATGGCTTTTCATTTTTCTTCATTGAATTTTCTCTTCTTTTAGGCCACCGGTTTGAGAGCTGGGTCAAGTGGAAGCTTGTGGCATACGAAGTTTAAGTCGATCCCTTGCATATCTTTGCCCTTCCATGTGAAGACATCCTTATGGTCTTTGAGGAATTATATGAGTATTTCCTTCGTGTCCTTGCCTTAGATTGCCCTAATCTTGGTTTTTCCCTCTAGGTGACTACCAATTTGTACCTCTTTGAGGTCCTCAGCTGGTTGCGGTCTCTTATCAGCATAGTCCTATTTGGGATCCAAGTCTAAAAGGTTCACCTAGTGGTAACCTTTACTTCTTTCCTTTGGATTTTCTGGGGGATATCTCTTGGAAATTGCTCGAGTGATTTTAGGAGTGTCTTTATCTACCTGACTTATCTTTAGGCTTTCCTCATAGCATTTATGAGCTATTTTTTGGTCTGCCTTGATAATGCCTATCCTTGTTCGACTGACTGGGTATTTAACATATAGGTGTGGTGTCGATACTACTGCTTCAAGCATGTTGAGTGCTGGTCAACTGACAATGACGTTGTATAAGGTCAGGGCGTCAATAACCATGTATCTAATTGGTATAGTTTTTGCACTTTTCTGCTTGCCGAATGTGGTCCTTAGGTCTACATATCCCTTTATCTCCACTTACTCTTCTGTGAACCCCACCTAGTTTCCCAGGCAATGTTGAAGTGTCTTAGTTTGCAAGTCTATGTTCCATTAAGTTTACCAATAAAGGACGTTGGTCGAGTTTCCTTGGTCCACTAACACCCTTTCTATCTTAAAGCCTCCCATCGTAACATTGATGACTACTTGGTTCTTGTTATGAAGGGCGACTCCCTCATAGTCCTTATTGTTGAAGGTGATCGAGGGATGTTCCATGACGGTCATCTCCATACTTTTTACCACCATGACCCATGGGGTGTTTGGTGCTTTTAATGGATTGGTTATTCTTTCACTTATTCTTCCTCCTACTATGGTCACACTGGTGCCTTTATGTGGCTTTTCATGTTCCTTTCTTTCCACATCCTATCTTTCCTTTAGCAAGGATCTTTGTCTTCTTGTTTGTGTGGTGATCTTCTCAAGGATCGCCTTCTCCTAGTGAATTGCCTTATTCTATCTTCTCTTTGAATGTGTTTGCCTAAATATCCTTCTTGAATGGGTTTCTCAATTTGTGCCTTCAGAACTCAGCATTCATCTGTATCATGGCCATGTGCTCTATGAAACTTGCACCATTTTTCTTTGAATGGCCCTATTTGTATTGACATCGGAGGAGGTATGTCGAGGAGGGCGGTATGATAAATGTCCTCCAATATTTGACTTCTCCTTATATTGAGAGGTGTAAGATTAATGAGCGTTTCCCAATTTCGTTTACGTCCTTTTTCCCCGCTTCGGGCAGTCTTGTTTTAGGGAAAGGTTAGTTATTTGTGTTTTGGTGAGTGTTGGCTTTGTGGGTACGATTGACTCTTTCCTTTCTGCATCTTCTTTTGCTTCGATGTGCTTTTCTGCCCTAGAGCGAATCTCCTCCACATTGGTCAGCTTTCTTAGGATGAGCGAGTCATTAAACTGTCCTGCCAAGAGTCCCTTTTAGAATGCTTTTATGAAGAATATTTGGTCTAGATCATTGACTTGGACAGTGGTGTTATTGAATTGTGCTAGGTATCTCTTCAAGGACTCTCCTTACTGTTGTTTGATATCAAAAAGGTCGGCCATCTCCAAACGCTTACTTTTGTTGGCTACAAGCTGGCACACAAAACGGGTCGCCAACTCTTGGAAGGTTACTATCAATTGGGGTAGTATTTTAGAGAACCATTGCATAACCATCTCTTTCATTGTGCCTGGGAACATTTTGTAGCTGATAACATCGTCACCCTTCACTGATGTATACTTGAGTATGAAAAGTTTTCAAGTGAACATGACAGGGTCTTGGGAACTGTCGAATGCATCAATGTTGAACTCCCTGAAATTGGGAGGAATTATCATGCGGTCAATTTCCTCTGCGAATGGTTGTTCTTAAAGTACGAGGGGTCATGCTTCATTGACTTTCTCAATGTTTTCTTTCAGAGCGGATAGTTGCTCATGAAGCGCTTATTCCCTTTCTTGTGCTACCTAATGGCTGCTTGGTGGTTGGTTTTCGCCGTTTGGTGTTGTTCTTCGGCTTCCTTCTGTCTTCTTTTTGCCTCTTTGTTAAGGTGAGCTTGCTCTTCATTTTGCCTTTGTAGTTATGCTATTGTGTCGAGTAGTTGCTATAAGAAGGGGTTGTCCCCTCCACTACTATTTCCACCATTGCCAGTGTTATCAATGCCAGTTTGGTGTAATGTAATAGGCATGGTTGGTTTTAAGGCGGGGTTCTTTTAGAATGTGGTGGTCGCCGAGAAGAGTTTTTTTTGGAGACCCCACGGTGGGTGCCAAATGTTCACACTAAGGAACGTACCTTGTTGGAATTCCTTTTTGGGTGGGAGGTATCTTCTCTGGTAGGCCCTCTCTTCTTTGTTACTGCGAACCTTGGGAGGGTTTTCACTCCTCCCCTATTTATACAAGTTGTTTCCCAATTGTTGGTTACTACGTGTTCATCCCTGATTCACGCACTGTGTTCGCGTGGCCCTGACGTGTCAGGATGCAATGCATGTCTATGACGTGTCAAGATGTGGTGTGCATCCTGCTGTCTCGGTGCCACCTGTTCTGACATGTCAGGGCGCGATTTGGGCCTTGACATGTCTGCAGAGTGTGTTTCTGTTTTGTCCTTGTTGGGTGTCAAAAGTGTCAAAGGATATTTAGAAGTTTCTAGGATCTTCTGTTTATTATGTGATGTGAATCCCCACAAGTGATGGTCAGCTACATCTGCCTTGGTCGTCCTATAACTTTCTCAGTTGTGAGGGCAAATGTGACGGTCGGTCTCTCGGCTAAGGGAGTCTTATGCGAGGTATAAGAGATGGGATTGACTCTCAAGGTCAACCTCTCTATTATGACGGGCCACAACCCTCCAAGAGCCGAGCCTAGAAGGCGTAGGCACTTCTGTGGGTTTTTGGAGTCTTCTGTTCTTATTATGTAGTGTGAATCCCTACAAGTGATGGTCAGCTGTGTCTGCCTCGACCGTCCTATAACTTTCCTAGTTGCAGGGGTAGATGTGACAGTCGATCTCTCGGTTGAGGGAGTCTTATGTGAGGTCTATGATATGGGACCAACTCTTAAGGTCGACCTCTCTGCTAGGACATTCCACTTCTCCTCCCTAATAATTCCAAGTTTCTAAGGCAAATGATAAATTGCACAAAAATGTCTAGTATGCAAAGACGTACGGATTCAAAAAGTATATAAGAAAGGGGTAAAAAATAAGTAAATTTCAAAACATAATAGTGGTGTTCGCAGATCGATTTTGAGCTAAAAAGTCATTTGATCCAAAACTCAAAATACCATGAAATTTGGTTCGGTTTGGATTATTCTTTTAAAAAAAATCCGATCTGATCCAATCCGAAAAATGTGGTTTGGATTGGATCAGATGATTCAGTTTTTAATTGCAAGAGGGAGACAAGAAAGATTAGGATCAATTTCACGTCCTAATTAATTTTTATCAAGGACTGTTATTTTATTTATAAGGGTTATTCTTACAAGGGCTATTATTAATTTCTTATATCAGTAACCTTCACATCCTAATCAATTTTTCTCTTAAAAAGGTCTTATTAACTTAAAACCAATGAGAAATGAGTATTTAAGCATTAGGTTTCTTATAAAGAACTAGTGACACAATAATTAGCTTCTTCTTTTATTTCATTAATTTCAAAATAAATCTTCACATTTAAAATTTACACTAAAAATGTCCATATACTAATTAACAATTTGGGGTTAGATCATCATTTATGTCTTTATCTAATAAAATTAAACATATAATATACACATTAATAGTATATATATTTTCAATTTGGTTCAGTTTGGATCAGTTGTAGAGACACAAATTAAAAACTGAATTGAACCGATCGATTTTGTAAAGAAAGGTCCAAAAGATTCCAAAAAAAAAAAAAAATCGATTTGTATCAGTTTTCGATTTTTTCAATCGGTTTTTAGTTATTTTTTTGGATCTACTTGGATTTGAACACTCCTACCTAACAACACCAATTTTTAAGGTAAATGATAAATCTCACAAAAATATGTCTAGCATGCAAAGACGTACGGATTCAGAAAGTATATAAGAAATGGGTCAAAAATAAGTAAATTTCAACACGTGTAATTGTATAAATCAGTAAATTTTTATACATTAATGAGTGATTTTAAATTTAGATAAAATTAAAAAATATAAATTAAAAGAAAATAAAATTATATATTACAATTGTTAAATAATTAAAAAAATCACATGTCTTTAAAAGAAATAAAACATAATGGGAGATTTTCTCATACAAAAAATTTTATTTTTATTATATAAGCATAAATTAAGATAAAAGAAAATTTGAATTTGTTATATAGAAATAAATTAAAGGAATGAGAGTTTCAAAATTAAAAATAAATTATGAAACTTAGTTGATGTATCAAATTCAAATTTATAAATATAACAATTAAATAAGTTGATATTAAAAAAATTTAAAAATAGTATTTAATGAAAAAATAAAAAGTGACAATATAATGATGCTTAAGATATAGGAGAAGTCACATAATGCATTAAGAGAAAGTAAAGAGAAATCCTTATTTTTGAGTGTGAATACTCAAATTTAACATATAAGAGTTAATTAATAAATTAAAAACATAATTTTTTTAAATAAAAAGTCAGATTCTGTATATGAAATTAAAAAAAATAAAATTTGACGTCTGTTCTTCAGAGCCCACCCTCATCCCCCCTTACATAAATCCATCCTGCTAACATGAATATATTTCAAGTTAGATGTAGATTTCACGGGACTGAAAGAGAGAAGAGCGTAATGGGTCCCGGTCCCTCCTATTCAATTATTTTTCAAAAAATATATAAATAGGTTTTAACGTTCAATAAAGAAAATTTATCATATTATAATTTATTAATATAATTATTGGTATGACTAATATGGCACTAGAAAAGTTAAACTACAGTTCACAAAGATATATTTTGCTTCGAATGTTATGTGGTCCTAGTTTGGTCATTTTAAGGCAAAACCAAGTTTGATTTAATATAATTATTGGCATGCCTAATTTGACATTAGTTTCAACCCATCAACATGTAAGGACTTTTTTTTATTTTTATCTTGAGTAAAATCTTATTTGTGTTTATATAGAGAAAAATATTCTTTTAACTTAATATTGTAATGCTATTTTAATAATATTAAATATGAAAATTCATATCATTTTATAGCTAGTAATTATCTATCTAAAATTAATTTTTATTGACGCTATATAAATAATATTTATTATGTCAGTGTTAATTTTCAAATAAATATTTTTCATTTAAAGCATTAATTTAAGCTCATTTTTAACCATAATTAATTTTACAAATTCAAACTCTTCTAAAATAAAGTTTGCGCAGACTCGGATTAAACATATACTATATATGTCAAAATTTATTTATTTTCTATCCCTTCTTTAGATATACATTTTATGTATCGGTGCATTCTGCTTCGAAATCTGACTTTCACCTTTTGTCATGTTAAATTTTTTTATCTAAAATAATTTGTCCGCCACTATTGTATTGATCTCGAGAATATCTGGTCATACAAACTATCATTTCTCAATGTTTAATAAATATGTCATTTTCTGTTTCCCTCTAATTATATCTTCAGATTTTAATATAATTTAATACATATTTAGAAATTAATTAATGAATGATAATCTTGAGTGTAATCGATACCTATTTACTTTAAGTAACAAGTATGTTGGTTCTCCTTAAATAAAATCTTAGATTTGTCTTGTACAAGAAAATGGGGTAAAGAGATAAGCTTTGTCCCTTAAGTGGGTTTGATTCAAATTAATTGGAACACAAAATAATTTTCAAATACGAGGGTCCTACACCATTAATGTTGGATGTAAACAATTAGGAACTATGGGACTTTTCTACTATTGGGATGCCTGTTATTTTATTGTGCTATCTGCCCAAATACTACGAAAATTAAAATTATTTTAAAAAATTAATCCCCTTTCTATATATGCGTGCTTGTATGTATGTACATGTATATGTTACGTAAACACATGAGGAATTCTTAATGAAATAAAATAACTTCCGTGAGATTATATTCTCCCTCATAAATATTTTACCCTCCAAACATCTCATTTTTTTTCCCTACCGAGCAACTTTCTACAAAATGGTGTGCAAAGTTTGTCTCTAATATTCATAATTAGCCGCCTTCATTCTTCTATGGTTTAGGCATGTGATACAATTAATTGCGTAGAGGGTTAGACCCCTAGTCCTACTATATAGCAGGCCAATATCTATCCATATTCAGTTTTTGTAAGAATCTGCTTCGTTCAACATATAGCCATAGTTATAGTGGCCTAAAGTCTAAACGTCGTTTTCTGCAATAATACAACTGTGATTTGTGAATGTTCTCAAATTTCAGCACCCCTGTAGAATGAGAATGTTCTTTTATAAATCAAACACTCTTTGTTCTCGAAAGATTTTCTTTGATGTTTTCGTTAAAGTGCCTCCATTCATGTGTGTTTAGGTCAATTTCGCATCTTGTATTGCGGCTTTGTCGGCCGCAAATACAAACTTGTCCGAGATGATCCATGTGCACCTTATAAAAAAAAATGTTGGTTAGGTCCAATTCCAACGACTAATTTTATGTTGAAGGCATGCATGAAATTAAGTCACCACCGTTTATAGTGGTGAATATAGTGGTGACATCAACCATGTAACTTTACCATATGAAAGCATACAAATATTAGTCTAAATGTCTGAATTCAAGTAATGTGTTTTACATTATATATAAAAAATTATTACCAAAATGACTGCTAACTAGTGGCTGAGAGTAGAGATTTCATCATGGCTTTGTTCAACGAAGCATAGGAAAAGCCGCAGGTGAATTATAATGGAATTGTCTAAAACCCATTTGTGATATATGGTGCGTGCCACAAATTTCAAGGAAGATGGACAAATGATCATTGGGGTCGTCATGTGATAAACCCCCAAACGGAATTAAGGATTGAAGGATCTAAATGATCTCAGAATCATTGACCTGTACAACCTGGCTTGAGAGTCAAGTGCGCAAATCTTATAGACATGAAAGGAAAGGAAAATCCTTCAAAGCCTTTTCAGGATAATCCTTTCCTGTCATTCCCATGTGGGTTGCAAAATAGAGGAGTTGAGCTTGGATTTATTTCCTCAAAAGTCTCTTAAAGATCCTCTATGATCAATATGGAAATCTAGAAACACACACCGTGATTAGTGTAAGCACTAACAAATTATCTAATGTTGGGGAGACACACACAAATGATGCCATAAAATGTGGTTTGACACTTTTTGCCTACGTTCACGAAAACATCTCAATATTTATTCATTCACTTAAATAACATTACACCCCATTACAACTTTCTAGATAAACTTGTGAAACCCTCTCTTCACATAACTTTCTTCTCTCTTAGGGTGGTAACCTCCTCTACAAGTTGAGTGGTTTTTCTCATTTCAAGAACTCCTATTTATACAACTTGCATCCTAATATTAAAAGAGGAAACAAATTCCTTAAATAAAACTAATATCTTTACATCTAAACAATATCCTAAAGATTTGAAATTGGAAATTTGATTTGTTTCCTAACAATTCCTCCCTCAATTAAAATTTTCAAATTTCCTCTTTAACTGCCGCCATCATAGATGCTTGTCGCAATAATCTCTAATCTTGCTTTCACTCTACAAACTTTGGTGTGTTTCTTGCTTTTGCTTTGTGAGTATTGAATGGTGACACTTCTTGTACTTGTACCTTTGTTAGCTACTAGGACATGTTGCTTGATTTCCTCATTGTCAAGAAGACTTTCAACACAAGAATTTGCACCATCGTTAGTTACCAGGACCCATTGCTTGACTTCCTATTGTCAAGAAGCCTTTCTACACAAGGATCCCACACGGATCCACCATCAGCTTCAATACTCATCCTTTGACAGGTTACCAGGTTACACAACAATAAGCTATGATACCACTGTTGGGTAGGACACAATTTATTTAATGTGGTTTGACACCTTTTGTCTACATCTGTGAAAACATCTCAATATTTATTCATTCATTCAAATAACATTACATCCCATTACAACTTTTCTGGATAAACTTGTGAAACCTTCCCTTTACATAACCCCCTCTCTTTTAGGGTGGTGACGCTTACTATCCATTGTTGATTCAACACACTTCCATTGTAGTGTCCAAGTAGATACTCTTATTTTCTCTCGAACCATAGTAATATATTATTTGATTTTGATCAAACCCTTGACTTGTTTATTTTTCTTGAATTTTTTTTTTCAATGTTTATTTTTAGTTTTACACACGTCTTTTTTTAGGAGACCTACATCCATTATGTGGCATAGGGGTTATATCTCATATAAAATCTAATAATACACCCTTTACATATTGGGTGGTTCTTCTCATCTCAAGAACGCCTATTTATACAACTTGCATCCTAATATTAAAAGAGGAAACAAATCCCCAAAATAAAACTAATATCTTTAAATCTGAACAATATCCTAAAGATTTAAAATTGAAAATTTGAATTGTTTCCTAACATCTAAAAAGCAACAAAAAAAAAAAAACAAAGAAACTAAAAGAATAATTTGACATTATATAGTAGCATGGAACCCAAACTCAATTTCAACCCACCAAAAGTTTCTTGGGACACCATTCGTTCATGGGTCACACACAAAATAAAGTCATGAGATACAAATTGTGTTCAAGTTGTAACATCCCTAATAATATAAATATAATAAATTAATAATATAATAATAACAACAACATATAACGCTTATGCAATGTCTGCTTTATATTAAAAAATACGAAGTTTTTTTTTCCTAAGTTATATTGTGAATATTATATACATAAAGATTTAAAGGTAGAATTACAAATTTTCTAAAGCTAACTATATCTAATCAGAATAAAATTTTACTCGTAAGGAAATGGAGTAACATATAGTTTCTAAAGGAAAAAAATGTGAACAGGTCCTGTCAAGCTTCTGTTGTGCCACACTAATCTTCATTATTGCCAAGAAAAATGTTTCTTTATTGCTGCCAAGCTCAGATAGTTTGTCACTCACTACCCAAACATGAACCATATTAGGAGAAAGAAAGAAAAGAATAAAAATATTTATGAGGTAAGAATCTTACTATTAGAAAAGGGGAACAAACTAAAGAATTTAGATATATAACTAATCCTAAGCATGAAATTATAGCAAGTAAAACAGTTCAATCATAGTCAAATGAGACAGGGCTAATAACCGACATATTATGCAGCAGAAAGCATAAAATGTATGTCATATGAGGCATCTTCACAGAGAACATTGTAACAAAATAGTAGCAGGACCAAGAGTCCATACCCCATTGACCTAAGCATACAAACCAACAGTAACCAAGATTAAATGATAACATGTATATGTCAATATACTATACTGGTAATGGATAAATTGTAGTGATTCATCAGGAATGTTAGTGCGTAAACAACCTTGACCACGACCTAGAGTTGCAATCCTCCAATCACATATGGGACTATGTGCACTAGGCATTCTCAAGGTCTCATTGGCCTCCATTACAAAGTTCACACTCCATTACAGAGTGTAGCTAACTCTAGGGCCCAAACCTAATAGATAATGATGTATGATCATAGTCGAGTTTAATTAAAGTTGGTATCATTCAAGAATTTCATGAAGAATATCAAATTCTCAATACTAGTTTCATAATTCGCCATTGGTAGTCGTTACTACTGTTTCACAAGCATCAATAAGTCCACATCTTTAAATGATAGCAACTTTAATTTGAAGGACCAATCATTATGCAAGTGACAAACTCAATGAGACTCAATCAATCAATTTAATCATCAAGAGTCAATTCATACTACGACAATTGCATAAAGACATTAATCATAGTAGAAAAGAATATAATTATAATTAGTGAAGCTAAACAAGTCTTACTTTGCATAAGGATTTAGGTGAATAATTTACATAGTCCTAGACCTCACATGGTGTTTTGGGTTGCCCATAACACACACAAAAAATGTAAATCCTATTTATCTTACTTCTCAACACAAGATTCTTTCTTCACACCTGATTTTGGTATTGTTGGAGACTAACTGTTGATTCTCTTTACAATGCTTCCAAGATAGTGTCTTTACATATTTGTTTCTTCCCAAAATGATGGAGTGATTCAGGAGCATTACCTACACAATAGGATCACAAGGCTCAAAATCTACTTCTCTCTTTAGTAACTCAACTCCTATTATTTGGTCTTAGTCGAAACTAAAATCTATTATACCTAAATAACTTCTTTATAATTAGTTTTTTTTTTATAAATCTGCCTTAATTGAGTTGGTTAAATCAATCAAGTAAGCAAGATCTAAATAAATTGATTTATCTACATTTTCATGACATATGATCAATCCAATCTATCTATAATTTAGATTTACACCTATATCATATTACATGTTTTCGAAGAGGACATCCCACTAATTCAAATCATAGAATATTTCTTTATTAAGTTGTAGTGTAGTTATACCCCTCTTATCACTTTTTCATTTTACACAATACTTGTTTTCTTAATTATAATAAGGCTTTAACTCAGTACCTGCATAAACAAGTCCTTTTTCATTTCTAACTATAGCCTCTTTTATCTCTCTATTTTCTTACCAAAGTTAGATTATTTGACATAATTTATTATGATTTTCTCACTTTTCTATCTAATTAAATTTTATGCGAAGGCTCCAACTACCCTATATCATTATTAGTATTAGTATTTTCATTATAACTTTTTTCTATTGTTATTAGCATCATTTATATTATTGTTATTATTACTCTCATTAATAGGTTTCTGCCATTATTAACAATATTATTATCGGGGTTAATAATGTGATTGTTATTATCTACTAAGGGTTGGATTTTTTTTTTTCTTTACATGGCATCCTATGTAATAGAATAATTAATTAAACCTTTCTTTTCTTTTTCTTCTTATCACTCTCCTTATTATCATTATTCTTAGTGTTGTTATTATTATTATTATTATTATTAATACTAGTATTTATTATAATTCTGATATTTTTATAATTATTGATAACATTATTATTATTATCATCTAAGATTTAATTATAAGTTGAGGTTATGCTACAAATTTGTATAGGTAGTCGGTCATTTTAAAACTAAGAAATAATTGTGTTTTATCTCATTCATTCTTCACATTCTCAATAAATGTTCGGCTCTTTAGTGGTTTAATATACCCTTCTTTTTATTTTTATTTTTAACTTGTACTTGATTCCTAAAATTTTAATTTCCAGCTATTATTTATTTGTTTATCTTTTTTTAAAATAAATTTATTTAGACTTTGCCTTAAATGATAAGCCAGGCAACCCACTGGCTGCCCAGTTTTGGTTTTTGGGCTTCGGTGGTGTTTTCAGCCCATCCCACCTACCCCATGGTTTGCGACGGCCCAACAGCGAATTAACATACCAACAGGGCCCCAAACTCTCTTCTTTTTATTTTATTTTGGCTTAATTGTACTTTTAGTCATTCAAATATTGCAATTGTACGATTTTGTTCTTTCAAGTTTCAATGCGCAAATAAGGTTCTTCAAGTATCGCAATTGTCCGTCAAACTTTTTGATAAATATTTAAGGGATTTTGCTAACATGGCATTGCTAGATGATGTGGCCATGATGGATGACATGACGACTGACATGACAATGACGTGAAAGTTGACATAGGTTTTAAAGTGTCGATGACGTGGCATGATGATGTGGTATGCAAAAATGAAAGACAAAATTATTAAATTAGCCTTAGTTGGATTTGAACCCCCACCTTAAGTTCTAATAACAACCTTTAACCACTATACAAATAAGTTTCTTTAATATATCAATGAAAAATATAATATATGTAACTTAAATGGAGACCAAAGTTGCACATATATTTTCTACTACAAAATAAACAAATTTATACTTATTATATATATTATTATTATTATTAATTAATTAATACTAATATTATTAACAATATTTTTATACATTATTAGTAATATGATATAAACGGTGAAGAAATATATTAATAAAATAATAATCCTAGAAAAATATATTACTATTATTACTATTATTTTTTTAATATATTTATGTAGAAGTATAAATTAATATTATTATTATTATAATAAACATTATTAGTATTAGCATTGAGGCGATTGAGATCCATCATGATGTTGAACATCCAATTTGCATATTTTAATCGCTAAAATTTATATTTATATCATATATTTTAAATTAACTTAATAATTTACATCAAATATTCATATATTTATATCATGTTTTAAAAAAATTATATTTATTAAATTATTAATTTATTTATTAATATAGTAATAATATATAATAATATTAATATCAATAATATTAATATTAATTTATTAATAATATTATTAATACTAATAATGTATATAATAAATATAAATTTGTTTATTTAGTTGTAGTAAATATATGTACAATTTTAGTCTCCATTTAAGTTACATATATTATATTTTAGCTAAATTACATTTTTGGTCTCTGTATTTTTCTCAATCTGTAATTTTGGTCTACCTATTTTTTTTAAAGACATTTGGTCCCCTTAATTTTAAAAATTCAAAAATTTGCTCTTGTCTTCAAATCCAATGCGTTGACCGTTTGCATCTAACATTGACCTGATGATGTGACACCATCAAATTGATATGGAAAATAGTATTTGACATCAAATTACGTTGACTTGATGCAAACGGTCAACATATTTAATTTGATAGGACCAAATTTGTTGATTTCTAAAATTAGGGGGCCAAATGCCTTTTAAAAAAAATAAAGAAACCAAAATTGAAAATTAAAAAAAATAAGGGGATCAAAAATATAATTCAGCCTTATCTTTTACGTTCATATATCAAAGAAATTCATTAACTGAGTGGTTAAAGGTTGTTATTGAAACCTAAGGTTGGGGGTTCAAACCTTTTCAAGGCCATTTAAATAATTTTGCCTTTCATTTTCGCATGGCACATGTCTATGAGTATCTCCCTTTCATTTACAATCAATGAGCTACAATTTCAACATTTTATATATCATTCTATAGAATGTTTTTTTAACAAGCTCTTGCATTATGCTTTTTAATATGTAAAGAATGATATTTAACATTGCTAATAATGTTTTTTTTAATAACTATTTGAATTGTTTCAATTTATATAAAGTTATTATAAAATCATCAATATAAATTGTTGGGGTTATTTAAATTTCATTCAATATAAATTAATTTCAATAAATATATATTAATTTTAATTTGACTATATTTGTTATATTATATAAAGTAAATTTTTGCCACACATTAACTCCAGTTTAGTTCATTTTTCACATGTCAACTTTTACTTAATTAATTTTTTATAAATAAAATATCTTATAATTTATTTATAAAAAATAATTTATTTTTTTATTCTCTTTGAATATGTTTTAAATTTTCTTTTAATATGTGAATTTATATATTGGTATTATTTTGTTATTTCTACATGTTTCAATAAAGGTTTAAAAAAGTAATTTCACAAAAGAAGAAAAGAGAGTATTAATTACCATGCAACAAAATAAGGTTTAATCTTTTTTTTTAATATAAACATTTTAATTTTTACTTTTTATATTTTTCACTCAATTAATATACTGAATTTGTATTTTATCTAAATATTTGTAATTTCTTTTATCAAATTATTTGTATGCCTCTGGACAATTTAAATATCTTCTTTTATATGATGAATCTAAATCTAATATAAATTTTCATATTTATAATTTAAATTTATATTTAGACTATTTTAAATATTGTTTATATTTTAATTATTTTTAAATAGAATATATAATGTCAATGTGTTAGAATTTTGCTCCATGTGTTAAAATATAAAACTCACACTATTAATATTATGCTTATAAAATTAGTATCTTAAATAGATATATTTTAAGATTACTTTTTAATATCTTTTGTATGTTATTTTTTTCATTCATTTTGATTTTTTTTTTCTTTAAATTATTTTGAATATATTTTTTTGTAAGGAAATTTTACATTTATTATTCAGCAATTGTTTGTCTGACAAAATTTGACACATTTTACTTAACTAATATATATTTAATTAGGGACAAAAAAATATTAGTTTCTTCATTTGTTTTTATCATTAATTGTTCATTACAACAAATCTAAATCAATTTTTTGTTTATCGTTTCAATATATATTCATATTTTTTTTTCATATTTATAAATAAAAAATAACTATTATATAAGAAAAATAGAATTATATTATTAACGTTGATATTTATATATAAATGGATTAATATAGAAATTACAAATAAAAAAATAACACATGGAGGTCAGTTTTTTTCATGAAGGTGCATTAATGTCTTTTTGGTTACAAAATTACATTAATGTCTAAATTAATAGAAAAGTAACATTGCATTATAATTTTAATATTGTATTTTTCAATTTATTTTTTCAAAATGCATACGTATATTTCTATCTTATTTGTTACCATCTTATCTAACAAATTTATTATTTTCTTTTATCTAAATAAATTTAAATTTTCTTTTACCTAATTAATTTAGATTGAATTATATGGAAAAAATCAAATTCAATTTGTATATATGTTTTAATTTTCTCCATGAAATTTAAAATTTATAATATTAAAATTTTTTACAATTACTATCTCTTTCTTATTTATTATCTTCTCACTTAACTAATTTATATGAAGATTTGCTTTTATTCGAGTGAAATTGAATTTTCTTCTCCACATTAATATCTATGTATAAATTATTAATATAAACATATAGGAGTGAACTTTTGACTTAAAAGCATATTATTACCTTAATTACTTAAAAAAGCATACTTTATTTTATTTTTAATCTTTTTATAATTTATTGTTATAATGATTTCATAAAAAATAGGTTATACACTGACAATGTAAAGTAATTTTACATTGTCATCTAATTACAAACCATCATGTATAGTAAGTTTGTTAACTTTTATATTAATTATCTTAAAAGTCATATTAATAGTGATTTTTAATTGGTTAATGGTGTAAAGGTTTTTATACTGATATTGCATAACCATTAAACTCATAATGTCAATGTGGATATATTTTTTCTTTTATAGTGTCTTTTCACCCAACTAATATTTTATTAATTTTTTTAAGAAAAATGATTTTTGACCTAATTAATTTATATCTAATTACATGACAAAATATAAGGCTTAAAATTATGTATATATCTAAATTTAAAGTACATACAAATGCAATTATACTTATAAAAATAATATTTAAAAAAATAAATATTTATATAAATTAAAATGATATAAGACATGTATGAGTATAAATTATATATATATTTTATATTGATATAAAATTAAAAAATAATTGAACAATACATTAAAAATTATAATAATATAAAAAATTAAAAATTGTAAACTTAATACTTATACAAGACACGAGGATATTACACTAGTTTGAAAGTTAGGAACTAAAATAAAAATTGGGTGTATTTAAAGAAACTAAAATAAAAATTGTATCAGTGACATGTAATGAGATTTGACAGGATAGAAGAAAAGATGGACTCGAAGGAAGGTGGCTTTGCTATAGGGTTTCGGAAGCAAGCTCGAAGGAGGAGGAGGACTTGCTCAAACGGAGCACTAAGAAAGTGAAGATGGGCGAGGAGGGTGATGATGCAATGGTGGATGTAGCTGAAGTAGTGGATGCTGAGATGAGTTTAAATGTTGGTGGTGATGCTATGGTGGTTGTGGCGATGGAGGGTTGGGTGATTTTTTGGCCCAACCAACGTTCAAGGATAAGCTGTTGGATGAGGGAGAGGAGATACCTACTGATATCAACTCCTTCCTGAAGGATATGAAGTTACCGGAGGATAAAAGGTATGCGGATCCTGAGTTGGAGATGCCTGAAGGGGAGGTAGATCCTTGTCCTACTATCTCGATCTCGAAGGAGGAGTTCGAGCAATGGTGTGCGCGTTGGAAAAATACATTGATTGTCAAAGTATTGGGGAAGCGTGTTAGCTTCAGAATGTTGGAAGCTAAACTCCAACGGGAATGGGCCAAGATGGGTTCGATTAAAATTATTGATATGGTACAGGATCACTACCTAGTGCAATTTACGGCGGGGGAGGATTACCGCCGTGCTCTCTTTGAGGGACCTTGGATTACATTATTGTGCAACGGTGGAGACCTTTCTTCACGATGCCAGACAAGGCACTTAGGAGGATTGCGGTCTGGATACGTATACCAGGACTTCCAATTGAATTGTATAATAGATCGATTCCTTTGGAGGGTTGGGCCAGGTATTGGTAATAATATGTTAAAGATTGATAAATTAACTTCCATACATTCTCGTGGGAGGTTTCCTCGGATCGGTGTGGAGATTGATTTGGGAAAAAGATTTGTTTCACATATTAAAGTTCTTGGTCTTGTTTTGAAATTGGAGTATGAAGGGTCGCATTCTATATGTTTTTCGTGTGGTAAATACGGGCATATATAAGCAATCACAGTGCATGGTTGTTCCACCAGCTAAGAATCTAGATGAGCAGGCTGCTAATCATCCTCCAGAAGCTGTGATAGAGGTAGAAATCGCTGCTCTGGTGGTTGCTCAGGTGCAGCATTCCAAGGAGGCCGGCCGGAGCAGTGGAGGTGGGGCCAAGAGTAATGGCACAATTAATTTGGACAGCCCAATTATTGGCAATAATGATTTGTCTATTGGAGCCCAGTCTTGGAGCGGATTCAAATGGAACTAATTCTTCAAATGGGGACACCCACCTGTTAGAGGCTATGTGTCATATGCCGAGAGGGTTTGATTTGCCTATCAAGAAGTATATGGATTGGAAGCATGTTTTGGCTGCTCACAAGGTTGTTCCTGATGACGTAACCTCAGCTTTTGCGACAATACTTAAAAAACATTTTTGAAGGGAGATAATTCCTCTAAAGCTCCGGATTCTTTGTGTGTGGCGGGTCAATCTGGTGAAAAGGAGTTAGGGAATGGGTCCATTCCATTCCTATGTCTGGTGCTCAGACTGTTTCTTCCCGGAAGTTAGTGCCCACCAACTCAAACATGTCCTCATGAATTTGTTATGTTGGAATTGTAGGGGTGCTGGTGGGAAAGGCTTTGTGGATTTAGTTAAAGATTTAAGAAAATAATTCCATGTTTCTTTTCTTGTCTTATTGGAAACTCAAGTTAATGAGCTCGCGGCGGTTCGTATTTTTAGTAGGCTTCAGTTTGACAGCCACTTCATTGTTAATACTCAAGGACGTGTTGGTGGCATATGGTGCTTGTGGGATTCATCGCTATGGAAGGTAGAGGTGTTATCCCATTCCAATCACTTTGTTCACATGAAAATTGGAGGCAATGATAATAATCCTTGGCTTCTAGCCATGGTTTATGCCAGTCCTCATGCTCAGCATAGGGTTCCTTTGTGGCGAGAATTATCTAATCTCGCCAGTAAAATTACTGAGCCTTGGTGTCTTACAGGGGACTTTAATGCTGTTTTGAAGCCTCATGAGCGTGCAGGTGGCTCACCAACGACTTCTTTACGTGGGGATGCTGCCTTTCAGGATTTTATCAGTCATTACCAGCTTTTGGACGTAGATTTCCAAGGTGCTCCCTTTACCTAGCGTAGGGGTAACGTGATGGAAAGACTTGAAAGATTGCTTATTAATTAATATTAGATGGCGCTTGATATTTGAGGAGGCTACTCTTTACCACCTCCACTCCCTAAAGTCGGATCATTCTCCTCTTCTCCTTCGTCTTCAAGGACAACGCTTTTCTAATAAGAGGAGAAGGCCTTTTGGGTTTGAGTTGGCCTGGCTAACTCATTCGGAGTTCCCTTCACTGTTGTCTAAGGAGTGGAATGCCTTTAGTGGCTGCAAGCCGAGAGTTCAGCACCTTCAGATGATTTTAACACAGTGGAATAAGGAGGTTTTTGGTCATGTGTTCCATTCTAAGCAGCGTCTCATTAGAAGGTTGAATAGGATTGCTAGGGCTCTTGTAAAAGGTCCATACACCTTTTTGGAGAAGCTTCAGGCAGAGCTATGGTCATAGTATGAGCCATGGTTTTAAATTGTGGTTGCGGTTGCAATTGTGATTGTTGTTGCGGGCATTGCGGCTGCTGCGATGCGGATTGCGGGCATTGCGGCATGAAATTATTATATATTTGCACCTCACCTTTCTCTCTGTCCCCACTACCTTACCTTTTTCCCTACTGGCCTACCCCTATCACCTCACTCTTTTTCCTTGCCTTGAATACATCATGCAGCCTACCAGTAGCTAAACTAGCCACCATCAAATACCTCCCTCCCTTTCCCAACATTTCACACAACCACACCCGTTGGAATAGAAGATTTAAGTCTGAATCTTTGTTTATTCTTTTACAAAAAAATGGAACAGGATGGTGTTGCGACTTTATTGCGATTCTATTGCGCCCCCGTTGCGGATGTGTTGCAATTGCAATGTGGCAATTCCTGTGATTTTGGTTCACACCACAATTGCGGGCCGTTGTTATTGCGGGTAGCTTCGCAACTGCAATATTGTGGCTACAACACATGTTGCGGTCCGTAATTTAGAACTATGGTATGAGCAAATCCTACTTAGGGAGGAGCTCTTATGGTTTCAGAAATTGAGATGTAAGTGGCTTTCTCTGGAGAATCAAAACACGAGGTACTTCCATGGCACTACTATTGTTAGGCAAAGGAAAAACAAGATTAAGGCTTTGCAAAATGATGATGGCTTGTGGGTGACATCTCCTAATGAGTTGGAGAAGCTTGTCTCCAATTTCTATAAGGTACTGTTCTCTGATCCAGATGGTTTCTCCCCTTTTTGTTTAATTGTGTGCTTTCCTTTGTTAGATGACCAAGCAGTTAGTAGGTTTGAGAGCCCCTTTCTGATGAGGAGATTTATTCTGCCCTGAGAAGGATGGGAGGGTTTAAAGCTCCTAGATCGGATGGCCTACAAGCTATTTTCTATCAATCCCAATGGAATATAGTTGGGCCTGTTCTTTGTAGTCTAGTGCATGATATTGAAGCAAATCCCTCCAAGATTTTTGATCTTAATGAGACTCTTATCACTCTCATCCCTAAGAGTGACATCTTTAAAAAATATGAGACCTATTAGCCTGTGTAATGTCTCATATAAAGTTGTTACTAAGGTGTTAATAGACAGACTTCGCTCGATTATGGTGGATTGGTGCATTCTAATCAATGTAGTTTTGTTCTGAACTGCCATAGTAGTAATAATATTATTATCACCCAAGAAATTATTCATTCCATGCAGAAGAAAAAAGGGCGGCAAGGGTGGATGGTCATTAAGATTGATTTACAGAAAGCCTATGACAAGCTCAAGTGGGATTTTGTTAAGGAAACCTTGATTGATATTGGGTTTCCTGATAAGTTTATTGAGTTGGTGCGGCATTGTATTTCTTCTCCCCGCATGCGTGTTCTCTAGAAAAGGAAGAGGCTTGAGGAGTACCAGCCACAAAAAAGAGTTCGTCATGGGAACCTATTTCTCCTTATATATTTGTTTTGTGTATGGAAAGACTTTTTCTTCTTATTAATCTTTCTGTTGTGCATAAGTTTTGGGATCCTATTTTCCTTTCTATCGGTGGACCCAAATTATCTCATTTGGTCTTTGCAAATGATATCATCTTGTTTGCGGAGGCAAGAATGGATCAGGTGGAGGTGATTCAAACTTGCTTGGAACTCTTTAGCCAAAAGTTTGGGTAAGAAAGTGAATGAAGACAAAACGAGAATTTTCTTCTCTAAAAATGTGGCTTGGCAGGTTAGAGAGGATATTAGCAAGGCTTTTGGGTGGCAAAGAACGGATCATTTGGGCAAGTACCTTAGGGTGTCGCTCCACCATAACCAGGTTAGCAAACAAAACTTTCAAAAGGTGGTTGATAGGGCAAGCCATCGATTAAGTAGTTGGAAGTCTTGAAATTTATTCATGGCAGGTAGACTTCCACTCACTAAAGCTGTTTTGCAAGCCTTGCCCTCGTACGATATACAAACAGCCTATCTCCCCCACCATGTGTGTGATTCCTTGGATGGGATTGCTAGGGGTTTCCTATGGGGTGATACCATGGAGTGTAAGAGAGTATATATTGTAGCCTGGAAGAATGTATGCAAGCCTAAGAAAATGGGTGGGCTGGGTCTTAGAGGAGCTAGGTATGTCAATTCCACCTACATATTAAATAATTGTTGGAAACTTCCTTAATTTTCACAAAAGTGGTGAATCATATGGAGGATGAGGTCCTGTCAACAAGATTATCTCATAGTAATACAATTGCTTGAGACATAAAAATCCAAAATATTTGGAGGACATCCTGGCCTTCTCTGCATTGCTGGTGTCCGAGAAGGAGGATGGAGCTCCCCAGAACTCAACCAACGCACGGAGATATCACGACGTTCTTTTTCTCTCATTTCCCTGAGAATTTTGGAGAGGTAGCCTTATGGAAGATCTTTCAGAGATGGGGTCAGGTTTGGGAGGTGTTCATATCACGCAGGAGGAATGTATTAGGGCAAAGATTTGGCTTCGTCAGATTCAAAGGAGTGAACAATCCTAAAGCTCTGGAAAGACAGCTCGATCAAATACTAATAGGAGATATGAAACTGTTCGTGAACATCCCCAAGTATGAGAAATCACAAGTAAGTAGACTGCAAGGGAAAGCAATGGGAAGGAATGAACAGGCGCATGAGGAACCAGAACCAACAAAGAAACGTCAATGCACACTAGGAGGGTCGAACATGACCAAAGTTGGAGGAACAAGACAGGCCTTTTCATATGCACAGGTAGTAAAGATGGGGAGAAGAGATGACTTAAAAAGATGGCAAAGGAAACCGCAGGGACCGGGGAACAATGAACAAGAAACATGGCAAGGTCAGGACATCAATGTAGAGGAGGCTAACATGGAGTGGCTAGGAAAAAGTATGGTGGGAAGACTGCATGACCCTAGAAAGATGGTTACGCTTCATGAGACCTTCTTGCTGGAAGGGTATAATTCAATACGGGTACGATACGGGTGATAATATGGTATTGCTAACGGGGGGAGAAGGAACTGACATACATGAAGCGCTCATGGGGGCCAAACACTGGATTAGTCAAGTATTTGAATCTATACAGGGTTGGAAACCAGAAGACGTGCCGGGTCATAGACTCACATGGATAAGATGCAGTGGAATTCCCCTGCATGTATGGGGCAATGCATGCTTTCAGAAGCTGACTGCTCCGGTCGGACAGTTTATTTCATGTGATGACAATACAAAGATGTATTTAAGGCTAGAGTACGCCAGAATGCTGATTAGGACGTCGGTGCTCGAACCAATAGCAAGATGCCATAAGATTAGGATCAACGACAAAATTTACTCTGTGAGGTTGGTGGAGGAAGTTGTTAGCTTGGAAAATAATCTTTGCTGTTGCGCAAGGACAAGAAATGTTGACACAGACGATGAGTCATCAATGGCATTCTATAATGACTCGAACAGAGAGTCTTCAATGTTAGAGTGTTCCAGAAATCGTGTAATTGGATTGGGAATTATGGTTTGGTCAGAAAGAATATTCTGGCGACGGAGAAGGAAGATATATCATCTAACCCACTGTTTTCAAACTTCAAATCAACAAAAAATAGGCGTGGGGAGCAGGAAATTAGAGCATTAAATGAAGGAGGTCCAGGATGTCCTATGTCAGAGCAAGAAAAAGAAAAGGGGGAAGCTAGGGATACGAAACAAGGTAAGACTCTGGAGGAAATACCAAAAAATGGAAGGTTTAAGGCACAGGAGCAGGGAGGCGCAGAGGCTGACCTTGGACATAGCCGCAATAATTATGTGACAGAGGGCTCAACAAAAGAGACGGGAAAAAAGTCACGGACATCTGTCACACACAATTATTCATAGAGGGGGTAAAGGAAGCAAACCAATATATGGGAAAAGAATCCAGTAGTGTAGAAAAGTCATGGACCTGTGTTGTCGAGACACCTTATACCGTCAACATTGCTTTGGTATCAAATGACCCAAATAAAGATAGATTGGGCTCACAGAATCAAACGGAGAACAACTTAACCAGCGTTGGGCCTAATAATGGTATTATATCCCATCTACAAATAGAGGGTGGGCCCACAGGTCAAAACACACATCTCTTGGATGGGCATAACGATGATTGGGACCACAATCAGGCTTGGGATGGCCAAGATTGTGACTTAAACGAAGAGCCCAATTCGAGAAACCCTGCACAAGATACACAACGACAAAAGTCAGGGGATTACGGGGAAAGTGCGGATGTGGAAATGGTTAGTGTATCTATCAACTTAGGGCCAACGAAGGTAGTAAGTATGCATAATGGAACAAAGAATAAAGTTAGGGAGAGAGAAGGGGACGACGAGAAAGTGGAAGGAGATGAGGAAAATAGGAGGGATAGAAGTGCTCCAACAGAGAAACTGAGAAATGGGAAGAAATCAAAACTGGGGGTAATAGGGAAGAAGATGGAGATGAGAGGCAAGAAGAGGGAAATATGGGCAGATTGGAACAACTTTTGGCGACAAGTGGAAACAAGCCATACAGCCAAAGGAGGGGTGAAGCCAATAGTGTGAGCCAACAACGAATAGCACAACAACACTGATGGAGAATCTGCCAAACCGAAAGCGAAAGGGAAAATGGCCGCTAAACAAAGAAAAGAGGTAAGAAGCTTCTGCCATTGCCTTAGCAACACGTTGTCTGACTACAATATTAGGAATCGCAATAAAATGTTCTGAATGAAAAATGATGCTTCTGAAGCAAAGAAACTATGGGACATAGGTACTTCCCTGGGTGTGAAATTCTTCGAGGAGGAACGGGAAATGGTGGAGAAATTA
Organism: Spatholobus suberectus; assembly: GCA_004329165.1. Taxonomy (NCBI): domain Eukaryota; kingdom Viridiplantae; phylum Streptophyta; class Magnoliopsida; order Fabales; family Fabaceae; genus Spatholobus; species Spatholobus suberectus. The sequence continues at coordinate 40,783,520 of CM014736.1, forward strand.
GTTGAGCTAGAAAAGAGAGATCAGAATGAGATTGGTAAAATGAACCAGGGTGAAGGGCAAGGGGATGAACTAGTAAACAAATGAAGGTCCTTAGTCATAACATTAGGGGGCTGGGTGGGAAGGTAAAACGGAGAGCATTGAGAAAGTTGGTTGGCTCACATGAGGTAGGTGCTCCTCTTACAAGAAACTAAATTAGAGAATGTAGACATGAACTTATGTCGGGCGATCTAGGGAGACAGAGAAGTGGAATGGAGAATGAAGCCAGCAATAAATACAGTAGGGGGACTGCTATGCTTGTGGAAAAAAGAGGCATTTGAATTGGTCGAATCATTTGGTGGAGATGGGTTCCTTGGATTGAAAGGTGTGTGGACTGAAATAGATACGACGTGCATTATTGTTAATATTTACTCACCGTGTGTAATGGTAGAAAAGAGAAGGATGTGGGAGGAATTGCAACAAGCTAGGAATAGTTGTAGTGAATTAGTGTGGTGCTTAGTTGGAGATTTCAACTCTGCTAGAACAGCTGAAGAAAGGAAGGGTGAAACGGCCAAGGGGTATACGGGCAGTAGGGAAGCATTTGAATTTAATCAATTTATAAATAATATGGGTTTGGAGGACTTACCATTGTTGGGTAGGAGGTTTACTTGGTATAGGTCAAATGGGCATGCTAAAAGTAGACTAGATAGAATCTTGGTGTCCAGAGAATGGGTAAATTTACGGCCAGGTTACGCGCAACACGTCCTAAACAGAGATGTCTCTGATCACTGCCCCTCTGTTATTGAAAAATATGAATGTTGATTGGGGCTCGAAATCGTTTAGAGTGCTCAACTGTTGGTTTTTGGATGCCAGCTTTACAGAATTTGTGGAGAAAGCTTGGAAGAGTATTGACATCCATGATAGAGCGACATTTGTATTCAAGGAAAAGTTGAAGACCTTAAAAGGAAAGCTGAAGAAATGGAATAGGGAGAGCTTTGGGGATGTGCAAAAAAAGATTACAGACATAACAAAAAAAATAAACTAGCTTGATCTCAAAGATGAAGAAGGGAGGTTAAGTGGGGAAGAGATTCAATTAAGAAGTGATTTGCTATCTAAATTCTGGGAGGAGTCTCGAAAGTACGAATCACTGATGCATCAAAAATCGAGAAACAGGTGGATAAGAGAAGGCGATAATAATACAAAGTTTTTTCACTCTATAGTCAATTGGAAAAGAAGAACTAACTTAGTTATGGGTCTAGTAACGGAAAATGGGTGGGAGGATGAGCCTGCTAAAGTGAAAGAGGCAATAAAAACGTTCTTTGAAAACAAGTTTAGAGAAGTGGAAGGAAATAGACCGATTTTGGAAGGTATACCATTCAGTTCAATAGATGAAGAGGCAAATAGGAAGTTGACTGCAAATTTCAGTGAGAAGGAAGTACAAGAAGCGGTATGGGAATGCGGAGGCAACAAGAGTCTAGGTCGGACGGATACAACTTCAGGTTCATAAAGACTTTTTGGCATATGCTAAAAGGGGACTTTTTAAAAGTAATGGAGGAGTTTCATGCTAATGGAGTGTTGCCTAGAGGAGAAAATCCATCCTTCATTGCACTCATTCCAAAACTAGATAATCCACAAGAATTGGGACATTTCATGTCGATATCACTCATAGGTTGCATGTACAAAATTATTGCAAAGGTATTGTCCAAAAGAGTAAGAACGGTGTTGGACAATGTCATTGATGAAAGACAATGTGCCTTTATTGGGGGTAGGAACATGTTAGATGGGGCACTCATAAGGAATGAAGTGGTAGATGAAGCCAAAAGGAAGAATAAGCCATGCCTTATATTTAAAGTGGACTTTGAAAAGGCGTACGATTCGATAAGCTGGGACTTTCTGTACTATATGATGTCTCGTATGGGCTTTTGCAGTAGGTGGATAAATTGGATAAAAGGATGCATGGAATCAACAACAAAGTTTGTCCTGGTGAATGGTAGCCCAACGGATGAATTCAAGCCTCAAAGGGGATTGAGGCAAGGGGATCTAATGGCACCATTTCTCTTCTTAATTGTTGCTGAAGGGTTAGTAGGTCTAATGAGGCAACCTGTAAACAACAAGTGGTTTGAGGGCTTCAAAGTCAGAAGGGAAAAGGTGGATATTTCACTAGTGCAGTTTGCATATGACACCTTACTTATTGGCGAAGCTTTGGTGCAAAATGTGGTCACAATGAAGAGCATTTTGAGGTGTTTTGAATTGGTATCTGGCCTAAAGGTCAACTTTATAAAAGCAAACTAGTTGGAATAAGGGTGGAAGAGATAATTATTGACAGGCATGCATCACTGTTAAACTGTAGAATTGCATTTACCCCATTTGTATACTTGGGAATTCCGGTAGGGACTAATCCTAGGAAGGAAACAATGTGGCAACCAATTCTGCAAAAGGTGAGTTGAAGATTGTCAACATGGAAACATAAGCACCTCTCAATTGGAGGATGAGTATGCCTCATCAACTCAATTTTATCATCTCTTCCGCTCTTTTGTATGTCATTCTTTAAACTGCCTTTGTGTGTGGTTAAGAAACTCAAAAGGTTATAGTAGAATTTTTTGTAAGGAAGGGAGGAAGGAGGCAAGAAGCTAGCATGGGTCAAGTGGGATAAAGTATGCTGCTCAAAGGAAGAAAGGGGACTAGGAATTAAAGATCTTCAAACGTTTAACGCTGCACTAATTGGAAAATGGGCCTGGAGGTTACTGAATGAACAAAATGAACTTTGTTGTAGGGTATTAAAATCAAAATATGGGGATTGGCAAGGGATGATAGATGCTAGGGGGACGGAAAAGGGATCTATATGGTGGAGAGATTTAAAGCTGGTGTGTGAAAGACATAATGGTGAAGGTTGGTTCAACAAAAACACTTCATGGAAAATAGGGGATGGGGCAAAAGTTAAGTTTTGGCAGGAAAAATGGATAGGGGAGGAGGCTTTGTGTAACAAATACCAAAGGCTTTTTGTCAACTCCAACCAACAAAGAAGTTATGTCGTGGAAGTTGGAGGGTGGAAGGACGGGAAGTAGGAATAGGAATTTTCATGGAGAAAAGGTCTATTTGAGTGGGAGAAACAACTGTTAGAGAATCTAATGAGGGATATAAGTCAAGTGCAAATAAAACAGGGATGTTGTGATACATGGATGTGGAGTAGAGACAAGACTGGAGTATACTCTATAAAATCTGCTTATGGTCTGCTGCATGAACAAACTACGTCTTCTATTGATACTGCCTTTTTTCGCTACTCTTGGGGGGTTCCAATTCCATCGAAGGTTTCAGTATTCGCCTAGAGAGTGGTTATTGAAAGAATTCAAACAAAGGATAATTTGAGGAAGCGAAACATTCTTATACAGGATAATGACCTGCTGTGCTCGTTATGCCATGGTGAGATAGAAACAATTGCCCACATTTTGTTCACATGTAGGTTCTCATATGCAGCGTGGAAGCACTGTTATAGCTAGCTTGGAGTTCATACTACGCTACCAAAGGATCCCAGGGCACATTTTCTGCAACATAATTGTCCCTCCTATGGGAAGAAAACTGGCTAGGCTTGGCTATTTGTCTGGTTTGCAGCTGTTTAGTCCTTCTGGCTGCATAGGAACAGTATTATCTTCAAAAATGGAATGCAGGATTTCAAAGCTGTTATTGACTTGATTAAAGTCAGATCGTGGGTTTGGCTGTCCAACAAAATCAAAGGCTTCTCCTTTTCATTTTTGAATGGTCAATGAACCTTGCCATCTGTTTGACGAGTTTGTAGCCAGTATACATTGTATGAGGTCTATTAGGGTGTCTGTCAGATTAGGATCTTTTATCTACAATAAGAAGTTGGTACTTATAATCACGAGGGACAATAGAAGGTCACTTATCCAGTATAGGTAAGAGGGTTGGGTATCCTTTGTACCCATATATATATATAATACTGTGCTGTCTTTGTTGATAAAAAAAAAAAAAAAACTAAATAATTGTTGGAGGCCTTCCATTGATGAGGATAGTTTGGTGGTGGCTATTCTTAAGGCAAAGTACCATTCTAGGGATGATTTGATTCCAATTGTGAGCCCATGTCGGCGTCTAACCTTTGACGTAGGATTTGTCGTGTTTGGGAACGTTTCCATAATAATATTCAATGAAAGATTGGGGATGGCACTTGAACTCGATTTTGGATGGATTCTTGGCTGAAACCTTTTCCTAAGCTTGCTCGTCTAGCTTTGGAAACTATATCTCATGAAATGGCTAATCTCTTTGTTCAGGATTATAGCCTTCTAGATGGTTCATGGAATATTGATTTATTGAAGGGCTGGCTCTCAGATAACATTCTTCTTTGTGTGACTAGTTAGCCGACCCCGCATCCTGATGGGGGTCCAAACACTATTGCTTGGCAAGGATCCGCAAATCGCTACTTCACCTTTAAGTCCGCGTATGCTTTCATTATGGAGGACCAAACTTTGCTTCCTAGCCAGGTGTTCAATGCTGTATAGGATTTCTAATACCTGTTTCTTGCTAATTTGTGAACAAGTGATTGGATAATTAAAAAGAATAATTTAATTTAATTTCCTATGAAAAAAATTAATTAAGACTCATGCTTTATTTTTGTATAAATTTTTGTAGAAGAATTCTATGGGAATTTGATCTGTACTGCTATCAAATAAGTAGAGAAATATTTGTAGAGATTTGATAAGTAATGTAGAGCTATGAAATTTAATGATAATTAATTTGAAATTAATTATGATTGGATTCTATACAAATTAATGGTTTTCTTTACTGCCAAGTTAGTTATATTCTTAGTAAATCTACCTGTTAAAAAGTCTATTGAGAATCCTGTCAAATAAAGTGAAATTGACTCCTGACTTGTGCTAAGACAATTCAACCCTATCTAGAGAAACTCTAAAGAGTCATAAACTCATTTAGATTCTAATGTCAATTAAATTGTTTTAATTGATTCAAGTGTTAGAAAATCCTAAACCTAATTCCATCAATTCCAATATTTGACCGCGTTTTCCCTATCAGTGTGAAAATTTTAAAATTTTTATTGCCTAGACCTAGAGCTATTCATCCAAGCCCAACCCAACTAGACTAACCATTTGTTTTTCCTAAGCTAACCAACTAGTTACAATCTAACTAAATGTCCATTCACTAAGTTCTACACAAGATCACATCAAGTGTACTTAAAACCACCAAAACCACCCATGGTTTTGGGTTGTTGGCCGTCCACTTCTCCTTGTTGGAGAAGTTGGAATTTGTTTTCCTTTTTAACAATAAATTGCTACCTATTTTGTCTATTACTATCTTACCCTTCATTAAGTGGTCTTATAAGTGTGACACAAAGCCATTTCCTCCTCCTTATATCCCCCTAGCCATGGGCATTAAAGAGCTTTCCTCTCTTGTTCTAAAAGTTTCCTAAGTGCTAAGAGTGTGTGTTAGAAGCTTCAAGTGTTCAAGAGTTGATCTAAGTATGTTTTCCATCCTTTTCATCCTCTTCTACTTCATTCTTTCCATTTCTACCATGACTTAAGTCATCTATACCATTCTCTTCATTTCTTTGATTCTAAAACTTGTTCTTTTGTTGTGTTCATCTCATGTATTGACCATTCATGATGTTAGTTGGTGTTTGATCTTGCTGAAGTTGAAGGAGAAACTCACCTTTTGCCATACTCTCTTTGAAAACCTTGAAGGACCTTGTTTGAAAGTAAGAAAAGCTAACCCTTTTCTATGTGTTTTCATTGTGGTGGTTTGGTTTTTGATGTGTTTGTTGCCTTATAAATGTTGTTGGTATTTTAAAAGGTATTAACTTTTTGGAAGAAAACCATTTTGTGAATGTTTGCTAAATATGCATCATGTTATTTTCGTTTTCTATTTGGACACCATTCACTGTTTTTGTTGTAACTTGAGTTATAGTTAATATTTTTGAGTGCTTGTCATTTTGTTATAAAATAAACAAATTTTTCTCTGAAGTGGGCTCAAGAAATGCATGGAAAAGTTAAGAAATAAAAAAGTTAAGCCTTTTGACAATTGTGCTTGATTTCTGAAAATGCTAGACTATCAGTAGGTGCTAAAACATGATTTTGAAAGATTTGGTTGAGTATTTGTTGAAAATATTAAAACTAATAAAAACTAGACTCAATAAAATTTTTGAGAATATATGGTTAGCCTATATTTTTTATATTTTACTATTTTTGATGATTTTTAGAAATTGAAGGTTGTTCTTATTTTCTGACTAGAAGTGTTTTTTAAAATTGAGAAGTTTCAAAAATTAATGAAAATCATGTAGGCTTTTGTTTTTAATGTTCTTAGTCATTTTGGAAAGGCTTTTGAGTGTACTTTCAGAAAATAAATGGTTTGGATTCTGAAAAGTTTCAGTTGGATGCAAAAAATAGCAAAACAAATTTGCTAGTCTTCTAATAAGGTGTTCTAACCTTACTGTTTTGTTATTTTTGTAGATTTTTGCTTGTGGTGATCTTTGATGATTTAGAAAATATACAAAATTTTCTTTTCAAAAAGATATGGATCATGTCTAGAAAAAATCATTTACATGTTCAAAATAAATTTCAAATCCAAGACTAGAAATTAGCTGCCTCTAGATTTTGTTTTGGCAAAATATTTAAAACTCTTTTACTAGTTTTGTAAAGTATCAAGTTTTTTTTCACTTAAAACTTAATTGTGAATCTTTTTATATAAAATTTAAATATGAATTTTAAGAAAATAAATCTTTTTTTGTATATATTAAAGATATTTTAATGATTTAATTATAAAGAATAGTGTCATAACTTGTGAAATTTAGTTTTATGAAAACCTAAGACCTAAGTTTGAAAATGATGATTTCAAATTTTAAATTTATATCTAAATTTAATATTTTAATATTTTAAATACAGAATTTGTAATTTTATACAATATTTAGTAAAAGTTTATAAAACAATGGATTATAAGAGTTTCATGAATGATCTTGTGAGAAGCATGACTTGGTGTATAGTTGAGACTTGATAGCATATTGATATGTTCTAAATTGGTGATTAAAACTTATCAGGGTGTGAATGATAAGTGGTTGTTGATATGAAATGCTATCATTATCTGTCCATGATAAATTGATTGTCATGCATACATTCATTGTTATGAGCATGTGATATTGAAGTGTTAGTATCATGGGAATAGTTGGGTGCAAGCCAGGTGTGAATGCTTGAGGACTATAAATGGCACGATTCCACAAAAGACTGGGACCTTGCAACCTCGTGTTGTGATGGCGGTTCCCCCATACGAAAATCCTGATGAGTGCACTGGTTTCCATGATCAATAGCCGGTATTCCCTAAATAGTTTTGGCACGTGCTGCATTATTAACCCTTGGTAGGGTATTTGTGTTGATTATACCATGATTAAGGAATATCCAGGTTGGTCGCTTAACTTAGATTTTCATGGAGAGTCTAGGATCATGGTTTGCATTTGCATACTTGGTTATTACTTAACTAAGAATAATAAATGAAATTGAACCTTTGTATTATGTTTACATGTTATGATTGAATGTATGCTTTAGTATATGCTCGACATATTGTAGGCTTTATTCTGCTATGTTTATTCTTTTGGGTAGCTTATCCTTACTTGTGTGTTTTGTGTGTGTGTGATTATGATGATTGCAGTTGCCGTTGATCACGGGAGCAGATGGCGTTTCCCCCTCGTTGTGATGCGTTCAGCATAGAGTTGACTCCAACCATTCATGATGGGCGTGATGGTTGGACGATAGATGCCGAGTCCCATCAGGCACATTTTGATGGACTGCTTCTGACTTGCTGCACTTCGCGTGATGCCCTTATTTCTACGATTCTAGTCACCATTTAGGTGGATTTATAGAGTTTGCTAAGAAGTCTTACATCCTTCACTTGCTATACCTGCACGTGTACCCAGTCCTCATCGGGTAGGTAATGCTCATGAGTACCGGAGGCTTTTTAGTACTTGTGCTTCTTGTGGACGTGGATCGGGCCATGTTTCCTTTATGGGAAATGATGACAATGATGACAACACACCCTCTACCTCTTCTCATTGTCTCTAGAGGACAATGTAGTTAGTGTTTGTCTTTTTTTGAGTAGAGGTGGCCAGTAGTAAGGAGTGACTTCTGTATCCCCTCCCCCTTTTGCGATATGTTTTGGTTTCATTATTACACACCTCTTCCATCGTCTTTTAGTTATTTGACGTATTTGTGGTTATGATGCGAGGACCCCCCTTTATGTTTCATGTACTTTGTACTATGCATGCTACCTTTCTATCTTATGGTTATCTTCATGTTTGTCATTCATCTTGTGATGCATTGATGATAAGCAGAATTTTCCTAAAGAAAGAAAAAAATTATCCATATTTTCACAAGCAAGTTAATAACGAGTTTTCAACTAAACTTAAAATCAATATAGAATAAGTAGTAAGCGATCTTTCTTTATTCTTGTGGTGATTTGTGGTGGAGACATCATGGGTCGTAATAGGATTGGCTTGGATTTGAGCATATTAGGATGCTTCTGTGAAGGTAGCTCATAATGGGCTTCTCACAAATCTCAGTCATTTTAATAAAAGAATCGTTGATAGCCCATTGTGTTCGTTTGCTGCATGCATACGGAGTCTATCCTGCATGCGTTGAGAGACTGCACTAATCCTAGGGCTATTTGGGATACTTTGTTGCTGAATACTGAAGCACCTGCGTTCTTTAGTTAAGACCTCTCACACTGGCTTGAATCCAATTTAATATGTAATTTTTCTGTTCCCCATAACTGGAATATCATGTTTGCCATTGCCATTGATGTTATTTGGAGTATCAGGAATTCCTTTGTTTTCGAAGGCATTGAGCCTAATGTTTCTGATGCCACCTTTGAGATTCAAAACCGGTCCTTGGAGATTGTCCATGTTCGGGCCCAAATGAATACATTGGTCATCAAAAGTCATGGTCGTGATGGAGGTATGTCCATTCACTGGTATCCCTCTCCCTTTGATGAGCTGAAACTTAATTTGGATGGAGCAGTAGTACCTGATGGCCGATGTGCTACTTGTGGAGGCATTATCTGCAACCACTTTGGAGCACCGATTCTAGCCGCCTGGTGAATGTTTCTGTTATTCAGGCAGAACTGTGGGGTATCTACTATGGTTTGAAGCTTATATCCGATTGGGATTTGTCCAAGGCGGTGCATGTGGAGATCGATTCTGCGTTGACAGTACATTTACTGCATGAAGGCGTCATCCCCACTCATCTATGCTATGCTTTCCTCAATAGCATCATTTGTTTTGCAGATTTGGCAAACGTATCCGACTGCGTTTATATTTTTCGCGAGTCTATGTAGTGGATGCTCTAGCCAAGAGAGGGCTCTCTGGCCAGTCTAGTCTGTGTGTGTTTGATACTCCTCCTGTGTGGCTTCATACACATCTGCTAGCTGATGCTTCAGTTGTTGTCTTTTATCACAGTTGTTAGCTTATGCTTCTAGCCCCTTGTTATACCAAAATAAAATAAAATGTAATGAAATGTGACTTGTTGATGTGACCTTCATTACCTACATTAGTAATTAATGTTAATGACGATCGGATAACTTCAAAGGCTAATGCAAAAAATTGAATATATAACACAAAGTATTTTATAAAAAAAAATAAAAGGACCAAAATTAAAAAAGTAGGTATATTATATGAATTGGGTGTATTTAAAGAGACTAAAATAAAAATTGTATAATTGATATGTAATGAGATGTCGAGGTGACCTTCCTTACCCACCTTAGTAATTAATGTTAACAACAATTGGATAATCTCAAAGACTAATGCAAAAAATTAAATACAACACAAATTATTTGTAAAAATAATAAAAGGACTAAAATAAAAAAAAAGTAATACGTGAATTAAAAATATACTCCCTCTGTTCCTTTTGTTGGTTTTTTAGAGAATTTTTGTTTCTATTTATCTATTGTTTTCAAGGTTTAAGATAACATTAATTACTTCTTTGTCAATTATAACCTTACTTCTTACCTAATTTTTAATTAATTTACACATTTACAACTAGTAAACATTTATTGTGGAGTAAAAATGAGAAAGAGTACAATAAGAAACTTCAAAACTATTTTATGGACAATAAGAAAATTTATTGTATTTCTTGATTTGTGTATAAAATTCTTAAACGATACTTAAAAAAGAACGGAGGTAGTATTCAAACCTTTAAAATATTTATTATGTGTTGATTATATTTAATGATTTGTTCAAAGATTAACAATGAAATTAACAACCAGCAAATGTTTATATATTCGAGGAACTTTTGCAGTTATCGTAACAACTCATACTTTTTGATCATCAACCAAATTTAAGGAAATCGATTGCAATTTACCCTAACTAGTATTATAAATTGTGCATTGCATGGGTCAAATTCAATATGTAAATTTTATGGTTATAAGTTTTTATCACAAAAAAGTAAAAAGTTACTCATATCACTTAATAAATTTGTTTATAGAAAAATATTAAATATATATAAATATAATAATTGTCAACATAATAAATTAAAATAATTAAAATTTAATAATAATCTTAGTTTTTGTAATTCTATTTAATGATAATAATAAAGTGAGAGAAATTTAAATAGAGAAATAATAGTTTGTTATTTTTATAATAAGAGAAAAAATAATGATAAATCATTATCCCCAAGAAATCGGAAAAAATTATTCCCACAAACTTAGAGATGAGAGAGGCAACATATTTTTTTTTTTCTTTTGAAGAATAGGCAAGATAGTTAAAATGGAATAAGAGATAAAAGAATTTAATTTAGGTAAGATATAAAAGAATTTAAATCAATACACAAGTTAGAAGAGATAAAGATAATTTATTCTCATGAAATCAGAGATAAGATGGACAAATTAGTTGAAATTAGGAAAGAGATAAATGAATGAGGAAAAAAGAGATAAAGAAATAAGTAAGAGATAAAGAAATTTAAATCAAAAAATAAGAGAGAGAAAAATCTTAGGAGAGAAATTATAAAACAAATAATATTTGCATCGAGAGAGAGTATAATTCACCTTTAGTTGCTTGAAAGAAGAAAATTTAAATAAAATCGAATATAAAAAATTGGAAAATAAAACTCTCACAAATTAGATAACTATTATAATCAATATACTATAAGAATGGAAGACCCTTGGGGGTCTACGTGTCAACTTGTGGGAGATTTTTTTCCCCGCTCATTTTCGTTCTCTGTTTTGTTTCACTTTTTTTCGTTTTTCTTCTTGGTACACATACGCATAAAAAAACCATCTGCTACTGGTAGCAGGTGTCGTGCCCGAGAAAACGAAAGAGCTGCTTAACCAATCCATTTCCTTCTTCATGTATGTATGACCAAACATTGTTGCTGACAAAAGGCTAAGGAGCAGTAGCAGTGCTTCAAACAGAAGAAGCTTGAAGAAGCAGATCAGATTAGTGTCCTTTCTTTGGCTTCATCAGCAAAAATGAGATTAAAAAAATGGAAGGTAATTTTTTTCTCTTCTTTTGGGACCTGTTAAAGTTGGAGTTTTTCTTTATGTGGGTTTATGTTAGTTGCATTCTTTTAAATATTGGTAGAAATAGTTAATTGTGAGCTGCTATTTGGTTGAATTTGGGGTATATGCGGGACCAATTTTATGTGTTTGATCCAATTGATATTAAGGGGTTCTCAATTTTAGCTTATTCTGTCCACTTAAGACTGTTCCTGAAAGCCTACATGTATTTGAAATTAATCAATCAGTTGTTCCTTCGTTGTACTTTGAGTTTCCCTAATCCAGTGAAAGAGTCTGTTTAATAAATTACTATTTACCAGTAGTTCTCCAGTCATATAAGGGAGAACTCCAGACAAGATCTGAGGAGCACATCAGTATAGATCATAAATAACTCCATGGTATTCCACTTGACTGTTCACCGGCTTGCTATCTCTAGACATCAATGATAGAAAAAATTGTTTAATGCTGGGTTCAAGTTTTCCTACACATTGTTGTATGAATTCATAGCAATCCTCCTTCCAGCCATATTAACATCCTGGAATTAAAATTCCTCATCATCATGTATCTTGAATAATATAAGAGCAATAAAAGAATCAACTATCTACCTTTAATAGGAAAAAAAAAATGAAATAAATACCTTTTTTTCACATCCTAATTTAGACAGCAGAATAGATAAAAGATTCTCACAAACATCCTCACTCTCTTCTAAGGGAGCCACCATTATAGTTTGCATGGATGACAGAATAGTTTCAGCATGATCATCTCTAAGCATGAAACAAAATTTATAGGCATCACCATTAATACCAACTAGAATAAAGATAGAAAATGTGACATACAAAAAAATGGCTATGTCATATCTTCTTAATCTTCACCTAGGTGTCCAACACTTTAAAGTTTCAACAACAACAATCAAGCCTTATCAAACTAGGTGGAGACTGTTTATATAGCAAAACATCACTTGCCTCTCAAAACATCACATTCCAAGTACACAAAGATGTATACTTTGTCTAATTATTTGAAATCAATCAATTAGTTGATCATCTTTCCTGTATGATGAAAAATTAAGCCCAACTATACAATGTTAAGGAGTTTTTCTTTGGTTTGTCCTTATCATGAGACAATGGTTTTCTATGTTCTAATGAATGCAATATCCAACAACAACAACACATTACACAATTTAACATTCTGGAAGGGAGTGTGTTGATGCAAATGGCAAGAAGCTTGCAGCTGACACTCACTATAAACAACATTACCTTTCCATGAACCAATAAAAAGGAAAGGAATAAAAAGTATATCAGACATTTACACAGTTAGGAAACAGTAACATACCATACTCAAAGGTAATAAATATACGTACACATTCAGAAAATAGGTGATAAATACAATTTAAAATGACATTGTGCGATTAAAACTTTTTAAAACAATATAAATAAGTTTGAAAGCATTTTCAAGCTAAGGGATAGAGAGAAATATAACACAGAGAATTTTTATTCTGGTTCACTCAACCTGAGCTACGTCCAGTCCCTTCACCTAGAAGGTATCCACTAACCAACCTTAGGTTACAAGTATTGTTTGCAGCCTCTTCAGGCTTTACAAGGCAATCACCCTAGATTACTTAACCCAAGTATTCTGTTTCACTAAGCCTCTCTAGGCTTTCACAACACAAACAAGTGTTTATACAAAGGTATCAACTCACATAGTGAGGATTTGAAAGATTAAGCTCAAACACTCAGAATATTTTTACAAGACTTTTTCACTATCATCCAATGAACGCTTATAGATAAAGTACAAAAGGCTTTTGATGTCTCGCTGAGATTTTCACAAGTTAGCACGTATCGCGATTCTTGTTGTTTCGCTTCTTCTTTGGTGCATATATATAGTCTTCAGGGAAAAAGATCTGTTGTGGAAGACTTGACTTTATTATATAAGGAGAGACGTGCAAACCATGCTTGCAGAAAGATCAGGCGTGGTAGCTTTTATACTTACAATAAAACAGAAAGCGCAGGACTGTGCTAGCGGTTTGCTTTTTTGAACATTCTTCATTCGGCATGACAGCTTGATAAGTTGACTTGCTTTATCTGTTTTGTTGTGTCTTTGCACTAGAGTGAATCTGATTACATTTAATGCTTCAAAACAATTTAAATGTTAGATCACTAGAATGGTAATATGTTAGTTTTGAGGAAAAACAAACATAAGTAAATTGGATGTTTAAATAAGATTTAGCCATTTGAAGATTTGTCGTTGGAAGCTTTAATGTGAATGCATCTGATATTTGATTTTGTTCTAAGAGACAAGCTTTAGCTTCGGATGGTCATCTTCAGTACGTCAACTAGACGGTCTTCTTTAGCACGGCTACTGAACGGTCTTCTTTAACACGTCTACTAGACAGTCCATTTAAGAGTAACTTGTTTGCTGTGACAAGGTTAGTCCTTAGGCAGAAACTTGAACATTAATAAGTTTATTATCTTCAAAACTTTGAGGGTTTAGACGCTTTTATGTCTTTGGTTCGAACAATCTCCCCCTTTTTGATGATGACAAACCTTATTAATTTTTAAGTTTTTGCTAGAATATAAAGAGGCGCATAAAAGAATTTTCGAAAGACTTACTATGCTCCCACTGAGTCTGATATGCCATAGTTTTTTTGCTTTGAGACGTAAAATATATTAGTTTTAAATCCATACTAAGTATTAGAATATACTAATAATCAAAGCATATTATATCTAATGGTTATAAGATCAACCAGAAGTAGAGAAACACTTTGAGATATATTAGAACAAAGCATGTATATTATTGTACCAGAAGATCATACAAAACTTTAATTTTTAAAGCAAAAACAGAAAAGAACATTTTAATTCTCCCTTTTTTGTCATTAGCAAAAAGCAGACAAAAAGAAAAGGGAGCGTCATCATGGTCACTGTGGTGGCGGTAGAGGAGGAGGTGGGGAAGGTTGGGAAGGATGTAGGAGTGCTTATTGGTTCTGGAGAATTTGGTGAAGAGTAAAGATGGGTTGAAGTTGATTTGCAATGTACTGTTGAACAGCAGGATCAATAGGGGGGATGGAGGAAGGGGCAGAAATAGAGATGGGAGGGCTTGCAGAGGTTTGGGGGCCAGGAGTAGGCGGCGGTGGAGGTGTGGGTAACGGTGGTTGGGAAGGAGTTGGTGGAAGTACATTAGTGGGTGGAGGAGGTGCTTCCAAAAGTTTCAAGTCTTGTATATCGAGTTGGTAGGGACGGGGTGTGGTCCAAGGGTAGGGCGGTTGGAAACTGTTGGGGTGGGTGAGAGCAACAATCATAGTGTATAGAATAGAAGTTTCTGTACCGAGGAGTGGACACTCATTCAGTGGGCGGACAAAGGCAGCTGAAATGTCCAAAAAGTGAAACACATGAGCTGGACGTTGTGTGAATTCACAGTCTGTGGTAGTTGGGATGTCGGCTTTGTCGTTTGGGGAGACTCCACTACTGGACGCATCTTGTTCACATATGAACATGTGTTGTTGCTAGAAGCGTTCATCATCGTCCTCGTCCATGTCTATATGAAGATGCTGAGTTATGAACCATTTAAGAGAATGGGTTGAATGCTGTTGAATTTTAGCTCTGGACGGTAGAGGCAAAGACGGTGCCTTGGTCAGAATCTTCTTCTTTTTGTAATTGACATCTATGATTGGCAGCCTTAGGCAGACTTGATCTGATTGGATGCAGATGGATGTGGAAGGTTGGATGTGTTGTGATGGGGGGATGAAAAGTTGATGCTTCAAAGTCGTTGAACCTTTGAGAGTGTTATAAAACATATGCTTAAAGGCAGATGGAAAGAATCCATCTTCTTCTGGATCCATAGGCCTAAACTTCAAATCTGAAGGCCTTAAATGGACTGTCCGCTCGTCCCCTGGTCTTTTTTGTTGTAGAGCTTGGTCAGTCTCTTCTACTGGAGGTACTCTGTGTTAAAGTACTCCAAGAGGATGGGCATTAAGGTGCCAAACTCGTACAATTCTGGGGTATCTCCGTCTGATAAACCGCTTGAGCGACAAGTGTTCTATAGCTCCAGGAGGTAGTTCCAGATAAGCCTCAGACGGTTGATGATCATAGTCTTCCATGTATTTGTCCATATTAATCGGAGAGTAATCAAAACCGAAGTCTGGCTCAAGAAGCTCTGGACGTAAAATAATCGTATTGTCGTCTATGAGGTTCTGTTGGTTTCCTTCAACAAAAAGTAGGGGCCATTGCTGTTTTATTTTCACCATGGTTTCTGAGGGGGTGGAAGATGTAGGGATGGGAACGATGGTTGAGGAGGAGGGTGATTTAGGAGGTTGGATGGAGAGATGTGACTTAGAGATGCCAGGGGTGGGGATGGTGCAGGTGTAACCTTCATTACCAAGCAGCAGCATGTCTGGTTCAGGTGTGGCTTGTGTTTTAGGTTGTGTTTAGGTGAGTGTTTCAGATGGTTTAGCAACCATTGATTCAACAAACTCACAAACAGGTTCATTAGCATTAGAAGTGGAAAGCTTACTTTTCTTGTACTGTGCTTCCCGTGGTAGTGCTTCTGCTGGTCATTGGATGGGACAGATGGTAGCGCGAACTTGTGTAAGAAGGTAACGCTATCCTTTGATCCAACCTTGTGAAGAATTCCCTTGTTTAGAAACTGCTAGAAAATCTTCCCCTCTTTTATCAGCTTGCTATACTCGATTGGACCTTCGCCTTTTGGACCCATTAGTGCAACGTCAACAATGTTTTGTCCACCAAAACTGTCTTCCCAGCCATTCTTGATGCAGGACCCAGCCCGCTCATAACCGATGGCTTGGGCAACAGTGCCAAGGTCCAGTGTGACCTTGACTCGTAGAACAGTTATGACGATATTCGTCTTGGAGAAAACAGCATAGTTCTAGAACTGTCTGATGAGCTCTGGGTATATAATCTTGTTCATGTGGAAGTAGTTGAGAATTCCACATCTGATCAAGTTGTCCTTCACATTCACACCTATGTCATCCAGGGCTTGAATGTTGAAACAGCTTTCAATAAGAACAATAGCCTTGTCTAGGCTCTCCATACAAGCCACAGCTTTTACAACAGCACCAGCCTTTTCGGTTGCCATATTTGAGAGCTTGAAGGATTTTAGGGTTTGAGAGGTTTCGAGAGAGAGAGAAGAGAGTGAGTTCAGATAGATTTGAGAGGTGAGTGTTTTGGTTTGGTGTTTGAGTGTATATGAAGAAACCGAAGGGTTTTGCTTTTGGCGGTTCTTTGAATTTCGAAGAGAGAGATGATGTGCAATAAATGTTGGTCAGGCACTTACATTTTTCGAGGGTGGTTATACGGCACGTGAGTGAGTTAGATAAGAATAAAGCATTTATTTCAAATCATTATTAGTAAAAACATAATTAAGTACAGATGAAGATATTTATGTACACATAAATGTGAGTTATTATGGGATGCGAAAAGCTATGCATGTGGACGAATACAGTATTAGATGCTATGAAATCATAGGATGCTATAAAACATTGGACGCTCATGTTCTTAGACGGTCAAGACATATTGAATAAAACTATTCATTTATAAATTCCATACCAAGACGATCTCAAATATGGATGAGTTTATCTTCAGGGAGGGGTTTTGTAAATATATCGGCTAATTGATTTTCAGTGTTAATAAATTGAATATCAACAACTCCCTTCTGAACATAATCTCTTATAAAATGATGTTTTATTTCAATGTGCTTTGCCCGAGAATGCAAAATAGGATTTTTAGACAGATTTATAGCAGTAGTGTTATCATAAAAGATAGGAATGTTACTCTTGTAGATACTATAGTCTTCTAACTGATGCTTGATCCATAAAATTTGTGAGCAACAAGATGCAACTGAAATATACTCTACTTCTGCTGTGGATCGGGCAATCGTCCCTTGTCTTTTGCTCATCTAGGAGACTAGATTCCCACCAATGAGGTGACATCCTCCACTGGTGCTTTTGCGTTCTATTCTGTTTCCAGCATAGTCAGCATCACAGAATCCAACTAACCTGTATTCTTTGTTTGACTTAAAACACAAACCAAGGTTAGTGGTTCTTTTTAAGTATCTAAAGATTCTTTTTACTGCCGTTAGATGAGTTTCTCTAGGATTAGACTGAAAACGGGCACATAAGCATACACTGAACATAATGTCAAGTCTGGACGCTGTGAGATATAATAGAGACCCAATCATACCTCGATATGTAGTTTGGTCTACCTTTTTAGATGTGTCGTCCAGGCTAAGTACTGACGATGGATGCATAGGTGTACTCATTTTCTTGGCATCGTCCATCTTGTACTTCTTGAGAAGTTTGTTGAAGTACTTTGTCTGATGTATGAATATGTCATTTGCAGTTTGCTTTACTTGCAATCCCAGGAAGAATTTTAGTTCTGCCATCATACTCATCTCGAATTTTGCTGTTATAATCTTACAAAAATCCTTGCATAATGCATCATTAGTAGCACCAAATATAATATCGTCCACATATATTTGAGCAATAATAAAATATGATTTGACGTCTTTGCGAAAGAGAGTGGTGTCTACTTTTTCTCTAGTAAAACCATTTTCTAAAAAGAAGGAGCTTAGCTTTTCATACCAAGCTCTTAGAGCTTGTTTGAGTCCATATAAAGCCTTTTTGAGTTTGAAAACATGTTTAGAAAAAGTATCACACTCAAAACCAGGAGGTTGTTTCACATAGACTTCCTTATTTATTAGGCCATTTCAGAATGCACTTTTTACATCCATTTGATAGAGCTTCATATTACTATGAGCAACAAATGAAAGTAAGATGTGAATGGCTTCAAATCTAGCTACTGGTGCAAAAGTTTCGGTGAAGTCTATACCTTCTTGTTGGGAGTAGCCTTGAGTTACAAGTCTCGCTTTATTTTTTACCACTTTGCCAGATTTGTCTAGCTTGTTGCGAAACACCCACTTTGTTCCAATGATAGACTTATCCTTGGGTGCAGGAACTAACAACCAGACATCGTTCCGTTTGAATTGATTCAGTTCGTCCTTCATGGCGTTGACCCAGCCATCGTCCAAGAGAGCTTCATCCACTGTCTTTGGTTCCACTTGGGAAATTAAAGCAATTTGAGCTTACTCTTTGAAGGTCGATCTTGTCCTGACATGATCTTGTATGCTTCCAAGAATTTGATCATCTGGATGATATGTCTTCATTTGCCAGTGTCGTCCAATTGGTTCCTTTTTTGTTGTTTTTGGGTCGTCCAACTGATTTCTAGACACTGGAGGTTTAGCATCTTCTAGGTTCATATCTGCAAATGAATCGTCTAGCTCTGATATTTCTTTATCAGGGTTATTGTCATTGAACTTAATGTGGACGGCTTCTTCAACTGTTAAGGTTCTAGAGTTGTAAATTCTATAGGCCTTGGATGTTTCAGAATAGCCTAATAGTATTCCATCATCACACTTAGAATCAAACTTTCCAAGATTGTCCTTAGTGTTTAAGATGAAACATTGACATCCAAAGGGATGAAGATATGATATGTTGGGTTTTCGTCCTTTCCACAATTCATAAGGAGTCTTTTTCAAAATAGGTCTTATATAAATTCTATTTTGTAAACAACATACAGTGTTTATGGCTTCACCCCAAAAGTGCTTAGGAGAGGAGTTATCATTGAGCATAGTTCTAGCCATTTCTTGCAATGACCTGTTCTTTCTCTCTACCACACCATTTTGTTGTGGTGTTCGTGGTGCAGAGAAGTTGTGGAGAATTCCGTTCTCCTCACAGAACCCTTGAAAACCTTCGTTTTCAAACTCCCCTCCGTGATCACTTCTGATTGAAGCTATACAAACACCTTTTTCATTTTGGATTCTTTTGCAAAAGATTGAAAAGGTTTTATAAGACTTATCCTTGTGTTTTAAGAACATAACCCATGTCCATCTAGAGTAGTCATCCACTATGACTAGTCTATATCGTTTTCCGCGAAGGGAGGCTGTTCTAGTTGGACCAAACAAATCAATATGTAGTAACTCAAGAGGTCTAGTTGTGGAAACAATATTTTTTGAATCAAAAGAGCTTTTTACTTGTTTCCCTTTTTGGCATGCATCACAGAGAATATCAGACTAGTAAACAAGATTTGGAAGTCCTCTTACGAGGTTATGCTTATTTAGCTTTGAGATTAGTCCCAAGCTTGCATGTCCAAGTTTCTTGTGCCAAGTCCATTGATTCTTTTTGATGGATACTAGACACGATACGTTTTGATTTGTGAGGTCATTTAGATCAATTTTATAAAGATTGCTTTACCTTTTAGCAAAAAATAATATGGATCCATTTAGATTTCTAATAGTACATTTGTCTTTGTCAAAGGAGACATTGTGTCCACTGTCACATAATTGACTTATGCTCAGTAAATTGTGTCTAAGTCCTTCAACATATAAAACATTTTCAATGGAAGGCAAGGAATGCTTACCGATTGTCCCTATACTTGTGATCTTTCCCTTCTGATTCCCTCCAAAGGTGACCCATCCACCATTCTTGGGTTGCAGGCTTTGGAACATAGACCTTTCTCCTGTCATGTGTCGTGAGCAACCACTATCCAGGTACCATGATTGGTGTCTTCTTTTTATTGTCAAGCAAATCTGCAATAGGGATTATCATAGACTTAGTACCCAAATGGACTTGGGTCCTTTTCTGTTAGTTCTAAAGGCATTGGATGCCTTCTTTATTGGGCAATGTCTACACTTTGTTGGTTCATGCCCACTCTTTCCACATATTTTACAGAAGGTCATGTTTTTACTAGATTTGTAATTTTTTTTCTCAACAAAACCAAGTCCAAATTTGTCATGAGGACTTCTTCTATAAGATAGAATTTTATTTAAGTTCTCCGTTTCGTTGACGAATTTGGACAAACTTTCTTTCAGATGAGTAACTTCTTTTTGAAGTTCTGAGGCTTCATGAGAAGGTGTCTCTTCTGAAGTATTTTTTGTTTTTAAGAACTCATTTTCTTTTAAAACTTCTTTGTGCTTTTCTTTGAGGAAATTGAATTCTTTTGTTATTTTTGAAAATTTCTTTTTCAGTTCTTTATATCCCATTGATAGAGTTGAGGAGTTAACAAGCAAATCATTATAAGCTTCTTGAAGAGAGATTAAGTTATTGAATTTTACCTCTTCATCTTGCTCATTGTCTGAGCTATCAGAGTTAGTCTCCACCATGAGACACAGGTTAGCTTCTTCCTCTCCTTCTTCTTCTGACGAAGATAGGTCCATGTCTTCCCAAATAGCCATTGAAATAAAAGAAAGCGCACAAGAAAGGAGGGGTTGAATTGTGCGTTTAAAAACTTTTTCGAAACAAGTAGATCAATTTGAAAAACGTTTTCAAGCGTAAGGATAGAGAGAACAAAACACAGAAAGTTTTATACTGGTTCACTAAACTTGAGCTACGTCCAATCCCTTCACCCAGAAGGTATCCACTAACCAACCTTAGGTTACAAGTATTGTTCGCGGCCTCTTCAGGCTTTACAACGCAATCACCCTAGATTGCTTAACCCAAGTATTTTTTTATACTAAGCCTCTCCAGGCTTTCACAGCACAACAAGTATTTTAAAAAAAAAACAACTCACGTAGTGAGGATTTGAAAGTTTAAGCTTAAGATCATTTTGAGGATCTCTACAAGATTTTTGCTATCGTCCACTGGACGCTTCTATCAGAGTATTACAAAAGTCTTTATGTTCTTGTTCTTTTTCACAAACTTCGCCCTTTTCTTTTCACTTCACTTTCATGCTTCTTCATTGGTGCATGTATATATAGTCTTCAGGAAAAAGATCTGTTGTAGAAGACTTTGACTTCGTTATACAATGAAAAGCGTGCAAACTATCCTTTTAGAGAGGTCAAGCATGACAGCTTTTAGATTTGCACTAAAAAGGAAGGTGCAGAACTGTGCTGGCGATCTGCTCTTCTAAACATTCTTCATTTGTCTTGGCAGCTTGATAAGTTGACTTGCTTTATCTATTTTGCTGCGCTTTTGCATTGAAATGATGTTGATGCTATTTAATGCTTCAAACAAATTTGAACGTTAGTTCACAAAAGTAGTAATATGTCAGTTTCGAGGAAGACTTAGCATAAATCAAATTGACGTTCAAACTAAAAACTTAGCCGTTTGAATATATGATCTTGGAGGCTTGTATGAGTTTATTCATCGGATGGTCGCCTTTAGTTTTGTTCAACTAGACGGTCCTCTTTGGCGAGTCTTTTGGACGGTCTTTAACATGTCTATTGGACGATCTTTAACACGTCAACTGCACGGTCCTTTTTGGCGAGTCTTCTTCTTAACTGTGACAGGGTTAGTCTATACATGCAAATTTGAACATTAATAAGCTTGTTATCTTCAAAACATTGAGGGTTTAGATGCTTCTACGTCTTTGGTTCCAACAATCTCCCCCTTTTTGATGATGACAAACCTTATTAATTTTTAAGTTTTTGCTAGAAAATAAAGAAGTGCATAAAGGAGTTTTCGAAAGACTTACTATGCTCACCCAGAGTTGGATATACCAAGTTTTGTATACTTGAGACACAGGATATAAGCTTGAATCCATATCAAATATCATACCAAGTATCAAGCATATTATATATAACAGATATAGGATTTAATATAAGCAGAGCAATACTCGAAGTAAAGTAGATCAACTATGTATTTTATTTAGCTGTGTAGAGCATAAATTTGACAAGAACATATGCAAAAAAATGCGACAAAGGCAAAAAGGAAAAACAAAAACATAAAACATAATGCTTTCTCCCCTTTTGTCATTAGCAAAAAAAGACAATAGGAAAAAGGGAGTCATCATCACAGTCACTGTGGCGGCGGTGGAGGAGGAGAAGGTTGAGAAGGATGGAGGAGGGCTTGTTGGTTCTGGAGAATTTGGTGAAGAAGAGTGAAAATAGGTTGAAGTTGGGTGGCAACATATTGTTGAACGGTGGGATCAACAGAAAGGATGGATGAAGGGGCGGAAGTAGAGATAGGGAGGCTGGCGGAGGTTTGGGAGCCAGGAGTAGGCGGTGGTGGAGGTGTAGGTGATGATGGTTGAGAAGGTGGAAGAACTTCAGAGGGGGGAGGAAATGCTTCCAGAAACTTTAGGTTTTGCACAGCAAGTTGATAAGGACGAGGAGGGGTCCAAGGGTAGGGCAGTTGGAAGTTGTTGATGTGAGTAAGGGCAGTAATCAACGTGTATAGGATAGAAGTTTCTATACCAAGGAGTGGACACTCATCTGGTGGACGGACAAAGGCAGCTGAAGTGTTTGAAAAATAAAAGACACGAGCTGGACGTTGCGTGAATTCATAGTTCGTTGTAGTTGGGATATCGGTCTTGTCGTTTGTTCAAACGCCACTGTTGGGCGCTTCTTGTTCGCATAGGAACATATGTTGATGCCAGAAGCATTCAGCATCGGTCTCGTCTATGTCTGTGTGAAGACGCTGTGCTAAAAACCATTCATGGGAATACGTTGGATGTTGTTGAAACGCAGCTTAGGATGGTAAAGGCAAAGATGGTGCCTTGGTCAGAATTTTCTTCTTCTTGTGGTTTTCATCTATGATTGGTAGTCTTGGACAGACGCGGTCTGGTTGGATGCAGATGGATGTGGAAGGTCGGATATGTTGGGATGGAGGAATGAACAACTGATACTTCAAGAACGCTGAACCTTTGAGAGTGTTGCAGAACATATGCTCAAAGGCAGATGGAAAGAATCCATCTTCTTCCGGATATATAGGCTGAAACTTCAAATCTGCAGGCCGTAGATGAATGATCCGCTCGTCCTCTGGTCTTCTTTGTTGTAGAGCTTTCTCGGTGTCTTCAACTGGAGGTACTTTGTGTTGAAGTACTCCAAGAGGATGAGCATTTATGCGCCAAGCTCGTACAACTCTAGGATACCTCGGTTTGATAAACCGCTTGAGCGGAAAGTGTTTAATGGCTCCAGGAGGTAGTGCTAGATATTCTTCCGAAGGTTAATGGACATAGTCGTCCATATACTTCTCCATATCGATCGGAGAGTAGTCAAAACTAAAGTCTGGTTCGGGGAGCTCTGGACGCAGAATGATGGCATTGTCGTCCAGGAGGTTTTGAGAATTGCCTTCAACAAAAAGTAGAGGCCATTTTGTTTGGTTTGCGCCAAGGTTTCTGAGGAAGAGGTAGGGAAGGGGATGATGGTTGAGGAGGGAGGTGATTTAGGAGGTTTAATGGAGAGATAAGATTTTGAGATACCGGGGGTAGGAATGGTGCAAGTATAACCTTCATCACCAGGCAGCAACATTTCTGGTTCAGGTGTGGCTTGTGTTTCGGTTTGTGGTTGGGTAAGAGGTTCATATGGTTCAATGAGGATAGATTCAATACAATCATTTTCAGGTTCATTAGCAGCAGTAGGAGAGGAAAGCTTATGTTTCTTAGACTGTGCTACCCCTGGCAATGTGTCTGCTGGTCGTTTGGGTGAGGTAGATGGTTGTGATTGTGGTTGAGTAGGAACAGCAAGCATGGTAGCTTTCTACTTCTTGACAAGCTTACTAATTGGCTCATCGTCTTCGTCATTAGAGGCGACGATCAACTGTCTCTTAGCAGGGATTATAGTTGGTGCAAGAGAAGGAGCAGATGCAGCAATAGGAGCAGCTGCAAATGGAGCAGGCGGAGCTGAAGGTCGTTGGGTCTTGGACCTTGTAGCTCTGGTCGCTTGTGCCTTGGACAACCTCCTTCTGATGGATGGTCTGGCAGCAATTGGATTCTCAAATAGTACCTCGTTGTCCATAAGTGTAGTATGCTGGATGATTGGCGCTACTGTTTGTAGAGGTGCCATCTCAACAACTTCTTCTTTGACGTCCACGAGTTTGGACGTGGTCTCCAAAGGCTTCAGCATGAACCCAGCCTTCATCTGTGCAACATTACTGCGTCTAAATGGCAGTTGTGTGAATTTATGGCCACCACCCAGAATCCGAATCTGGTTTTGCTCTCCAAGAGAAAGAGCAAAGAAAGCATGAAATACTTGTTGTTGCCAGAAGATTCTGTTAAGAAGAGCGGCATAGGTGATCTGGTCGCGCTCTTCGCGTTCTCTCATGGTCCTAAAGATGTTGCTCAGGATGAGGTGCAGCAAGTTGAACTGTTGACCAGTGATCATGTGGAACAACGCGAACCGATGCAGAAAGGTAACGTTGTCCTTAGATCCAGCCTTGTGGAGAATTCCTTTGTTGAGAAACTGCTGGAATATCTTCCCATCTTTTGTCAATTTGTTGTACTCGACTGGGCTTTGTCCTTCGGGACCCATTAGTGTAGCATCAACTATTTCATGTCCTCCAAAGCTGTCTTCCCAGCCGTTTTTGATGCAGAACCCAGCCCGCTCACAACCAATGGCTTGGGCGACAGAGCCTAGGTCTAGTGTGACCTTAACTCCCAGAACGGTTCTAGTGATGTCTGTCTTTGAGAAAACGGCAGAGTTTCAGAACTTTCGGATGAGTTCTGGGTATATGATTTCATTTAGGTAGAAGTAGTTAAGAATTCCACATCTGAGCAAGTTATCCTTTACATTCACCTCCATGTCGTCGAGAGCTTGGATATCGAAGTGGCTTTCGATGAGAACAACAACCTTGTCTAGGCTCTTCACACGAGCCACGGCCTTTGCAGCAGGACTAGCCTTTTCAGTTGCCATATCTGAGAGTTTGAAGGAAGGTTACGGTTTGAGAAGTTGAGGGAGTTCAGGTGGATTTGAGAAGAGGTAAGTATTTGGTTTAGGTTTGAGTGTATATGAAGAAACCGAAGAGTTTTGCTTTTGGCAGTTCTTTCACTTTCGAAGAGAGAGGTGATGTGTAATAAATGCTAGGTCAGGCGCTTACATTTCTCGAGGTTGGTTATACAGCACATGAGTGACTCAGACAAAAAAAAAAAACATTTATTTCAAATCATTTTCAGAGAAAACATGATTAAGTACAGATAAGGATGCACACACAAATGAAGGCCGTTATGGAATGTGAAAATATATGCAAGTGGACGATGAAGTATTGGACGTTATGAAAACATTGGACACTACAAAACCTTTGACGATCAAGGCATGTTGAATAAAACTATTCACTTATAAATTCCATACCTAGAAGATCTCGAATATGGATGAGTTTATCTTCAGGAAGGGGTTTTGTAAATATATCTGCCAATTGATTTTCAGTGTTAATAAACTGAATATCGACAACTCCTTTCTGAACATAATCTCTTATAAAATGATGTTTTATTTCAATGTGCTTTGCCCTAGAATGCAAGATAGGATTTTTTGACAGATTTATAGTAGTAGTGTTATCACAGAAGATAGGAATGTTATTCGTGTAGATACTATAGTCTTCTAACTGATGCTTGATCCATAAGAGTTGTGAGCAACAAGACGCAGTTGAGATATACTCTGCTTCTGTTGTGGACAGGGCAATCATCCCTTGTCTTTTGCTCGTCCAGGAGACTAGATTTCCACCAATGAGATGAAATCCTTCGCTGGTGCTTTTGTGTTCTACTCTATCTCCCGCATAGTCAGCATCGCCAAAACCAACTAATCTGTATTCTTTGTTTGACTTAAAACATAAACTAAGATTAGTGGTTCTTTTTAAGTATCTAAAGATTCTCTTAACTGCTGTTAAATGAGTTTCTCTAGGATCAGACTAAAAGTGAGCACATAGACATACACTGAACATAATGTCAGGTTTGGACGCTGTGAGATATAAAAGGGATCCAATCATACCTCGGTATTTAGATTGATCTACCTTTTTAGAAGTGTCGTCTAGGCTAAGTATTGATGATGGATGCATGGGTGTACTCATTTCTTTTGCATCGTCCATCTTATACTTTTTGAGAAGTTCGTTGACATACTTTGTCTGATATATGAATATGCCATTTCTAGTCTGCTTTACTTGCAATCCCAGGAAGAATTTTAGTTTTCCCATCATACTCATCTCGAATTCTGCTACATAATCTTAGAAAAATCCTTGCATAAAGCGTCATTAGTAGCACCAAATATAATGTCGTCTACATATATTTGTGTAATAATAAAATGTGATTTGACGTCTTTGCGAAAGAGAGTGGTATGTACTTTTCCTCTAGAGAAACCATTTTCTAAAAGAAAAGAACTTAGCTTTTCATACCAAGCTCTTGGGGCTTGTTTAAGTCCATACAAAGCCTTTTTAAGTTTGAAAACATGTTTGGGAAAGTATCACACTCAAAACCAAGAGGTTGTTTCACATAGACTTCCTCGTTTATTATGCCATTTAAGAATGCACTTTTTACATTCATTTGATAGAGCTTCATATTACTATGAGCAGCAAATGAAAGTAAGATGCGAATGGCTTCTAATCTAGCTACTAGTGCAAAAGTTTCGGTAAAGTCTATACCTTCTTGTTGAGAGTAGCCTTGAGCTACAAGTCTTGTATTATTTCTTACCACATTGCCAGCTTCATCAAGCTTGTTGCGGAATACCCACTTTGTTCCAATGATAGACTTGTCCTTGGGTGTAGAAACTAGCATCCATACATCATTCTTTTCGAATTGACTAAGTTCGTCCTTCATGGCGCTAATCCAGCCATCGTCCAGGAGAGCTTCGTCCACTGTCTTTGGTTCCAATTGAGAAATCAAATCAGTTTGAGCTTGCTCCTTGAAGGTCGATCTTGTCCTAACATGATCTTGAACGTTTCCAAGAATTTGATTATCTGGATGATAGGTCTTCATTTGCCAAGAGCATCCAGTTGGTTCTTTTTCTTCTACTTTTTGGTCGTCCATCTAATCTCTGGACGCTGAAGGTCTGGCATCGTCTAGCTTCATATCTGCAAATAAATCGTCTAGCTCTGATATTTCATTATCAGACTTTTTGTCATTGAACTTAACGTGGATGGCTTCTTCAATTGTTAAGGTTCTAGAGTTGTAAACTCTATAAGCCTTGGATGTTTCAAGATAGCCTAATAGTATTCCATCATCACACTTTGAATCAAACTTACCAAGGTTGTCCTTAGTGTTTAGAATGAAACATTGACATCCAAAGGGATGAAGATATGATATGTTGGGTTTTCGTCCTTTCCACAATTCATAGGGAGTCTTTTTCAGAAAAGGTCTTATATAAATTCTATTTTGTAAATAACATGTAGTGTTTACGGCTTCAGCCCAGAAGTGCTTAAGAGTTGAGTTATCATTTAGCATGGTTCTAGCCATTTCTTGCAATGACCTGTTCTCTCTCTTTGCCACACCATTTTGTTGTGGTGTTCGTGGTAAAGAGAAGTTGTGGAAAATTCCGTTCTCCTCACAGAACCCTTGAAAACTTTCGTTTTCAAACTCCCTTCCATGATCACTTCTAATTGAAGCTATATAAACACCTTTTTCATTTTGTATCCTTTTGCAAAAAATAGAAAAGATTTTATAAGACTCATCCTTGTGTTTTAAGAATATAACCCATGTCCATCTAGAGTAGTCGTCCACTACGACTAGTCTATATCGCTTTCCGCTCAGAAAAGCTGTTCTAGTTGGATCAAACAAGTCAATATGTAATAGCCTAAGAGGTCTAGTTGTGGAAACAGTATTTTTTGATTCAAAAGAGCTTTTTACTTGTTTCCCTTTTTGAGATGCATCACAGAGAACATCAGACTTGTAAACAAGATTTGGAAGTCCTCTTACGGGGTTATGCTTATTTAGCTTTGAGATTAATCTCAAGCTTGCATGTCCAAGCTTCTTGTGCCAAGTCCATTGATTTTCCTTGATGGATACTAGACAAGATACATTTTGATTTGTGAGGTCAACTAGATCAATCTTATAAAGATTGCTTTGCCCTTTAGCAGAGAATAATATGGATCCATCTAGATTCTTGACAGTACATTTATCTTTATCAAAGGAGACATTGTGTCCACTGTCACATAATTGACTTATGTTCAGTAGATTATGTCTGAGACCTTCAACATATAAAACATTTTCAATAGAAGGGAAGGAATGCTTACCGATTGTTCCTATACCCGTGATCTTTCCCTTCTGGTTTCCTCCAAAGGTGACCCACCCACCATTCTTGGGTTGCAGGCTTTGGAACATACACCTTTCTCCCGTCATGTGTCATGAGCAACCACTGTCTAGGTACCATGATTGGGGTCTTCTTTCGGTTGTTAAGCAAATCTGCAACAGGTATTATCATAGACTTAGGTACCCAAATGGACTTGGGTCCTTTTCGGTTAGTTTTGAAGGCATTGGATGCCTTCTTTGTTGGACGATATCTACATTGTGTTGATTCATGCCCATTCTTTCCACATATTTTACAAAAGGTTATATTTTACCATGTTCGTAGTTTTCTTCTTTAACATAACCAAGTCCAGATTTGTCATGAGGACTTCTTCTATACGATAGGATTTTATCTAGATTTTCAGTTCCACTGACAAATTTAGACAAACTTTCTTTTAGATGAGTAACTTCTTTTTGAAGTTCTAAGACTTCATGAGAAGATGTCTCTTCTGAAATATTTTTAGTTTTAAAACCCCATTTTCTTTCAAAACCTTTTTATGCTTTTCATTGAGCAAATTGAATTCTTTTGTTATTTTTGAAAATTTCTTTTTCAGTTCTCTATATCTTATTGAAAGAGTTGAGGAGTTAGCAAGCAAGTCATTATAAGCTTCTTGTAAAGAGATTAAGTTGTCGAAGTTTACCTCTTCGTCTTGCTCATTGTCTAAGCTATCAGAGCTAGTTCCTGCCATAAGACACAAGTTGGCTTCTTCTTCTCCTTCTTCATCTGATAAAGATAGGTCCATGTCTTCCCAGGTAGCCATAAGACCCTTTTTCTTGAAGAATGTCCTCTTTTTGTCTTTCTGTAGACTGGAACATTCAGCTCTGAAATGTCCAGGCTTCTTACATTCATAGCATACTGAAGGACTTTTTTCTTTTGGAGTTTTGTTAAACTTCTTTGTGAAGTTTTTGGCTCTTGATCCTCCTTTCTTCCTCCACATAGCTTGTATTTTCCTTGAGATGAAAGATATCTCATCCTCATCAAAGTCGTCCTTCTCAGATTCTTCCTTAAAGGATTCTTCCACGTTTAGTGCCTTGGACATTGATCCTTTGGATGGACGCTGGACGCTTAGAGCGATGGACTTCTTCTTCTGTCCTTCGTCTTGCTTCAGCTCCAGTTCATGGACTTTAAGAGTTCCAAGTAACTCTTCTATTGAGAGTGCTGCTAAATCCTTGGAAGCTCTTAAGGCTGTAACCTGCGGTCTCCATTGCTTAGGCAAACTTCTCAAGATTTTGTCAATGTGATCATAATTATCATAGGTTTTGCCTAAGGACCTCAGGTTGTTTATTATGATTTGAAATCTACCAAACATAAGTTCGATGGTTTCATTTTCTTCCATAGTAAAGAGTTCATATTGTCTTACGAGTAAACTCAATTTGGACCTCTTTACTTGTGAGGTGCCCTTGTAGGCAAGAGCGAGGGTGTCCTACATTTTCTTAGCACTTTTTAGACTGTGTAACTTTTCATATTTAGATTCAGATAAGGCACACATCATAGCATTTCTAGCCTTTGAGTTTAGAAGATACCTCTGTTTGTGAGATTCTGCCCATTGACTTCTTGGGAGTTCTACTCCATCATGGTCAAGGGGTAGGTACTCGCCAGTTTCTACTACGTCCCACATGTCTATGTGACATGCATCAAAGAATGCTATCATTCTTTGCTTCTAGTAATCGTGGTTTTGACCTTTGAAAAGAAGCGGTCTGTTAACGGCTTGTCCTTCGTTCTCCATGAGTGATCAAGATCGTTTTTACCCCTACAGTGTTAGATGCTCAACCCCAAGAGGCTGAGCTCTGATACCAATTGAAATAAGAGAAAGCGCACAAGAAAGAGGGGGTTGAATTGTGCGTTTAAAAACTTTTTCGAAACAAGTAGATCAGTTTGAAAAATGTTTTCAAGCGTAGGGATAGAGAGAAGAAAACACAGAAAGTTTTATACTGGTTCAATCAACCTGAGCTACGTCCAGTTCCTTCATCCAGAAGGTATCCACTAACCAACCTTAGGTTACAAGTATTGTTCGCGGCCTCTTCAGGCTTTACAACACAATTACCCTAGATTGCTTAACCCAAGTATTCTTTTATACTAAGCCTCTCCAGGCTTTCACAGCACAACAAGTATTTAAAAAAAAAAAACAACTCATGTAGTGAGGATTTGAAAGTTTAAGCTCAAGATCACTTTGAGGATCTTTACAAGATTTTTGCTATTGTCCACTAGACGCTTCTATCAGAGTATTACAAAAGTCTTTATATTCTTGTTCTTTTTCACAAGCTTCGCCTTTTTCTTTTCACTTCACTTTCATGCTTCTTCATAGGTGCATATATATATAGTCTTCAGGAAAAAGATCCGTTGTAGAAGACTTTGACTTCGTTATGCAATGAAAAGCATGCAAACTATTCTTTCAGAGAGGTCAGGCATGGCAGCTTTTAGATTTGCACTAAAAAGGAAGGTGCAGAATTGCGCTGGCGATCTGCTCTTCTGAACATTCTTCATTTGTCTTGGCAACTTGATAAGTTGACTTGCTTTATCTATTCTGCTGCGCTTTTGCACTGAAATGATGTTGATGCTATTTAATACTTCAAACAAATTTGAACGTTAGTTCATAGAAGTAGTAATATGTCAGTTTCGAGGAAGACTTAGCATAAATCAAATTGACGTTTAAACTAAAAACTTAGCCATTTGAATATATGATCTTGGAAGGTTGTATGAGTTTATTCATCGGACGGTCGCCTTTAGTTTTGTTCAACTAGACGATCCTCTTTGGCGAGTCTTCTAGACGGTCTTTAACATATCTGTTGGATGGTCTTTAACATGTCTATTGGACGATCTTTAACATGTCAACTGGACGGTCCTTTTTGGCAAGTCTTCTTCTTAGCTGTGACAGGGTTAGTCTATACATGCAAATTTGAACATTAATAAACTTGTTATCTTCAAAACATTGAGGGTTTAGATGCTTCTATGTCTTTGGTTCCAACAACCATAAGACCCTTTTTCTTGAAGAACGTCTTCTTTTTGTCCTTCTGTAGACTTGGACATTTAGCTCTGAAATGTCTCGGCTTCTTACATTCATAACCAACTTGAGGACTCTTTTCTTTTGGTGCCTTGTTAAACTTCTTTGTGAAGTTTTTGGCTCTGGATCCTCTTTTCTTCCTCCACATCGCCTATATTTTTCTAGAGATGAAGGATATCTCATCTTCATTAGAGTCGTCTTCTTTGGACTCTTCCTTAAAGGATTCTTACACGTTTAAGGCTTTGGACGATGATCCTCTGAGTGGACGCTAGACGCTCAGTGCAATGGACTTTTTCTTTTGTCCTTCGTCTTGCTTTAGCTCTAGTTCATGGACCTTAAGAGTTCCAAGTAACTCTTCCATAAAGAGTGTTGTAAGATCCTTGGATGCTCTTAAAGATGTAACCTGCGGTCCCCATTATCTAGGAAAACTTCTTAAGACTTTGTCAATGTGATCATAATTATCATAGGTTTTGCCTAAGGATCTCAGGCTATTTATTATGGTTTGAAATCTACCAAACATGAGTTCGATAGTTTCACTTTCTTCCATAGTAAAGAGTTCATATTGTCTTACGAGTAAGCTTAGCTTGAATCTTTTTCCTTGTGAAGTACCCTCGTAGGCAAGCGTGAGAGTATCCCACATTTTCTTAGGACTTTTTAGACTATGCACCTTTTCATATTCAGATGCAGATAAGGCACACATCATAACATTTCTAGCTTTTGAGTTTAGAAGATACTTCTGTTTGTGAGTTTCTGTCCATTGACCTCTCGGTAGCTCCATTCCATCTTGGTCACAGGGAAGATAGTCACCAGTTTCTACTACATCCCATATGTCTATGTGACATGCATCAAAGAATGCTATCATTCTTTGCTTCCAATAATCATAGTTTTGACCTTTAAAGAGAGGTGGTCTGTTAACAGCTTGTCCCTCGTTTTCCACGAGTGTTCAGGATCGTTTTATCCCTGCAGTGTTAGATGTTCAACCCCAAGAGGCTGAGCTCTGATACTAATTGAAATAGAAAAGCATATAAGGGGGGTTGAATTGTGTGATTAGAACTTTTTAAAACAATATAAATAAGTTTGAAAGTGGTTTCAAGCTAAGGGATAGAGAGAAATATAACACAGAAAATTTTTATACTGGTTCACTCATCCTGAGCTACATCTAGTCCCTTCACCCAAAAGGTATCCACTAACCAACCTTAGGTTGCAAGTATTATTCACGGCCTCTTCAGGCTTTACAAGGCAATCACCCTAGATTGCTTAACCTAAGTATTTTTTTTCACTAAGCCTCTCCAGGCTTTCACAACACAAACAAGTGTTTATACAAAGGTATCAACTCACGTAGTGAGGATTTGAAAGATTAAGCTCAAACACTCAGAATATTTTTACAAGACTTTTTCACTATCGTCCAATGAATGCTTATAGATAAAGTACAAAAGGCTTTTGATGTCTCGCTGAGATTTTCACAAGTTAGCACGTATCGCAATTCTTGTTGTTTTGCTTCTTCTTTGGTGCATATATATAGTCTTCAAGGAAAAATATCCGTTGTGGAAGACTTGACTTCATTATACAAGGAGAGGCGTGCAAATCATGCTTTTAGAAAGATTAGGTGTGGCAGCTTTTAGACTTGCACTAAAACGGAAAGCACAGGACTGTGTTAGCGATCTGCTTTTCTGAACATTCTTCATTCGGCATGGCAGCTTGATAAGTTGACTTACTTTATCTGTTTTGCTGCGCCTTTGCACTAGAGTGAATCTAATTACATTTAATGCTTCAAAACAATTTAAACGTTAGATCACTAGAATGGTAATATGTTAGTTTCGAGGAAAAACGAACATAAGTAAATTAGATGTTTAAATAAGACTTAACCGTTTGAAGATTTGTCGTTGGAAGATTTTGTGTGAATGCATCTGATATTTGATTTTGTTCTAAGAGACAAGCTTTAGCTTCGGATGGTCATCTTTAGTACGTCAACTAGACAGTCTTCTTTAGCACGTCAACTGAACGGTCTTCTTTAGCATGGCTACTAGATGGTCTTCTTTAGCACGTCTACTGGACGGTCCATTTAAGAGTAACTTGTTTGCTGTGACAAGGTTAGTCCTTAGGCAGAAACTTGAACATTAATAAGTTTGTTGTCTTCAAAACTTTCAGGGTTTAGACGCTTCTACATCTTTGGTTCCAACAACAATCCCTCATGGCACCACTTCTATAGGATTTCTTTTTGAAAGAAAATAAGTAATAAATACAAGTACTTAATCATTTAATTTCTTCGTTGCTATACAAACTTGAGGGGTTAGTAATAATTCATACTTTACTTACATGCAAAATCCAAAATCCTCTGTTTTAGCCAAGATGATTTATTAATTTACACCACATTTTTCAGTTAGCAGACATAAGCCACACAAACCATTTGCACTAGCAGCCATAATCAGGCGCAAACTCCACGCAGTTTCTAATAACCAGGCTCAAAGTCTCAAGCCTCAAACTACTAATAGAAAGGTGTCCAAGGCGGCCCCTTGATACTAATGTGGATACTCCCAATTTGCTTAACCCTCTTGAGCCATTCTTTTCACTTTTCTGCTGCAGTCTGCACTCTACATCCTCTTTCTCTCTCTACTTGTAGGCTTCCAACACATCTTCCAATTTATATACCTCTATTCTCCTCTTTCTTCAGGCTATACACCACGAGAAGAAAAGCACTCTACACTAGAAAACATGGGCTGAAAGGTAGGCCTAAAAAAACATATGTAGTCAGTGAAGAAAATTAAATATAGAAAGTATAATAAGATGATTGATCAAAAGAAAGGGAGAGTATTAGACAAAGTCCTTAACAGCTTTAAAACATAGGGTTAGTAATTATTACCTAATTAGAGAAATGGCTAAACATTACCGCTCTTATTCATGCTCAGGATCAATCAGATTTGGTCCTTTCATCTAAGACTGGAGGGATATGATATACACAACTAATCATTTATATTAATTCTGCAGTATGTGTTCTTTCATCATTTAGTTTCTTTGGAACAAGATACACTATCTCCTATATTTAAAAATATAGTTTTCTTTTTTTGACCAAATCAAGGACTGCATAAACCGGCAAAAACAGTTTTATTATACACAGAAAATATTAAAGAAAATGACACTCAGTGACTAATACAATTTTCGTTTCAAACACAGTTTCAAAATTTTAAGAAATTTGAAATGTATTGAAATTTAATTTAATAATTTTAATTGATTTTTTTTATTTTTATAATATTTGTTTGAATAAAATATTTCAAATTCCTTGATTTTAAATTTTTTATTTAGATAAAATAATTCAATGTCTATCAGTAAAATTTTATGTTTAAATATTTATTTAAAAAATTGAAATTTCACCATTTTTACTAACAGAATCCACACATTTTCTCACAAAACGGCAAAGTTCCTCTACCCCCTCATCACTCTTTCACCTTTTTCTTCACTACAAGTAAGTATAAGAAAGTCATTTATTAGCAGGGCTAAGTTTGCTTCGTTTAAAGAAAAAATAGATTAAATTGGGTGAAAAAATTGTAAACCAAACACAATTTGACTGAAAAAATGAAGGTACAGTTAAAACAAAAAATGTTGACTATTAGTTTTTTCACTTGATTTTATTTAATTCGATTGATTTTTTATAATTTTTAATGTATTACTTTTTTATATATTTTATTATTTTTAATATGTAGATGTCATTTTAAATATTTGAATTAATTTGAAAAAATATAAAAAATCTTAATAACAGAATTTACTTAATAAAGTCTGATTGAATTAAATTTAAAATATATGGTAGGTAAATGGGAACATTTCCAATTAAAAACTGATTATTTTCGATAATCATGGTTCAATATAATTAGTCCTCTGTGACTGGGTCCATTAGATATTGTTATTCACTGATTGAATGCTTTTCTCAATCTGTCCTGAAGTGCATGCCATTCATAAGAAGCTATCAGGTGATGTTTTTCCAGCCTATACATATTCATATGTTAATAATATATGGGTATTTTGCACGTCAATTTTTGAGATCACCTGTCACCTGATATAATATTTTTATGAACCTCATAATGTTTCTCTTACTATCTAAGCATAGTTTCCTTTATTCAAAAATGATATTTGTATCTATTTGGTGAATTGTAACATTGTTATGGGGGTAGACTAGAGAATAAATTTAGATATGTATTGATTCATTTGATGGAAATAATGTATGATGATGACCCTGGGTAATCCCTATCCTGCTTCCACTTGACCTCTAAAGGACACAGTAAATGCATTTTGGTATTTTGTTAAGCAGCATAGGCTGACTAAGTGAATACTTAATATCAACATGTACTCCATCTTGATTTATAGGTAGTCTTGAAGTTGTTAATTATTAGAAATTAGAAAAGTGTCTGCAGATTTCAGTGTACTTTATCATTGTGTACAGGTAATATACATGCCACTAATATACAACAGTATTAATGTTAGCCAAATTTGTATCAATGTATTGTGTTCTGGCCTTCTCAGTATTCTGGACTTCCGTTCAATTAATACAACTTGATAATCAGTTTGATGGTTCATTTGTTTAAGGACACAATTTTCCCACTTTCAGGACAATACACTTTTATGTAATGCTTGAAGTGCTGGTGCAATCCTTCAGGTAAGAATCTTTTAATTGATCGTTCAAAAGTTCACAAGGCTATTGATATCATATATATTTGGTTTTCTCTTTTGGGGTGCAGTGGAAACATCATATACGTCTTATAATTTCTATTTGTTTGCACCTAGAAAGTTCAAAAGGAAAACAACTTACCAATGAGCTAAGTTCAAAATTTTCCTCTTAAAAAGATAGGAATCTTAACTAACTTTCATAAAATATTTAATATTCTTCTAACGTTTTTCCAACGTCTCATTATTTAAATATATATCGATATTATAACTATAGAAGAATATATTGTGAAGTTGTAAAATAAATTTCATTTTAATCTTATTTGCTTTTATTTTGATAGGCTTAATCTTATTTGTTTTAAAATAAATATACGATATTTTAAAGCGAAATATGTGTAATTAACATATCAGAAATTAAAACATTCATACATTATTATTTTAGTAGAAAAATATTAGTTTAATTACTTTTTTAGTTTCTTTAGTTAAAATTATATGTAGTTTTGATCTCATAATTTTTAATTAATTAAATCTTTTTACTTTTATATTGTCAAATTGTTTTTCTTTAGAACATTTAAATTATTATTTTCTTATCAAATTTAGAGATTTGAAATGTAAGAAAAAAAAAAAAAAAAACACTCACCATTTTTACTAACAGAATACACACATATTTTCTCACAACGGCAAAGCTCCCCTGCCCCCTCATCACTCTTTCACCTTTTTCTTCCCTAAAGGTAAGTATAAGAAAGTTAATTATTAGCAGGGCTAAGTTTGTTTCATTTAAGGAAAAAAGAAATTAAATAAATGCAGATACAGTTAAAACCAAAAAATATTGACTATTAATTCTTTGACTTGATTTTATTTAATTTGATTGATTTTTAAAAAACTTTAATGTATTACTTTTTAATATATTTTATTATTTTTAATTTGTAGTTGTAATTTTAAATATTTTGAATTAATTTGAAAAAATAAAAATAATCTTAATAAGAAAATTTACTTAATAAAGTCTAATTGAATTGAATTTAAAATATTATTATCCAAATTTAAAACTAGAATAATTTCACATTATAACATTGTTTTCTTTAAAATATTTAATTTTTCTTTGAATTAAAATATGTTATTCTATGTGGATTTGTTAGCATGCTAGAAGACGTGAGATATGTGTGATTCAATATTGGTGGATTAGCATGCAGTGTAGAGCGTGACAGCGATTACCGTTTGACTTTTTGGATTTGAAAAGGAAGAAAAGGGTTTTATTTTCAACTGGAGAAATATTTAATTATAGTTTGGTTCTCGTCCCTTACTACGGCTTACCCTTTGTTGAAAAATCATAATTAATGCATGGTTCTGAGGGGTTAAAAATTAAGTATAATAAATAAAATGGAAACATAAGTATAGAGATTGATTAATTACTAAGCATCAGGCATTTTAAGATATAATCAGACAAAAATAACCCCATTTTTTCCCTTATTCTATTTTATTTATAAGCATAATTGGTATCTTACTTACCTAATGTACATCATATGTGTGCAACGGCCGTTGTCTAATAGATATAATACAAAGTATAGTATTGTCTTCACCGCATGTTGTGTTTGAAGTGCTGCATACAAAGGTTAAAGAATTTTTTTTTTCCTTTTTCATCCCTTATTATACACATGATTCTCTTATTTGCTTTGGTCATGATTTATGTATGAATCTTCTTATGGTTGTTCACAATAATGGACAAACAACAAAACAACAAAGACATATGTTCAGAGGGGCGTTCGAGAAGAAAATTGCTTTTACATCAAAAATGTCATAAAAGATTTAGAAACTCAAATGTTACTGAAAATATTCCCCATCAAAGTAGTGATGGTATTGTGGAGAATGAGCAATAATTTGAGTTGTAATGCTTTAATTCTACTATAGAGATTACTTACTATTTCCTTTGATGATTTCTATCATGCAGGCAATAAATTCTCCAAACCAGTCATGCATGTCATTGTGGGTACAAAATCAATATCAGGGAGAAAAACACATAGGACACTGCTATCAAATATCTCTTCTATCATTGTGAATGAGAACTTTCAAAGTAATGCTAATTGCCATAACATGTTACCTTCCAGCTCCAATGCCTATACTCAACCAAGTCCCCTTGTCCATGTAATACATAGCAAAAAGAGATTTATTGATATTTCTTCTTTGGGTGTCAATATTATTCATTACTTTTCTTTTTGAAGGATATATTGATATTGGAGATCCTGTTTTTGAATGTCAATATTGTGGGGCCTATATGTGGTATCAAGAGAGAACCAAGAAAAACAAAAATACTTCAACTCCAAAATTTCAACTTTGTTGTTCTGGTGGGAAGGTTCAGCTTCCACTTTTGAAGGATCCTCCAAATGTTCTTAAACATCTTTTTGATCATCATTCAACTGATAGCAAGAATTTTCAACAACATATTTGACCATAAAACATGATATTCGCATTCACATCACTTGGAGCAAGATTGGACAAGTCATTCAGCAATGGCAAGGGACCACCTTCATTTAGAATACATGGGCAATCATGCCACCTTATCGGGAGTTTGTTACCTATGCCTGGTGATACTCCAAAGTTTGCATAGCTTTACATATATGATATTGAAAATGAGATACAGAATAGGATCGGAGGATTAAGGTAAATATTTATACTTTTAATTATTCATCATGTTATACTTAATGTTTACACAATAATTTTATTTTTTTTACAAGAACAAGAAGTTTTATCGTTATGGTCTTACTAATAATATTTTATATGTACAAATGCAGATTCTAAGAACATTTAGATCCCCAGATTGTGATGAAATTAAAAACTATGCTTAATGAGTACAACATATTTGCTAAGTCATTTAGAATGGCAAAAGAGAGATATGAAGTTGCACCCATACATGATCTCAAGTTAAAACTCATCTCTGATAGGGTTACAAATGGAAGAACATATAATTTACCTTCTATTTCTGAAGTGGCTGCACTTATAGTTGGTGATGTCGACACTCCATCAAATAGAGACATAATACTTGAGACACAAAGTGGTAAATTACAGAGAATCAATGAGCTGCATGCAGACTATTAGGGTTTGCAATACCCATTATTATTTCCTTATGGCGAAGATGGGTATAGGCATGATGTGCAACATAGAGATATGTTGCTCTCAGGATGCAAAAAGAAATAGACTTACTATAAGAGAGTTTCTTTGTTTTCGAATATAGTCTAGAAAAGATGAAGCACAAATATTGTTGAGATCTAAGACTTTTTCAGCAATTTGTAGTTAATGGGCATACAATGATGGAATCTAAAAGATTATTTTATATCAGGACGCACCAAAAGCAATTAAGGGTGGAAAAATACAACAATTTATATAAATCCCATAATCAAAGCCAAACACAAGGATCAAATAAAGGAAAGAGAATTATATTGCCTTACACTTTTGTAGGAGGTCCTAGATATATGGATCAATTATACTTTGATGGGATGGCAATTAGTGGGATTTCCTTATTTGTTCTTAACATTCACATGTAATCCAAATTGGCCAGAAATTCAAAGATTGCTTCAGCCATTGCATTTGAAACCTCAAGATCGCCCTGATATAGTGTCAAAAATATTCAAGATAAAGTTTGATCAGTTGATAAAAGATTTGAAGAAGAATCAAATCTTTGGAAAAGTACTTGCATGTATGTTATGTCCCTTTATATTGTCTTCCTTTAATCATTTATTTATGCCTAACATTTTAATATGATTCCAAATCGATATATATTTAATGATCAATTTTTTTTTTGCAGATATATACACAATTGAATTTCAAAAAAGAGGGTTACCACATGCACATATACTTATTTTCTTACATCCATCTAGCAAGTACCTAACACCTGAAGATATTGACAAGATTATTTCAGCTGAAATATCAGACCAACAAAAGCAAAAAGATTTATGAGTTGGTCAAAACTCATATGATGCATGGTCTGTGTGGTTTAGCTAACAAATCATCACCATGCATGAAAGATGGAAAATGCTCTAAGTACTTTCCCAAACAGTTTCAATGTTCAACTATTGTGGACTAGGATGGTTATCCAATATACAGAAGAAGAAACAATAGGAATATTGTTAAGAAGAATGGTATACTTCTTGACAATCGTTACGTTGTTCCCTACAATCCAAAACTTCTTTTAAGGTACCATGCACATCTTAATATTGAATGGTGTAATCAAGGTACATCTATCAAGTACTTATTTAAGTACATTAAAAAGGTTATGATCGAATCACTGCTGTCATTATTCCCACACAAAATGAAGATGGATCTCATATTGAGATTATTAATGAAATCAAACAATATCTTGATTGTAGATATATCTCACCATGTGAGGCATGTTGGAGAATTTTTTTCTTTTTCAATTCATGGTAGAACACCAACAGTTGAAAGATTATACTTCCATCTTCCCAATGAGCAGTTTGTATTTTTTAATGATGATGAGGATATTGATTCACTACTCTTTAGAGCAAGTGTTAAAGAATTAATGTTTACGTCTTGGATGCAAGCAAACAAAATATATTTTGAAGGTACAAATCTCACTTATGCACAATTCGTGTCCAAATTCGTCTATATCGCTAGGCAAAGATGTTGGAAACCAAGGAAAAAAGGTTATACTATTGGAAGATTCAATTGGGTTCCTCTAAGCACAGGTGAATTGTTTTATTTGAGAATGATGCTATCGGTTGTTAAAGGATCATGCAACTATGAAGACATTAGAACTGTTGGTAATATCCAATATCAAAATTACAAAGAAGCACGTTTTGCAATGGGCTTTCTTGAAGATGACAAAGAATATATCAAAGCTATTAAAGAAGCCAAAGACTGGGGATCAGGTCAATATTTGAGAAAATTATTTGTGACAATGCTTCTATCAAATAGCATTTGTAGACCAGAATATGTGTGGCAACAAACATGGCAGTGGTTAGCTGATGGTATTCTCTATGAACAAAGAAGATTATCCAGCAAGTATACTAATTTATGATTCATTTTACTTCGTGCATCATACTTTATTGTAATCATTACCATCTATATCAACATGATACCTTATTAATGAGCAATTCATTTGTTTTTAGACTTATAGCTTAATGATATTGAGTTGCAAAATTTAACTCTGTTGCAAATTGAGGAGTTATTGCAATTGAACAGAAAAAGTCTTAGGGTTTATCCATCCATTTCATATCCAAAAGGAAGCTTACTAAGACAAATAGCAAATAAGCTCATCTATGTAGAACGCGATTATGACAGAGCTAATTTACGTCATGAATTTGAAAAATTATTTCAATCTGTTACAGGTGAATTGATTAATTACTTATAATAAACATCAAAATTATTACATTATACTTATTAGTTTTGAGTTTGTTTTGGTGACTTTTGACTAACATAATTTTGGGTTGCTCCATATTGTGACAGATGAGCAGAAAATAAAATCTAAGATAATTATGAAAACAGTGAATAACGATTATGGTGGCATGTTTTTCCTCTATGGCTATGGTAGTACTAGAAAGACTTTTATGTGGAAGACATTAGCTTATGCATTGCGTTCACATGGTGATATTGTCTTGACTATAGCATTGAGTGGCATAGCATCTTTGTTGTTACCTGGAGGGAGAACAGCACACTCAAAGTTTGCTATCCCTGTTCCTACATTTGAGAACTCAACTTGCAATATCAATCAAGGAAGTGAACTTGCTAAATTGTTAAAAGTAACAAAGCTCATAATATGGGATGAAGCACCAATGGCACACAAATATTGTTTTGAAGCATTAAACAAAAGTCTTAAAGACATTATGAGTTATTCAAATAATGCAAATTCTCCATTTGAAGGAAAAGTTGTTGTTTTTGGCGGGGACTTTAGAAAAATTCTCCCAATCATCCCACGCGGGTGTCGTTCAGACATAATCAATGCCACAATTAATTCTTCATGCCTTTGGGAATACTGTCATGTGTTAAGGCTCACAAAAAATATGCGTCTGCAGAATGTTCTAAACAATGATAGTGCAACAGAGCTCAAAGAATTTTTACAATGGCTTCTAGATGTGGGAGATGAAAAAATAGCTAAGCTAAATGATGGTTATGCATCAATACAAATCCCCGAATCACTTTTGATAACTGAGTTTGAAAATCCTATAGATGCTATAGTGCAAAGCACATATCTTGATTTAGTCCATCAATACAATAATGAGGAGTTCTTGCAATCTAGAGCTATTCTAGCATCAACTATTGAGACTATTGATGAAATTAATGATTATATTCTTTCAGTGATATCAGGTGATGAAAGAGAATATTTAAGCTCAGATCAATTGATGAATCAGGTGCACTTGAAAATCAAGCACTTGAAGAACTTGCCCCTAAATTTCTAAATACTCTAAGAGCATCAGGTCTTCCAAATCATAGAATCAAATTAAAAGTGGGTACTCCAATTATGTTGTTAAGGAATATAAACCAATTTGAAGGACTTTGCAATGGCACTAGATTAATTGTTACAAGACTAACAAACCATGTTATTGACGCAAAGATCATATCTGGAAAAAACATTGGAAATTTGGTTTACATTGCTCGAATGTCTATGTCTCCATCCCAATCACCATGGCCTTTCAAACTTATTAGAAGACAGTTTCCTTTAATGGTTTCATATGCTATGACCATCAACAAATCTCAGGGTCAATTGCTAGCAAATGTTGGAATATATTTGCCTAAACTAGTGTTTAGCCATGGCCAGTTATATGTGGCATCTTCTAGAGTTCAAAGCAAGCAGGGGTTAAAAATCCTTATACATGATAAAGAAAAGATAACGTTAAAAACCACTACAAATGTTGTCTTTAAGGAGGTCTTTCAAAAGATTTAACGTGTAAGTATAAAACAATTTTTGTGTATTGTTATTTGAACAAGCAAAATTTAACTTCTTCGATTTTCATGGTATCATTTCAGTTTCCTCTCTCAATTTTGTGATCATGGTATTCACAAAAACCAAACTTCTATGATTTTGGAGGTATTTTTATATTTGCCACACTTGGTAATTTTTGTTTTTGCCTACTAATGTAATGCATGACTTTTTGTACATTTTTTTGACTTCCCTACTAATTTTCCTTTGCAGGTATCTTGGTTGATTCATGTATCTCATATATAAAGTGTTTTCTTTAGAATGCCTATTGTATTATGATGATATATCATAGTTGATGATATCATTATATTCTCCTAATTTCAGGTGATTTATAAAATGCTTTAAAAAACATTAAGTTTCATTGTAATCTATTTGGTAGAAGTGCATACTCTTCAATAATACTTTCTTCTTCCTCTCTTATTGTCATTAAAATTTAATTTTTTACTCTATATATTATTTTTAAGCAAATAATTATATATATAAATTATTTTAAAATATGTATAGAGATTAACACAACCCGTGCAAATGCACGGGTGACTGACTAGTTTATATATAAAAAGGATAAAGTAGTAGATATTTTAATAATTTTCACTTTAAAAAGAAACATTACTTGAGCATTCAAATTGTAATCTCATTATTTAAAAAACAGACAAAATCATTAAAAAAATAACCCATACCAAAGTGATGATGAACGTAAAAACGATTTCAAGATGTGAGAAAACTTTCACCACCTTGTTTTTATAGCCACTATTTTTATAATAATTATTTAAAAAATCATACTTAAAATAATTTTTAATTTACTAATACTTAAAAAAACATTTTACTAACAACATATGAATTAAACTCATAAATAAATAAATGGTCACATTTGTGCATATTTGATTTTTTTTAATTATTCTGTAAAATATAATTCACCCAAATATTCTTGTTATGTTATATTAATTAAATTAAAGAGATGTAAGCTAATACCAAAATTAAAAAAGATAGAAGCCTCATTTTTTTTCACCGTAATCAATGATATTATTCCCATCCTATATAACACTATGATTTATAGCAAAACCAAGTGTTTTTGACGTGGTTAAATGCCTCCTTTGCTTAGAAAGCAACACTGGAATAATACAAATTCTATTCATTCATGACTTGTGTGTCCAACTAATCCAAAAGGGAATCAAATTGAAGTATAAATTTAAGTAAATGGTTTCTTAACATAACAATTAAACTAACACTTGTGTGTGTGTGTGTGTGTGTGTATTATGTATGCCAATATCT
Source organism: Spatholobus suberectus (assembly GCA_004329165.1). NCBI lineage: Eukaryota > Viridiplantae > Streptophyta > Magnoliopsida > Fabales > Fabaceae > Spatholobus > Spatholobus suberectus. The sequence goes on from CM014736.1 coordinate 40,827,823, forward strand.
CCTCGAGTGTTATAACATAATAGCTAAGATTACTAAGAATAAAGATGATTTATTTCACAAGATCAACAAATATGCAAAGGATTAAGAGGAAAATTTTGCAGCAAACAGTTTAATTTCTTTTTTGGTATTTGATTTACTTGAATCTAGAGAAAAGTGTAGTTGGTCAACCTTCTTAAAAGAATAAACAATAACAACTTATGTAGTGTAACACCCCAAATTATTTAAATATAATAATAATAATAATAATTTTATCTAACTTTTCCTATTCTTGAAAATACAAAGTGATTTGTTTTATATTACATCCCGTATAATAGATACATACAAATTTAAGATAAAATATTACAATTTTCTATAGTTGGCCATACTGAAAAAAAAAAATAAACTTGTGTGGAATTAAAGTGGCAGAGAGTTGCCACCGGAAACCTGAGAAGATCCCTCTAAGCTCTTACTGTGTTATATTGATGTTGACCGCTACCATCTAATGGGTTGGGGGAAGCACACAACAAGCCACAGGTAAAAGAGAAAAGAAACAACACACAAACAAACTAACGAAGAAGGAGTGAGGTTTTAACTTAAAGCATCAATATGATAATAAACATCTACAGGGCCTAATCTAACATATAATCACAACGAAACTTAATAAATAAGAGAATTCGTATTATATCATAGATAAAAATTCAATTAAATGCAATGCATGAATGCATAGAAGTTGACTCATGATCAGACACAATGGATGGGTATATAGGTGATGACTCATCTCCATGGAAGACTATCCAACAAAAGAGTAGCATGATCAGGAGCTCATACTCCATCAACCAAAGCATGCTAAATCAATATCAATAATCACCTAATCTAGAGTGGGAATAGCATTAGGTGATTCATCAACCAAAGCTAGAATGCGAATAGCCTTTGGTGGTAACAGGTACGTGGCAATGCTTTCCACTAATCATGGATAAATTGTAATGACTTGTTAGGAATGTTAGTGTATAAATCGACTTAACTGTGACACAAAGTCGCGACCCTTTGGTCCTCTATGGGATGACATGCACCAAACATCCTCGAGGTCTCCTTGGCCTCCACTACAAAATTCACATCCCATCATAGGATGTAGCTACTCTGAGGTTTGACAATAATATTCTTATAATCCGTCTTATTAGAGTTGATATTAATCAAGTACTTCACTAGAGGATCTCAACTTCTCTCAATACAAATTTTCAATTCGCCAACAGTATGCTTCATAACAAACCCTCCCAATTAAAGCTTAAAATTCAATAATCCCACTCGATATCAACTCTAACACAAAAGACTAATAACTATGCACATGACAGTATGTTCAATATTTATTTAGTGAAATCAATCATAACAATAGTAAGGAGTTAAATTTAACTGCAGGTAACTTCACTTGTATACTCTCGTCTTTCCTTACTTTCGCTCATCCCTTAAGGATTAATAATCAGTAACTAATTTACAAGTTTATTGAATTTTGTGATAAGGTTTCCTCCAAATCAAATAATTCTAGTTTTGTTTTCCTTTAAATCTTATAGAAAATATTACTTTACACATTATTATTATTATTATTATTATTATTATTATTATTATTTTAACTCATATTATTATTATAGTTTTGGTAAGTCTAAACTCCAAGATAATTTATGAAGACATCCCTTAAAACTTCTCCATCACGTAATGATATTTCTTTCTTTTATATTGTCTATCTAATAAAATTCTTCTCGTAACATTCAATTTTATCTATCTAATAACCTCTTTGGTCTTTTATTCTAAATTTAATTTTTATGCAGGACATATTATTATTTTATTTGATTGTCATTGTTATTTGTATTGTCATTACTATTATTAAGTTTATCATTATTATGGTTAACATTATTATCATTATGCTCATTATTGTCATGATTAAATTGCTATTATTATTCCTACTATAACAATTCTCTTATACTGTGGTTCGTCTATTCTATAAGAATTCTTTATTTGTTTTTGTTCTCATTCAACTAAATTTGTATAAAGATTAATCATAACCCACCATGCAAATAGGTTATGTAATACTAAAAGACAATGTCTTGAGCCCACACTCGACGACCCAACAAAGAATGATTTCTGATTTCACTCACTCTGCATAGCCTAATTTTATTACCCATTCTAATGTTTGGTTTGTTTATATCAAATTTATTAATAATAACTGTACACTAGTCCAAAAGTTTTTCCAGCACTGTCAAGAGAAAAAGAAAGTTTTTGCTCCCTCTATTGCGCATACGTTCACATAGGGGTGTCCACGGGTCGAGTTTGGCTAAACTTGTTACCCAACCCGATCAAAATAGAATGGGTTGGGTTGGGTCGGGTTTATGCTTCTTCTTTTTTCAAACCCGAACAACAAGTTGGTTTGGGTCGAGTAAGTAGGTTCGTATATTTAAAATTTGTATTTTTTTTTAACAAATTTTGACACATTATATAATCTTTCTTGTAGTAAATTTAAAACCTTTGCAGGAAATATAATATAACATAGCTAGGAATAGGGAAATGTTGAAGGAGAAATGGGAAAGTAATAAAGAAATTGGAAAAGTGAGCTGCCGAGCTGGATCTAGGGAAATTGAGAAAGGGTCTAGTCCAATAACGTAAGTTTCTAGAATTTCTAATTTCAAATGGACTAAATGTTGGACGGGGTGGGGCTGAGCCACTAGGTGACGGGCCTATTGTGGCCTTGTGTGTATTTTTGTTACATTTTAAATTAAAAATTATTAGTATATGGATTATAAAATATATAAAAAATAATAAATTAAATAACATACTATGTGAACGGGTTGGGTAACAGGTTCACGGATTTGTAAATCAAAATCCGTTACCCAACCTGTACTTGAATGGGTTTAAACGAGTTTAAACGGATTGGGTTGGATATGACCCAAATACTTAAAAAAATCCAAATCGAACTAATTGGGTTGATATAGGTTGGTTCGGATCAACGGATTACATGTACATGTGAACATCCCTCGATTCACGAGCAGGTGCACAGGGTAGCAACTCCATTTCCAATTTTTAGCTTGCACCTTCCCAGCATAGCAAGCCATTTTATTTTACGTATATGTACGTTGCTGCTTATTTCTCCCAAAAAAGGAAATTGTAACTTTCTCCCTCTCGGTTCTGACTTCACGCAGCAAGGAAAGGGAAAATTTTTCCAGAAACTCAATTCATGGTTCCAAATAGGACATGACAAAATTAACAATTTCAAAACAATAACTATTATCACCACCAGCCAATTTCAAGATCATAATAGCACCCGAACAAGAACAGGATCCAACAGTTAATCCGAAAAGAAGGAGCAGAGAATTCAAAATTAACACAAGTATAACAGTGCATATGAACAATTAAAATTACCAATTGAGACCCAAACCTCCTCCCCCACCTTTCAATTTTAGTAACCTGATTTATCTTTCTCTGCCACGTACACACCGAGCTCTGCCATGAGCCACCATCAGCCTCTTCATTGCTCTCTCTCTGCTACCATGTACGTTGATGTGGGATGGGGTTGAAAAACTGAAATTAGGATATGATTTGGGTGAACGGAGAGGGTAAAAGTCGATTTACGTGAACAAGAGAAAGAAGATGAAACTTTTGTTTTTAAAAAGGAACTGCGCATCTTTTCTCTTATTCGAAACAGAGGACAACTAGCGTCTCTTCAAACCAAGGGCTGATATTTCTCTAAGTTTACAAGCGGTGGAAATGTGGGATAAGGTTTTAAAAGTCGATGAGAAATGGATTTCCACTAAAATAATTATCAATAATAAATATTCTCATTATAATATTTATGTGGTTCAATCTAAGCCTAGGACATGGCATGTGGTGCTTGAACAGTAATTATACAATGGTTCCTAATCAAATGGCTTAAACTTATCTATTAGTTGAAAAACAAAATTTAAATAAGGAAGATGCAATTATATGAACTAATTAAGAGGAAAAAAAAAACCCAAATTCATCCCTTCAATCATTAGAACATGCTATTACAAAGTATGGTATGCATAATTATTTATTTTAACGAAGAAAATTTTCTACTTCTACTAATTAGATTTCATATTCTTTATATTACTAACTTAAACTAGTTTACATTTTTTTGAACAACCCTTTTTAATATTAAAACTTTAAAACTTACACAATTTTTAATTTATTTAAATTCATAATATTTTTCCAAAACTAACTAATATAGTTTCTTTTAATTATCTTAACTTAATTCAAATATAATTGCAAACACAATTATTAAAATCAATAATTAAAATAGTAACGAGCAAAAACAAAGTAAAATACTAATTTATTTATATATTTATTCCATAAAAGAAATTGGAAAAAAGAGGATGTTACATGTAGCACAACAACCAAATTTTTAAAATTATCAAAATTACATGATTATAAAATTTCAAAGAAAACCAAAAATAGGGAGAGGACAAAGCATTGTATTAGTTTCTCACAGTTCTTCACAAATCAAATTAGGGCTTAATGATACTTTAATTTTATAAGTAATAGTTGAAGATAATAAAAAAATTAAAGAAATAAAGAAAATCAAAACTCACACCAAAGTGAAAACGAAAGTAAGAAGTACAATTCTAAGAAGTAGAAGACATGAGGAAAGTCTTTTAACACCTTGTTTTTATAGCCAATCATGTTCCTAAAATTAGTATATGCATTTAAAATTTAAAAAGTTTGAGAGATAAAGATTGAGGAAGATAAAAATTGAGGTTTGTTTTGATCTTGGAAGGAGGGTTGATAAATAAGAAGAATAGGAATAGATGAACAAGGATAGATGATGAATTACAAAGATGATTTTATAGGCAATAATTTAAAATAAGAAAATAGAATAATAGATGAAAGAAGATAAGCAAAGAATGTGAAAAACTATCAAAGAATATGATATAAGGTTTTTTGTTGTTGATTTTGTTTAGAGAGGGAGAAGGAGTGGTTAAGAGGAGAAAGAAAAAATAAAAATAGAAGCATTGCAATGTGGGAGAGTGAATTACACCACTTTACCAGAAGAATATTCAAATGAAAATAAATGTGAGGGAAAGTGTGGAGAGTGAGCTCTTCTGGTGATAGATAGAAGTTCTCATTTAATATTAAAGGTGGCAAAATGGGTTAGGCTAATCAAGCTGGCCCAAATCGCTAAAATATAAGGCTAAGGCTCTAAAATTTGAGTTTGAATAAAATGTAGACCTTTTTAGCCCAATTTGATAAAGCTCGCATCATAACTGGGCTTGGGCCGTGCTAGCCCGGTTGTGTTCGGGCTACCCGCTTCTTTTAAAATTTATTGAGAGAAAATGAGACTATGAGAAGTTTAGGAGACTAAAAATAATTATTTATTCATTATCTCAAACTTTCATTTGTTTGGCATAGGCTTTGATATTTGATTTTCACAAAGGCTACTTATAAAGTTATAGTACATAATTCCAAATTATATTTTATCTTTTTGAATTAAATATATTGAAGATATCAGGAGACTCTTGAAACTTATTTTATTTGACATAGGCTATTTATAGAGTTATAATACATATATTACATTTTTTATTTTTGAGTTACGTATATTTATAATAGTATAAGACCTTTGCAACGTTTACAAACTTATATGCATAAATCATTAAATATATAATTACTTTTACCGTGATTTTTATAAAATGATAAACAAGATTACCTTATGATATATAAGTATTTTTTGTATTAAAAACAATTATAGTGATTGTCATAATATCACATTTCAATCTTTTTATAAATGTAATAATATAATAAAATAATTATTAATATTTTATTTATTACACTAAAATAAATATATCAATAAAAATAATTATCGCAATATATTTCAATCTTGAATTTTGAAGAAAAATAAAAATTCAACCAAAAAATGAAAAGGAAATAAAAAATGGCGGGCCAGCTTGAAAAGCTCGCAACCTGCATAGGGTCAGGCTTGGGCATATTAAAAGACTAAATAAAATTCTGGTCTTTTTGGCTCAACTCGTTATAGCTTGTGACCCGTATCAGGCTAGCCCACAATGGGTCAAGTAGCTCGTTTTGTCACCTTTATTAAATATATAGGGTGGATTTAAGGAGATTGCAATTTATTCTTATTTAAAGAATAACTAGCATTTTAACCTGTGCACTACATGGAACAAATCTATAATGTAAATTTTATGATTATAACTAATTATCGTAAAAGATTTAATAGTAATTAAATTAATTAGAATTAGATATATTTTACTATTATATAATATATTAAACAATAAATTATAAAAAATAAAATAAGCTAAAATATAAATAAATAGTCATATTAAAAATAATGTATGGTAAAAAGTTTATAATATGATATAGCATAACAATTGCACCCAATCCTTTTATTGTAAAAAGAATAACAATTAAGTTATTCTTCACTAGTAGGCTAACTCTAATTGATTTTTAGTATAATTAGTATTTTAACCTATGTATTGTACAGAATAAATATTTATTTCATATAATATAAATTTATAATAAATAAATACTTTTGAATATATAATATAAATTATATTACAATTAAAATTCATAATAAATAAATATTTTTGAACATATAGATTATATTTTAAATTTATAATATATAATTTATATTGTGATACAATGTCATTCTAATTATCGATAATTTTTTAAAAAATATTAAAATTTAATTTAGAACTAAAGATATTAAAAATGATAGATTAAAAGATATGAGAGGTTAAAAAAAATCCTAAAAACACTCTTATTAAATAATGATAGTTAAAAACACCCTCGTTGAAGAATGATAGCTAAAAACGCTCTTAGTAAAGAATGATAGCTAGTGAGAGATAGAAGTTCTAATTTAATATGTAGGGTGGATAAATATGGTGACTTTTATGATAGAGAAGTTAAGTTTTTGTCCATTGATGCATAAAGCATCTTACTTTTTAGTATTTTTGGGTGGACAATGGCAATAATAAGATTAGAACTTAAGACCTTGTGCAAACTATTCTTCACCGTTATACTAACTCTAATTGATTTTTAGTATAATTAGTATTTTAACCTGTGCATTGCACAGAATAAATATTTATTTCATATAACACAAATTTATAATAAATAAATACTTCTAAATATATAATATAAATTATATTATAATTACAATTCATAATAAATAAATATTTTTAAACATATAGATTATATTATAAATTTATAATATATAATTTATATTGTGATACAATGTCATTCTAATTATTGATAATTTCTTTCAAAAACATTAAAATTTAATTTAAAACTAAAATATTGAGAATGATAGACTAAAAGATATGAGAGATTAAAAAAATTCATAAAGCACTCTTGTTGAATAATGACAGCTAAAAACGCTCCTGTGAGAGACAGAAGTTCTAACTTAATATATAGGGTGGATAAATATGGTGGCTTTTATGATAGAGAAATTAAGTTTTTGTTCATTGGTACATAAATCATCTTGCTTTTTAGTATTTTTTTGAATGGCAACAATAAGATTATAACTTAAGACCTTGTGCAAACTATTCGTCACCGTTTGACTAACTCTAATTGGTTTTTAATATAATTAGTATTTTAACTTGTGCATTGCACAGAATAAATATTTATTCTATATAATATAAAGTTATAACAAATAAATACTTCTGAATATATGATATAAATTATATTATAATTAAGATTTGTAATAAATAAATATTTTTGAACATATAGATTATATTATAAATTTATAATATATAATGTATATTGTGATACAATGTCATTCTAATTATTGATAATTTTTTAAAAAAATATATTAAAATTTAATTTAGAAATAAAGATATTGAAAATGATAGATTAAAAGATATAAAAGATTGAAAATTTTCTAAAAATACTCTCGTTAAAGAATGACAACTAAAAATGCTCTAGTTGAAGAATGACCATTAAAATGCTTTCGTGAGAGATAGAAGTTCTAATTTAATTTATAAGGTGGATGATATTTACACATATATTAATTTAAGTAAATTAAATTTCCTCTTCTTCTTGATATTTAAATAACGTTAAATCCTTTTATTTTAAAAAATAATTTATTCTCTCTTAAAAGATTAATATGTATTATCTTTAGTAAATTTAATAAATCTTTTAGAGATGATTTTTCTCTCTTGTGATTCGTAATATCATCCTCTCACAATTTTAAATCCTTGTTATAAATTTTGGAGTGAATCACCAATTTAATCTTTGAAATTGTAATAATTCGTCAAATTGGTCCTTAAATATAATAAAATACTATAATAGTCCCTGAAATTGTACATTGTTCATTAATTTAGTTCCTAAAATTATAATGGATAGTCAAATTAGTCATTGAAATAAATAAAATGGTAAAATGGTCCCTAAAGTTATAAATTACCAATCAATTTAGTCCCTGAAAAGTAAAGGTGTCAAAACAAGCCACTTAGCCTAGGTTAGCTCGATTTCCTTATAGACTAAACTTTTTATAGCCTGACTTGGCCTGTTGGCCTGCCAAGTGGGGCCAAATTGGCCTTTTTTTTTTTTTCCTTTTTTATTTAAATTTTACAAAAGAAATAAAAAATAAATATCAGACCAAATAGGTCCAATAGTTTTGGAGCCTGCAAATAAGACCAAATTGCCCTGGTCTTTTTTAAGCCCCAAATTTGAGAGCCCAGCTCAACCTAGCCCATCGGGTTGGCCTGTCGGGTTGGGTCAAATTTGACAACTCTACCTGAAATTGTAAATTTGTAATAGTCGGTCAAATTAGTCCCTAAAATTAAAATTTTCAAATTTTGCCGCTAGGTTTTTTTTCACACATTTTGATCCTAAACCTACATAATTTTACAAATTTTTTCCTGACATACAAAAATTTGCATATTTTCTCCTAAAGCACAATTAAGCCATTAGTTTAGAAAATGGTAAAAGTGTTAAAAGTGGGATTTGAACCCATAACTCTTTCCTTCTCCGCAACCACAAAACCACCAAGTCATTTTACTTATTTAATTTATATACAAAAAATATATTATATATATTTTTGCATTTGTTAATTATATTTTTGGTTCTCCAAGTGTATGTTTAAATTTATTGTATAAAAAATATTAAAACTTAAAATGATAAATTTATTTATTAAATATTTTTATTTTAATTATATAAATTTATAAATTATAAAAATTTATTTATTAAACTATAAAATTATTTATAAGTTAAATTATACTATAACTTATAAATTTATTTATTAAATATTTTTCTTTTTGAATAATAACTATCCTACAAATAAAAAGGTGGAAGATGTACAAAGAATTTATAGATAAAATTTTATATAATTGAATAAATAAATTCGTATAATTAAAATAAAAATAAAAATATTTAATAAATAAATTTATCATCTTAAGTTTTAATATTTTTTTATACAAATATAATCATACACTTAGGAGATAAAAAATGCAATTAACAAATGTAGTAAAGATATATATAATTTTTTATATATATAAACTAAATAAACCAAATAATTAATGACTTTGGTAGTAGTGGAGAAAGAGTTAAGGGTTCAAATATTATACCTCCAACATTTTTATCATTTTCTAAACGATATATTTTCTTGCTATGTCAGCGACAATGTAGTCAACACTGCCACATCATGCATGGCCGATTAATGTTAGGATAAAATTTACGAAATTATGTAAGTCTGGGATCAATATGTGTGGTTAAGCCTTTTTAATTTTAAAGACTAATTTGATTGACCATTACAATTTTAAGGACCATTTTGTCATTTTATTAATTTCAGGGACTAATTTGACTGTCCATTATAATTTCAGATACTAAATTAATAGACGATGTACAATTTTAGGGACTAAATTGGTGATTTACTCACAAAATTTGAGAATTTAATAAATGAAACAATTAATGATTTTAGTAAATTGTCAAAGTTCGTGCTTAATTATCATTTTATCTTCTACTGTTCTAAAATCGATAATTTGATTTTTTTTTTTTGAGGAGGATAATTTGGTATTTAAAATTAGCTATTGATGAAAATTGCAAATAGAAAAAAAAAAAAAAAGCCTCTAAAAAGCTCCTTTATAATGATTTATTAGCATGAAGCTCGTGTATGATTATTCATTGCTACTAAAATATTTGTTTATACTAAAATAAAATATAGGTCATGTCCTCTTTAAAAAGAAGAAAGTGTAATTTTTGAAAGGTTTAAATAAATTTTTATCCCTAAAAAAATTGGAAATTTTCATTAAATTTCCCATTTTTAATTTTTTAAGATAAATCCCTCCTGAAACATTTTTTGGTCATCAAATGACTTTTTTTGTTGATTTTTCTCGTTTTTTTAAATATCATGAGTTTCCCATTTAATATTTACTTCTAAATGAGGAACTAAATAAGTTACTCGTAATATTTAAAAAGGTAAAAGGGCAACTTATGATATTTAGAGAAACCAAAATGAAAAACAAAAGTTATAAACAGATTATTTGTTAAAGAGAAACATTTCCTGGACAACTCCTCTGAAAATAAAATTGAAAATAGAAGACCAAATGAAAAATCACAAATTTTTAAGAACTAAAATTAATGAATTTAATAATCATGCACTGACAGTGTAAAGTAGTTTTACACTGTCATCCAATCACAAACTATTATTTATTGTAAGTTTGTTGACTTTTATAATAAATACTTTAAAAGTTATATTAATGGTGATTTCTAATTAAATGACAGTGTAAAATTTTTTACACTGACAGTGCATGACCATTAAACTCAAAATTAATTGAACCTTTTTTAAATAAAAGAGAAAATCATATAATATAAACATTAGTAAAATTTGTTCTTTTAACTTTCAGAAATATTTTTAACATTAATTGTTATGTTACTAAATAATAAATTAATAGACACGCATAAAACCTACCTAATTGCCATCCTGCATTTTTATTTTTTGGGTGGAACCAGCTATGACAACCCCGTGACATATACATAGGACCCTTTCTCCATGATCAATCATTTCAAATACAAATTGAATATGAACAATTACAGCATTCACTTGTCTTAATTCTGCAGTGCAGAATTGCAGCACACTGCAACATGCTCCTCGCAAAGCAAAACAAGTACTACTTGACTGTTCACCGAAAGCAAAGAAGCAAGAGCATTGGTTGTATATAACACCATAAGATGCTTTTGATATGTTCAAGCTTTTAAATTGCGTTTCTTGATATTATAGGAAATTGCAGATAATAATAGCCGATACAGCCATAATTGCAATCGCAGACACCCCTAAAACTTTGATATTGTGGCCAAAATCGTGGTCATCTTGGATATGGTTTAGAGCATACAACTCATGAACTAATTAGTGAAGAAATCAACTACTTTCTGTCACATTAAAGTCCAATTCTCAACCAAAAAGAATCAAGTTGCATATACATGACAAACAAACAATTTTCTCACTTCAAGCCCCCTCATGGTACTAGGAAAAATGGTAACGCAAGCAGCATCAGTATCTATCATTTAAATGAACTTTGTTGATCTCAAATTGGCACTGAGCAATCTGAATTAATGCTGAGATCCCTCATTGTCTGACTTAGTTTTAGAGGTCTTGAAAGGCCCTTTAAGCTAGGAGACCTTTGGTGATTACTACTGAGCTTGCCCATCCTGCCATTACTAAGCACTTCACTATTAATAGAAGTCACAACAGATAGCTTTTTCTTGCATGGTGAATAGCTATCAGAGTTCATGTCAAAATTCACTCCTGTCCTTGCTCTTGGGGAGCTACTTGATCTTGCTTTAGCTTGTGTTGATTTTGTTGCAGTCATGTATGTTGGAATTGCAGGAGAGGTTGGAATTGAGTGATCTTCTGCCTCTGAAGTCTGGCTTCTGTGGGGAAAAGAGTTCCTTGAAGCAAGTATTGGAGAATCTAATCCTTCTACCTGATTTTGTCTCTGAATATTTCTAAGCTTTATTTGTCTCCTTCCACATTCCTCCCCAGCTCTAGAATAATGTGAGCTGAAAACTGAGTCTAAATCTTCAAGTTCTTTACTCTTACAAAGTTGGGTGTCTACCCACTGCTCCATCCAGTACCTCCATCTTCCATTTATTTTATTTCTTTCTGATTCAGCTGACCTCTGAAAGTATTTTGTATGTCAGCATGAGAACATTAAGGCCTATTTGGTTTAAGTTCATTTCTTGTTTTCACAAATAATTACAAAACTGTCACATCGTTTTCTCTTTAGTTCCTATTTTGAAGGAGTTGTATGAAAAACAGTGAAAATAACAATAATCTTATTTTTGTTGTTTCTCATACAACTTGTTGAAAATAGGAAACAAAACGAAGAATACAAAGACACATTTTTATAATTACTTATAAAAATGGAATATGAAAATAGAAAATGTTTTCTCGAAATTAAGCACTCCTTTATTGTGTTAAAAATACAAAGAGCAAACAAAAACTGGTTTAAGAGCTTACCCTGTGGTTAAATGAGTATTCTTTTACTCGTTCTCTCTTAAGAACTGCTTCTTTCTTGCTTATACAAGAAGCATCTACCTCTTCCTTCAACAAAATGCTGTCATCCCACCTTCTCTCACTGTTTGAGTCCATCTGAAAAATATGAAAACCATGTTTCAAATTCTAACTGTACAAGGGATAATAGGTGAGTAAAATATAGTTGTAACATGTAAGTTTTCATAATAAAATGTAGATTATGACTTTGGCAGTGAAACTTTTTGTAATGTAATGAGAACTCAACTAATGATCAAGAATAACATGTTATCGCTACCCTTATTATCTTGTCTCTTGAACCTTGCATCTCTTCACGTTCACCACAATCCCATCTACCTTCAACCATTTGGAGTCTCCTTGCAAAGACCTGCGACTGGATACTTACAATGGACTGCAAGCACTTCAGAGTACTCATAGCTTGGCGTCTCACAGCTCTGCCACGAATGATAGCTTGAAGCTTCACTATTCCCTTCAATGCCCTCAAAGCTTTCCTTGCCTGCAAACTCTTAGTACTCAGTGAATGATGTTTAAGAATCTAGTAACTAGTAAAGTGACTTCAGTTTCTTAGTTTCATCTACTGGAACTTATGTTTCTTTTCCTCTTTCCTTATTCTTGATTTTAGGACATCACTAATTGGTTAAATTTGTGAAACATGTTATATAAAAATCTAATTTCTGTTACCAAGTCACTTATTCTTGTTTCGGAACGGAAATCACTAATTGGTTGAAGAATTCTTGTGAATTAGGATTTACTTATTTTCTAACATAGTTCTGAAACTTAGTTCTGCTTTAGTTTGTGTATCCTTAATTATATTTGGTTTCTCAAATTTAACTAAACCTATTAGTGACCACGAAAAGTGAACAAGGTGGAAAAAGGATTTAAGCTTCATATATGTAAAAGAGAGATGAGAGAGATCGGACAAACTCACTAGGTAACCTCTAAATGCTGTTTGAATTTTGACGGCTGAAGATTCTTCCATCTTCCTCTGGCATTGGTTTGGGGAATGAGGAGCATCATGCCTAGTTTTAACAGGTTGAAGTTGTTCTTGTTTTTCTTTAAATTGTTGATTAGCAGATTGAAGCCTAACAACCTCAACAGCAACCTGAGCAGCGGTAATAGCAGCTTCAGCAGCAGCAGCTGAAGCAATGGCCACTGTTAAAGCATGCTTGCTTTGTTCTTCCTCAGCTTCACTTAGTCTTGTTTCTTTCGATGGTGGTGGAGCTGTAATTGAAGGCAATCTCTTTGTCTTAACCCTCCCAAATATCCAAGACCTTCTTTTCTCCTTCTGAAAATAGGTTTATGTCTCATGAGCAGCACAATCTTGCTTAAAAAGAAATAGTCAAAGAAGCAGAACATTTACCTTATCTTGTGAGGAATGTGTGTCCCATATAAAGAGCTTCTTAATCGTGCTAAACCAGCCCTTCTTAGCCATTTAACAATATCACATGGACCAACTTCAGTTTCTGTGATCTGAAAAAATGCTCATAAGAATCCTCTCTTATACAGAAGATATCTTGGTTTTTGATTATCTAATGGTCCCAGGTCAGTTTGAACAAGTCGATGGGTGAAACGTACAAATTGGTTTGTAAATAGACACTTAACTGATTTAAGTAATGGACTTGTTGAAACCTAAACATTAGACTTGTCCGAAAAAGAAGGAACAATTTGCAGACTTTGTCATAGAAGTAGCTTCTTATAGGCAAAAATAGTCGTTACAAAGACCAAAATAAGCATATTAATGAAAACTTTGCTTTCAGAGTAATTTTAACATTAATGCACAAAAATCAAGATAATTAAAAAAGAAAAAATGATGAATGTGATGCAGATTGAGTGTGATCCAACATCCCAGTATATTACTTACCCATCTTATGAAATCTCATAAACTCTTTTAAAAGGACAAGAATCACCGTTTAAGAGAAGTAGGAGCTTGGAAAAAAGCGCAATGTTGTCACTAAAATCTGATGGGATAGCTTTGAAATCAGCAAACATTCTTTATTGTAGTATCGGATACCCAAGAATGTGGAACTTTGGATAGATTTCACAATGTGCACGGATATCAAGATTTTTATATATTATTTTTCCTCAATAGTTACAAATCACAAGCTTTCAAGTTTTGGTGAAGTGGATATGATTTTTATGTGGGTGCAATTGCAATCATTTCCCATTTTTCATCTTTCTCATCATGCATGATGAGAAAAGAAACAGACCGACTAAGCGTTCATTAAGAAAGACAGTAATTAAATAATAATGAGCAGTTGCTCTCAGCTTCGTGGGCCCTCCTTTAATTTTCCCAACTGGCACATGTTCATATGCATGTTGAGTGTAAAATAGTGAAATGGCAAAACAATCCCCCTCTGAAGTGTAATGTAATAGATTTGACAAAACATAGTGATGCACAATTATAATATGTTTATAACACACAAAACAATTATCTGAGTTTAAAAAGTGTGTATTATAAAACTATCTAATGGAACAATAGTTTAGTAGTCTTCAAAAAGGGTAAGAACCTTCCATTTTAAACATCAAGTGAGAATCCATTATAAACTTATTTGCATCACAAGTTCAAATAACAAATATCTATTATTATAATTAAAATAACATAGTATCTAATCAATATTATTTAATAATAAAAATTGATCTAATAATTAAATAATATTAATAAAAAATTCCAACATAATATAATCAAGAAATAGCAAACATAGCAAGCAACATCAACCCTTCATTATAATAATAGGATAGTCAATTTGCTGAAGGAGGGTTCAGGGTGGTCTACGCATGGATAACAACAACTATCTGCCAGTTGAAACACAGACCCGAGAGTATGGCATTTCCTTGAACCAGCTTTAATTTCATATGACATTGCACCAAAAGTCAAATTTCTTGTATATATGTAAGTGGAAACTAAGAGTACTATTGCCCACTTGGACTAATACTCTGCAAAGATAGGTAACAATTAGATGTGTGCAGAACTGTCACATCAACAATTGTATATATAAACTAATAACATTTTGCACTTAAAATGTATTAATGTTACAATGTTATACAAGCATAAGGAGACACGGTGAGGGACAAGTGGAGGAAGGAAAGGTGGGAAAGTGCATAATTGAACATGTGTGGACACCTAAAATGCAAAGGGCATAGAATGTGAGAAAGAAAACAAAGAAGATTTGGGTTAGATGGAGTAAAGACAGCTGTAAAAGGACCCAAAGTGAGGAAGTGTCATAATACATTTTCTCATATCTCATCTTTTAATAAAGAGTGAAGTGAGCCTCTGGTCCGCTATTTGAAAACCAAAAGCACAGACTTTGTCACGCTGTGGTTTACTTTAAAATGACTTCTCAGGGTTGAATCCTTTGAATGAAAAAGATGTTTGTCTAGTAATAAATAGACTGCTCAAGCAAGGTTTGGTTTGCTTTGTCAATCAGGGCCTACTCTCAATGATACAATGAACGGTTACGGGGAAACAATCGTGAAGCAAAATTGGGGAGTATTAATTATTGTAACTATTTTGAGCCTATTCAATTGAATTGAATTATCCTCAAGAGACATAGCTATGAGATTAAACCACCGATCAATAATGATGACAAGGTAAAGTTGTCTCTAGTGTAATGAACCCAACATCCGAATTCCTGCTGGAAATAAAGTTTATTGGAATATTACGGTCTACTTCCTTTGTAGTTAACCTCTATTAATTTAGTTGTTTAAATTTTTATTTTTAAAATCAAACTCATAATTTATTATTATTCAAATCTACTAGCATCAACCTAGTGGTAGGGGATTTGAATAGTATGCACAAGGTTCTAAGTTTTAACCTTGTTACTGTCATTGTACAAACAAACAAAAATTATTATTATTCAAGCTTAAATGAAACATCCTTAGCTTTTAAAATAGGAAATAAAGTGAAACTAATGTTGTAATTGTTTATCACAATTAGAAATAAAAATAAAGAAGGATTTTCTCAAACCAAATAAATCATAGGTGACACAACTATATTAAATAAGTGGTTTATAAATGAATAAAATAGTTGATAGTTACACAAAATATAACGGTGAAAATAAACAAAAGACTTAATTAATTAATCATTAAATTAATATTAAGAAATTGAAAAAATAGGTGTGACAGACAAGAAAAAGTTATTCAAGTAAGAAAAAGAAGAAAATAATTTTTAAAAAATTAAATAAAATTTAGTTAAATAAAAATAATAATAGACATACATATGTAAGAATGAAGATAAACTCTAAAACTAACGGAAGAGATTACAAGATAACATTAAGAAGCAACTGTATAATTGAAAAGTAATGAAATGACAAAGAAAATTGTCTTTATAACACAAGCAATTGAAAATGTCAAACAAATATTAATTGATTTAAAGAAGATGAATGCTACAGTGGACCACCTTCACATATGGTCTACAGTGCACCACTTTTATTTTTTGTTGGATTGATCTAATCCACATGATTATACCATACATCTTCTACACTGGATCCCTCCTCCCAGTTCCTTCCACAACCCCTCCAGCAACTTCTCACCGATGCTGCTAACACTGGTGCCACCACCCTACGACTAGAGTTCGTGGCAATGATGTTGGCCAACAACGCCACAAAGCGAATCTTAAAGCCAAAGAGGACCCTGTGGTTTGCCAACGACAACATTGAGCCCAGTGACTACAAAAGCATGGAAGTGGCGAAGCTGATGTGCTTTGCGCGGTAGAAAATCTAGTCAAAGGACGCGACATTGTGCGTGGCGTGTTCCACGCCCGCATACAAAGGATTGTCAGCGCTGCGATGATCAAAATTGGAGGAGAGGAACGCAGCGGAGGTATGATGACAGAGGTGACAGCGGCAGAGAAAGCGACAAAAGAGGTGCAGGAGAGAGATTGCAACATAGGGATGGGAGAGAGCATGTGGTGGTGATCAAGGATAGGTGGAAGGGAATTTGGGAATTTTCTACATTTTTATTTGTTGAACTGATAATAGGTTTTCTTAAAGAAGAAATGATGTGAAGACGAGGAAAGTGAAGGGGGGGTCAGGTTCTTAAACAAATTCGATACGTTATTATTATTATTGAATTGTGGTGTGAATATAAAAGTTAATGGTTTTGTGTTTTTTGAATGCATAGGGAAGAGAAGTGGGTCGTGTTCTTGACTTGAGTCTATTCTTCTACTTATGGGATAATTATGTTGTAGAAGTTGCAGGTGATTATGGCGGGAGCATTGGGGGGGGGGGTAGGGGAAAGAGAAGGAGGAAGGAGACGTGAAAGGAGAAAGGGAAGAGAAAGAAGGGGAATAGTGGAGGGCAGCAACATCATCAGTGGCTACTAGAGGGACGTTACCGGTGCGAGTGGCGACAGTGGGGGAATGTTGCCAAAAGAACTGTGGAGGGAGTTGGGAAAGAGATATAGTGTGGAGGATGTATTGTATAACTATATGGATTAGATGAATTCAATGGTCAATAAAAGTGGTGCACTATGGACCACATGTGAAGGTGATCCACAATAGCATTCGTCATAAAAGAAAAAATTGGGAATGAAAAAAAGATCAAACTACTTGTTAAGATTTTGTAGCCTAGCTTATATTAGGTCTAGATTAGGTAAAGTCTATTTACTAATGATGTTAAGGTAAGGTTTTTTTAAAAAAACTTATTTGATTAAAAAGGTTAGACATCAAGTTATTCAAAAAATAAAATAGAATAACTTATTTATGCAATAATAATAATAATAATAATAATAATTGTCCCAATGTTACTAGTAGTGTGTTTGTTTTAGGTACAAAATGTCACAGGTTCAAATCCTATCATCCCTATCCCTAACTATTATTTATCATATGATATTCCTTATTTTATTAGCAATAAAACGAGACCAACTGAAGACGAATTCCAATTGGACATACATACTAAATATCTATATGTATATATTAATATATTGACATAGTATATACATGCAAAATGTATTGGGCTCATATAAAATAATTTATGAAAACAAGAGGACATTACGACAATGGGCAAAATGAGATTGACAATTTTAATGGAATTGCCATAAATTATTTTTAGAGGAATAATTAGAAAAACCTTTTATTTTGATAGCATTTTGATTGACAATTAAAATGCAATTGTAGGATCCTTGACAGAAATTAATTATCGATAAAGTCGATAAATATCTCACATCTATAATCAGATAAAAAAAATTAATGAATCAAGTAGTAAATCTTCCAATTTTACTAAATCATTACCTTACGCATTTAATTTTTGAATCAATCCTAAACAATTAGTTCAACTAATATATTCATTATTAATCTTAATATAATTAAAAGAAGACAAGAAGGAAAACATAAACTATATGCTCAAATCAACAAATATTAGAACCAAAAGTTCATGTGCTTTAAATGAGAAAAAGGGCTTGGCCCATCAAAATCTTCATTATATTTTTGTGTGCCCAACCCGAATTCAGCTTTTAATTTACATTTGAGTCCCAAATCACATAACCCAACCACTGAATAATGAAGATGGTATCAAGATAGTGATAGTTTGGTTATTGGACCAAAGTTGGTGCAAGAAACTACAGAAAAAGTTAGAAGGATTCAAGAGAACATGTGGATTGCTTAAAGTCATCAAAAGTCTTATGCTAACCAACATATGAGACTCCTTGAGTTTGAGGAAGGTGATCATAATTTCTTAAGAACTACACCTACAACTGAGGTAAGCAAAACGATCAAATCCAGGAAACTTACTCCTATATTCATTGGACCTTACCAAATTTTTCGTCAAGTAGGTCTTGTTGCTTACCAGATAACTTTGCCCTTTTTCTTATCAAATCTTTATGATGTGTTTCATGGCTCTTAATTGAGAAAATATACTCATGACCCTACACATGTTATTGAGCCTGATTCAGTACAAATACATGAGAACTTGACCTATAAGACTAGACCTGTTAGGGTTGAGGATCAAAAGATAAAGCAACTCAAGGGAAAATATATTAGTTTGGTCAAAGTTGTGTGCAGTGATGCTTCCAGAGATGTTACATAGGAATTAGAAGACAAGATGAAAGAACAGTACCCTGATCTCTTCCTAAGTAAGCGAAATTTCGAGGACAAAAATTTTCTCATTGGGAAGGACTACAAGACTTGTTTTTCTTGATAAATTGTAAATAAGTGATTAAATAATTTAAAAGAGAAAGTTTAATTTAATTTTAGTGTAAATAAATAATTAAAATATGTTTTTTTTGCTTGAGTTTCTGTAGAGAATTTCTACATAAATTGAGTCTGTTTAGTAATAGGTAGTGCAAAGATACACTATGGAAGTTCACAGACAGTGTGGTGACTTGAGAATTTAATTATAATTAATTTAATTTAATTATAATTATGTTCAAAAAGTGGTTTGTTAAGTTTCCTTATTTTATTTTATTTTAATCCGATTGCGTTTAAGTCACAATCTTCAGTATAAGAGGGAACTAACTTCCTGATTCTTGCAAAGGCATTCCAATACCACTTTAAAACATTTTAATGAATTAAATATTTCTTTGTAAATAAAATTTTTTTATTTGATTCAAGTTTTGCAAATTCATAAATTCCTAACATAAATTTTTGTAATTTATCTGTGTACTCTCTATCAATACACAAATTAAAATTTAATCTTTCTTACTACCTTGTATACATGTTACGTTTGTACACTCTCAAATAAGAGTAACTAAAAGTTCTCTTGAAACTAGTTTAGCTACATAGTAACTAAACTATTCAAACCAGATTGTACTTAGCCTAAGTACATAAAATGATGCCTAATCTTATACATGTGTACCCTATGTACTAAAATCACCAATGAGCATAAATAGTAATTGCTTTGTTGTATTTTATTTTGTATCTTTCTTAGTGGATTTTATTATAATTGGCTTGTTATTCGATTTTAGACCCTAGCCCACGTTGTGTTCATTTTTTTTTCTCTAATCTCTCAAGACCACCTACGGTCCAAACCATCACGCCCCAAACTCATTCACAGCTCATGCCTTCTCCCTCTATGTACTGGGTGTTAACACCCAATTTTGTCCAGATAATTAAAGTTTAAATTAAGCAAATGAGAAAATTTAGAACAAAAAAAAAAGGAGAAACAAATAAAAGAGGGAGAGAGAGGAATCAATAAAAAAGTTATTTACCATTAAATTTTGTTAAATCTAAAATAAGATAAAAATTTTATTCTTGTTAGTTCCTAGAAGGCATAAAAAGAAAATATAAAATGAAAGAAAATTAAAAAAAGAGAAAAAAGAAAAAATGGTAAAAAATAGTAAAAATGAAAAAACACTAAAAGACAAAAACAAAAACATTCTCTCTCACGTAATGGTTTCTACCCCCTCTTTGATCGGCCATGCATAGCTTCCAAGGGAAGCTATTCCCCTCCTTTTTCTAATTAAACAAGGGCTATCTAGTAAAATTAAAAGCCAACCCTTCCCCCCTTTTTATTGGTATTGGCCGTGGGATTTCACTCCCCATTTGGCTCACTTGTTCTATTTTTCTAAGTGTTGGAGAAGGGTTCTAGTGTCTTTGGTAAGCTTCTAAGTCTATTTCTTGATTTTTCTTCTCACCTTTCTTTTATTTCTTCCATTCCTACTCTCTATCTCTCTTATATGTTGGAATATACATTGGGTAACCTCTCTTTTTTGTTGATGGGAAAATGCCATTCCTTATGGTTTATGGTCGAAATGCAAGAATGGAGCAAAGGAGGCTTGGATTCACTCACTAGTTGGTGTTGTGGTGCTTTTGTCTTCTTGAAAGCAAGGAAAGCTAACCATTTTTGCATGCTATGTGATTATGTGTTTCTGTGGTGAACTAGTTGTGGTTGGAATATTTCGTTTTTAGTGTTAAATATGTGATATATGATGCTTGATTTCAAAACTTGTGAAGAATGTTAAACTCGTACAGTTTTGGATGTGCTTTTCTGTTGGAACATCTATCACTGTTTTTGTAATATCTTGAGTTGTACTTAATAAAATGAGATGCCTATTTCTGAAAATGAAAGTAAACTTAAAGGGATACAAAGTAGACTCAATAAACATATGAAAAAGTTTATAAAAAAATGAGAAAGATATGCCTTTTACAAGTTGACCTTTGTTGTTTAGAAAACAAAAATGGACAAAGTTAATGTTTGTGTTATTCTGGAATTTTGTGTTGGTTGTTTGGTGAATCTTTTTAAACTAATGAAAACTATAGATTTCAAGGTTTAATTGGATATATCATTTTTTATTTTTAGAGTCATTTTATTTTTTGAATGATTTTTGTAAGTTAGAGTTGATGCACTGTTTTTGGTCTATTTGTGGTTTTGGAACAATTTTGGAGAAAATTCACCATAAATTGCACATACTTAATTTTTTAGTGTTCTTTGTCAATCTAGAAACTAGACTTAAAATTCCACACTATGATGTTAATATTTATTAAAAATGTTTTGAAAAAACCAAGAAAAATGGATGAGAAGTTGATTGTTCTTTTAGTAAGACAGTTTGACCTTTCTGTCTTGTTTATTTATTTAGATTTTTTATAGATTTTTGTTGAAGAAATAGCTTACTGTTTTGGAAAATAGATTCATAAAGCCTTCCAAAAAGCTATGGATCATATTAAAAACAAATTTTTTAGCTATATAAATGGGATTTTAAACTTGTTAGACCTAAAAATAGGGATCAAATTAACCTTGGTTTTTTCCTTTATTTTCTAAAAAGTTTTGTTTGTTTAGTTTATTTAAAATTTTAATTTGCTTTCAAAATTTTTATATGATGAATTTAATAACTAAATCTGTATTTCTAAATAAGAATTTAAGTTTTTAATATTTTTAATAGTTATTTAATATTTTTGAGGATTTGAGAGAATTATGAACCATTAAAAGGTAAATTATGGTATTTTAAATCATTTAATTGATTTGCAATGATCCACTGAATTTGAAATGATTATTACCTCATTTCACTAATGAGTGGAGAATATATAAATATTTTATGAAATTTATCAAAAGTTTAATAATAATTTATATAAATTTCATAAATTTTGAAAGATAAATATCATAATAAGTTATGTACGAGTACGCATGTAAGTTTGGGGTTACTAAGTGGGACCTCATTCCTAATGTGGGAAGGGTTAATGGAGGTTCCTCTGGATAGGACCTTGGGGATAGGTAGATAGGCAAATCCCACATGTAGGCCAAGGTCATGCAAACCTTGTGTCATGATAAATCATTATTCACGTATATCTATCTTGACGTGCCACTACATCACTTCCGGTATCCCCCAAATGGTTTTGGCACATGCCACTTTTACCTGAGATGAGTGTCAGATTTACCATGGGATATGTTTGCCTGGACACTCGATGATTAATATCCATGGAGTAGTTGTCGCATACATGACATTACATTCATGAGTTGTTACAGTCATGTTGTTGATGTTATATTTTATTTACTTATGATTGTGAGCTTTACTATTGACTTGTTGAATTTTCTATTTATTTAAGTTATCTTTTAGTTGGAATTATTTTGTACCTCATCTATTCTATATGAATTGTGTTATTCCTATTGTATATGTTGCTTTTGGTACCTTATCCTTGCGTTGTTTACCTTGTGTGTGTGATCGTGATGATCGTGCTGATTCATTGTCACAAGAGTAGATGGTGGTCGATCATCTTCATAAGTTGTTCAGCATTGAACTCATCCCCCACTATCTAAAAGAGACATAGAGGATGGAGTCTGGATGCAGAGGTGAATGAAGTCAGGCTTGATGGTCTTTTGATCACACATTTTGTTCCTCGAGGAGTGATTGTTTCCACTATACCAATGACAATTCACATTCAGTTTAGCGACCATGTTGAGGAGGCCTTGTATACCCTATCACCTATCCCACAAATAGTGGATAGTTCTTAAAAGCACCACTGGATGTTTAGTGGCGCTAGTAGAGGCAAAGGGACTAGTAGAGGACATACCCTAGTTGGCAACAATGATGGTCCTTTGACGTCACCTCGTTGTAGGGGTGTTCGCGGATTGGATTGGATCGGTTTTGAAGAGAAAAACCATCTGATCCAATCATTTCGGTTTTGTTATTTCATCATCCAATTGGTTTGGTTTAAAATTTAAATTCAATCCAATCCGATCCAATTTAAAGCGGTTTGGATTGGATCGGTTTTTGGTTTTAATCTTACTATTATTTTAAAAAAATGTTAAATAAATAATATGATATATAATAAATGTGTTAAAAAATAATTTAAAATATCAAATATTTTATTAATGAGTCATTATATAACTAATACTAGTATAACTCTTCAAATATATTTTATTAAAAATAAATTTACACAACTTAATAATTATGTTTATGTATCTTTACTCAAATAGTTACTAAAAAACTATCTTTAAATAAATATATTTTTTATAAACAAGTATAATTTATGTGATAATTTTACAAATATATAAGAAATAAAAATATAAACATGAGTGATATTAGAAAATTACAAGTGAAAATATATATGCACGTATAAGTTCGGTTTGGATTGGATTGGATTGGATCGGTTTTCAAAATCAAATCCGAAATCTGATCCAATCCAATAAAATTTTTTGGTTTTTTCAATTTTCAATTTTTTCGGTTTTCGGTTTATTCGGTTTTCGATTTTTTGGATCAGTTTTTTCGGTTTTCATTGGATTGGATCGGTTTATGAACACTTCTACCTCGTTGTCCTTAGTGGATGAGTGAGCTTTGTCTTCTTTTTTGTATAGAATGGCAAGCTTAGGGAATGAGTTCATGTATCCCCTCCCCCTTTTGATGTATGTATTTGATGGGATTGACTCACACACCTCACATACCTTTTTGAGATACTGTGTGTTTTGATATTTGGCTAGTTCTTTTGGGACACTTAGTAGGTGTCTTTTGACAGTTATGACTCTTTATATTTGCTATTACTGACGTATGGCTCACATATATTGTTGATGTATCATATATATGTAGGATTTATTTTTTTTCAGTGTACAGATTTATGTATGATGACTCCTAAAGTGTGATTGTTTATGACAATTATTGATCTTTAATTAGTTCATGAAAAACTTACCCATGTTTCCCTAAATTAATTAACAAGGAGTTTTTAATAAATAAAACAAGTTAATTAGTTTAGTGGTGTTAGTCTTGTAGTGACAGCAGTTGTTACATGTCATGCTTGAATCATCCCTCATTTGTTTTGAATAAAATGTATTTTAAAAATTGTACATGCATATCTTTAAAACGCCATATCCAATCATATCTTTCAAACATAAGATTAACAAAACGTTATATTTGAATCAATCCTACTTTTTCGTTTAGAATAAAAATAATTTAATTTATCTAACATTTATATGCAATGAACGAGTTTTCAATTATTTGATTATTATTTGAAACCATTTGGTTCTAATTAATTCTTAAATTATTTAAGTTTAAATTGGTATATTGTATTATTAATTGTATTTAAAACAAAGGCTAAACAATTAAACAAAAAAAAGAGAAAAATAACTAAATAACATAATCAGAGCAATAATAATAAGCTTAATTTTAATTGTGTGAAGAGAGGAAAACAAAGTATAAGGATAATGATATATAGAAGACGAATATAACAAAGTGAATAAAGTACAAAATAAATAAAATAAATAAAAAAGAAAAAATTTAAAAAGTTAGGATAGACCCAACTCTTCACACTTGTAAAAAATACAAGACTTAAGGCTTGTTTGATTTCCTTTTCATTTTTTTTTTAAAATTGTTTTCTAAAACAATTCTCCTTTACTTAACAATCAATTTATCATCTAAAGTCTATTAAGTTTTAAAAACTGTTTTCAAAAGAAGTGTTTTAAAAAAACTAAAAATCAAAAACAGTTGAAAGATGTTTCCTTTTTCACTTCTCAATGGCAGTAGATGGGTTAAAATATCCGCTGGGTTTGAGTTAGGTTAATTGTGTGTTTCTGCCTTTCTAAAACTCTATTTTTGGATTAATATACACAATAGAAAGTAGATAGAAGAAAAAAATGGCATTGGCAGCAAACAAGGCTCCTGGAGACATGGAGTGACACAGGTACGCTGGCCAACAGCTATTTCCATTTTAACCTAACTAAAAAACTGATTTCACCAATCAAACAAGTTTTTCTATTTTTTTTAATTTTGAATTCTAAAACAATTTTTAAAAATGGAAATCAAACATAACCTCAAATTTAAGCTTAAGAAAAAAAATCCAGTCAAAATAATCGAACTTCATTTGTTGTTATTATTGTTCCTCTGCTTAAGAATATATGCCAATGACGAGTGCGTGTTGTTTCTCTTTAGTTTATTTGGCTGCTCATTTTATGTCTTAATTTCTCTTTTTTTGGTGTAAAAGAATTTAGGAGAAGGAGATGACACTCCAGTTGAACGCAGAGAAAGTCTTTGAGCTCAAAGAACACTTACGAAGATACTTACAATTACCTCACTCCAAAGAAACGATTGAAAACTCAAACCTACAACTTGTCAAACGGGAGGAGACCTTGTCTTGCCCCACTCGACTAATCCTTTGAGGTAATTTGTGTCTTTTTCTTGAAAACTCCTATCCCTATAATTAATTATACACTACTATAGAAAAAGCTTTTTAAATCAGTTAAAAAGGGCTCTCTAAATCGGTTTCTCTACCGATTTAGATACAAGCAATATAGAAAATATGATGATTTTAGATCGTATTTTGAACCAAGTTAAAAAATACTTTTTAACTCAATTATAACTAAAACCAAGTTAAAAGTGTACTTTTAAACTCGGTTAATGCACAACCGAGTTAAAAAGTGGCACTTTTCTTTTAAAATATTTTGATTGTTTTCTCATACATCCAACCCTGTAATATACAATAGATACCACACACAGACAGGCAGTATATAAGCAATAACAATTATAACCAACTTTGTTAAACAATACATCATTATAGGCTTTCAAATACATCAAAATTAAAAACTACTATTATTGTACATAAAAACATTATAAACAAACTATCTATTACTAATTTGAAGGAAGAACAACGTTGGCGGATGTCTAAGATATCCTCTTTTGGCAATGGTTGCCTATCGATGAATATCTGCAAGATAAAATAGCATAAGATAAATTCATTAGCCAATCCACAATAACAACTATAAGTATTGTAAACATAATGAAAATTATATTACCTTGTCCCATGAATCGACAATATCTACTGAAACTATAGTGAGCATATGTTTCATTACATTAATATCCACACTCCTAGCACCCCAGTTGTTTGTTAGCCTACAATGACAAGTTTTTAAATATAATGAGTTGTAGAAACTATTAAAAATTGTAATTGATGAATATCGAGCTCTAAATTACTTACATAGGGAAAAAACCAAGTAGGCTTCTTTCTATTTGACGCATGCCTACCCGCCAATATTTGATATCCGCACATAGATCTATGATTAAAAAATGTACATGCAAAGTATGTTATAGGTTTCATACTTATAATACAAACCACAAAGCAAATGTATTACATATAAAAATTTACAATTCTACTAGTTGTTTCATTTCTTTGTTTGGCTTCTTGTGTAATGAACACAACACGACCACAACATTGTCCTTAAGACAAATAATTAGCAATTGCCAGTGCGAGCTGCATTGGGAAACACTTAGTGACGGGATTCAAATATCATTTAAAATCAATTAGTGACAAATAACTTGTACTTACGCATGCAAGTAAGGTGCTAGGTAACACCATTTTCCTCCTTTATACATCCAGCCTTGAATGTAGACTTGAGGATCTTCATCCTTATTCCCTATCTTCTGAATAGGGAAAGGGTCAATGAATCCATATACATGTTCTCTCCCCTTTGAGAGACAAAGGTGATGTATATACCTAAAATATTCAAATGAATGTTAATTATAATAATGAGATACTTATTTAAGAGATTTACAAATAAATTGTATTTACAACAACTATAATTGTATAATTGAGATGTTTAGCATCTCATTGCCTGTACATATTTCCAAAATATCTTTCTAAAAGATCCAAAGGTCAACATTACTAGAATTACCAAGGAAAGTTGGTTCCTAATATTTTCACAACATCCACCCCAATATTCATAGCCACCTACCACAAGCGTTTCATCATATCAAGTTGAGGTTCTGATTTCTTCTGTGGAACATCTTTCTTAAATGCATGATGTTAAGACAAAGGACAAATTTATAACCCTCAAATATTTTGATAATAACAAACAGTTAAAAACAATTTTTCAAGCAATCTTCTGGTTACTCGTATATTGCATGTTCACTATGTACCATCTTTATCTTTCTTTAAAAAGATTCGGTAACTAACTACTTTCAAATGAAGTTTTAACAATCTGTACACTGTATTTTGTAAAAGCATAAACAACCTCGAAATAAATGAAGTCTACATACCTACTCTCGAGGAAAGTCTACATTACGCATAAAAGAAGGAATGTGCGTGCGGATGTTAGAATGGAAAAACAGATATGTCCATTGCTAAAAAATTGAGTACGAGAATGGCAAAGATAAGTAGACTGCTTTATCTTATCAAAGTGACAAGTTGGTGAAAGGCATTAAATGCTGCATTTAATGCTTCAACGAATCTTTTCCAACAGACGAAGGATGTCTCCTACAAGCACTCATAACAGACACTTTTCTAGATAAGCCTATAAATAGAAGAAGAGACCTCAGTCTCAAATGCTGGTTGATTAAAAAATGTTTAACTGTTGAAAAGCTCTCATCTTGTAATATTCATATACGCTACTTGTAAAAGCTTAGTTTGAACTTCATTGTATATTCATCTGTTAAGACGTTAAACTAAGTGAGATAACTCACGTTCAACCTTTTTCTCTAAGAAATCAGTAGAAGCCTGAAGAGACTTTGATTCAAAGAATACTTGGGTTTTTGCTTGAAGAGGCAAGTTAAAGACTACTTGGGTTGAGCCTGAAGAGACTTGGTTAAAAGAATACTTGTAACTTGGTTAAGTTAGTGGGACTTGGTTGTTGTCAAGAACTGGACATAGTCTTTGGGGTGAAACGAACCAATATAACTCCTTTGTGCTTCTCTAATTATCTTTCTACATTAGTCTTTCTCTAAATAATGTTTTAAAAAAAATATATCTTTTGGTTAATCCTTCAAACGATTTGTGTCTAAAAAGGTTTTGCAAAAATTTCTTATAACACAATTTAACCCCCCCCCCCCCTTCTTATGTTATCTTTGTGTTTTACAGTTTGGTATCAAAGCTCAGCCTTTAAGGGTTGAGCACCTTAACAAGTGTTAGAGGAAAAGATTCGCATAGCAAACCTTGAAGGATAGTTCATTCCTGAATGAGCTTCATTGTTAAGGCCTCTAGCCTTCAATGAAGAAGATTATGCATACTAGAGAGACAGAATGGAAATGTACATCAAGTCCACTCATTATAGTATCTGGAGAATCATAACACATGGAGATCTCATTGTAGCAAAACCAAAAAATGAATACAATCAAGATGACTTCAACATGCTACAACAAAATGCAAAGGCTAGGTATATTATAACCTGTGCCTTATCTAAAACTGAATATAACAAATTTTGTAGGTACAGAATAGCAAAGGAAATGTGGGATGCTATACGCATAACACATGAAGGCATAAAAGATGTTCATCACAGAAGAGCAGCAACTCTTCAAAGACACTATGAGATGTTCACCATGAAGGAAACAAAAACTATTGATGAAATGTTTGGAAGATTTCAAACTATTCTCAATGGACTCCAAAGTCTAGGTGTTGAGTTTTCTAAAGCTCATAACAATCTCAAAATTTTGGATAGTCTTCCAAAGTATGGGAACCCAAGGCTACAGCCATAGCTAAAGCTCGGGACATCAAGACTTTAACTCTGGATGAGTTGTTAGGAGCTTCAAGAGTCCATGAAGTTCATCTCTTTAAAAGAGATAAAATAAAAATAATGACTCTATAACTCTAAAGAGTAGAGAATCGAGTCAAAGAGCAAACGAAAAGACTAAGACGAAATCCAGGAATAAAGCCCTGAAGATTCAGTCTGATGAATCTGAGAGCTCAGACGAAAGCTCCAGCTGCTCTACAGATGATGAGATCTTTCTCGTAACCAAAAAATTCAAGAGGATGCTCCAAAAGAAAGGTAGATTCAAGCAATCCTCCAAAAGAAAAGACAATAGGTTCAGGAAACCTCCTCAAGAAGAAAACAACGAAATTATATGTTTTAAGTGCAAAAAGCCTGGACATATAAAGGCTGAGTACCCCAAATTGAAAAGAGGATGGAATTCAAATAAAAAGAACAAGAAGAAGAATCTTCTAGCCACATGGGAGGATCTGGACAACAGTAGTAGTAGTTTAGACAATGAAAAGGCTAACACCTGTCTCATGGTAGATACTGAGGAAGTAACATCTAAGGTAAAATCTATCTCTGAAAATAATTTGTATGAGTTAGATAGTTGTGAATCTGAGTCCGATGACGAAGAAGATATGTCATATGACACTCTTCTTGCCAATTCTCACATGATTGCTCTTGAGTATATGAAATACAAAGAAAAATATCAAGAACCTATTTTAGAAAATGAAATAGTCAAGAAACATCTAAAGAGAATGCATAAGAGTCAAGCCTCATATCCTGAAAAGACAATATTTCTCTCTAAAGTCGACAGACTAAAGAAAGAGGTCATTAGTCTGAAACATGATTTGGCTAAATTTGTGGATAGATCTTCAAAATTACAATTGATCTTGAAACATAGAAGACTTCCATCTAACAAATCTGGCATAGGCTTTGTAGAAGACAAAGACTCTAAACCATTGTCTTCTAAATCTTTTTCAACCTTTTGTAACTTTTGTGGGAAATCTAGACATCCATCTCAAAGGTGTCAACATAAAAGGAAACAAAGGTCAAATAAGATCTTTGGGACTAACACAAAAGGACCCAAAAGTATTTAGGTATCAAAATCTCAAATAATTCCTGTTGCAGATATCCTTAATAGAAAAAAGGAGAGATTCGTTCTGGTACCTGGACGGTGGATGCTCACATCACATGACAGGAGAAAGGTCTATGTTCCTAGACCTCCAACCATATGAAGGAACGATCTTATTTGAAGGAAGTGGAAAAGATAAAATCATTGGTATAGGTAAAGTTGGTAAGCCTCCTCTTCCATCTATAGATAATGATGTTGTGTGTTGAAGGACTAAAGTATAACCTGCTTAGCATAAGTCAATTTTGTGATAATGAGTTTGTCGTGTCCTTTAACAAGGAATCATGTATAGTCAAAAGAAATGAAGAAACTATTCTTGTTACTGCTAAAAAGCATAACAATCTGTACAAGATTGAGTTTGACGATCTAAACAAACAAAATGTCACTTGCTTAATGACCAAGGAAGATGAAAAATGGATTTGGCATAAAAAGCTTGGGCACATCAATTTGAAACACATTTCAAAACTATATAAAAAAGGTTTAGTGAAAGGATTGCTTGAGATTTCTTAGAAAACTCATCTTCTTTGTGAAGCATGTCAGAAAAGGAAACAAATTAAAATCTTTTTTAAGTCCAAAGATGTTGTTTCCACTTCTAGACCATTAGAACTGTTGCATGTGGATTTGTTTGGTCTTATAAAGACTCTTAGTCTTGGCAGCAAAAAGTATGGTTTTGTTATTATTGATGACTATTCTAGATACACATGGGTTTACTTCCTAACTCATAAACATGAATCTTTTAATGTGTTTGAAATATTCTGTAAACGTGTTCAAAATGAGAAAGGTTTTTGTATAACTGCAATCAAAAAGTGACCATGGAACTGAATTTGATAATGCTGAGCTCAAATTCTTTTGTGAAAAAGAATGGAATTTTCCAGAACTTCTCCTCACTGAGAACACCTCAACAAAATGGGGTAGTTGAAAGGAAAAATGGAGCTCTACAAAAGACGGCTAGAACCATGCTCTGTGAAAATTCAATTCTTAAGTACTTTTAGGCAGAAGCTATAAATACAGTGTGCTATGTTCAAAACAAAATATTGATCAAACCATTAATAAATAAGACTCCTTATGAATTGTGGAGAGGTAGAAGACCCAACATTTCATACTTTCATCCCTTTGGATGTGAATGTTACATTCTCAACACTAGAAATTAATTGGGAAAATTTGACTCTAAGGTTGATAAAGGTAGTTTTCTAGGATATTCTGATACATCAAAAGCATTTAGAGTATTTAACTCTAGAACTTCTATTGTAGAAGAATTCATTCATATTAAATTCAATGATACACTAACCCCTTGATAGGAGACTATCAAATTTAGAAGATGATCTTGTAGACTTGCAGATAGGATCGTCTGATCCAATAAGAACAAACGAAGTAAAGGAATCAGAAGATACTCCTCAACAACGGAAGACTGGTGATCAGACGAAAGAATCTCACAAGGATTGGAAGTTTGTTACCTATCATCCACAAGATCAGATTATCGAAGAACGGACTAAAGGAGTCAAGACAAGGTCATCATTGAAGAATCAAGCATCTTGTGCCCTAGTCTCAGCAATCAAACCTAAGACTATTGAAGAAGCACTGACAGACGATGACTGAGTGATAACTATGCAAGAGGAACTACATCAATTCACAAGAAATGATGTGTGGATCCTTGTTCCTAAACTAGAACATAAAATCATCATTGGAACAACATAGGTGTTTCACAATAAGCTTGATGAAAATGGAAAGGTAATAAGAAATAAAATAAGGTTAATAGCACAAGGTTACAATCAACAAGAAGGTATTGACTTCACTGAAACTTTTTCTCCTGTAGCTAGATTAGAAGCTATTAGAATTATGCTTGCCTTTGCTGCTCAGAAAAACATTAAGCTTTTTCAAATGGATGTTAAAAGTGCCTTTTTAAACGGTTTATTGAGAAAAAAGTCTAAGTTAGACAACCTCCTGGTTTTGAGGATCCAATCCTCTCAAACCATGTGTTTAAACTCAAAAAGGCTCTGTATGGTCTTAAACAAGCACCTTGTGCTTGGTATGACAGACGGAGCAGTTTTATCATTACAAATGATTTTATGAGAGGCAAAGTAGACACAACTCTCTTTAGAAAAGAATCCAACAAAGATTTCATAATAATTCAAATTTATGTAGACGACATAATTTTTGGAGCTACTAATGAAACTTTGTGTAAGAATTTCTCAGATTTGATGTAGAGCAAATCTGAAATGAGCATGATGGGAGAATTAAAATTCTTTTTTGGCCTGCAAGTTAAACAAGAAAAGGAAGGTATATACATTCATCAACAAAAATACACCAAAGAACTACTCAAAAAGTATAAGATGAATGAATCAAAGCTTATGAGTACACCAATGTATCCATCTGTCGTCATGAAAAAGGACGAATCAGGTAAACCAACAGACCAGACTGTCTACAGAGGTATGATTGGCTCACTTCTCTATTTAATTGCCAGTAGACTAGACATTATGTATAGTGTTTACTTATGTGCCAGATTTCTATCTAATCTTAGAGAGTCTCACTTGAAAGCTATTAAAAGGATTTTTAGATATCTTGTTGATACTTCTAACCTAAGTCTATTCTATGAGAAAAATAGAGATTTCAGGTTAGTAGGATACTGTGATGCAAACTATGCTGGTGACAGAATTGAAAGGAAAAGCACAAATGGTAGATGTCACTTCATCATACCATGTCTTATATCTTGGACCAACAAGAAGCAGAACTCAATTGCACTTTCTACTGCTTAAGCAGAATATGTATCAGCTGCTAGTTGTTGTTCACAGCTTTTATAGGTAAAATATCAACTTGAAAATTACTCTAGCTTTGAGCATAACATTCCAATGTTATGTGACAATACTAGTATAATCAACTTATCTAAAAACCCTATTCAACATTCTAAAGCAAAGCATATAGAAATAAGACATCATTTTATTCGTGATTGTGTTCAAAAAGAGGTTTTTGATATTAAATTTATTGATACAGATCATCAATGGGTTGATATCTTTACAAAAGCTTTACCTGAAGAATGCTTTTACTTCATACTAGAAAATTTACACATAAAAGTTTTGCATGAGTAAAACATCTCACGTGCATCATCCTATTAATTGTTTTGATTTTTGTCTTATGCTTCATCGTCTTACACTTTATTATTAAACTTTGTCTTACTAACGCGTGTTTCTTTGAATATGAAAAGTTTTTTATTTATTCGTCTGACGTTCCCTTCATAATTATTCATCGATAACCTCCCAAGAAACGTGTGTCATTCTCCTCTGTCACATCAAGTCATCATAAATGCACGTCCTTTCAGTACTTTTAAACTTCACATATATTCAAAATAACCGCTCTTTCTTTCTCTTTACACTCTTTGAAACCCCTTCATACTCTCTGCACTCAAACTCTCTTTCGCTTTCACTCTCAAAACCTCAACCTTCAAAACTTGCATTCATGGCTACTCAGAAACAACTTGTCCCCATGGAGAGATTCCCAGAAAGTGACTTCATGGCTGAAAAATGGGTTAATATTCAGAAATTGGAAGAAGAAGGGTTTCCCCTACGTATGTATATCAAAAATGTCGGATGGGAATCATTTGTTCAAAAGCGAACCCACTAGTATCACGCCCCATATGCCTACTTCTGGGCATCTGCATCTAAGGTAGATGGAACCATCACCGGAACCGTAGACAATTAGTCCATCATCATCTCAATTGACACCATCGCCACAGTGTCTGGCTACAAAGAAGAAAGTGACTTGTTTACAGAAGACTGGGAGAGAGTCATTATCCCAAAAATAGTCAACCTAGCGCTGCACGGGAGTCCCAGACTCCAAACTAACAAGCATGTTTTGAAAAGGTTTCTCTACTCTTCAAACATGAAGCGGGAATGCAGACTAATCCACAACGTCCTCCTGCACATTATCTAACCACGAAAAGGCTCGAAGGATAATGTATCCTCCAAGGACAGATTCTGCATATACAAGATGTTAACGGGTCAGAAGGTCAACTTGCTTGCTCTTATCCTAGACAACTGGAGGTCATGCCTTACCAAGTTGAAGGAGAAATCCAAAGGCAAACAGAGGTATCCCATTCCCTATGTCATGTTATTCATTGAGATAATTAAATTGGCTAGCGTCAATGAATCTGGCTGGGAGAAGAAGAAACAAGGTTCTGAGATCAACATGTCCATCATAAGGAAGATGAGAATAGCCCATCTATTTCCTGGATACGTAGCCAAACACCTTAAGTTGGCTCTGATCAAGGAAGAACCTATTGAAGAAGTGGTTGGAACCACTTTCCGTGTTGGATCGTCTGCTGGTGCTGCTTTTGCTCAACCTCCACCACAGACGAAACCCTAACCATCTCAACCATAACCTAAACAAACCAAACCTTACAAACCTAAACTACCTATCAAAAGACCATCTCAAAAAGACCATAGCCACAAACACATGACCAACCGTCTTCCCCTCATTAAAAACAAAAGCCCCTAACCATTTGTTTAAGATCCAAACCTATCCCTCAACCTGACTCAAACGATGACATTCCCATCAACACTCTACTTACAACTACTAGCACAACCATTCCTGAACCTCTATCAAAAGAACCACCTCTGCCGCCTACTGCCACTAAACCAATTATCTCTGCCAAACCTACCAAACCTTCCAAAAAGCCTTCAAAATCCAAAAAGATTCCTGAACCCAAAATGTGAGCACGAGGAAAAGCAGCTCAGGAGAGCCAGAGCCGAATCGAAAAAGGTTGAGAAGAAAAAAAAGGAAGAAGAGGAGAAGCTTGCTGAACAAAAGCAAGAGCATATTGAGAAGGTGGTGCTTCAATCTGTCATTGAGCACTCGCTGCAAACAACCCTTGCAGAGCCTGATGAGCAAGAGTTGTTTGCTCAAAAGGACATCATCGCTACCTCAAGAGGTAGATTGCCTAGATCCTTTATGTGACACCCATTTACATTGAATACAACCCATACTTACTTATTTATTTAAAAACGCAAGTAAAATCTTTCTCCACTTTTAATAATAGAAGATGTGTAAATTTAACACAATTTGAAAACGACAATAAAATAAAATAAAATCTGTATGTATTTATCGTGGAGTACATCATGATTTCATAATCAGAAAAATAAATAAAATACAGGGAGATTGAAATATACATCAAAATAGTTACTACTTATTCCCAATACATCAAAAAGATCCTAGTTAGAGCAGTGTCCGTCTACTCTATCTCATAAAATAACAAACTATTAGACTAACCCTATAGGTCTCATCAATAGCCGAGTCTTCATTAACTGCGATCAATCATGCATAAAATGAAAAATAATGGAGTGAGGTGATTTGTTCTAATATCACTTTTACATGTATAGTAGGAATTCTACCACACAATACAGATAAAACACAGTTGACAATAAAAAGGGAACCTAAAGTTTATTCTATGTTTTACAATCCTTGACTCGATATGGATCCATACTTTCCATTAGTGGGTAATAGTTCTTAATAGAACCTAGGAAGTGACTAGGAGTACATATACATCTCTCAACATCATCACATGGTACAACCCTCATCATCACTAAGGAACAAAATAACAATTTAGGATATCCATTTATCGAGGTATATTGTCACCAATCCTGGTGATGCTGAGCAGTTGTCAGGGTTATCAAGTTGGTTAAGTGATTGTCCCAGCTTAAGAGCGCTACCTTGGCCATTAAGACGCTCACCACTCAATACCATTCCCTCTAGACCTAACCATAGGTCCTGCCTTTCATCTCGCAGTGTACCAAACCATAGCTTCCCTAGCAAGGTGTCATGTCACTACATGTCACTTGCTTTACATTACTCACTAATTTATCACTTCCTAATTTCTCAAAGGTTTCCCTGGTCTCATTTAATTTGAGCACCAGTACAATCAATATTTCTGCCTTATATTGCAAAAATTGCACAATATCAGAATTTTAACAGAATAATGATTTAGTAATCATATAAAATTTTAGCAGAATAACGACATGGCAATTATAATTTAATTACTAAAATTTTGGTAGAATAACAACGAAATAAATACATTTTAATTTTCTAAATTTGAACAGAATAGCAGCTTAGCAAATGTATTTTAATTTTTTAAAATTGAACAAAGTAACAGCTTAGCAAATATAATTTCATAATTTAAATTTGAGCAAAGTAACAATTTAGTAATCATGATTTAATAATCTAAATTTCGACAGAGTAACAACTTAGTAAAAATTAAAGTTTAACATTAAACAATAATAACAATAATAAAACTTAAGCCTAAACGGGTTTAAGGGAAAACCCTTCCTACCAGCATGCAAAGTGACAATAATTTAGAACCAACCCCACTCCCCCATTACCTCTAAGGTGGTTGATGAAGAGGATGGAATTGTTGAGGCAAAGCTCCTAGGAAGAGAACTTTACTAGTTGTTGGAAAACTAATAAAATTTTAGCATAAAAGCAAAGTAAAAGAAAATTTTTTCTAGAAAGAGAAGCTCTCTAAGAATTTGGTGGCTTGAGAGAGGGAGAGGTGTGTGAAAAATGACCAAGGATGGGAGGTATTTATAGAGGAAGAGAAGGCTTAGGTGTCCACTTTGATGACATAAGCCATTATGTCATAAATCTTATTTTTGATTTATTTTTAATTAATTTAGGGATACATATCAAAAACAGGGTGATGAATCAGCTATTCCTAGGTTGTGGATGTGCTCCCTTAGCTGTCCAGCTTCTAGATGTTAATTTTATCTGTGGGTAAATTAACCGGTACCGATAAAATCGTCTAAACTTGAAAAAATTGACTTTTAATATCAAAAAAATGTAATTAAATGTAAAACTGGAAAAATACATTATTTTTCATCAAGAATAAATTTCTAATAATTAATTTTTATTTTCATTAATTTATTTCAAATTTTATCTATTTATTTTGTATTTTTAAGCTAAAAAATTCATAATAAATCAATTTTAATTCAATAAATACCAAAATTTTTAAGAAAATTCTAAAATTAAATATTTCACCTATAAATAAATTGAAATTACAATTTTCACCATTTTTGGATGTCAAACCAATACTGGCTGGCTTATCAGGCACTTAGGGGCATTTTGATCATTTTACACAGGAACTCCAGAAAATTTTCAAAATTATATTTTAATATATATGACATGATTCCAAGCTCAAATTGATATTTTACTGTCAATTGAATCTTTTTTCTCATGTCAGCCCTTAATATTGAGAAATAGGGACAAAATTGTCATTTTCTAATTTCTCCGGGCTCCGACTCGAAAAAATTATTAAAAATCACGATTAGATAGCTCTTGAAATTTTGAGCATAATGGTCGAAATCAAAAATTTGAAATTTCCTCCCAAATTTTCTGAATTAACTAGTCAATTATTAGAAAAATAGTTGAAAAACTAAAATAAGAGTGTTACATTTTTTCACCATTTTTCTTTCAAATAAAATTTTTATAATTAACATATACCTAGTATAAAATTTTCAAAATTCTTTGAAGCAAAAAGTCTCTGGTCTGCTCCCGCAGTTAACTAGCGATATTTTGGTCATTTTAGAAAAACTGTCTTAATAAATTTTCAAAAAACTTCTAAAATTATTATTAATTATTTTAAGCACATAAATGACTTAAAAATAAATTTTAGGCACTTCTAACTATTTTTATCTATTTTCTCAATTATTTAGTCTTTCTAGGGGCAAAATAGTCATTTTACCCTTTTCCAAACTCCGCTTCCTAAAAATTATTAAAAATCTAAACTAAGTACTACCCAGTAATATGAGCCTAACCATAGGGATCAAACTTTTGAGATTCCCATCTGGTTCTTCAAAAATAAATACAGAATAATTAGGAAAATAATTTGATATGCAAAAATAAGGGTGTTACACTTTATATCTCTCAAGGAATGATTTGACGTATAATATACATTATCATAATTTGTATACAAGAAGAATGAATTCTAAATTGACAAATTGAGTTATAAAATTATGAAACATAAGTTTTTGGAATTAGATCAATAATCCAAATTTTTTTAGTATGAGTAAAGGATCTATAGAGAAAGATATAAAAAGTTTATTTCTAATCGTAACTAAATCTTCCATTTTTTTTATAGTAAAGATTGAAGCACAATAGCTATTAAACGATTATTTTAGTTTACTAGAGACATCGACATATTTTTTTTAGCTCGACGGAAATTTTATTCTTTTCCTAAAGATTCTTTTAAATAGAAATAGGGAACAAAGTAACTAGAAAAAAAAACATAGATTGTTAGAATATTGCTCTTCTAGAGGGATCATCTAAAAAGCAAGTATATATATATATATATAGTAAAGGAGACTTGAAGTTTGTATAGTAATAAGATGATGAAGTTCTAAACTTTAGATAGCCATTGATCGGACCTAATTAGAAGTAACAGGCTTAATTGTATTTAATGAAGAATTAAATTCATCGCATTAATGATATTTATTATACAATTTTATAACTATAATTAAGTTAATATTAATATATTTTTTCAAATTAGATTCATGCATAGTCCTTGATCACACCTAATCAGCATTAATAGACATAATTGTATTTAATTAAAAAATTAAATTGCTCGCGTTAATTATATTTATTATACAATTTTGATAATTATAATTAAGGTAATAATAAATATTTTCAAATCAGATTCGTTCATATATCGTTGGTTGGACTTAATCCAATTTAACCAACCTATTTATATTTATTGAAGAATTAAATTGCTCGCATTAATAATATTTAATATATAAATTTGATAATTGTAATTAAGTTAATAATAAATATTTTCTAATCAAATTTTAATACATATAGATAATATGAAACATTAAATTATATTTTATTCATATTTGTAAATTTAAACATATTAAATTAATTTTCATTAATATTTTATTTAAAACTGGAACAAACCTTTTGTTATCTAAAAGTGAAACAAATCTTTAATTATTCTATTATGGTCTGTTCATCTTTAATAAAATATTATCTTATTTATATTTAATAATATAGTCCTTTCATTTTGTTTTTTCTATGATGAGGTGTGTCATTGATTTTTAAACCATTTTTTAAATCATTTTATAAATCACATTATCCTTTCTAAACCACATTATATTTTTTTTTCTATTTAAATGAGGTCCATTATATAAACCACTGCACATTTATATAGCAAAAAATTATAGGACCTTTCATTATCCTATTATGGTTCATTCATATTTAATAAAATATTATCCTATTTATATTTAGAGAAAATAGGTTATGCACTGATAGTGTAAAGC
This sequence comes from Spatholobus suberectus, assembly GCA_004329165.1. Classification (NCBI taxonomy): domain Eukaryota; kingdom Viridiplantae; phylum Streptophyta; class Magnoliopsida; order Fabales; family Fabaceae; genus Spatholobus; species Spatholobus suberectus. The sequence continues at coordinate 40,867,537 of CM014736.1, forward strand.
AGTTTTACACTATCATCTAATTATAAACCACCATGAATGGTAAGTATATTGACTTTTACAATAATTACCTTAAAAGTCATACCAACGGTGATTTTTGATTGGTTCACAATGTAAAACTTTTTATACTAACAGTGTATAGCCATTAAACTCTTATATTTAATAATATAAAATATTTTTTATTTATGTTTGTAATGTTAAACATGTTTAATCAATTTTCATTAATATTTTATTGAAAACATCACCTTTATAAGTATCACGAACGATAAGATTTACCTTCTTACACATTTTCAATACTATTCACACATTTTGACACCTGTGTCAGCAACCTCCTTTGTCAGCAAATAATAGCTGCCTACAATGATGTTCAACAAACAATGGCTACTTGTAGCAATTATATCAAGAAGTAAGTAAATTATTTCTACTATTAAAAAGAATTTTTTATACAAAATTAATATATTTTTACCTTTTTGACATATATAGTTTTCAATAATCTATCTTCTACAATTGATGAAAAATCATAAAGGTGCAAGTTTCGTAAATATGGGACACTCAATATTTTTCGGAAGAAAGATTTAATTAGCACAAATATGGTATTAATTGATGAAGAGGTCTCAATCTCTTTATTACTTTTTAGTTATACTACAATTATGAAATATATTTTTTATGCTAATTTTTTATTTTGTTTGTTTCATAGCAATTATATGATAGTTTTTTTTATTGTTTGTTCCAGAGCAATTATAGGCATGCTACTATAGCAAGAAATGTTACACATAAGTTCAAGAAAATCTTGCGAGAAGGAAAAATATACATCATTAAGAATTTTGTGGTCTCAAAGAATAAAGAGAATTTTTCTATAGTTGATAAAAGTCCTTCAATGTTACAATTCTATGCTACAACAATTGTGGAGGAATTATGTGATGATAACATAATTCCTTACTATATTTTGAATTTGTGCATTTTGAACATTTGCAGAGTTGTTGTGGCAAAAATGTATTAATAGGTCAGTATAGTATCTAATATTATTAAATACATTATTAACTAATTTCTTTTTTTTATATAATTATATAACTTTATTTTTTTATTAGATGTGATTGGAGTTACCAATAATGTGGGTCACATTGAAGAGAAGACAACTCCTTGTGACAAAGTTGATATACTCACACTTCAAGTCAAAGACAAAAGGTACCACATATTTTTTAAAAATTAAAATAATTAATTATTGACAAATATGTATTCTTTGATGCTAACATATTTTTAAAAATTAAAATATTGGTAGCAAAAACACATTGAAAATCACGATATGGGATGACTATGTGAAAATATTTGAGTAAACATTGAAAGCTAAAATGTTTAGTGCTCCTAAACCAAATGTTGCAATTTTCACATCAACCATAGTTAAAGAATTTTGAGGTAAGATATCATATTATTGTTTTTCAATTAAAATGTTTATTAAGGTAAATATAAGACACATTTTTTTAACAATTATATATAATTTTATTTTTAGGTGAGTTGTATATTTCAACTTCAAGATCAACAAAGATTTATGACAACATAGACATGCCTGAAGGTGAAAAAAAAAGGCGCACAAGAAGGGGGGGTTGAATTGTGCGTTTTTAAAAAAAAATATAACAGATCAACAGGAATGTTTTTACTTTTTATTTTTTGAACGAAGGATTAGAGAAGAAAAACACAAAAAATTTTATCCTGGTTCACTCAATCTGAGCTACGTCCAGTCCCTTCGCCCAAAAGGTTTGTACTAACCAATCTTTGGTTACAAGTATTGTTCGTGGCCTCTTCAGGCTTTACAACGCAATCTACCCAGATTGCTTAACCCAAGTATTCTTTTTACACTAAGCCTCTCCAAGCTTTCACAACGCTCAAAAATATTTTTGAGGAAAGATCAACTCATGTAGTGAGGATTTTAAAACTTAGACTCAGGATCACTTTGAGAATTATTACAAACAAAATGACTATCGTCTACTGGACGCTCTTGACAGAATAACACAGAAGAAAGTATATGTTGTTGTTTTAAACAAAAATCCACCTATCTCAGTTCTCTATTTTGCTTTTTGTTGATGCGCGTATATATACGATCTTTAGGAAAGAGATCCGTTACAAATATCTTGTCTCTTCACGTGATGAGGCGTGTGCAGACTATCTTTTCAGAAAAGTCAGGCGTGGCAGTTGAAAACTTGCACTACAATAGAAGTTTCAGGGCTGCGCTAACAGTCTGTTCTTCTGAACTTTCTTCATCTGTCTTGTTGGCTTGATAAGTTGACTTGCTTTACCCATTCTGTTGTGCTTTTGTACTGACTTGATGTTGATGTTTCAAACCGTTTTGAACGTTAGCTCATTGGAGTGGTACTGTGTAGGTTTCAAGGCGAATAAACATGATTGATGTTCATAATGAAAAACTCAGTCGTTTGAATATATGAATACTGGAGATTTAGACGATCGCCTTCGGTCTGTTCATCTGGATGGTCTTTGATCGCGTCTTACTGGACGGTCTTCAAAGTGTCCACTGGACGGTCATTGTTGCATCAGCTGGACGGTCCTTCTTGGCGAGTCTTCATCTTTCGCTGTGATAGGGTTAGTTTATACACACAAATATAAACATTAATAAGCTTTGTTATCTTCAAAACATTGAGGGTTTAGACGCTTCTACGTCTTTGGTTCCAACAATCTCCTCCTTTTTTATGATGACAAACCTTATTAATTTTTTTTTTTTTAAGTAAAGAAGCGTAAAACGAAGTTTTCGAAAGACTTACTATGCTCCCCCTGAGTCAGATATACCAAGTATTAAGCATATTATATAACAGATGGAGCAATATGTGAAGTAAATCATATCAACTTTTTATTTAACTATTTGAAGCATAAAATCTGACAAGAATATATGCACACAAAAAATAAAAACTATATATATATATATAAATGCTTCCATAATGCTTTCTCCCCTTTTGTTATTATCAAAAAGAAGGAGTCGTCATCACAGTCACTGTGGCGGCGGTGGCGGAGGAGGAGGTTGAGAAGGATGGAGAAGGGCTTGTTGGTTCTGAAGAATTTGGTGCAAAAGAGTGAAGATGGGTTGAAGTTAAGTGGCGACATATTGTTGAACGGCAGGGTCAACAGGTGGGATGGATGAGGGGGCAGTAGTAGAAACAGGGAGGCTGGCGGAGGTTTGGGAGCCAGGAGTAGGCGGTGGTGGAGGTGTGGGTGAAGCTGGTGGAGAAGGTGGAAGAGTTTTAGAGGGAGAAGGAGGTGCTTCTAGGAACTTGAGGTTTGGCACGTCAAGTTGATAGGGTCGAGGAGGGTTCCAAGGGTAGGGTGGTTGGAAGGTGTTGATATGCGTAAGAGCAACAATCAATGTATATAAGATAGAAGTTTCCGTACCAAGGAGCGGACGCGCATCTGGTGGACGGACAAAAGCAGTAGAAGTGTCCGAAAAGTGAAAGACACGAGCTGGACGCTGCGTGGCTACACAGTCCATTGTAGTTGGGATATCGGCCTTGTCATCTGTGGAGACGCCACTGCTGGACGCTTCTTGTTTGCATTGGAACATATGTTGATGCCAGAAGCGTTCAGCATCCGTCTCGTCCATGTCTGTGTGACCGGTTCACAGACCGATTTTTTGCCTGACCGGTTCTTTGGTTTAATTGGACCGGACATAGGACTGGTTCACCGGTTTTCCGGTTGAACCGGCCGGTCCGGTCCGGTTCTGATAACATAGCATGCAACTATGTTAAATACTCTAGCTCGTACTCCTTCAGCTCCACCTCCACCTCCCTAAAAAGTTAGAGATTGCAGTACCAATTAAAAACTTGATTTTTTAAAATACTTTCCAAATTGTGGAACATAGACACATAAATAGAAGTAACTTAATAGCTAGCAATTGTTCCATTAATGACAATATTAAGGAAACATATAAGTTTCATGCTCAAAACCATTATAATCTTCAAAACACTCACATGCTCAAAGCCATTAAAGTTTTCATTCTTTTTATAATCCTTGTGCTTCATGGAAAGTTATCGGTGTTTCCATTAAAGAGAGAATTTCAATTTGTCTCTTATTTTAGAAAACGTAACATTTTAGAGGCATAGACAGAGCATACATATGGAAAGTTCAATCTTATGGCACCCTAGATCGTTTACGCCTCTAAAATGTTTTATAATGGTCTTGCTCTAGCAATAGTACGTGATGACGACTAAAGGTTGAATCCGATGGCACCCCAAATGCAATGGTTCGTCTACTCCACCATTGTTGAGGAACACATTTTGGATTCCAATTTTATCTAATTAATTACAGTTCAACTGCTTTGATTAAAAACCACTTTATCCTCAAAATGATGCTCAGGACAAAACAAATAAAAGTAATTAAAAAAATATGAATTGATATAAGAAGAAAATGTAAAATCAATGAGAGGTTGAAATAAAGTACCTTATTCACCTTTTCCCGTAAAGAAGCTCGGGGGATTCAAAACATCTCAACACCAGATCCGAATTTTCAATGAAGTAAGATGTCATACATGAAAAATGGTCATCAACTTTATTTTTAAGGATGGACTCAAGGACACAAACAGCTTTCACGTGAACTTGAAAATGTTGTTCCCAAAAGAAGTATAAGTGAGATTACAAATATCAATATGCACCAAATATCAAGTGCATGTTTGTGTAATTGATACAGGCATGCACGTATGAATTCATATTTTCACAAAAATGTCAACACAAGTTATGGTCTACCCATAAGCAATCCCAATTCAAAGTTTCTTTTAGATCATTTGACAATTAACACACCCACCCCAATGCTCAACTTTCAAAAATAGGCCATAAGAAATCAACATTAAAAAAAAACCAATAAAGCTTGCCAAAGGAAATATCAAAGTTCATTTGGGCATTTGACCAAACCCATAACTTGCAACCCACTAATCAATCAAGAGCAAATCAAATAAACATTTAAAATTTTTTGCAAGAGCCATCAATTTGTATAAAGACCCATATAGTATTTGTATAACACAAAGAAGTTTATAATATCTTCCCCCTCAAAATTCTAACCCTTAGAAAATAAACCTCTTTAACAAACAGAAACTTAACATCATGAGTAAAAATTGCTCACCTTTGTTGAGGAAAATTAGGAAAAGGAACCTTTACTTGGGGAAAAAAGATGAAGAAGAAGTGGTCAGTAATGGGTGGCAAAGGCAACCCTGGTGAGGGTTGTGATGTTGCTAGAGAGAAAGGAACAGTTGCTACAATATCTTCCATGGCCTCTTCAAGTCCCACCATCTCGCAAAGCAAAACGCACATCAATTTCACGTAATGAAAATGTATTCAGGAGAGGAGAAAGGAGAGGAAATAAAATGGTATCAAACAATAGGGGGTAAAATGGGAAATGGAAGGTAGAATAGAGAATGAAATAAGGGAGAGAGGACAGAGAAATAGGGGAGCCGCGGAGTCCGTTCCAAATTCAAATTTTGAAAATTAAAACCTGCTTTCATCCTCTCTATGCTCTTCGTGCCACTCTACAACTTGCCTCTTCCATCCTTAAGCTTTGAGCTTTCACGTTTGTGGAAATAAAAAGGGTTTTTTGGTTTCAATGGCAAACGCAATGTTTCTCTTTCAATCTATACTACTGGGCCTTTGTCTCTTTCTATGATTTGTTATTTGAAATTCAAAATTCAAATGTTAGACTATCAACCCAAAACTAATTCCGTTCGGCCCATATAGATGTCTCAAAATGGATAATTTTTTTAAACAATGGAAAATGCCAGGTTGCTCCAAATGCTACCACGTGTAAAAATTGCCCCAACAGTGACTTCCAATTGTATATAGTATAGATTTCAATCAAAGACAAAAAAAAATCCTAAATAATACTAGCAGAATCTTTATTTATATTTTACAAAAAATATGTGTTTGGTATATTATTTAACTTTCAATTCTTGTTAAATTATTCAAAAGTTATTAATCTAAAGAATTAACACTATTCTTTTATACTTTAACTAGCTCATAACCTGTGCACTGCACGGGTGTTTGGAGTTTATAATCAACAATTTTTTTATATTATTATGATTTTAATGTATTTCTCAATTATTTTTAATATTTATATAAGTATATGTTAGTAGATATGTATATAAATATATAAAAATATATAAAAAAATTATGAATATTGATATATATATATATATTCAAATAATTTTATATTTATGTACGTCTTATATCATTTTAATTTATATAAACATTTGTTTTAAAAACTGTTACTTTGTAAATATATTTGTGTTTGTATATAAATTATATATATATATATATATATATATATATATATATATAATATAATATAATTTTAATAAGAAATATTAATAATAAAAAATGTTTTATATTACATTTTGTACTTATAAATTTTTCTTTTAAAAAATATGTTTTCATCATAAAGGAAAGAAATGACTAACATTGATTATAAAAAAGAGATTTGTGGGTATTTAAACTTATAGATTACAATAAAAAAAATTAATGATTAATACAAAAATAAAATAATATGTATATAATAATATTGTTAGTCTATTTTGTTTAGGCTAATAATTAAGAGACTCGTAATTTTTTCTCTAGTTATTTCAAGTTCATTTAGTTCACTTCTAATTCTACTTTCAGTAACATTTTTATCCTTATATACATAGAAAATAATGAGGTCCTTTAGGCATGTTAGTTAGGATTCAATTTGTGATCACATGTATGAAAGTGAAACTTGGTAGACATATACTCAATATATCATTTTTGGACACAACCAACAATGAAATCACACATCATTAAAATTTTTAATATAAAAAAAAAAATCTTTGGTACTAGTTAATTCGGATGGGTACTGTGATATTCGCAATCAGACCTGTTGATGCACGGTTGAAATAATCCCAATATATAGTCTTTTTGGCTCATTGATGTAATATTCTCTTTGAAATATGGGGATAACAGGCTGTAGGTGGGTGGGTGTGGGTATTTTGTTTCTCGGGTGATTTTGGGGGAGTAGTGAAATATGTTTTTTGTGAACCAAGCACTTCTCGTGCAACATATGATCTTTGTTAAGAAAATCGCTTTTTGCTTAGCAAAAAACAATTCCTCGACGAATATATTTTAAATAAGTATACAAATAAAATTCATCCAATCACTGACTTAGTAATACCATTTTTTATGGTTAAGAACAATTTTATTTTTAATTGTTGATTCAGCATTCAACATTAAAAGTTAAAAAAGAGAAATTTTAAAATCAATTTTGTAAGGGCAAGGGATAGCAGGCTTGTAGAATCAATGAAGTGATTCTTCTTGTTCCTTAATTAGAGAACTTTCAATACTTGAAGGAGGAAAGTGCCATTTCAATAACTGAAAGCAAAAATCTGTAAAAAAAAAAATGTTTGCAAACAAACTTCCAATACTAAATATTTGACAAAATATCGAAAAACATTAAGAGAGAAATGAAAAAGATAAAAACTAACCTTAGAAAAACAACAAGAATTTTGGTAAATTTGTGTTTCATAATTGTATGTATCCCTCCATTAAAACTAAATACGAGGAATAAAAGAAGATATTAGTAATTGACTAACTTAGAATAAAAATGATTAAATTGCTACAAATTTGAATCATAATATATACTTGTATAATAATTATATTTTTTAAAATAAAAATATAGTATTTCACTTTAGAGAAAAAATTTGTGCAATATTTTAAAAATAAATTATAAACATATAATATTATTTTTATTTAAAATATAATTACAAAGTTATAAACGTACAAAGAAAATTATATTTTTTTAAAAAAGTACATAATTTGCTTACGAACAATCAATAGTATATTAATTAACTTCACTCAAAATATTCTTAATTCATATGTATTTTTATGAATTAAAAATCTTAATTGTCTTAATTAAAACTTAGGCTTAAATACGTTTTTAGTCGCTATAAGATGAGTGAGTTTTGATTTTAGTTACTGTAAAATGTTTTTTTGTTTTTCATCCTTCTAAAATTTGAAATCATTGTTTTTGATCCCTATAAAATGAGCAAATTTTGATTTTGGTCCCTATAAAATATTTTTCTTTGATTTTCATCCCTCCAAAATATGAAATAACTATTTTGGTTCCTAACATTCATTTTAAGGTAAATAAAAGACATTCATTTTAGGGTCTAGAAAAATTTTTAGAGGTATCACATGCTAACATAATATCACAAATACTAGTGGATGTCACTTTAAATGGTCACTTGACCTTCCATTAAACACATAAATAGTTAATGAGTTTCACATAATAATAGGAACAAAAAACAATGATTACAACTTTTTGAGGGATGAAAACCAAAGAAAAAAATTATGAGACTAAAATCAAAACTTGCTCATTTTACAAGAACTAAAAACATTTAAACCTTAAAACTTATATGCGTCAGTGTTATATACATACATACATATATATATATATATATATATATATATATATAATAGATCTATAAAATAATTTAATTTAATTTAAAAATGATGTAACTTTAATACATATGTATTTTATTTTTAGGATTAATACATATGTATCTTAAAAACAAGGAATAAGAGGTATCAATAAAAAAAAAAGAGAGAGGGAGAGAGAGAAATAAACAAAAAGTTGGTTAATTTTGTTTTGATTTGATACGTAACATGGACATATTTTTAAGAGAAAATAACCTATGTAGTAACAATGTAAAACAGTTTTACCTTGTCATTCAAATACAAATTACCATCTATGGTAAGTTTATTAACTTTTATATTAACTACCTTAAAAGTTATACTAATAGTTATTTTTGATTAGTTGACAGTGTAAAATTATTTTAATCTTATGGTTAATTGTATAGTTTCAACACTTTAAATATATTACAATTAATTAAATAAAATATTTTATTCATTTAGTAATTGATTACTGTAATTATAAAAATCATTCCACAAAATTTAATAAATTGATTACTATATTATATAAAATCAAAATCCATATAAAATTGATTGATTTACAAAGAATATATATTTTTTATAATTTCCTTAATTACTATAACAAAGTTTTTTTACTTTAAAATATGTACAAAATTATATATAAATATATATTAAAATATATGATAGAGAACAACCAATAATGAAAATAAATGAATGAATTAATATTTTTTGTCCTTAATTAAATATAAATGAGTTAAGTAAAAAATGTAAAAATTTGCGAGACTAAAATTTGTTAAATAATAATTGTTATATAATTAATAAAATTTCAAGTAATCGCTTATTTATTTAGATAGAATTGATTTAATAATCTAGTTTAAGAAAAATATTAGAAAAGGAAAATATTAAAATGTATACCTCTTTGAAAAAATAATTTAATGAAATAATTTTAGAAGATATTTTTAATCATTCAATCAATTAATATTATGATTAAATAATTTTAAGATCAATATTACTATAAAATTGAGACATCATAACATTTGATTTGTACAAAGAATTCGACATTCTAATAATAAAATAGTTTTAAACCAGTAATTAAATTTTATTTATTGCAACTTATTGATTAGTTGATAGAATTTAATAATATTTTATTTGACCTAAAAATTATTTCAGTTAATAAATATATAAATTTATTTTTTAATTATAATTTTGTTTTAGTTTATTTTATCTAATAATATTTGATTTGATATATAATGGTGCATAAGAAAAACGTAATATTTATATTGATGAAATTCAATTTTTAAATTTGTAAAAGATTATTGAACTAATAATATGGTGTCACTTGTTTATATCTCTTACATATAAATGTTGATCATATAATTATACATAAATAATTTAAATTAAATTTAAATAATATCAATCTTAATTATACACGTATGATTATACAATAACTCAATAAACATAACTCATCTTACAACTTTGGCTTTCAATGTCCCTAATCTTAATTCTATCTTTATTATAAAAAATTTTAAATATAAAGATAATCTAATCTAATATAATATAATATTAGATATGAAGGAAAATCATGTATCAAAGTCTCTATTGCTACTGCCGTATGTTTGTTGTCATTTTTAATTAAGAAGTTTTCATTAAAACTGTACTTATTAATTTGATTAGGAAAAAAGATTTTTTAAATAAAAGTTAGTCATAATAAATATCTACATATATATAGCAAGGTCAAGTTTCATGCTACTTAATAAATCATTATTTTTTTTTCTTCCAAAACTTCTTGTAGAAGTTTTTTAATTGTTTTTATGAGCAAAAATTTGCATTAGATTGGTCTCAAATACTTGGTAAAATACATTTACAATCAATATCAATTATCACGTTTATTAATGCAAATTTAGAGAAATAAAATGAAAAAAAATGAAAAAATCAAACATAAAAATCAAAACAACAATAAAAGAGATACTTTTAACAAAGAATAAAGAGCAAACAAATACATAAAATTAAATTCTAAAGCAAAAAAGAAAATTCAACCTTATTTTTGTAGCTTAATAATAGTGCTCTTTTATTTTTCTTTTATGAATCCCCTTTTTAAACCTTTTACGTCATCTTATTGATTGAAACGATAAACAAAAACAAAGTAATTAATATCATGCAAATGTCAAAATTAATTCAAATATTAGAAAATTTTAAAAATATATAATCGAGGAGAATAAAAAAGTTAGAAGATTACTTTAGAGAAAGAAGATAAAAAAAAAAGAAAGATGAAGCAATAATACAAAAAATAAAATAAAATTGAATAACAATAAAAGATATATATACCAAAACAATGAAGCAAGTAAAATGAAAAAAAAAAGTATTAGAATTTGTAATTTTCAGACTTTTTGATTATTTTGAGTATTTGTGTCTGCAATGGAGTCAAAACTGAAATACAAGACACAATAGAGAAAGAAATTGTCGCAAGAGTCATCTATTCATAGAAATTATTTATAGCAACAATAAAACTTTTTTAAAAAGAAAAGTTTGAATGTTCAAATCACAAACATCGATAATTATAAAAAAAATTACACAAAACTTTATATAATATTTAACGGGGTAAAATATTTTTTCGTCCCTCTAAAATAGTCAAAATTCAATTTTCGTCCCTCCAAAATTTTTCGTCTAGTTTTGGTCTCTCAAAATTCAAAACATGTTGTTTTTGGTCCAAACGTTTAACATCGTTAGCAAATTACTGATGTGACTAATAAAGTGTCACATCAGCATTGCATACATGGACATTTTGACTAACGTGACATTCACGTGGCTGCCACATGACTACCACATCACCCACATGGATGCCACGCGGAAAGTGAATCTTTTCATCCTTAAAAAAATTAAAAGTTCAATTTTAGTTCCTATAAAATTTAAAAGTTTGATTTTAGTCATTATAAAATTTAAAGTTTGATTTTAGTCCTCATAAAATTCAAAAATTTTATTTTATAGTCCTCATAAAATTAAAAAGTTTGATTTTAGTCCTCATAAAATATTATATTTTCATTTTTAATATAATATATTAAGAAATATTAAACAAAAAATAGCCTAATATTCATAAGGCTTAATTGTATTTTTGGTCCCTATAGTTTATCAAATGAGTGATTTTAATCCCTCTAATTTCAATTGCTCAAATCAAGTCCTTATCCTTTTAAAATTAATGAAATTTAGTCCAACACTTAATTTACCCGTTAAATTTCTAATGGCGTTAAACACAGATTTTGTTAACATGGCCAATTAGAAATGATGTGACACTAACATTCTAACATGACGCTCGAAAATGGGATTTAAAAATTGAAAAAAAAAAAGTGCTCAAATGAGGATGAGACAGATTTGCACCTTGATGGTGGCGATGATGGTACCATATCGATGCCAAGGGTCTAGGTTTTCTCTAATGAGAGATAAAGAGTGAAGTGAATTTGAAACAATCAGAACATCCTTATATCCCCACTCCCAAGCTAGTTGCAAACAATGTAGAATGACAAGAAGTTTAGCCTTCAAATTATCTAATACTCTTATGTCTCCATAAAAGCCAATGATCCAATGACCATTCACATCACATATTAGACCCCCAAACTTTTGATTTTTATGATTTTATGAAATTTATGAATTTTAAAAAATCATAAAATTCAAAAGTTTGATTTTTGTCTACATGGAAGGAAGGTTGCTATTTGTTGGTTGAAGAGCTAGTTTACATAACTTTTCTTTTTAGTTGTCTTTTTGCTTATGCACCACTGCCATTTTTTACCAATTTTTCAATAATGTTAAGATATTCATTTGGTGGCTTCAAATTATATGATCCTTCACAAGCAATATCCACCAACATCTTTGTATTTGGAAGCATCCCCCCATAAAAGGTTCATATAGAATCCACTCTAGATAGCACGATTAGAGCAATTTCTGACGAGCTCCTTAAATCTCTCCCAACAACTATGGAGAGACTTACCATCTAATTTATGGAAGTATGTGATCTTGCTTCTCAACTCAAGGCAGATTTTCTAGACGCGAAGTACTTGTCCACAAACTTTACTATTAACTCCTCCAAGTTGTAATACTCCCTTGTGGGAGAGTTTTGAGTCATTGCTTAGTTTTTGACCCCAAAGAGAAAGGAAAAAGCCTTAACCTAATTGCCTTAAGCCTAATTCCATGGATTCACACATCTAAGAAATTCCTTCATATTATTGCCTAATAGTTTGAAAACCTTAGACAAAAATATATGTTCTAAATTAGGATCAAAAGGAATCACCCTAGGTGATGATATTCAACTCTCAAATCTGGTTAGTATGGAAGAAAGCTTGATAGACTATACATGATGTAAATATTGATATATTACGTTAATAAGCTGAGTTGACTCAATATTGTCCCATATATTATTGGGTCTTGAACAGGTTAGGTTTAGATTCACATAAATGACTCTAACAAAAATTTTGGTTGGGTAGGAAGAAAAATAAATCTGTCGCAACTTATCCTATGCTCACCCCTACCAATAATATTATTAAGTTATAAATATTATGTTATTTTTTGTTTAATATTGCTTAATTTATTGTATTAAAAATGAAAATATAATATTTTATGAGGATTAAAATCAATTTTTTTAATTTTATGAGGACTGTAAAATCAAATTTTTGAATTTTGTGAGGACTAAAATCAAACTTTAAATTTTATAGGAACTAAAATCAAACTTTTAGATTTTATAGGAACTAAAATCGAACTTCTAATTTTTCTTAAGGATAAAAAAAATTCACTTGCCACGTGGCAATCATGTGGGTGACATGGATGACATATGCAATGCTGACATGGTACTCCATTAGCCATGTTAGTAATCCACTAACGGCATTAGATGTTTGGACCAAAAATAACATGTTTTGAATTTTGAGGGACGAAAACCAGATGAAAAATTTTGGAGGGACGAAAATCGAATTTTAACTATTTTAGAGGGACAAAAAATATATTTTACCCTCCTATTTAACGAAACACTTAATTTAAGGTAATATAATAATAGAATGACTTATAGGAAACACATAATATTTAAGGAAACACATTTTTAGTATTCAAGGAAACAATTATTTAAGGTAATCATTATAAATAAATTTGAGAATCCATTCATAAGTTTGGATTACACGTCGCAAATCAAGAGTAACTTTCAAGGTTTGGATGACATGTGTCATATATAGAGAGATTCAGATGACATGTGTCGTTATATGATGCTTCGAAAATATTTGGTTCGGTTATAAACCATAATTATAATCATTATAATTATTACATTAATGAGTTTTAAATAGCTATATTTGAATTTTGAATTTGAAAATTCTATCAAATACCAACCTTTTAAATAACTACCTTAATTACAATTAAAAATTCTGTTGATCATTTGGCTTAATTATTTGTTAATAACTAATGAGAATAATACATATAGTTTCCTTAATTATTTTTGAAATCAAGGATAAACTAATGAGTATTTAATTTATAATAATTTTAGGCATGGTTCCTAATATTTTACAACACATGAAATTTTTTTATTTATCTGTCTTCTATTTCACAGTTATCATTTCAAAGTCATTTTGATTGGAGCTTTCATCGATGAGTTAAACTCATTTCTTGCAAGTGGAGATGCAACTAATGTTGTTGTGCTCTTCTGCAAAGTATAAGACATGGAACGGTAATGACATTTTAGAGCAGTGAAATTCAGCTACTATCTCAATTAGAACATATGTTGCTATATATCTCAATCTTTGATACCTATTAACATTGTTTGTAATGTTCTATTTTATTTATCTTTAGGAATAAAAACATTAGCAGCACCTTTAGTTCACAACTATTTTGCTAAACTAAACTTGCACGGAATTGCTTGAATTTGTCAACATGGTGGACAATATTTAATTTGTGTGCTATAAATCTACTAAATTAATTTTAGTAATCCATTAATCATTTTTATGCTCCATTTTTATCCTAATAAACAAATTTACAGAGAACTAATTTGTATGGTATCCCGAAGGAGTTGTCTTACCTGCAAGATCAAATCTTTTGTTCAAGTTCGACTGTGATAAGGGGTCTGGATCAAGATTTGAGCCTTCCTATATGGTCAAGAGGGTTACAGCCAATTTTGATTTAATCCAAAATTTTAAAGATTCTAAGATTATTAAGGTTTTTTTTTTTAACTATGATGCCTAGATAAAACGAAAATAATTTATTACATTATATTAATTTAGATTACATTAGAATTGATTAGATTAGATAAATTTGACTAATTTGACTTCAAATTTTAACATATCAAAATTTTGTTTTGTATTAAGGCTCACACCAAGGTGTCCCAGATTTGGATCTACAAGCTGGTGGATCAAATGTAAGAGCAATTGAGGAGGTTACATAGGTAATTATATTATTAGCAACTTATAAATAATTTGTTTACTTAGTTATGAACAAATGCTTGATACGCAACTAACACGTGTCATATAATGTAAACAGGACCTAATTAGGAAATTTGATGAATCAATGGTTGACTTTGTGGAGGAAAAGACTGAAGCGAATGTCATGGACTTATGTTTAGTTTCCCCCAATACTCCATTGTTGAAAAGGACCTATCCTATAGGAGGGGATTTAACACCGCTCAAGATTCTTAAAAAGGACATCAAAATTGAGAAAAACTAGATTAGTTCAAGTCAAAGGGTTGTGAAAATTCTAAGGAGGAACTATTTTAGATTAGTTGTTATTTTTGTCTTACTGAATTTTCATTTTTATTCTAAGTCTATGGGCTTTTTGTTTAAATTTCAATTCAATTTGTTCAAGCTTTTACCCAATGCTGTTGTTCAACTAAATATTTTCAATTTTATGATATAAAATCAACTATATTTTTGGATTTATCAAACGATTGATAAAGGATAATTGTTTTATTATCACAATTTTATAATAACTTATCATAAGACAAAATCAATAACAACCATTCTATTATTCTATACTATTACCTTATTTATGTATTTGTGTATTGTAATGATTATAAAGATAATTATGATAATAAGTTATTATATTACATTATTGTATTATATTACATACGAATACTAATGTCATTGATTATTAATGGATATTTTTTCTATTATTTTACATGATTTGAAAATTTAAACATTCCTTTTTAAAAAAGATTTATAAGTAGTATAAATAATTTATTACATATAAGAAGCTTTGCAAGAGTTTTTTTATAAGTAAATGAGATAATATAATTAGGATAATTATAATTAGGACAATTTTATGGACCTTGATTTTATAATTTTGATAATTTTTTATGGATATTGATTTTATAATTATATAATTTTTTATTACATTATTATACTATATTAAATATGAATAGTAAATTATTATTTTTAAAGTAAATTATACTAATTTTGTTAATTTATTTAATGCCCAAATTCAGCATATTTTTAATTAATTTTCATAAATAATTAATTTAAGGCAATAATTTCTGTTAAAAATGAATTTTATTTAGGACAATAATTTAATTGCAATTTCATGGGACAAAATAAGAGTGATCAAAGGTTATTTCTATAACAAATTTTGGTCCGTTAAACTGGAATTAAATTATTGTCCAAAACAAAATCCAATTTGTATTCTATTATGGTTTAATTTTTTTAAATTTTATTTTTTCCATCAAAATGATATTAATTTATTTATATAAAAAATTCCATATTTAATCTCATTATGACTAATTAGCATATAATTTAAATTATTTCAAAAAAAAAACTTCATTAATTATTTTTGTAAATAATTTATTTTGTGTAATAATTTAATAATTATACTAGGCTTATCAATGAGATTACGTAAAAAATAAAATTCCTAAATAATTACATGAATTATTACGTTAAATAAATTATTTATGAAAATAATTAACATGAACTTTATTTTTAGAAATAATTTAATTTGATTGCTAAATAGTCTTAATGATATTAAATGTGGAATTTATTTATCCAAATAAATTAATAGCATTTTGATGGACAAAAATAAAATTCTGAAAATTCAAATCATAATAGAATCCAAATTGGATTTTATTTAGGGAAATAATTTAATTGCAATTTAAAGGACCAAAATAAGTGTGATCAGAAGTACACTCATTTACCGGCCATGCTTTAGTCAATATTGGATAGTTATAGATTTCTAATTAATTTTAATTACATAAAAAATTAATGTTTGGATTAAAAAATTATTAAAAATAAAAAAAAATTAAATTAAACATATGAAAATATCTTAGAAGAATCTGTGGTGAGTAGTCGGGCCACCTATTCCTAAACACCATGACCATGAGTGCTTTAGATTAGGATAATACCAACATTTTTATTTAATATTAATTGGGAAATAGTATAACTAATTAAGTAAAAAAAATTAAAATATTTAGGTGTACTATGGTGTGAATTTCGACCAGCACAACAAGTCAATAATTTCTATGAAATATTACAAGGAAATTATTCTTCTTCTTTTCCCCCCATTTTTTTGGATTTTTATTAGTTCATTTAAGTAAACATTTTTAATCATATTGTATTAATTAATCAAATTGTGAAATATTTAAAACAACCAATAGTTATATGTTTATTAATTTTGTTACTTAAACAGGTAATATAACAATATGCAAGATTTAAATAGTTGGCATCACAAGAACAACAACGAGAAAGATAGTAGCAAAACTATAGAAATAGGAGGAGAATGAGCATGGTGCAAATACAACAAAAATTATATAGAAGGCGAGCAAATTATAACGAAAAAAAAAAAGACTTCAAATATTTTATATAGAAAAACAAGTGAAAACATCATGCAGTACAAGTGACGAAATATTTTATATTTTAAGACTTCAAATAATATTCTATAAATATTAATGTTGCATATTTGTTACTTTCACGTGTTATCCTTATAATAATTTAATTTCCATGTTAACACCTATTTGACAAATTTACAAGATGTAAATAATATGTTTATAAACCAAAATGTTATGTTTATTAGCATTATGTACACTTTCGTGGAGTTTTGGAAAGATATTTAAAAAGGCTCCTGTGACATTATTAGATTACAACATGGTATTTACTCAAGTTTTGATATTTAAATAATTCTACAAATTCAATTATAACATGTGAAAGTAATATTAAGTGCTTAACATTTTAAAAAAAAGACAAGTTCTAAATATTGGACAGATATATTTATTTATCAATTTGTAACATGTTTCAAATTAATAAATAAATATATTTTCTCTATACTTGATTATGCATAAAAAGCGTGCAACATTCTTTTAAAATAAATTTATCTTTACAATAATAAAAATGTATTTATATTTAATTTAATATTTACAACATCATAATCTTAATTTATGAAATAAAGATAAATATATTTTTATTTATTATATTAAAATAATTTTAAAATTAAATAATTTAAAATATTTTTTCACGGCAATTAGTAAACAAGCTCCAACTAATTAAAATGATAAATTTTTAAAAGTTGAAATGTCAATTAAAAGGTTAGCATTCTTCATAGTTATGTTTATCAAAATATGAGTATCGTGTCTATTTATTATTTTATTAGTCATGTCTATCAATTGCAATAATTAATTAGTATATTTTGATTTACACAATTGCTAATATTAAAATAATTACAATGAATTTATAAATAAACTTATATCATGATTTTTATTTAAAATTTCTATTAGTTGATTTCTTAATGATTATTTTTGCGACAATAAATAGAAAAATTGTTCTAATAATAAAATATATAGAGATACTTTTTACGTCACTTAATCAAAGTAAACTCTCACTAAAATTTTACCTAATTTATATGATTGAACAATGTTGATACAAAGGCATTAGATTCATTTGTTAACACCTATCACACATATCATGATTTTAAAATGAGGCAATATATTATTCTCTTAATTTTTTTAAAATGAAAACTTGCATTTTAATAAATGAGGTAATATCTTATTGTCTTAATTTTTTTAAAAATGGAAAATCTTCATTTTAATAAATGAGCTTTATAAACAACACTTAATGTAGGATTTATGTAATACATAAGTTGTTAGCTTTTAAATGAGGAGCTAATTAAAGTAAGTGCTCTATTTTTTTCTTTAGGTATTTATCCCTCTATCATGTCAATTGTTAATATTGGTACACACTTAAATAGTAAAAAAAATTAATTTCACATGTCTTTTTATATATTTTCTTATTTAAGGCAAACTAAAATTCAAGGAGATTTTCCAATTATATAAAGAGTTTAAAAAAAGTATTTTGACATACACTTTGACAAACAAATAAGTGATAAGATATCTACTTATTTCTTACTTTATTTTTTTAATTTTTCAATAAATTGACTTATATTTTCTAGGAGGTTGAATTTAAAAAGCTATAGAATACATGGAAAGATGAATAAATCACTAGCACCAATTTGTGCAACTGACAACAACGTTAAACAAAATTTTATAGTAACATCTTCATATTAAATTGTTAATTCACTAAATTTTCAAATTTCTTTATTGCAAGTTAATTGTCTAAAAATATATTATGTTGGGTGAAATTTCACAATAATAGCAAATAAAGCTCAGCTTTTAAAAATTGTAAAAAATATTATTATCTCAGAAGAAATATAAATTATATAATATGATTTCTTCAAAAAAAATATTTTATTTATGTAATGTTAATTGATTCAGAAATGTAATAGTTATAATAAAACACAAAGCTACCATAAAATTAGTTATAATATTTTTCCATTTTGAATTAATTCTAACTCATTTTTTTCTCTACATTATAAAACTTGAAAACATAATATCAAGTGACAGTTGTTATATAACAAATATTATGTAAAACAAAAAATTTGCTTTCTTCATGTTTTAATAATTAGTTCTTTGACTAATTATTACATTAGATGATGATAAATATTTTATATATATAAATGACATTGGGTAAATTATTTTGTAATTTTTCAAATCCAAGAATTTATGGATGATGAGATGTACAAATAATTAAGAAGAATTCTTGCAAGGTAAACAACTATTCAACTTTATTATTTATTGCTTAACTAAAAATAATGACAAATTACACAACTTTTTGATAAATTGCAAGGAAATAAAAATTATTCCTGAAATGAAATAATTATTTGGTCTTTTGATTAAGGAAGATTTAATGATTACAAAGTACTAATAATTGTAAATAAATAATATATTTTCTTTGAGTTTTATGTATATTTACACTTATCTACATCGTAATATTTCTAACATATTTATATATATGTGTATATAATAATCAAAGTTCTTTATATTACTAGAGAAGAACTTCGTGCAATACACAAAAAATAATTTATTAAATTATTAAATATATATTGAGAAAAATTATTAAATTAAAAATAACAAAAAAAAAATACAAATAAGCATGTATTAAACAAAAAATAAATTAATAATTAAATTTAATATACATGTCAACGTAAAATAACAAAAAT
Source organism: Spatholobus suberectus (assembly GCA_004329165.1). NCBI lineage: Eukaryota > Viridiplantae > Streptophyta > Magnoliopsida > Fabales > Fabaceae > Spatholobus > Spatholobus suberectus. The sequence goes on from CM014736.1 coordinate 40,887,441, forward strand.
TATTACAATATATCAAACTTAATATCTTATTAAAAAATAAAAAAAAGACACAAAAACATGACAATAATTATCTTAATTATTTATATTTAGTAATTATATTAATTACTTTATAAAATAAATGCATATTTTAGATTACCATTAAAATATTTATAGAATACTTTATTCTTATATATATATATATATATATATATATATATATGGATTTGCTAACGTACACACTTTTGTGTTAGAGTACATTAGCAAGTTATAACTATAATGTATCTTAAAATACACCTACGGTGTAGCTTGCTAACATACTCTAACTAGAAAATAAGTGTGTGTATGTTAGCAAATACTTGTAGGTTTGTTAATGTACAAGCACTTATTTTTTAGTTGGAGTATATTAGCAAGCTATAACTATAATATATCATAAAATATACCTATGGTGTAACTTGTTAACATGCTCCAATTGAAAAACAAATGTGTGCACATTAGCAAATCACACACACACACACACATAGAGAGAGAGAGAGGGGGGGGGGGGGGGGGGATTTATTGTATCTCGTGCAAGTCAAATACTCTAGTAGTATAAAATAATAAAATGATTGTTATTGATTTATTAACACGTAATCAATTAATATTTAGGGTAATATGATTTTTATTTGTTACAATAATATTTTTTACAATAATAAAAAATACCATAATTACCATAATTATAAATAATATTATATAATATTTAATGAAACATATAATTTAAGGTTATATAATAATAGAGTGGGTTATAGGATACATAATACTTAAGGAAACACCTTATTAATAAAAAAATTATCAAAATTATAAATAACATTCTATAAAATTTGAAAAATAATTATCTTGTTATATAAAATCAAAATTTATTTAAGATTTAATGATTAATTGATGAATTTAATATTATATAATTGTTGCAATCGGGGTCACAACAAGACAGCAAAAAGAATTAAAATATAGAAGAGTTGCCACCAAAGTTTATTAAGGAAAAATATTGGAAAAACCCTAAAGAAAAATGATCTCAAACCAAAGATTGAATTTAGGAGTCGGTTACTTGTAAGGAAGGTGCTAACACCTTATGACGTCTATCAGAATGACGATTATCCCTAATTAAATGTGCAAAATTAGATAGCTTTAAAATATTTATTTTACCCCTAAAAGATGTCATTTTTTATTTTATTTATTTACAAGTTTTATTATTTATATTTATCAAAAGAACTTTATTTAAGAAAAAATATTTTACTTTTGAAAAGAAATTAATTTTATTATTTTTGAGAATAACAGGGGTGGTCCCCTATTTCTATGTATCCCCTAGTGTAATGAGAAATTAGACCCACGTAGTTCTTTTGGTAGAAAATCATTTTGTGGGTTGATGTTTTTTAATTTTATATAAATTTTAATTATTAAATTCGACATCACCAAGTTGTACAACTCAGGTGTGTCCAGTTTATTGAATGACCAAATAGGAAGATCTTCTAAAGTGATCATTATTTAAATTTTATGATTATAATTTTATTTTTATTTTTTATGAATTTTTTTTAATTTTAATTTAGAAGTTAAATTTCCAACTAATTAAAAAAAAACGAAAGGTAAAGAGATCCTTATTTTACTTGTTTATTTATTATGCAAATATATATGTTATTTGGGATTATCATAGATTAAAAAAGGAGAAAGTAAAAAAGGGAAACAAGTTTAGCTAGTTGTTGTGTTATGTATCTTCACCAAATGCACAACGAAATCGTTATTCCGTTGTGTATCACTACACAACGGAATTGCGATTCTGTTAAATCTAAAGCTTAGACAAAAAAAGGGGTGAACTCACAAGTCACGACAAATGCGAATGGGAAGACAAAGGTGGCTTTCCGACCTCTCTCCGGTGAAGAAACAACATGCTACGATGACGAATAGGGAGTTGGGGGCTTAGAAGGGGAAGAGAAATTAGTGGGGTGTGGGGAGGGGAAGGTGCTCGATGGGAGTGGAGTGGAAAGGAGAAGGGGGGTGAGAAGTATTTTAAAGGTGGGAGGAGATGGGAAAGGATAAGAGGGTAGAAATATATTTTTATAAAAGTAAGGGGTGAAAAGAGCAAAAGAAAAAAGAGGGAGGAGGGGGGGAGGAGGTGGGAATAGCAGGCCCCGAAAAACAATTGGGCCAGCCCATATCACATGATAAAAGACTGATCCATGAGTAAAGCAAAGAAAGGATTCCGAAAAGAGAGGGACGCAGACGCGGAAGTCACGTGCCTTCCTCGCGACCACCGCGCTGTGCTCCGCCACCGCCAATCACGCCGGCGCATCTGTCAAAGTCAAGGAAGGACCTTGCTTAAGGGTCCACACCACGGCACGAACACGATTCGACCTCCCAGAGGTACACGCGTCGAAGCTACTGCGAGAATCCGGCAGCGCCGCGATGGCGGATTCAAGGGTCTACAAGACGCGATTCCATCTCCGCGGTGATGCTCTGCCTGATCGTCCGAGATCCCCTCCTCCGACACTTCCCCACATCGACGCGCCAGTCAACGAACTTGAACAGAGGCAAACAGAGGGCCTCGCGACCAGTGACTGGTGCGATGATGTGGCAAAATTGCGGCACGGTTTGTGTTTGTTGGCTGAGTTTTTTAGCTGGCGGGGGTTTGACGTTGTTTGTAAGTTTCTGGTGTTAGCTGGTGTTTGATGAGTTTTCTTTTTTTGTTTTTGGGTTCAAAAACTTGAAAGCAAGCAGAACGGCTTGTGAAGATCAGGGTATAGGTGGTTGTGGATGTGTGTGGTGATGGGTAACAATGTCTGGGCGAGCATGATGCCAACCTTGGCTTTTACCTGAAATCAGAGGCACACACTACGTGCGGACTCGCTCACAGGGCCTCGGACAAATGCTATTATGACTAATGTGTGGGAAACCACTGGAGCTTAAATTAAAAGAGTGATCAGTGTATTTGTTTGTGCATTTGTGGGTGTGTGACGAGTGATCGTGATGGTGAGATTATGCATAGATTAAAAACTTAGTGATTATTTGCATCAAGGGAGAGTACCAGAAGATTCATTTCTGTCTTTTATTTTTTATTATGATTAATTAGACGTTTTATTTCTTCTTTATGTACACAAAATGTGAGAACAAGATAGAAACAGAGGCCACTGGCCAATATGAAACAAGTAATCAACAGTGTAAGCACAATTGCACATGGTAGGCAACATAGCAGTAGCAAAAGCTCTATATAGCTAAGCAAACACTGAAACTGGTAACATAAATAGCACAGGAAAGCATGATATGAAGATACAATGTTACCACTACAATTAGAATCCTGCGCACATGAAAGAAAGGAACCTCTGTCTTTCACTGTAGCAGCATAACAACACTCAATCTTCTCCTCCCCAGAATTCAAGGCTTGCCCCCTTTGTTTATAACGAAGCATCAGGGTATATATGGAATAACCAAATGCATAACGGTTTAGCAGAGACTCACATGTTCTGGAACCTTCAAAGCATATTCTTCTCCCCCTTATCCATTTTCCCAATTATTATATATGTATTTTTTCATGTGAATTAGTGTGTGTGCATGTGTGACATGAGGAAATCAGCATGAAAAGGGGTGGTGAGAGTGCTATGACGTGAATGATTTTGGAATAAGGAGAGAGTATCTTAAATGATTTTATGTGATGGGGTGGATGCACATGTGAAAATGGTATGTGTGTGTGTGAGTGTATTTGAGAAAGAATTGTGAGTGGTTTGTTTGTGAGGATCTGACTGCGTGAAAGTGGAGAGGGTGAGAGAGTTTGTTATGCATGTGTGCCAATTGAGAGTGAGTGCGTGCGTGAGATTGAATGCTTCATGCTAACAATGGGTATGTTCTAGTGAGTTAGGTGCACCGTATGATGAGAGATGAGAGAAAATACGAGAGAGAAGAGAGGTATGCTATGTATTGATTGTGAGTGCATGAGATTGAATGCTTGATGGTAACAATGGGTATGTTCTAGTGAGTTAGGTGCACCGTATGATGAGAGAAAATACGAGAGAGAAGAGAGGTATGCTATGTGTTGATTGTGAGTGTGTGATTTTTGAATGATAGAATGAAAATTGGAGTGATGCTCTGTGTGGGAATGCAATGTATATGCTGCATGTGATGTATTGTTGCGTGCAATTTTTTTTCTTTTGAAAATTGTGAATTTGTTATAATGAGAGACCAATGCATATGATTCATGCTATGAGAGAAAATGGGTATTGTACCGTTTGGATTTGGCAGATTGGCTGCTGGGCTGAACAGACCAAGGAAGGGCGCCGGGTGCACCTCGAATTTGGTAAGAACATTTTGGTGCTCATTGTGAGGCCGAGGTAAATTGTCCCTCGACCACTACTTTAAGGAGATGGTGAGAACTAGGGACGTGACGACTGATGATCAGGGCAATGGTGCGGGGTCATCGTTGGAGAGTCACCCTTTGATCTAAGCCTTGCATCAGGAAATAATGGCTATGCAGAAGAGGAATGAAGAAGAGATGGAGAAGCTAGGAAGAGAGAACGCGGAGATCCGTGAACAACTAGAGAAGGAAAGCCAGCGCAACCAAACCGCTCACGAGAAGGTTGAGGAGTCTGAGCATCACACCCACTGTTCTTGCACAAAAACTAGCAGCTAACCTGAGACGTGCAGGAAAGCACCGGTGGATTTGCGACTGAGAACCCTAATCGAATCCTACCCCTTCTCAGCTGGAGGCTTGGTTCGAAGGCATCCCTTTGTGGATGACATTATGGAAACCCCTCTCCCTCTTGGCTGGAAAAACCTAAACCTCGACCATTACGACAGGACGACTAACTCGAATGAGCACATCGATGTGTACACCACCTAGGTAAGTTTGTTCACCAATGATGATGCAATTTTATGTCATGTCTTCCCAACCTCCCTTAAGGGAGCAGCCCTGAACTGGTACACTCAGCTACCGTCGAACTTGATTAACTATTTTGCTGCCCTTGTTGTGAGGTTCAGAGCGCAATACGCGACCAGCAGGCTACACCACCTCACTTCAGTCGCCCTGGTAAACCTGAGGCAAGAGGATGATGAGCCCTTGAGGGCGTTCATGGAGCGGTTCGCTGTGATCTCGATGAAGATCAGGGATCTGAACCCTGAGGTGGCCCCACACTCCATGATCATGGCCTTGAAGTCAGGGCGTTTCTCGAACAGCCTGTGCAAAAATCCACCGGCAGACATGGACAAACTCCGGGCTCAGGCGGCAGGCTACATTCAAATGGAAGAGATGGTGGAATTTTGAGACTAGGTCTGAGTGGGGATGTCGAAGAAGGTAAATGAGCGTGAAAAGCCAAAACTAGGGCAGGAAAAGAAACAAAGGGTGGAGAGAGGGCCATTAGGCCCTAAGTACAACCGCTACACTCCCCTCACCACTAGCCGAGCCCGCATAATGGAGGAAGCCTGCAATATGGAGCTGTTGCGACTGCCGCTGAAGAGTCGTCCCCAGAAGGCGTGGACCGAAACAAATATTGTCGGTACCATGGGAATTACGGGCACTCAATAGAGGAATGCTAGACCCTCTGTGATAAGATTAAGGAGCTGATCCAGGTAGAGTACACTTGCAAAATCACGTCCAGAGAATAAACAGCGGCCGGGACGAGGGTCGGAGTCAATATAGGGGACGGAGAGAAGGACGAGCTGATGAATAACCAATAGGGAATGAGGAAAGACGAAACCCACCCCCTAGAGGGAACTAATACTCGATTGAGAGGAGTTATCAACACGGTCGTGAGAGGGTTTGCCAGGGGAGGGTCTGGCAACTCGACGAAGAAGTGACACTTGAGGGCAGTTTGGTCAGTGAATGCCGTGGGAAAACCCTTAAAGAAGCACCCCCCGATAACATTCACTGATGCTGATTTTTAGGGGGTAGACCTCGAACAGGATGATCCCGGTCGTCATTACAGTGAAAGTTGCAAACTTCACCGTAAGAAAAACGTTGGTCGACCAAGGAAGTTTGGTCGACATCCTCTATATGGACACTTTAAAAAAGTTGGAGATCTCGAAGCGCTTGATACAACTATATCCATAGCAGTTGGTGGGATTTGCTGGTGAGCAAGTAGATACTCGCGGGTACATTGATCTACTCACCACATTCGGAGACGAAACTACCTCCCATACCATCATGGTGAGATATTTACTGGTGAATGTTGATACTTTATATACCATCTTGATTGGACGACCAGCTTTGAATCAGTTAGGAGCAATAGTCTCCACTTTACATCTAGCGATGAAATTCCCCTTTGCGACTGGTCAAATAGTAACAGTTAGAGTGGACCAGAAGATAGCTCGAGAATGCTATGCCAAGATCTTAAGGGTAGGGAAAAGAGAGTTGAAGCCAAGAGGTTAGCATGTATGCTCCCTTCATCCTTTTTACTCGAACGATCAAGTTGAACTCGACCGTTAGATCAAAGAGTAGAGGGTGGAGCCTATCGAAGACATACAGAAGCTCCAGCTAGGGCAACACCCCGATCAGTGTACCCAACTTGGACTCAATCTACCGAAGGAAGTGTTGAGCAGCATCACCAAGGTCCTAAGCATTAACGTAAACCTATTTGTGTGGATAGCGGCGGATATGCCGTGGATCGATCCAGGTCTCCATTGTCACAAGCTTGCTGTGTGCCCAAAAGTGTGACCAGTCGCTTAAAGAAAACAGAAGCTCAAGGAAGAGAGAAGACAAGTGGTAGAGAAGGAAATGGCCAAGCTGATAGAAGTTGGGTTCATCCGGGAGGTAGAGTATCCAACTTGGCTGGCTAATGTCGTGCTAGTCAAAAAGGCGAATAGAAAGTGGAGAATGTGCACGGATTATACCAACCTTAACAAGGCTTGCTCGAAAGATGCCTACCCGCTATCAATCGACTAGTTGACGGAGCCTCGGGTTATAAACTATTGAGTTTCCTAGACGCATACTCAGGGTATAATCAAATACCCATGTTTCTTCTGGACAAAGAGAAAATTGCCTTCATGACCAACGGTTTAAACTATTGCTACTCCATAATGCCTTTCAGACTGAAAAATGTTGGAGCAACCTATCAGCATTTGATGGACAAAATGTTTGCGAGTTAGGTTGGCCGAAACTTGGAGGTGTATGTAAATGATATGGTGGTAAAATTTGAAGATGCTAGTAAACACGCTGAAGACTTGGAGGAACTATGTAACGAATTATAGTGATACAATATGAGGCTGAACCTCGAGAAGTGCGTGTTCAGAGTACAGGGGGAAAAGTTCTTGGGCTTTATGCTGACTCACAGGGTGATCGAAGCAAACCCCGACAAGTATCGGGCTATCATCGAGATGTGGACTCCCCAGGACATCAAAGAAGTCCAAAGGTTAATTGGAAGACTTGCCTCCCTTTCTCGGTTTCTTCCTCGAGTGGGCAAAAAAGCACTTCTTTGGGCTTTTAAAGAAACCAAAAGCCTTCCAGTGGGATGAAGAGTGCGAGTCAGCGTTTAAAGAATTTAAGACGTTCCTAGTGTCCCCAACCATCCTAACTTGACCGGTGCTCAGACGAACTTACTTTTATACTTAGCCATCTCAGACCAGGCGGTTAGTTTGGTCATTGTATAGAACGTGAAAGGACAACATGTCCTTGTCTACTATATCAGCCATGTATTACAAGGTGCGGAAGTCCGGTATCAGGTCATTGAAAAACTCGCTTTAACATTGGTGATAGTAGCCTATAGACTCCGACCATATTTCCAAAGCCACCAGGTGGTAGTGAGGACCGATCACCCAATCTAGCATGTGTTGAGAAAGCCGGAGCTAGCTGGATGGATGATAGCTTGGTCGGTAGAACATTTTGAATTTGGACTTAAGTATGAAGCAAGAGGCCCCATAAAGGCTCAATGCCTTGCTGATTTCCTAGTGGAACTCACGCCACCAGCAAAACAAATCTCCCGATGGTGGACTTTATATGTGGATGGGTCTACAAACCAAAAGGGGAGTGGAGTTGGTGTCATCTTGGAGGGGTCGGGAGGAATGGTCTTCGAGCAAGCTTTGAAATTCGACTTTTCGGCCTCCAACAATCAAGCGAAGTACGAAGCACTGATTGCAGGGCTCAAGTTAGTAGGTGAAGTCGGGGCTGATTAAGTTATTTGTAGAAGTGACTCCCAGTTGATAGTCGGGCAAGTATTTGGCACTTTCTAGACCAAAGACGCGCAACTACTAAGATACTACCATAGGGTGATCCAATTGATAGAAAAGCTGGAAGAATTCAAGATAGAGCATATTCTAAGAGAAGAAAAGGGGAGGACTGACCTCGTGTTCAAACTAGCGAGTACCAAGTGACCAGGACAACACTAGATGATTATATAGGAAACAATAATGAAGCCAAGTGTAGAAGAGGAGATTTTGAATTTGGAAAAGGAGAAGGAAGGGTGGATGACCCCCATTTGGAAGTACCTCACAATTGATGAGCTACCTAAAGATAAAAATGCAGCAAAAAGAATTCAGAGGAAGGCTAGCTATTACGTGGTAATAGAGGAAGAATTATACAAGAGGGGATTCCATATGCCACTGCTTAAATGCCTAGATTCTGACCGAACAGGTTATGTCATGGATGACAGGATGAGATGCATTGAGGGATTTGTAGCATGCATACGGGAGGGCATGCCATGGCGGCTCGCATCATCTAAGCTGGGTACTACTGGCCGATCACTAGGGCAGACTACATCGACTATTCAAAAAGGTGCTAGGAGTGTCAAAGGTTTAGCAATTTATCCCATGTACTGTCTAAAGAGCTACACTCGATCGTGTCACCTTGGCCCTTCGCCACATGGGGGATGGACATACTCAGGCCCTTCCCCATTGCCAAGGGCCAAGTGAAGTTCTTGTTGGTAGGAATCGAATACTTCAACAAATGGATAGAGGCAGAGCCTTTAGCCTGCATAACGGCGTTGAACGTGCAGAAGTTTGTATGGAAGAATATAATCTGCTGATATGGAATGCCGCACTCTATGGTAATAGATAATGGAAGACAATTCATAGACCGCTCACTTGAAAAATTCTACAAAGGACTCGGAATCCGTCACCGAGTTACGTTTATTTGAACACCCATAGACCAATGGACAGGCCAAGGCCGCAAATAAAGTGATCTTGGGAGAACTAAGGAAGAGGGTTGGAAAAGCTAAGGGTAGTTGGCCCGAGGAGTTACCATAAATTATTTAGGCATACCACTACATGCCTTAGTCAACAATGTAGGAAACACCCTTCAAGTTGGTGTACAACACGGACGCAATGATTTCAGTTGAAGTGGGGGAATTATCCTTGCACCGAACAGTATTCGATCTAAAGAAAAATAACAAAGCATTGAAGATAGAGCTAGACCTAGCAGAAGAAGTAAAAGAAAAGGCAAGGATACAAGAAGAAGTGGGTAAATGAAGAGTTGCACGAAGACACAATGCAAAAGGCAAAATTGAGAGACTTGAAGCCTGGTGGCTTGGTATGGAGGAAGATGGGAGAAGCCTAGAAAGGGATCGACGAAGGAAAGCTTGCAGCAAACTAAGGAGGACTATTAAGAGTAGTTGAACGGCTCCGCAATGGGGCTTACTGACTGGAAGAGCTCACGGGTGAATAAATCCAGTGCACGTGGAATGCTTCTCACTTAAAAATGTACTTCAGCTGATACATGTAATGATGATGTACTCTTTTTCTTACCTCAGTATTTTGTCCCAAAAAGAAAAGAAATATGGGTTTTGGTCGGGGAGGTTTTAACGAGGCATGTCAAAGATAATAGCAACAAAGTTACATTTCGAATTTATATTTTAATTCTTCTATGATTTCCAAGTTGATTAACCGATCTTGAAGACTTAACAGGTTTTGACCAACTGAAACCTTTCCCAAGCCGACCCATCGAGCTCGAGGACTTGACAGGTTTCGACCCATTGAAATCTTTCCCGAGTCGATCCACCGAGCTTGAGGACTTAACAGGTATCGACCCACCGAAACCTTGACAAAACTTAGATGCTAGCTTCGACTACCACGTCAAATCGAATTAGCAAGTATGAAAGAGTGTGCCCGTTAAAGGAAATCACAAATTAATAAATCTTTTTCATTAAAGGGTGAAATTGAATACATGAAATGTCCAAAAGCTACGAAGGTAGTACACATATTTTTACTTGGCAATACTTGTTGGAACCAAAAACGTAGAATCGTCTAAACCCTCAGTTTTGAAGATAACAAACTTATAAATGTTCAAGTTTCTGCCAAAGGATTAACCTTGTTATAGAAAACAAGCTTTTCTTTGTAGACTGTCCAGTAGACGTGTCAAAGAAAACCATCTAGTAGACGTGTCAACGAAGACTGTCCAGTAGACATGTTAAAGAAGATCGTCCAAAAGACTCGCTATAAAAGGACCATCCAGTGAACTACCTAAGATGACCGTCTGAAGAACAAATTCAAATATCTGATGCAAGCTTCCAACAACAAATATTCAAACGACTAAGTTTTATTGGAATGTCCAATTTACTTATGATAGTTTTCCTCAAAACTAACACATTATCACTCTTATAATCTAACGTTCAAATTGTTTGAAGCATTAAATGTAATCAAATTCTTTCTAGTGCAAAGGCACAGCAAAACAGATAAAGCAAGTCAACTTATCAAGCTGCCATGTCGAATGAAGAATGTTCAGAAAAGTAGATCGCCAGCACAGTCCTGCGCTTTTCTCTTTAGTGCAAGTCTAAAAGCTGCCACCCTGATCTTTCTGAAAGCATAGTTTACACGTCCCTCCTTACATAATGAAGTCAAAGTCTTCTACAACGGATCTTTTCCCTGAAGATTATATATATGCATCAAGGAAGAACGAAAAAAAGATATACATGCCTTGTGTAAAAATTCTTAGTGAACATAAAAACTTCTGTACATTTGATAGAAGCGTCTAGTGGACGATAGCAAAAATCTTGTAAAGATTTTCAGAGTGCTTTGAGCTTTATCTTTCAAATCCTCACTACGTGAGTTGATATCCTTGTAAAAATACTTGTCTGTGTTGTGAAAGCCTGGAGAGGCTTAGTGAAAAAGAATACTAGGGTTGAGCAATCTAGAGTGATTGATGTGTAAAGCCTGAAGAGGCCGCGAACAATACTTGTAACCTAAGGTTGGTTAGTAAACACCTTCTGGGTGAAAGAACTGCACGTAGCTCAGGTTCAGTGAACCAGTATAAAAACTTTCTGTGTTATCCTTCTCTCTATCCCTAAGCTTGAAAACATTTTTTATACTTATTTACTTGTTTCGAAAAAGTTTTAAACGCACAATTCAACCTTCCCTTCTTGTGCGCTTTTTCTATTTCAATATTATGACTCTACAAAAAGTGTCCTAAAGCTACGAAGGCCACATAAAATAAATTTTTTACATAAATTAAAATTAATTTATTTTATATTTTTTTTATAAATATTAATAAAAAAATTTATTCAAACAAGACTTAAGTCACGAAGAATGGAGCTCGTAACTCATAAATTGGGAATTTAACTAAATTCACTAGTGGTGATACCACTAGATTATGATAAATCTAAACTTGAAAAGTGTTTTCAATTGACTTGAGCTTCAACGTAGATCCAAACGAAGTTGAGAAATTGAGGAATTTCATCATTCTTTCGTTGGTAAAGTCAGAAGTCCAAATTTCACATTCAATTTACTGAGAAGTTTCAAATGGAGTGCTAGACTGACATGGTTTTCTCCCTGAAGCAAAAGACAAAATTGCATGTCTTACCGGTGACGCAAGGGATTGGTGGACAAATTGGTTTATCAAGATTAGGCCACGAAATTTGGATGATGTGGCTATTGAGAGATTGACGTGTATGAAATGCTACGGGATCCCTCTCTTAAACTTCTCATGTTTAATATATAGGTCATTTTATAAACACACTTGAAAACACATGGTAGAGAATAAGACTAAATGTTACATTAGTCCTTATATTTATTCAATGGTTGAAAAACTAATTCAAATGGAAGAAAGAGACAGAATTCTGAAAGAAACAAAAGGAAGGAGCTAGGTGAAAAATGAGAATTTGTTCTTTCAATATTAGGGGCCTAGGTAGCTCCATAAAGAAAAGAAAAATTAAGTCTCTTATGTATGAAGAGAAACTGGAGTTAATAGCTATTCAGGAAACCAAACTAGAAGAGATGAATGATTCTCTGTGTGATGAATTGTGGGGAGGTGAGGATATCAATTGGTGTGTAGGTCCAGCAGCTGGCAAATGAGGTGGTCTGCTTTCTATTTGGAATTCTTTAAAGGGCAAACTTGTTTTCTCCATCTCTCGGAGTGGTTTTGTAAGAGTATGTTTGGAGTGGGGAACTGAGTACTTAAGATGCTTTGTTGTGAATGTGTACTCTCCATTTGCTCTTTTTGATAAATGGAAGTTATGGGAGGATCTGCTAATGTCCAAATGAGGTTTTGGTGCAGGTATGTGGTGGGTTGTTGGTGATTTTAATGTAGTTAGATTTGCTCACGAAAGAAAAGGTATTGCAGATAGCTTCTGTTATTAAAGTCTGGAGTTATGTGACTTTAATTCTTTTATTGCTGAGATGAAACTTTTATCCCTTTTTTCAGGAGAAAATATACTCTGTTTAAGCCAAATGGTACAACATTGAGTAGGCTGGATCTCTTCTTGCTTTTAGAGAACTGGTTTGTGTTGTTGACGGCGACGACATAACGAGTAAAGTTTCTTGAGACATGTGATAACACTGTCCTAAAGGACTTATCCGTGCAGTATGCGCAAGTCCTCTAGGATACAATAGGAACCTCTCGACACAAATTCGAGGCACGGAACTAATAGGAGAAAAGGATTTCTAGAACCCAGGAGTGGAAGAGATTTTTTTTTTCTTGAAGGAGCGTCTGTGAATATGTTTTGGGGAAACCATATTATATAGAACCAATAATTAATGTTAATGCAATCCCTTATTTTTTTAGAGAAGATCCAGTAAAAAAACAAATATAAAAAACCTAACATTTTCGGATAAGACTCATTCAAATAAATAGTCACAAAAAGAGTGTTTTTTCAGATAAGCTTATTTGAAATTTAAATTCAATTTTTGAAAATATAATTTAATAAATCCGAAGCTAAAAATTTTAAGGCCCATAATTGCACACGCAAGGGGGGCAAAATTGGCAAATTTGCACAATTACAGGTCCACAAGGTCCATTCTCATACATGAGAGCCTCCTCCTCTTAACTAACCACTTTGAAAACTATTAACACATTTTGATATATAAACAGTTGATGGAAATCCAAACTAAACAATATGGGACTTGAGCCTTTTGAAATATCTCATTATATACAACAGTTTGATAACTGGGGAGAGGTATCTCAATGGGCATTGTGTAAAGATGTATAGATCATACTTCAATTGTTTTAAGATATTCTTTTGTCAATTGGTGCCTAAATCCCTTTCGATTTAATAACTATTGGCTAAGTCACAATAATTTCTCTAGCTTGGTTAAGGAATGTTGGACCAAATTTGAAGCTAAAAGGCGGAAAGGAATTGTGTTGAAAGAAAAATTAAAATTGCTGAAAGCCGAAGTGAAGAGAAGAAATAAAGAGGTTTCCGAAATGTTGGATGCGAATATTAAAAGAGCAGTTGACAAAATTAACGAGTTAGATTTGAAAAATGAAGAGAACACGTTGTCTTGGAGGAAATGGAACAAAGATAGGAGTATTTTAAAGAGTTGTGGCAGATGTTAAAAACAAAAAGTCTAATATATCAAAAGTTAAGAGCAAGGTGGCTAAAGGGAGGGGATGCAAATTCTAAAGCTTTCCACACTTGTTTTAAAGATAGAAGGAGGAGTAATAAAATTTCTACATTGAGGAGTGAGAATGGTTAGCTTGTTAAATGAAATCATTTCTTTCTTCCAATCTCTATACTCAGAATCTTATTGGAGGAGACCCACTCTTGATGGGGTATGCTTTCCATCTGTGTCTAAAGTGCAGAATGTGAAACTTTAACCTGTTTTTAATGTAGAAGAAATTGATGAAATTATCCATAAGTGTGATGGGAACAAAAGTCCTAGCCCCGATGGATTTAATTTCAATTTTATTGAGTCTTTCTGGGAACTAACGAAACAAGAGGTTTTTACAATGATGAGTGAATTTCATTTGAATGCAAAAATCTTAAAGAGCTAGCCTTCTGTCATTCTTTGTCATGCTAATTCCGAAATCAGATTGTCCTTGTAATTGAAGTGGGAGACTGCCGTCCTATTTCCCTTCTAGGATGTCTAAATAAAATTGTTGTGAAGGTTTTATTCGTATGGTTGGGGGTGGTTATGGATTCATGTTATTGCCAACTAGTCTTACCCGATTTCTTCAAACCCTCACTAAGTCCTTCAGAATCCTCTAACTTAAAAAGCATCCTTACATAATTAAACTTTGTCTAATGTCATTAATAGACAACTTTGCTTATGACACCGAGTTTGTCAGAATCACTGAGTAAAAGACTAAACGACTATGAGAAAAGAATGTGTTATGGGGTTACCTCGGATGTCAAATCCTTAAGTCGGTCCACTCTCGTACCCAACTTAAAGACTACTGGGTCAAATGACAATGACATCAATTATTGAAGTTAACTCGGACCCGTGATCTCAACTATCCTGGCTAACACATATCCCGATTAATATTGGTTTACCTATCTTGGTTTGAACTTTATGACTACCTCGGTCACGGCAAGGAAAGCGTCTAACGGTAAGGAAAGTACTTAATGTGGCACCTAAACATATGTTGCCATGTGGCACTATTTCTTAATGGTCTTTCCCTCCAAAATACTCTATATAAAGGACTCTACACACACCAGGTATAGATAACTCTCTCATATTAACTCCTTCTTTTAGGCTCTTACTAACTTAGGCATCAGAGTCCTTGTAGGTGTCACTATCGAAGACACTCGTCACCATTGTGGACACCCATCGGAGTTCCTTCTTCTTCCTCCTCACGCTCTACCTCACAACAAAATGTTTCCTTAAGAAACTAATCATAAATGAGGTAAAGACTTGGGATGTAATATAAGGGCTAGAGAATTAGAAGAAGAGTTATATCTCCATGCGTAGTCGCGCCACCACTGCACTGGAGACACACCACCATCGCATTAGAGCCACACCACTGTCATGCCACTGCATGAGTTCTTAAGGTTAGGGGGTTGTTTTATGTTCATGAGATTGATGATGGGGGTTGTTTTGTGATGATTTAATGTTGATTTATAATTGTCATATTGTTGTGGTTTATGATGGAAATGTTGGTTTGATGATTTGGTTTGGGCATTTGTTCATTTAATCGAAGTACATGAGTCATTTTCATAGTTAATGTGCCCGTTGTTAAAATTAGGTATGCCTACCTAGGACTTGATCGTGGTACTAGTCCATAATGCTCAAAGTCAAACCATGATCATATTAATGAAGCAAATTAAATGAAGCAACAACTAGTACCATAAAGAAGCGGCCATAAACTCGATAATCTTGACCAATTTAAAAGATCATTTAAAGTAGTATATGAAATTAGGTTACTTGACAAATTTTGATTTGTGGCTTGATTTGTTGATTGAGTGCCATGGCCGTGTGTATGATTGGGTGTCTTCATGTCTTGGATTTGTTTTAAATTTTGCTTATTTCAAATGTTAAGGATTAAAGTTGTAAAGTGTTAAAATAATTCACTACAAGAAATTAATGTATCAGTGACAAAATTTTCATCACAAACAACAATTTTTGTCACTAATACTAATGTCACAAAAATTTTAGTGACAAATTTTTAAAAATTACATGTAAATCAAATGTACAAAGTTGCTGAAAATGTAAAAGACTTTATTGAAAAGTATGGTTGAAAATATATACTCCACTCATAGAACAAGTAGTCATTGATCTCTAATGTGTGATGTGTTATAAAGTGTTTTGTGTAAGCGTTTTAGGAACAAAATGATGGAATACAAGGTCCTATAAATAAAATTTCAACCGTAATGATCGAATGATACTATATAAACACATGTACTAAGACTTTATAAGCTTCTGTCACTTGTCTTGATTTGCACGTTAAAGACAATTGTTGCTATATTTGTGCGATATTACCAATTTAGAATAACTGCATTATATTTTTAAAAAATTAATTTCTATAATTTTTTAACTTTGAAATTATATTTTCTTTTTAAATTATAAAAATTATATAAAGCATTATCTTTAATATTATTTCTTAAATTTTTTACATTATTCATTTTCTAAATAGTAAAAATTATATAAAAATTAACTAAAAATTAATTAACACCATTAACAATAAATATTTTATAATAAAATATAATATTACTAGTATTTTATCTTGTGCAATGTACATGATAAATATTTATTTTATATAACTAAAATTTTTAGTAATTTTTTTTAAATATATAAATTATATTATGATTAAAATTCTTAATAAATAAATATTTTTGAACATATAAATTATATTTTAGATTTATGGTAAACAAATTATATTGTGATATAAGATTATTTTTAACTATTGATAATTTTTTTAAAAAAATATTGAAATTCAATAAAGAAATAAAGATGAAAATGATAGATAGAAAGAAATAAGAGTGTAAAAAAAATACCTAAAACCACTCTCATTGAAGAAAATTTCCTAAAAAATGCTCTCGTTGAATAATGACTGCTAAAAACACTCTCATTTAATATATATATATATATATATATATATATATATATATATATATATATATATATATGGGAGGGATCAAATTACATCAATGTAACTTTTATCAACTATTACACCATCAATAAATTTATATAAAAGGTGAATTTTGTCAATCCTACCATTGAATTGTAACTTTATATTACTGTGACTATTTATGTCAAATTTTGTCAAAATTGAAGAACAATAAGGTGATCAAATGATTCATATTTTAGAATATTTTGACAAGTATATATTACGTCAACGTATGAATGATGTATCAAATAATTTTTGATTAATATAAATTTTTGTATATATGATCTATGTAAAAGAAACTTTCCATCTAAAGGTGGATTTTGAGAAAATATTATCAAATTGAAAGTTATAAATTTTATTATATTTAATATTATCTTTACAAGTTTTAAAAAATATTTGAATAATTATTTGTTTTTAATATTTTAATTAATAATATATTTTAAATATATGTCAAAGTTATTATAAATACATATAAATTAATATATATATATATATATAGGGGCAGGATCCGTTGACACCAGGTATAAGAGTTAGTCAAATTACACCTTCAATAACTTTTTGTATAATAACTAATCCAACCGTTGAATTTGATATTCTTATTAATTAGATTAAGTATACAAAATTTCATATAATTCTAAAATTATTTAATAACTCATTAAATCACTTTATTTTAACGTACAATATAATATTAAAATATATGTAAATATTTAGTATTAGATAACATATTTAGAAAAGTTCAAATGATGTGAAATTTGATATATATAATCATAAAGATAATATCATCAAATTCAGCGGTTGGATTAGTTAAATTTGCATTGTACAAAAAGTTATTGAATGCGTAATTTGACTAACTCTTACACCTGGTGTCAACGAATCCTGCCCCTACATATATATATATAATTTGCATTATACAAAAAGTTATTGAAGGTGTAATTTGACTAACTCTTACACCTGGTGTCAAAGTTAGTCAAATTACACATTCAATAACTTTTTGTTGAATACAAATTTAACTAATCCAACCATTGAATTATGTGATATTATTTTCATGAACATATATGTCAAATTTCACATCATTTGGACTTTGTTAGATATGTTATTTAACATTGAATATTTACATATATTTTAATATAATATTGTACGTTAAAATAAAGTGATGTTATGAACTATTAAATAATTTTGAAATTGTATGAAATTTTGTATACTAATCTAAATAATAAGAACATTAAATAACGGTTGGATTAGTTAAATTTGCATTCTATAAAAAGTTATTGAAGGTGTAATTTGACTAACTTTGACACCTAGTGTCAACGGATGTTGGCCCCCCCCCCCCCACACACACATATATATATAGGGGCAGGATCCGTTGACATCAGGTGTAAGACTTAGTTAAATTACACCTTTAATAACTTTTTGTATAATACAAATTTAACCAATCCAACTGTTGAATTTGATGATATTATCTTTATGATTATATATATCAAATTTCACAGCATCTGGACTTTTCTAAATATGTTATCTAATATTGAATATTTACATATATTTTAATATCATATTGTACGTTAAAATAAAGTGATTTAATGAAGTATTAAATAATTTTAGAATTGTATGAAATTTTGTATACTTAATCTAATTAATAAGAACATCAAATTCAACGATTAGATTGGTTAAATTTGCATTATACAAAAAGTTATATATATATATATATATATATAGGGGGCAGGATCCGTTGACACCAGGTGTAAGAGTTAGTCAAATTACACTTTCAATAACTTTTTGTATAATACAAATTTAACCAATCCAACCGTTGAATTGATGATATTATCTTTATGATTGTGTATATCAAATTTCACATCATTTAGACTTTTATAAATATGTTATCTAATATTGAATATTTACATATATTTTAATATCAATTGTACATTAAAATAAAGTGATTTAATGAAGTATTAAATAATTTTAGAATTGTATGAAATTTTGTATACTTAATCTAATTAATAAGAACATCAAATTCAACAATTGGATTGGTTAAATTTGCATTATACAAAAAGTTATTGAAAGTGTAATTTGACTAACTCTTACACCTGGTGTTAACGGATCCTGCTCCATATATATATATATATATATATATATAATGTTTTTATAAGAAGACTATCTTATCATGTCTCGTAACCTAACTCTTCTCTCAGGATAAAAAATATATTATACCAATAAGATAGGATAGAAAATAAGATACGGTAATCATATCCTATTAGTGTACCAAATAACAAATTATAAAAAGATAAAATAGTTATCTTATTCGATCTTATCATATCTTGTCCTTAGTGGTAAACATACCTTAATTGAGACATTAAAATTTAACTTGGAGGCATAGACATATGAAGAATGGTATAATAACACCGTACTTTTACATTAAATAAATAAATTTAAATTCATTAATGTTCAATTAGTGGATCAAGTATACACTGTGCCTTAGTTTTGAGATAGAGAAAGCCTCCCTAAATATTAAAATATCATAAATGAAACCAAAATTATGAAGTAAAATCGCAAGTTCAAAGCACTAGACACGATGGATAGTGGAGAGGGCCTAATTTGAAGGGTCTGGGGACGAGTTCTATGTTGACAAGGGGGTTTGCGCCTTATAACCATGTTTTCAGCAAACTCGGCCTCTTTCCCTCCCTTCTGTAACATAGAGTTCCTTATTGCCGTTTTGAGTAGAATCATGTTGCTACTAGTGTAGTTTGGCGTTGGCGGTGGTTTCCTTTCACGTTTAGGACTTTTGTGGTTGAAGCACCTGAACGCCGAGGCATGATTTGAAGGGGAACATAGACATGTCTTCACTTGAGGATTTGAGTTTGTGAGGTGCAACTTGGTCATCTGTAACTCTAAAAGGTGTCTTCTTCGGCTTCTAGTTGTAAAAGCATTCTTGCAAGGATCCATTGCTGCTGCCATGTAAGATAGAGATGGGTTTTAGAAACTTTTGCTTTAGATTTGAGTTGAGAAAGAATACAATGTTAATAATTTGTTTGATAAGGAACAAAGGAAGATTACTTGTAGAAAATATTTTTTAAATCGGTTAGAAAAGATTTTTTAAATCAGTTTTTGAACCAATTTAAATATAAACAATATAGAAAAATAAATGATTTTAAATTGGATTTTGAAACGAGTTAAAAAATAATTAAATCTTTTTTCCTTTACTATATAGGACGTGAAAGTGAGATAATGCTTGTTGTTTACCTTTTATACTGTAGTTTTATCTATACTTACTAATAATGAAGGAAATACCCATTTTTTGAATACACACTTTTTACTATTTTATCCTTAACTAATTTTGAAAACTACTTTTCAATCACAACAGTATAAAAAAATAACTCCTTAATCATGACAATTATTTACATATTCCTTAACCATCTTTTATTTTAATTAAAAAAAAAAAACTCTACTACACACACACACAACTAAATCTAACTTTAAAAAATAAAAAATATAAATAGACTAGGCACAGAGTGCTTGATTTTCAACTAGTTTGGATAAAGCATGTTTGTTATTTTCTTTATGCACAAATCTTTTATTATTATTTATTTTTTTTGAGAAAATGTTTATGCACAAATCTGGTGTACATTATAACATCCAAAATCTAAAATTAGGAATAATTAGACTCTAAAAAATAAAAACAGTAATTTTAGAAGCTTAAGAGTGGTTAGATGACTCTAAACTAACCCAAAATAAGATAAACAATATGTGATAATATTACCACCAGGAAGTTGATCTTTCAGTGAAAGACCACTTTGAGCAAGACCACTATGTTAATACATATTAGTACATCTTAAAGATTCTATACTCAAAATCAACCTAGTTTTGACTTAAAAGCAACGGCCATGATCACTATATGATGGTACAAAGCTACGAGTTACCCCAATAAAAGGCCCTACCTAGAATATCCACTGCACCAAAACCAAATGAGTTGTATGAATCCAGTTTGACTTATTTATTAGTTGTACATCAGATAAAACTTGGACTTTTAACACAAATGAAATTAAGAAACAGTAAACAAGAGAGAAACAAAAAATTCCCAACAAAGTTAAGGATGAATTCTCACGTGGCTATCCCAAGCTTGGTCCTTATTTATTTGATGTATCATATTGTCATTGAAGACTCATAATGTCTAAACTAGCAAATTAATCCTTGTTAAACAAAAGTTATACCAACAAAAACAAACCAAACACCTGAATTTTTTCTTTTGCTAAACATATAACATTTTTTTTTTAGTGGTTAGTCATTCTGTCAATATTTAAAAAAAAAAAAAAAACTGGCTATGTTGCATTTTCCTTACCTGAAATGCCAGTCATGCACTAGAAAAGTCAAAAATCATTCCACCAAATGACCAAGCAATGCCTTGGACACCCACTGTGGAGCACTTGCTGGGAGATTTTGCAACACCCATCACTGTCAAAACAGTGATAAAGAAACAAGAATGTGGCCACAAATTTTGCTGTGCCTACTCTGTAGAAAGACCATGATGTTAACTCTCTCCATGCTCAAACAGTGAATTAATTAAATCACTGTAATGATTAAAATCTCAATTAAATTACCTCTATGATTTCGTCTGTTTCCAAACCTTTCAAAGTAAAAATTACCTGTTTTTTCTCTAGACAAGTAGACCATATGTCAGTGTACTAAATTATTTGTCACACAACTCTTTTGAATTGCAGCACAGAAGATCTAAGAATTTGAAAAGATGCTCTTGCAACTATTATGTAAAGCAAAAGAAATTCCAAACCAATTTAAACACTTCACCCATGCTTTACTATGACCCATATTTATACCATATACCAAGTCATAATGCCTGCTGCGAAATGATTGATCGATTATCATATTATCGATGATGCGATATAACTTATATATATAAGTGGCAATAGTAACACAATTTTTGGCATTTAAGTATTTAGTAAAGTACTCTCCCTTCACAAAGGAATTTAAGTAGTTAACACAATTTATAAAGTGGCACTAGTAATCAGAAGGTTAAAGAAAACAATGGGACGCACAAATTTTTTTATAGAAAAGGAATTTGAGAGAAAAGCAAGTAAAACAATTCAAGTGGGTGGATAAGATATCCTCCAAAACAGTAAAACATGTCATGATGTTATATAAGACTATTCATCAGAGTAAACTTACTTTTCGGAGCAGAGACACTTATTAAACTAAACAGAGAGTTAGATTTTTACCATGGCTAAAAGGTTTCTTTAGAGTAAACTATTACTCTACAATTTTGTTTTTTACTATACACATTTTTTCCTTTATTTTAATTTTGAAAATTTACGAATATCTCTGTCAACAAATTAACATGGCGGAGGAATCAAACATGAGTAAGCTAAGCATATACTGATATACCGATCGTGAACACTCTAAAATTTTCCTAACCATGGTCCTTTTTGCCAACCCCTTCGACTGAAACCACAGTTTTATGCATAGCTTCAATAATAAATAGAAGAAATTCCCATCACTTGCAGAAAATTACGTAGCAGGTGCAAACAAAATTAATCTATTAGCCTATGAAACAACAAAATGTCATTAACCAATTCCCCTAAGAAATACAAATTACAATCAATCTTTAAATTAATCTATTAGCCAATGAAACAACAAAATGTCGTTAACCAATTCCCCTAAGAAATACAAATTACAAACAATCTCTAAGTTCTTGTTTTCGATAATCCTAATTAAGATAAATACAAGAATTTAAACCAAGATTGAAATGTAAAATCACTAGTCCTGAGCATTAGACATGATTGATAGCCGAGAGGGCCTGATTTGAAAGGCTTGACGATAATCTCGAGACTGACGTCGAAGTATGGATGGGGGTATGGGCCTTACATCCATACTGGCTTCTGCAAACTCAGCCTCTTCCCCTCCTTTCTTCAGCATTGAATTCTTCATTGCCGTTTTAAGAAGTACCATGTTACTACTAGCGTACTTTGGCTTTGGGGTTGGTTCCGTTTCACGCTTAAGCCTTTTGGGGTTAGAGCACCCCAATGGCATAGAATGATTTGAAAGAAAACATAAATATGTTTTGGTATTTTTTTGTTTTTTCATAAGCACCAACCTTTGGAGGTAACCTTGTTGAATGCATGTGGACACTTTTTTTAGGGAAGATTTAAACTTTGATTCACTACATTGTGAGCAATTAACCCTTTTTGCAGGACTCAAACCCAATTGGTATGTTTGGTTATTAAATGTAGGTATTTTTTTCAATGGAGATTCAAATCTTAATTTATCATGTTGTTGTGAGAGACTAACCTCTTTTGTTGAACCCAAACTTGAATGGTATGTTTTGGTATTAAATAACTCTAAGGAGGACCTTTTTCTGGGTCTTATTGTAGAAGAAGCGTCGTCGCTAGAATCATCCACTGTTGTTGCCACAGGTGGAGATCGGTTATTTACAGTGTTTATTTTGATTCGAGTAAGAACATTGAATCGCGACGAGAATTCTTTATTAATGATGATCATTCTTTCCACCACTGAGGAGGACGTGAACGTGAGTGAGTTAATGCCCCTTATTAGCTTTTCTATTATTTTATAATACTATATTTCTTTTATTTAGATAATGTTAGTTAATTTTTAAAAGATTTTGTTTCTTGTCTCGAGATAATATATGCTTACAGCTTGATACCCTAATCTTGATCTTTTTAAAAAATTATACCATAAAATTGCAATCTTTAAGTAGCGAACTTATTTTCTTTATCATACTTATTATCAAAAATAATTTTTGGACACCCAAAAACTTATTTAATTTTTTACTTGAATTTATCACTATTTATTACTCCTTTGAGTTTGAAAACTTTTAAAATATTCTCTCTATATATAAATTAGAATAATTATATTGAACTAAAGTGTTTTTAGGTACCATTTTTCAACGAAAGTGTTTTTAGCTATTTTTTTTCAACAAGAGCGTTTTAGACAATTTTTTTAACTCCTTATCTCTTTTAATCTATTATTTTTAATTTTATTTCTAAATTAAATTTTAATATTTTTAAAAATAAATTTTCAATAATTAAAAATAATATTTTATCACAATATAAATTATTTATCATAAATCTAAATATAATTTATATGATCAAAAATTTGTATTTATTATATAGATTTTAATTATAATATAATTAATATATTTAAAAGTATTTATTTATTATAAATTTTAGTTATATAGAACAAAAATTTATCTTGTGCATTGCACATGTTAGAATACTAGTAAAAGGACAAATTATAAAAGCATCTTGTTACTTAGAAAGATAAAATTATAAATATATCTTATTAGCCATATAAAACCTTATCTTTTAATCTTTTCTTTAATTAAATTATTCAAAAGTTATTTAATCTAGAAATAACAGAATACTTATCTTTTAATTTTTTCTTTAGTTATCCGAAAGATTTTAATTTGAAAAGACTGATAAGATGAGTATCTGTCCATTTTATCATTTACTTTATTTTATTAATAAAATTTAAGGAGAAGGCATGATGCATTTTATTATTTACTTATAGTTAGTTTAAAACAAAGGGAAAAACTTAAGTACAGTTTTTTAGAACTGTTTGTAACACCCTCACTTTTATTTATTAAATTATTTTTATATTTATTCTATACTTAATTCTGAAAAATTGGAAAGGAATCTCAAAGTTCTAATTCCCATGGTTAAACTCAAAATATCGAAAGCTATCTAATTGTGATTTTTAATAGTTTTTCTGAGCTAGAGCCTAGAGAAATTACAAAATGACGATTTTGCCCTTATTTCTCAACATTAAGGGCTAATATGAGAAAAAGATTCAGTTGACATTAAAATGTCAATTTGAGCTTAAAATCATGTCATATGCATTAAAATATAATTTTAGAATTTTTTTGGGAATTTTCGGAAATTTCAATGCAAAATGATCAAAATACTCCTAGTTGTCAAATAAACCAAACTAGTATTGGTTTGGCAACCAAAAATGGTGAAAATAATATTTTTAGTACATTTCTAAGTAAAATATGTAATTTTAGATTTTTCGTAAAAATTTGAGCATTTATTGAATTAAAATGGATTTAATATGAATTTCTAAGCTTAAAAATACAATATATATATATATAATTCAAAAAAATAATAATAAATTAAAATTTATTTTTAGAAATTTATTTTTGATGAAAAATAATACATTTGTTTATATTTATATTTAAACTAATTATTTTGATATTAAAAGTTAAGTTAATCAAGTTTAAGAGATTTTATCATTACCGGCTAACCCAATTATAGGCAAAATTTACACTGAAAATTTTTGTAGACAGCTAGGGTAACACATTTAGCCCTAGAAGAGAGGTGATTTAACACCTACATGAATATGTGTCCCTAAATTGTAATTTCAAATAAATTAAAAAATAGAATTTATACATCATGGATGACTTCATTTTTTGGCCACCTAGGCTTTTCCTTCTTCTATAAATAGTCCCTCCATGGATCAAACTTCTTGCCATCCTCCTCTTACTCCATAATTGAAGCTCTCCTTCTCCTCTCTACTTCCCTAAAAAGAAAATTTTACACTAAAATCCTATTAGTTTTCATTAACTAGTAAAAATCCTCTTTCTAGGAGCTTTGCATCAATTACTTCACCAACTCTTTGAGTAATGGGGGAGAATGGGGTGAGTTCTAAATTTCAATTACTTTGCATGTTGGTAGGAAAGGTTTTCCCCTAAACCTTTCAATGTTTAAGTTTATCAAGTTTTATAAATGTTATAATGTTTAGTATTAGATTTAAACTTTTACCAAGTTGTTTTGCTGCTCAATTTTAGACAATTAAAATACACTTATTAAGTAGTTATGTTGCTCAAATTCAGACAACTATAGTAGAATTACTAAGTTGTTATATTGCCCAAATTTAGACAAAAAAAATTTAGCTGTTATATTAGATAATTAAATTGTTATATTGCCAAATTTTAGTAAAACTTAATTAATCTAGCAAAAATAGTAAAAGAAATATATTAGTTAGTTCATAACATAAAATTAAATGAAAACTTTAATTAGTGAGCTAATTATGAATTTATTTTTAGAAAACTATTGTAAAAATTTCATATATTTTTTAGTTTATTTAGTACTTCTAATTGTGCTCTATAAGTGCTTGTGAACACATTTTTCTTAAAAACACTAAATTTTAAAAATTTCTAAACATTCATGATAAAATTCTAATTATTTTTTTAAGTTTAAAAATTATTTTTATGAAAATTTTTGACCATTATATAATTTATTTCTTAATTATCAGTCTTTATTTTAATTTTCATGTCTTTATTTTTATTTAATTGTTGATTATGTGTTTTAATATGAGTTATGAATTATGTGGATAATATGTATGGATTTAATCTCTGTAATATAAGACAAAGATATTAGTAAAAATTGTACTAGTGCTCAAATTTATTGAGACAAAAACTAACCTTTAGAAATTAATAATTTAGTGAGTAATATAAAGCAAGGGACATGTAGTAGCATGACACCCTGTTAGGGAAGCTACAGTTTGGTACGTTGAGGAATGAAAGGCAAGGACCCATTTAAAGAGGTCTTGGAGGTAGCCATCCAGTGGTTAAAGTCCCACTGGCTAGGGTAGCACCCGTGAGCTAGGATATTAACTTGACCAAGCTGGATAACCCTAATAATTGCTCAGCATTCTGAGATTGGTGTGAAAGTATATCTCTATAAATGGACATCTTAACTGATATTTGTTCCTTATTGATAATGAGGACTATACCATGTGATGATGTTGAGAGAGGTATATGTACTCCAAGTCACTTTTCAGGTTCTATTAAGAACTATTACTCACTAATGGGAAGTATAGATCCATACCAAGTCAAGGGTAATTTAGTATAACATAGAATGAACCCTAGGTTCCCTTAGTTAATTGTGTTTTATTTATGGTAGGTTTCCTACCATACATGTGAAAGTACTTTTAGAACAAATCACCTCACTTCATTATTTTTTTGTTGTTATGCATGTTCAATCATGATATTTGAAGATGGAGATATCAATTTTGTTAAATCTACACATATCATATCCAGATGAAAGAGTATGGGATTATGATTAGGACACAAACATCTTACCCTATACAGGTCTGATGTATGTGACTTTTCTATCCCCTATTCTTGGGGCTGAGATGTTTCCACTGACATATATGATACCTATTTCCTATACGACTGCTCTCCCACCAGATTTTATTTATGCTCCTCATGTTCCATCACCGCCACCACCACTAGTAGATCCAGATATCCTTGTGATAGCTCCTTATTTAGATGTTTGTCCACTTCCTCCCAAGTTACCTATTGTGGACGCTCCAACTATAGACAAGCCAACACCCATACCTGCCGATGATGGATCTCTTGTAAAGGTAGTACTCGCTGAGTCACCTGTGGCCTCCTTTGGTATTGAGTACCAAGTGGGAATGGCTAATGGGTAGCATACCTCTTCATCATCTTCTTCTAGACTTGGGGTACCACATGAGGTACCCAATGGACAGGTATACCATGCGGCAGAGGACGCATCAGAGGGGACCCTTTCAAATGAGGACCATTAGAGACTTTAGTATTTAGTAAGGGATAGGGTACTACTTTGTATAGGAACTTTTTGGATGTATAGATTGGGTTAGGAAGTATATTTCTTTTGATGTACTTTTGACTGTTGTATATTACCCAAATCATGATATACAATTTTTATTATTTCATTTCTATTTTCAAATTCTATTAAATTTAGAAATTTTCTATTATAAAAATAAAAAAAAAATTATCCGCATTTTCATCAACTTGACTTAATAATTAAATTAATATAAATTATATTTTAATTTGAAGAAGTGTTACAATGTTCCCTAATCAAATTTGGAGTTTCACCTCAAAACCAAGGTGAAGCTCTAATTTTGATTGGGAAACAGCACTAAAAGCACCTAAGAAACTGTACCTACATTTTATCCTTAAACAAATTGTATTGATACCTATAACTACATATAAAAGGGATACCAGCAATTTTGGTTTTCACATTTTTTTGGACTCATTTAACTGCTTAAAAAAACGACCCCACCACTTTAATTATATATTATATAACTATTTTAATTTTTTAATTTTTTTAATTTTTTATTTTCCATTCAATCTTTATTTTCTTTCTTCTTTCTTTTTTAATTTCTCATAACCGATTAATGTAATTTCTCATAACTGATACATAGGCACAGAGTGCCTATTTTGCACTAGTTAGGAATAATCAGAATATGACCGAATGATAGTAACACCATTTTCTTATTATTATTATTATTATTATTATTATTATTATTATTAATATATATATATATATATATATATATATTATTTTATATAACTTAAATTTATAATAGATAAATACTTCTGAATATATAAATTATATTATAATTAAAATTCATAATAAATAAGTATTTTTTAACATATAGATTATATTTTAAATTTAAAATAAACAATTATTGTAATACAATGTTAATTTTTAATTATTGATAATTTCTTTTAAAAAAATATTGAAATTCAATTTAGAACTAAAAATATTGAAAATGATAGATTAAAAAAGATAAGAGGTTAAAAAAACCTAAAAACGCTCTCATTGAATAATTACAGCTAAAAATGCTCTTGTTGAAGAATAGCAGCCAAAACGTTCTCGTTCAAGATAGTTATTCTAATTTATATAGAGAGATAATATATAGGGGCCGTATTATATGATAATGGCCTTTGTTCAGACAAATGGCGAATTTATAACCCTCAAATATTTTGATAATAACAAACAGTTAATAAGTATGTTTTTACGCAATTGTCTGGTCATTCGTAATATGTTCACAAGCAACCATCTGATAATTTAAACCCATATCGTCTTTATCTTTCTTTTGGATAAATTCAATAACTAACAACTTACAGACGATAATCTAAGTGATCTACACATCAATCAGAATGTAAACTACCTCAGTATGTATGAAGCTTGCATACCTACTCTCGAGGAAAGACATCTTTATGCAAAAAAGAAGGAATGTGCGTGCGGATGTTAGAACAAGAAAGCAGATATGACTACTGTTACAAGATTGAGTACGAGAATGGTAAAGATAGGCAGATTACTTTATCTTATCAAAGTGACAAGTTGGTGATAGGCATTAAATGCTCCAACAGACGAAGGTTGTCTCCTTCAAGCATTCACAACGGATACTTTTGGAGAAGCCTATATATAGAAGAAGAGACTTCAATCTTAGTGACTGATGAAATCATAAAATCTTTAATTGTTGGAAAGCTTTCATTGTGTAATCTTCATATTCTCTGCATGCAAAACTTTATTTGTTCTTCATTGTATATTCGTCTGGTAGGACGTTAAACCTAGTGAGGTAACTCACGTTCAACCTTTTCTTTAAGAAATTGGTAGAAGCCTAAAGTGGCTTTGATTCAAAAGAATACTTGAGTTTTTGCTTGGAGAGGCAAGTTAAAGACTACTTGGGTTGAGCTTGAAGAGGCTTGTTAAAAGAATACTTGTAACTTGGATAAGTTAGTAGAACTTGGTTATTGCCAAGAACTAGACGTAGTCTCTAGGGTGAGACGAACTAGTATATCTCTTGTGTGTATTCCAGTTTCGTTTTTCAGCACTCGTCCTTCTTTCAAAACATTTTTGAAAAACTCTTTTATTTAAATCCTTTAGATGATAAGTCTATAAAAGAAAAGGAATTGCAAAAAATTTGCTATAACACAATTCAACCCCCCTTTCTTGTGTTATCTCTTTGTTTTACAATTTGGTATTAAAGCTCAGCCTCTAAGGGTTAAGCACTTTAACAAGCGTTAGAGGAAAGGATCCATATGGCAAACCTTGAAGGACAGTTTATTCCTGAAAGAGCCTCATTGTTAAGGCCTCTAGCCTTCAATAGAGAAATTATGCATACTGGAAAGACAAAATGGAAATGTACATCAAGTCTACTCATTATAGCATCTAGAGAATCATAACACATGGCAATCTCGTTGTAGCAAAGCCAGAAAATGAGTACAATCAAGATGACTTCAACATGCTACAACAAAATGCAAAAGCTAAGTATATTATAACTTGTGCCTTATCCAAAATTGAATATAATAAATTTTGCAGCTGCAGAACTACAAAGGAAATGTGGGATGCTATACACATAACGCATGAAGGCACAAAAGATGTTCATCTTAGAAGAGCAGCCACTCTTCAAAGACACTATGAGATGTTCATTATGAAAGAGACAGAAACCATTTATAAGATGTTTGGAAGATTTCAAACAGTTCTAAATGGGCTTTAAAGTCTCACTGTTGAGTTCTCTAAGGCTCAGAACAATCTCAAAATCTTGGATAGTCTTCCAAAAGTGTGGGAACTTAAGGCTATAGCCATAGCTGAAGCAAGGGACATGAAGACTTTAACTCTAAATGAGTTATTAGGAGCTTTAAGAGTCCACAAAGTTCATCTCTTCAAAAGAGATAAAGCAAAAATAATGACTCAACTGCTCTAAAAAGTGGAGAATCAAGTCGAAGAGCATACGAAAAAATTGAGATGAAAGCCAGGAACAAAGCCCTGAAGGTTCAGTTTGATGAATCTAAGAGCTCAAACGAAAGCTCCAACTGCTCAACAGACGATGAGATCTCTCTCATAACCAAGAAATTTAAAATGATGCTCAAGAAGAAAGGAATATTTAAGCAATCCTCCAGAAAGAGAGACATTAGATACAAAAAGCCTCCTCAAGAAGAAAACAACGAAATCATCTGTTTTGAGTGCAAAAAGACTGGACACATTAAGGCTGAATGCCGTAAACTGAAAAGAGGATGGAGCTCAAAGAAAAGGAACAAGAATAGGAATCTTCTAGCTATTTGGGAAGACCTGGACAGCAACAGTAACAGTTCAGATGATGAAAAGGCTAATATTTGGCTTATGGTAGATACTGGGGATGTAATATTTGAGGTACATTCTATTTCTAAAAATTCCCTGCATTCGTCTAATAATAGTGAATCTGAGTTTGATGACGAAGATATGTCTTATAACACTCTTTTTGCTAATTCTCACATGATTGCTCTTGAGTATAAGAAATATAAAGAAAAATATCAAGAAGCTACTTCAGAAAACAAAATACTCAAGAAAGATCAAGAGAAAATGCGTAAGAGCCAAGTCTCAGATCATGATAAGATAATGTTTCTTTCTGAAGTTGACAGACTAAAGAAAGAGATCATTAGTCTGAAACATGGTCTGGCCAAATTTGTGGATGGATCTTCAAAACTCCATATGATTTTAAAACATATAAGACTTTCATCTGACAAATCTGGTATAGGATTTGTAAAAGACAAAAATTCTAAACCAATGTCTTCTAAATCTTATTCAACTTTCTGTAACTTTTGTGGTAAATTTGGACACTCATTCCAAAGGTGTCAACACAAGGGGAAACAAAGGTCAATAAGATCATTGGGACTAACACAAAAGGACCCAAAAGTATTTGGGTACCAAAATCTCAAATAATTCTTATTGTAGGTATCCTTAATAGGAAAAAGTAGGGATTCATTCTAGTACCTGGACAGTGGATGCTCACGTTACATGACAGGAGAAAGTTCTATGTTCCTAGACCTCCAACCACATGAAGGAATAGTCTCTTTTGGTGGAAGTGGAAAAGGAAAAATTATTGGTATTGGTCAAGTTGGTAAGCCTCCTGTTCCATCTATAGATAATGTCTTGTGTGTTGAAGGATTAAAGTATAACCTGTTTAGCATAAGTCAATTCTGTGACAGTGGGTTTATTGTATCCTTTAACAAGGAATCATGCATAGTCAAAAGAAATGATGAATCTATCCTTTTTATTGCCAAAAGACATAACAATCTGTACAAGATTGAGTTTGAGGATCTGAACAAACAGATTGTTACTTGCTTAATGACCAAAGAAGATGAAAAATGGATTTGGCATAAAAAGCTCAGGCACATCACTCTGAAACATATTTCAAAATTATATAAAAAGAGCTTAGTAAAAGGATTGCCTGAGATTTCTTGGAAAACTCATCATCTTTGTGAAGCATGTCAGAAAGGGAAACAAATTAAAACCTCTTTTAAATCCAAAGATGTTGTTTCCACTTCCAGACCATTAGAATTATTACATATGGATTTGTTTGGACCTACAAAGACTCTCAGTCTTGGCGGGAAAAAATATGGCTTTGTCATTATTAATGACTATTCTAGATATACATGGGTTTATTTCTTAGCTCACAAACATGAGTCTTTCAATGTGTTTGAAATATTTTGTAAACGAGTTCAAAATGACAAAGGTTTTTGCATTACTATAATTAGAAGTGACAATGGAACTGAATTTGATAATGTTGAGTTCAAATTCTTTTGTGAAAAGAATGAAATTTTTCGCAACTTTTCTTCAATGAGAACACCTCAACAAAATAGGATAGTTGAAAGGAAAAATAGAACTCTACAAGAGATGGCAAGAACCATGCTTTGCGAAAATTCAATTCCTAAGTACTTTTGGGCAGAAGCTGTAAATACAACTTGTTATGTTCAAAACAGAATATTGAATTAAAAAGACTCCTTATGAATTGTGGAAAGGCAGAAGACCCAACATTTTATACTTTCATCCTTTTGGATGTGAATGTTTCATTCTCAACACTAGAGATCAATTAGGAAAATTCGACTCTAAGGTTGATAAAGGCATTTTTCTAGGATATTTAGATACATCAAAAGCCTTTAGAGTATTCAACTCTAGAACTTTTGTTGTAGAAGAATCTATCCATGTTAAATTCAATGATACACTAACCCTTGATAGGAGACTATCAGGCTTGGAAGAATATTTTGCAGATCTATAGATAAGATCGTCTGATCAAACAAGAACAGAAAAAGTAAAAGAATCAGAAGATACTTCTCAACAACAGCAGACTAATAATCAGACAAAGGATTCTCATAAGGATTGGAAGTTCGTTACCTATCATCCTCAAGATTAGATCATTGGAGAACGAATTGAAGGAGTTAAGATAAGAACATCACTAAAGAATCAAGCATCTTGCGCTCTAGTCTCAGAAATTGAACCTAAGACAATAGAAGAAGCATTGACAAACGATGACTAGGTAATACCTATGCAAGAAGAATTACATCAATTCACAAGAAATGATGTTTGGATTCTTGTCCCTAAACCAAAACATAAGAGCATCATTGGAACAAGATGGGTATTCCGCAACAAGCTCAATGAAAATGGAAAGGTAATCAGAAATAAAGCAAGGTTAGTGGCTTAAGGTTACAATCAGCAAGAAGGTATAGACTTCACTAAAACTTTTGCACCTGTTGCTAGATTAGAAGCTATTAGAATCATGCTTGCCTTTGTCGCTCATAAAAACATTAAGCTTTTTCAAATGGATGTCAAGAGTGCCTTTTTAAATGGTTTTATTGAGGAAGAAGTCTATGTTAAACAACCTCCTGGTTTTGAGGATCTAATCCTCCCAAACCATGTGTTTAAACTCAAAAAGGCTTTGTATGGTCTTAAACAAGCACATCGTGCTTGGTATGACAGACTAAGTAGTTTTCTCATTTCAAATGGATTTATGAAAGGTAAAGTTGACACTACCTTTTTTAGAAAGGAATCTAACAATGATTTCATAATAGTTCAAATTTATGTAGATGACATAATCTTTAAAGCTACTAATGAAACTCTATGTAAGGATTTCTCAAATTTGATGCAGAGTGAATTTGAAATGAGCATGATGGGAGAATTGAAATTCTTTCTTGGCCTACAAGTTAAACAAGAGAAGAAAGGTATATACATTCATCAACAAAAATACACCAAAGAACTACTCAAGAAGTATAAGATGAATGTATCAAAGCCTATGAGCACACCAATGCATCCGTCTGTAGTCATTACAAAGGATGAATCAGGTAAACCAATAGATCAGACTGTCTATAGAGGTATGATTGACTCACTTCTCTACTTAACTACTAACAGACTTGATATCATGCACAACGTCTGTCTATGTGCCAGATTTCAATCTGACCTTAGAGAGTCACATGTAAAAGCAGTTAAAAGGATTTTTAGATATCTTGTTAGTACTTCTAACCTAAGCTTATTTTATGAGAAAAACAAAGATTTTAGGTTAGTAGGATACTGTGATGCAGACTATGCTAGTGATAGACTTGAAAGAAAAAGCACAAGTGGTGGATGTCACTTCATTGAACCATGTCTCATATCTTGGACCAGCAAAAAGCAGAATTCAATTGCATTATTGACTACTGAGGAAAAATTATGTATCTGCTGCTAGTTGCTGCTCACAACTTCTATGGGTAAAGTATTAACTTAAAGATTACTC
The DNA here is from genome assembly GCA_004329165.1 of Spatholobus suberectus. Classification (NCBI taxonomy): domain Eukaryota; kingdom Viridiplantae; phylum Streptophyta; class Magnoliopsida; order Fabales; family Fabaceae; genus Spatholobus; species Spatholobus suberectus. Next base: position 40,921,441 of record CM014736.1, read on the forward strand.
TAGCTTTAAGCATAACATTCCTATGTTATGTGATAACATTAATGTAATCAATCTATCTAAAAACCCTATTCAGCATTCCAAAGCAAAGCATATAGAAATAAGACATCACTTTATTCGTGATTATATTCAAAAAGGTGTCTTTGATATTAAGTTCATTGATACAGACCATCAATGGGCTGATATCTTTACAAAAGCTTTACCTGAAGAATGTTTTAACTTCATTTTAGAAAACTTGCATATGAAAATATTACAAGAGTAAAGCATCTTACATGCATTGTCTTGACCAATTATTTAAGTTTTGTCTTACTCTATATCGTCTTACATTTTATTATATTTTGTCTTACTGACACGTTCTTATTTGAATATGAAAAGTTTTTAATCTATTAGTTTGATATTTCGCCTTATGATTATTCTTGATAAACACTCACGAAACGTGTGCCACCTCTTCTACCACATCAAGTTCAGTGCTTTCAAAACTCTTTTTTTATTTAAAATAACCGCTCTTTCTTTCTCTTTACACACTTTGAAAACTCTTCAAACCCTCTGAAGTCAAACCCTTTCTCTTGTTTTTACTCTCAAACCTAAATCTCTCAAACTTGTACTAATGACCACCCAGAAATAGCTTGTCCCCATGGAGAGATTCCCAGAAGGTGACTTTGTTGCCGAAAAGTAGGTTGACCTCAAAAAGCTTGAAGAGGAAGGATTCCCTCTACAATTGTATATCAAAAATGTTGGATGGGAAGCATTTGTGCAAAAACGAACCACCTGGTACCACGCATCTACGCCTACTTTTAGGCATCTGCTTTTGAAGTGAACGACACCATCATTGGAACTGTCGACAATCAGGTCATCATCATCTCCACAAACACCATTGCTACAACGTCTGGCTGTAAGGAAGAAAGTAATCTTTTTACAAAAGACTGGGAGAAGGTTATTACCCCAAAGATTGTCGACCAAGCGTTGTATGGAAAACTAAGGCCATAAACTGACAACAAAGATGTTCTAAAGAAGTTTCTATACTCTTTGAACATGAAGCCAGAATGCAGACTCATTCACAATGTCCTGCTACATATTATCCAGCCCAGGAAAGGCTCAAAGGATAATGTAACCTCCAAGGACAAGTTCTGCATCTACAAAATGCTAATTGATCAGAAGGTAAATCTGTCAGAACTTATTTTGGATAATTGGCGATCTTGTTTAACCAAGTCAAAGGAAAGTGCAAAAAGCAAACAGAAGCACCCCATTTTATATGCCATGCTCTTCACTGAGATCATTCGTCTGGTTAGTGTCAATGAAGTTGGATGGGAAAAGAGAAAGGAAGGTTTTGAGATCGACGTATTAATCATCGGGAAGATAAGGATTGCACATCTCTTATCTGGATACGTAGCCCAACATCCTAGTTGGCTTTGATCAAGGAAGAACCTCCGGAAGAAGTCGTTGGAAGTGCTTTCAAAGTTGGATCGTTTACTGATCCTTTTGTTGGTACTACATCTACTCAACCTCCGCTATAGACGAAACCTCAACCATCCCAACCACAACCCAAACAAACCAAACCACAAAAACCCAAGTAACCTATAAAAAGACCACCTCCACAAGACCCTAAGCCATAAACACAGCCTCAATCGTCTTCCCCCTCATAAAAAATAAAAGCCCTTAACCATTCGTCTGAGATCCAGACTAGTTCCTCAACTTGACTCAGACGATGACCTTCCTATTAACACCATTCTTACAACCACAAGCACAACCATCCATGAATCTCCATTAGAACAACCTCCTCTACCTACCATTGAACCAGCTACCTCTGCCCAACCTTCCAAAAAGCTCTCCAAATCCAAAAAGATTCCAGTACCTAAAACCCAAGCTTAGCAGGAAAAATAGCTTAGGAAAGTCAGAGCTAAATCAAAAAGGATTAAGAAGAATAAGAAGGAAGAAGAAGAGAAATTTGCTGAGGAAGTGCAAAAGCAGATTGAGGAAGCGGTGCTACAATTAGTTATATAGCACTCGCTACAAACAGGCCCTACAGAACCTAATGAGGAAGAGCTGTTTACTTAAGAAGACATCATAGCTATCTCAAGAGGTAGATTACCTAGATCTCTTTTCTGGGAAATTCCTCAATCTGTTTCAAACGTATTTCTGCAGAATTGATAGCTACGCCTAACAATGATCAACCTTTAAAAGTTGTTTCCTTCACTCTACCTGAAGCAGAAGGACAATCGTTTAGAGGAGCTGAATTGATGATAGACGAAGCCTCCCCTAAATAATTCAAATTAGAAACTCCTTCGTATGAACGTTTGTGCATTAAACAAGTCACATACTTTTCACAAGAGCCTCGCATTGTTGGAAAAAGTAAAGAATATCAGCTACCAGAACCCTTCGACCTAAAAGTTCTTCAAGCTTTTATCAATTATGAACTGGGCGAAGTCAATAATCCGAGGATGTGGACAACCCTTATCATTGAGGAATGGCCACTCTTGGTGCGCCATGGGTATGCTGAGAAGTTCCCTGATGTTGAAGATATAGCAACCCAAGCTCTCTCATCTGAGCCCAACATCACTACATACGTTTGGAAGGAAGGGTATAGTACTTTATCAAACGCTCCTATCTTCGTCTACCCAACCTCAACCAGGACCAAATTCCCACCTAGACGTGAAATATGGAGACAGCGCGAGATTCTTTGCCACACCTCTCCTTTTATGCTAAAATGTAATTATTATGAGTATCTAATCATGTGCAAAACATATCACTACAAGCTTAAGATCATTTACCCGTTTTGCCAAGGGAGGATCAAGACTTACCCCATCGCCATCCGACCAAAAGATAGTCTAGACTTTGAAGAATGGCTGATTGGTGTGATGATTGGGAGTTGGGGAGGGTGATGAACCTTCCTACGAGAGAAAATGCAGATTTCCTTGCAATATGCCATATGTGAACAAAGATGTCCAAACCTTGAGCTAGGCTTGCCTAGACTCATGGCTACTCAAATGTTGCTTCTGATGAAGCCATGGACCACCTTCCGCATCTGCTGTCAAAAGATGATAAAGTGTCAGAATCTTTCTATGGAAAAAGGGAAAGAACCAAAGTTCCGACGTGATCCCAAAAGACACTTATTGATCAGACAGAATGCTCTTTCCTCTGCACAGCTGGCCAAACTTAAAGGAAAAGAAAATTTTCGAAGCAAATACCGAAGAGATTGCAAGATCATGTTGAAGCACTCAAACACTTTTCGGGTCTCACTACAGAAGAGAAGACTCTATTAAGCCATGAAGCTGCTATTTGACCAACCAGCCACTAGTTACAAATCTCTCCATCTCCTTCCACTTGTACATCCAACCCCCAAAATCAACTTTCAATAAATCAACCTAAGACCTACATCTTCTTCTCCTCAGAGACCTTTGAAATTTTCTTCCCTGCGGCCACTTCTGGTTTTGTGGACCCCTTGTACCATATGTTTCAATTTATATTTTGTAGAGGAATCCACTGATGAAGCTGCTTCCAGCTCTGCACCTACATCTCAATCTTCAGACATCAGACAAGAATTCAATGAATTGAAACAAATAGTCCAACGTCTTGAAGCTATTCTAGTAAAAGAACGCAGGAAACACAAACGTGTAGAAGCAGTGTTAGCCAAACTGGCCAAACCCTTAAAGGGTGACCTCGGCTCATCGTCTACAACTTCAGACTTCGAATCTTTTGATTGATGATGCCAAAAGGGGGAGAAAGAATGGAGAAAGAATAAAGTCTTAAGGGGAGAAAAGAAAAGAAGAATAAACAGACGAAAAGTATCAGTCTTAGGAGGAGTATTCTCTTTATATACAATGAACCTTTTTTTTTACATATGAATATCATCTGGTTTCATTCAGTTATATTTAGTTGTATCATCTGTATTTATCTCTCTTTTATATTGCATCTATTTAACTGAAGAATATCAGTATGAAAAATGCTTTCTAAACAAAAAACTCACATTACAAAAAGCCTTTTCATATAAATATGCTCTATAAATTTTACATATGTTTGTCATCATCAAAAAGGGAGAGACTGTTAAGACAAAGGACGAATTTATAATCCTAAATATTTTTATAATAACAAACAGTTAATAAGTATGTTTTTACGCAATCGTCTGGTCATTCGTAATATGTTCACAAGCAACCATCTAATAATTTAAACCCATATCGTCTTTATCTTTCTTTTGGATAAATTCAGTAACTAACAACTTACAAATGATGATCTAAGTGATCTACGCATCAATTAGAACATAAACTACCTTGGTATGTATGAAGCCTGCATACCTACTCTCGAGGAAAGACATCTTTATGTGAAAAAGAAGGAATGTGCGTGCAGATGTCAGAACGGGAAAGCAGATATGACTACTGCTACAAGATTGAGTACAAGAATGGTAAAGATAGGCAGATTGCTTTATCTTATCAAAGTGACAAGTTGGTGATAAGCATTAAATGCTACATTTAATGCTCCAACAACTCTCTTCAACAGACAAAGGTTGTCTCCTTCAAGCACTCACAACGGATACTTTTGGAGAAGCCTATATATAGAAGAAGAGACCTCAATCTTAGTGACTGACGAACATAAAATCTTTAACTGTTGGAAAGCTTTCATTGTGTAATCTTCTTATTCTCTACGTGTAAAACTTTATTTGTTCTTCATTGTATATTCATCTGGTAGGACGTTAAACCTAGTGAGGTCACTCACGTTCAACCTTTTCTTTAAGAAATTGGTAGAAGCCTAAAGAGGTTTTGATTCAAAAGAATACTTGGGTTTTTGCTTGGAGAGGCAAGTTAAAGACTACTTGGGTTGAGCCTGAAAAGGCTTGTTGAAAGAATACTTGTAACTTGGATAAGTTAATAGAACTTGGTTATTGCCAAGAATTGGACGTAATCTCTAGGGTGAGATGAACCATTATATCTCCTATGTGCATTCTAGTTTCATTTTTCAGCACTCGTCTTTCTTTCAAAACGTTTTTGAAAAACTCTTTTGTTTAAATCCTTCAGACGATAAGTCTCTAAAAGAAAAGGAATTGCAAAAAATTTGCTATAACACAATTCAACCCCCCCCCCCTTTTGTGTTATCTCTGTGTTTTACAGCCTTCTTAGGTGAGAATAAGAATAACTAATCTCAACCATTAAATTAAAATGAAAAGCCCAGCTTAAAATACTTTAGAATTCAAAGTAGAACCTTATGTAACCATCAAATCCCTAAAAGATTCACCAAACAAAAATCAAATCTCTAAAATATCTCAATTATCATGTCACTCTTCTTCAAAATTGTTGTTACCCATTACCATCACCACCATGACTACCGCCACCACCATCATCATGACTATCACTGCCGCCACTACCACCACCACCATCACGTTCACTGCTGCCACCAATGCCACCATGACCGATGATAATGATGGCGATGGTGGCAACGACCATGTGTTAACACGTCACCATCATTGCTATGACTGTTGTCACCACCACTACTATGACTGCTGGCAATGGTGGTGGCGGCAATGGCGACAATGGTAGTGACGGTTTTGACAGAAGTGGCGACAACAGTGATGGTGGTGATGATAATAAGTTAATGACAATCTTGAAGAAGAGTGACGTGATAATTGAGATATTTTAGGACGTGATAATTAAGATCTTTTATAGATTTGATTTTTTTTTGGTAAATCTTTTAGAGATTTAATGGTTACATGGGGTTTTAATTTGAATTTTAAGTATTTTAATCTAAGCCGTCTATTTTAATTTAATGGTTGAGATTGGTCATTCTCATTCTCACCTAAGAAAGACATTCTCATATGATATGCCCCATATATGGGATGTTTCAAATGAAAAACTTCTTAAAATGAGAAATAAAAACTATTAATAGTAGTCATTGGATTACAATTAAAAACAATTAACGGTTGAGATTAAAACTCAATTAAACCCTTTTATGAGACCATCATTGTTGCCGCCTCCACCACCACCGCTACTGCTGCCACCGCCACCACCGTCATTGCTACCACTGCCACCACCACCGCCACCACCACCACTGCCGTTGTTGCCACCCCCACAGCCACCACCATCACCGCCCTTGTCGCCACCACCATCATTGCTGTTATTGCCACCATCATCGTTGTCTTCAGCAACACTATTGTCGCCACTACTGTCGCCTCCACCACCATTGTCACTGTCTTCATCACCGCCACCAAAGCTGGTGGTGGTGGTGACGACGGTGATGGCAGTGGTGGTGGTGGAGGAGAGGCGATGGCAATGGTTATCTCATAAGAGGAGATTAATTAGGTTTTCATCTCAGTCACATTTTTTTTTTAATTATGATCTAAGGGCTATCATTCAAAGTTCTCATTTGAAACGTTCCATATCCGCCCTATATATTAAATGAAAGCATCTTCTTAAACGAAAGCGTTTTTAGCTGCTATTCTTCAACGAAAGCGTTTTTAGCTGTCATTCTTCAATGAGAGCATTTTTAAGAATTTTTAACATCTTGTCTCTTTCAATCTATCATTTTTAATATCTTTAGTTCTATATTGAATATCAATATTTTTTAAAAAGAAATAATCAATAATTAAAAATTAACATTGTATTATAGTAATTGTTTATTATAAATTTAAAATATAATCTATATGTTAAAAAATATTTATTTATTATAAATTTTACTTATAATATAATGTATATATTCAAAATTATTTATTTATTATAAATTTAAGTTATATAAAATAACTATTTATTCTGTGCAATGCATGGTTAAAATACTAGTGTGTGTGTATGTGTGCGCGCGCGCGTGTGTATATACATAACTATAATAAAGAGGATATCTACTTCTAGTCTCTATTTTTTATTGGACTATTATACTCTTCATTTTCTCTCTAAATTATCTACTATTTTATCCTTTAACTATTATTTAGACTATCCTTTTATTTTATTTTTCTTTTTAAAAAAAATAAAGAGAGGCAAGGAGTGCCTATCTTTCCTCTAGTTATAATAGCTATTTTGAATGAGAGTGATTTTAGGATTTTTTTTCTTCAACGAGAGCATTTTCAAAAATAAAAAATTAACCTCTTATATTTTTCATCTTATCATTTTCATCTTTATTTCTAAATTGAATTTTAATATTTTTTAAAAGAAATTATCAATAGTTAAAAATAACCTTATATCACAATATAAATTATTTATCATAAACCTAAAATTTTATTTATATGATTAAAAATATTTATTTATTACAAATTTTAATTATAATATCATTTATATATTTAAAAACATCTAGTTATTATAAATTTTAGTTATATAAAATAAGCATTTATCATGTACATTGCACAAGCACTACAAGAAACGCGTGTATTAAAGTCGAAACATTAGTGTTGGCCACAATATTGATGGTACTGGCATCGGCATGGTCAATGTTAGGATGAATTCGACCTTTTGAATTTCATTTTATTTTATTTTATTAATATTTAATTGAATAGTATCAGTCAAGCTTATGCTAAATTAGGGAGTCGCATCAGGCTTTGTCCATGACTCACGCTACATAATAATTATTTAAAAATATCTTTTTATAGTTAGCATCGACTATGGTCCACACTAAATAATATTTTTTTAAAAAAGTATTTTTTTATAATTCGCAAGCCAAAGCCAATTCTTAAAGTTGAGCGAGAAAACAAAAATGTTAGCATCAAACATATCACACACTAAATAATAATTTTTAAAAAAAATATTTTTTATAATTAGCGTCGACTTAGTTCTTAATTGGAGCATGAAAATGAAAAAAGTTAGCATCGTCCATAGCCTACGCTAAACAATAATTTTTTTAAAAAATATTTTTTATATTTAGTTTTGAGTGAAAAAATGAAAAATTTAGCTTCAGTCATGACTTATGCTAAATAATATTTTTAAAAAATATATATTTAGTGTCAACTTAAGTGGAAAAATGAAAAATTTAGCATCGGCCTAGTGTTGGACATGGCCCATGCTAAATTTTTAATTTTTTTAAAAAAATATTTTTTTATTATTAGCATTAGCTTGACCTACTCTAATTTTTTATTTAACGCAAAAATGAAAACTTTCTCTACCTCTTCTTCTTCTTAAAAACTTTTATTCTTCTTCACTCTCACCTTTTATCCCTAACTCATTCTTTTCCTCTCTCCAATCTCTCATCCCCTTCACTCTCTTCCTTTCTCCAATCTCTCGTCATTTTCTCCCTTCATTCATTTACTTGTTTAGATGGGGTAAATGAGAAGGAGAGACTTGATGTTGGAGTTAGAGAGCTTGTTGAAGAACTCGTTGGAGTGCTTACAGTAGTGGTGCTTCAAATATATATAGAATTTTTAGTTCCTTTTCTGCAAATGCGCTGATTAACAAGTAGTAAAACTTGAATGAGTAGGGTATCATTCTTCATAAGGATTGGAGTAACAATATTCAATTCAATTATTCAACTATTATAAAGGCAAGCAAAATGTGCAAATCACGGGCACAATTGCTAAAGAATAAATTGCATGAAAATAAAGTACTACTATGTTTATGATTTTTCAAAGATTTATAATAAGATGGTAAGAGTAATTAGGGATTTAAGTCCCTTTGTGTTCATGCTCTACATTTTTCCTAAAATTTAATATAATTTAAACATGGTTTAGAAACTTGGATTTCACTAATGTAGATTAAACTCAATTCCTTGGCATAAAATCACTTTGATTCAACTTAATGTGATACTTTCATAGCTCCATTGAAATTAAACCAAGCATTAAAATCAAAATCCATAAGAACACGTCTTACAAAGTACTATTCCTATGACCAACTTAAGACATGATAATCACACTTAAATCAAAACACACGTACATGATTCCTCATAATACACACATTCAAGATCAATCTTAATAATGGATAATTGCAAAAGGCATTAAAAATAGAGTGGATTACTACAAATTACTTTAAATCAAAGTTTAATACATGGAAATCTCAAAAAGATCATCTAACCCTAACTATAGTGAGGGTTTAGCAAAACATGTTGAAAGAAAAAAAAAATGAATAAGAGATAAATGATCATGGATGATGTTGAATACACTAAATCTTCTTCCAAGTGCTGCTTCTTCAATGATGGAAATAGAGAGAAAAATCCTAAGAATTAGGGTGAGTGATGGGAGAAATGGTCTTCCAACACATTCTGCTTACGAATGGGTCTTACAAAGGGTTTAAATATCAGTTGGAATGGGCCTACCATGTCAGCAAATTCTGTTAACCTTTTAGTAAATCACCACTAGTGTATGGCGTTGGTCAAGCATTTGAGACATTGGGCAGAAAAAATATTTGAGAGGCTTCAAGTAGTTAAACGTTGTCCAGCATTTCAAACGCTGATCATCTGGTGGGAAATTCATACCTTCACATCTCGTCCAAAGTCTCCGTGTGTTTTTGCTGTTTCATACACTGGCCCACTAGAGAATTCTAGTAATCTTGACGTATTACCCTACGTCTGCACTCATATTCAACATCTAACGCTAAGTTTCCAGAAGAGAGCTTGTTGCTTAGCTTAATGGCGTGGGATGTCACTCCAACGTCTTTGACACTACATTCCCAGTTGTAAGTGTTTTGCTTTATTTTCCTATAAAATATGAAAAAGATTCCTCAAAAGTATATTTATTCATAAACTACTAAAAATAAACTACTTTTATAAATTTTTATACATTTTCTTCTTTTTATATATCTTTTTCTTTTCTTTTTTCTATTAAAATTATGCACATAAATTCATCAAATATGAAGTTATCATCAAAGTGCAAGGATGGTGATGGGGTGATTTGTGTTTATGGATGGTGGATTTTAGGGGTGGTGGGTGGTATTGGTTTTGGAAGGAAGTGCGCCATCAAAAATCACCTTTGGTAGCAACGATGGCAGAAGGAAAACAAGAGAGAGAGAGAAAGAAAGAATGGGAAAGAGAGCAAAACTAGTGGTGGTGCGTTGCAGGAAATCGTCTCTACCAGAGGCGTTATGACGAAGGTGCCAAACCAGTAGCAGAGCCAAACTATCGGTAACAATAGTTTTTTTTTTTTTTTTTTATGTTTTCCTTTCTTCATAGCATCAATTTTAGCTAAACTATGCTAAATTAAAAAAGGCCGATGCTAATGTTAGTGTCCATTTGGTTGACGCTAACATTAATGTCAACCCTTTTTAATTTGACATAACTTCCAATTTAGCGTTGACCAAAACATAGTGTTAATCACAAAAAGCAAACACTATCGATTAGCTTTGAGTGTTCACTACTACAAAAAAGGATTTTTAAAATAGGATTTTAACTTGGTTGTTAATTAACCGAGTTAAAACGAAGACGCGGTGGCATTTTTGCAATTCTGATGAATTTTTTAAAATCGGTTCACACATAACCGATTTAAAAAGTGTAATTTAAGAAATTTTAATTCATTTTTTCAACCAGTACATCACTAATCAATTTAAATAGTGTGGCGCAAATTTTTGTAAAGGTTTTTTAAATCGATTACATAATAATCGGTATAAAAAAGTGGGGTTTTTTTAAAACGGTTCTATTGGAACCAATTTTAAAAACTCACTTTTTAAACAAGTTATGAATTAATCAGTTTAAAAAGTGCTTTTTAAACCAGTTGAATACACAATCGGTTTAAAAAATGGGTTTTTTGAACTCCCAAAACGTTGCACCCTTCCTTAACAACGTCGACGCGCAACCTTGCTCCACATCCTTCCTCCAATCTCCATCCTTAGGCCATTTCCATTCCTCCAATCTCCATACTTAAGCCATTTCCCTTACTCATCCCGCCTCTTTAACGCATTTCGTTGGAAGCTTGTAAATTTGAACACGTTGGGTACCTCATTCTCATGCTTGTAAAGGTGGTGTTTTTGAATGCCATTGGGTACCTCGTTCTCATACTCAAGCTACTTGAAGCTTGTGTTGTTGCTTGGGAGGTGTGCGTTGGTTAACAAAGCTCGTGTTGCTCTATTGCATGCTTAAATCTACAATTATTGCTCGTGAAAACACGTAGACTGCCATTGTTAGGGCTTGGAAGCTCCTGAGTGCACATTGACTACCATTGTTGGAGCATAGAAATTGGTAGAGGTTGTCATTATTGTGAGTGCTCTATTCACGAACCAAGCTTGTTTTCCATGGATTTTGCATGTCATTAATTTGGAACTTTTGATTTTGGACTGTTTTATGCAAATTAAGAGTAGAAATGGGTGTTGGTATTTATTTATTTATGGTTGCTAAACATGTTTATGTGCTCAATGATACACACCTTTGATTGTTTAGAAATGCCAATGTTAATGTGTTGAATGAATGAAAATTTAAAATTTGTTGTGGATTGAATTGTTTGATAGGTTAATTAAGCTTTGGTATTATGATTTAAAATGAAGTAAACATGTATCTGGGAAAGTACCAAAATACAGAGGAAACTCTGCCAAAAGTTTTGTAGGAATTGTATGCTTTAATTAGCTTGTGTGTTTGTATTGTTTATCATTCAATTTATGCATTACGAGTGAACCTTAGTTTCCCGTTTGAGATTCAATACAATGATTAAAGTACCAATTGTTGAATTGAATCTTGAATTGTCCAGTTGGATAGTTTGGAAAGATTAATTTTTTTATACTTGATTAATACGTAGTGGTTAAGTCTCATCTTAAATTTGATTAAATTTTGGTTTAGTGCATTACGTGTTGTGTCTCTGGGTGCATAGATGGTGGTGAACTTGATGTCACAACTTTCATTTGATATACTTGGAGACCAATGCAAAATGCTGTCAAAATTTTGTCAAATTTAACATATGAGACTAAACCTATACGTATTAATCAAGTTTCAAAAAATTGATTTCTGAATAGGATAGGGAGACACCTTGTATAAAAAAGTGAGATTTACATGCATTAAGATATGGTTTGTGGATCACAGTACGAAGTTATGGATCATAGTTGGATTAATTCTAGACTCACAACTGATAAGTATCAGAATGGAGTGGAAGAGTTTATCCAATTTGTAGAAAGAAATCTTCCTGATAGTGGTGGGTTCTTCTATTGTCCTTGTGTTAATTCTTTGAATGAGAGATGACTACAAATTGAGAAAATATGGGAGCATGTTCTTTGTGATGGGTTTTGCAAGAGTTATACAACATGGACATGGTATGTGAATTGTTAGACGTGTCGAGTTGTCTCAAACAGAGCAAGTTGATGTACTTATGGATGATCGACTAGAGGACATGATTCCTGATATTGGACCAGAGTCTTTTCAGTGAGCTCATGTGTACGACACATTGTGCAGTGATGCAGATAAGCCTTAATATCCAGGGTGCACTAAATTCACATTGTTGTTAGCGGTTTTAAGATTGGTGAATGTGAAGGCCAGAAATGGGTGGAGTGATAAAAGCTTGATCGAATTACTTGAGTTGTTGAACAAAATGCTTCTAAAAGATAACACATTGCCAAGACGTAACTATAAGGCAAAGAAAGTGTTGTGTCCGATGGGATTAGAATACAAAAAAATACATGCGTGCCCTAATGATTGTATATTGTACAGAAAAGAGTTTGAAGAGTTGTACAAGTGTTCCAAGTTTGGGGTGTCACGGTATAAAGTGAAGGATAATGATTGTAATAGAGATGAGCAAAAAAGAGGGTCCCTCTACAAAAGTGTTATGGTATCTTCAAATAATTCCAAGGTTTAAGTGATTATTTGCTAATGTAGAAGACGCGAAGAACCTTATGTGGCATGCAAAAGGGAGAAAATGTGATGGACAGCTTCACCATCCTGCTAATTCTCTGCAATGGAAGAAAATTGATCATTTGTTTCTAGTCCTTAGGGCTGAGGCAAGAAACCTTAGGTTTGGACTTGCTATGGATGGAATGAATCCTTATGGTAACTTATCTAGTAAGCACAGTTCATTGCCTATTCTCCTAGTTATTTACAATCTGTCTCATTGGTTGTGCATGAAGTGAAAATATGTTATGTTATCTATAATGATTACGAGCCTAAGACAGCCAGGAAATGACATAGATGTCTACTTGCGTCCCTTGATTGAAGATTTAAGAATGTTGTGGGATGAAGGTGTTAATGTGTATACTGGGTATCGTCATGAAAATTTCATGTTGCGTGCAATGTTATTATATACCATCAATGACTTTCTAGCATATGGAAACTTGAGCGGGTATAGTGTTAAAGGGCATAACGCTTACCTTATCTATGAAGAAGACACATGCTACGTACAACTTAAACATGGCAAGAAGATAGTTTATACTAGGCATCGATAATTTCTCAGGCCTAATCACCCATATTGTAGACTCAAAAAAGCTTTTAATAAATGTCAGGAGGATGGTATTGCGCCACCTGCCTTAACTGGTGAACAAGTTTATCAATGGGTGAAGGACATTAGTGTCGAATTTGGAAAGACCCAAAAGAAAGCCACCGAGAAAAACTTATGGAAGAAGAGGTCGATTTTCTTTGATCTTCCCTACTGGTGCGATCTAGATGTTAGACATTGTGTAGATGTAATGCATGTTGAGAAAAATCTTTGTGATAGTATCATCAGCACTCTTCTAAACATTAAAGGCAAGACAAAGGATGGTTTGAATGAATGTCAAGATCTTGTTAAGATGGGTATACGCCTCTAGTTAGGTCCGTAATTAGTGGGTAAGAAGACATATTTGCCCCTGGCATGTCATACCTTGTCAAGAGAAGAAAAAACAAGTTTCTATAAGTGTTTGTAGGGCGTGAAGGTGCCACAAGGATACTCTTCAAATATCAAGAGCCTTGTGTCACTAAAAGATCTTAAATTAGTTGAGTTAAAGTCTCATGATTGCCACGTCTTGATGCAACAACTCCTACCAGTTGCTATTCGTGACATATTGCCTAAAAAAGTTAGACATGCCATTACGCGACTGTGCTTATTCTTCAATGTCATGTATAGTAATGTCATTGACCCTATGAAGTTGGATGAGTTGGAAAATGAAGCTACTATTATATTGTGCCAGTTGGAGATGTGTTTTCTTCCTTTATTTTTTGACATCATGGTTCACTTAATAATGCATCTTGTGAGAGAGATTAGAATATGTGGTCCAGTTTATTTACGATGGATGTATCCTGTTGAACGATATATGAAGATCTTGAAAGGGTATGTCAAGAATCCATACCGTCCAGAAGCATTTATTGTTGAGAAGTACATTACTGAAGAAGCCATTGAGTTTTGTATAGAATATTTGTCACAAGCTGAACCTGTAGGGCTTCCTAAACCGTGTCATGATGGAAGATTTTCCAGTAAGAGTACTCAAGGTGTAATTGTTAAACCAATGAGTCGAGAGGAAGTTTTGCAAGTACACTTGTATATATTGAATAACACTGATGAAGTTGAACCTTACTTTTCTGCTCACAAAAACATTGTCAAGAAAAACAACCCTAGAATGCTGGAGAAATGACAGTTGAATGAGCATAACAAAACATTCTTAAACTAGTTTAAAGAACAAGTTTTGAATGATGATAATGCTTCTGACACATTAAAATGGTTAGCACATGGACCTAACTTTGATGTCATATGTTGGACTGGATACGATATTAACAAGTTTTGTTTCTATACAAAGTCGTTGGATAAGAAGAGTACCGTCCAAAACAATGGGGTTATGGTTGTGGCTGAGTCCATGCACTTCTCTATTTCAAAAGATAAAAATCTCGTTATGGCATCCATGTGTTACTTTGGAGTTATTGAAGACATATGGGAGGTTGACTACACAAAATTCAAAGTGTCTGTTTTTAAATGTAAGTGGGTTGACAGTAACATCGATGTGCAAACCGATGAATTAGGGTTCACATTGGTGGATCTTAGGAAGGTAGGTTATAAGAAAGAGCCTTTCATTATGGCATACCAAGCAAAACAAGTTTTTTCATGGCAATGATCCTTCTATCAAGAGATGGTCAGTGGTTCTCTAAGAAAGAAACGTGCATGCTAGTGATGAAAAAAAAAATTCAAATGTCGATCGTATTGAGATTCCTTCTTTCTCAACACGGATGCCCACTTTTACTGATGAGAACAAAGTGGATGATGTACATGTCACACGTGATGATCATCACGAAGGAATATGGGAAAACATACGTACTTGACAGCGTTAGTTACTAACTTGTATTTATCTTATTGTTTATTCTTGTTTTTGTTATGTTTTTTATTTTATTTATTTTATTTCGATCGTAATGTTTATCTTTGGAAATGACATATTTTGTGAATGTTGATACTGATATATGTTTTTTTTTTCTATTTGTAAACAAGCTCATGGCTTATTCTTCTAGTAACCTATCTTATGAGTCTACAAAAAAAAGGGTAGACGAGGTACACGATTAAAGGAGTTGACTCTCAGTCGGGCTGGCGACCATCTAATATCAATTCAGTTTGACATGATTAGTAGGGCATCTGAAGGGGAAAATGCCACGAAATTCATTAGTTTTGTGGGCGTCCTTGCTTGAAGCACGGTTTCTATCCTTTATGAGGATTGGGACCACGTAGAGAAGAGCGTGAAGAATCAAATTTGGCAAACTATTACAGTATTTTACTTTGATAGTCTCAAATATAAATATTGTATTTTACCATATTATTGTCGTACATTGACTATTCAATTTTATTTTGTAGCTCACTTATGATGTTCCACATAATGCCATATTGAAAAGAGAATTGCTAACACTTGCGGTTAAGTGTTGGAGTGCATTTAAGACATAGCTCACCACGAGATACATATATGGAAAACTGAAAGACACTTCTCCTTGTGAGAAGTATGCATTTTTGGATAAGGAGACGTAGGCAAAATTTGTGGAAAGCCGAGAAGATCCTACCTTTCAAGTTTAGTTAGAAACATATTTTTTTAATAATACAACAAAATTTGATTAATTTTTATTGAATTTAACAGTGTGTTATTGTTCACAGGAGAAGAGAAAAAAGGGACAGATGATTGCATCAAAGAATGTCCACCCTCACAGATTATCTCGTGGGGGGTACAAGTTGCTTGAGCAAAAAATAATGGCTGAGAAAGCGAGGCAACGTGAACTAGAAGCCTTGGCATCTAAATCTACTGGAGATATTGCTCCTCCATCGCCACCACAACGCTGGGATATATGGAAGGTGGCCCGCACACTACAATCAGGTGGATATACGTTAGAGGAGACACACGTCATTGTTGAAAAGATTATAAGTAATTTTTGACTTCAAGTACTAATTGTAACTTGCTACGTTATACTTCTTACTCATTTATTTAATTATATGTTGTAGGATTCTCTTGTTGAGAAGAGCTCACAGGAAACGTTTGTTTCTTATGGATGTGAGGATATATTAACTGTTGCTATCGGGAAACCAAAGCACCCTGGTCAGGTTCATGCTACTGGACGAGGTGTTGGCATTCGTAATTATTATAGAGCATGTTCACGTAGTGGGCCCATCTCAATAATTGTCACAAGGAAAGAGATGGAGCAAATTAGACAGGAGATTAAAAATGAGCTTAAAGAGTAGTTAAGACGGGAGATTAAAGAGGAACTGGCATCTTTGGGTATTTCACAGTAGAATACAAATGTCTGGCTAGAACAAGCTCATACTCCTGTATGTGTCAGCATGAAGGGAAGTTGTGATGCCGCTGATCCTTCTAGGGAAGAGACTGACACTGATATCCCTGAGCAGTGTGAGTTATATGTTGATGGAGAGCTTGTTTGTTTAGTGGCCTATGGGAGAGTATATAGTTTGGGGCCTACCATACACCACAGGACCATTGAGGATGATATGGCAAGGGTGATGGTTGAACAAATTTGGCATGCATATGCTCAAGTCCTTGTGTCCACCGAGGAAGTTCAGACTGTGGGGCAGGGCCTTAAATAGTTTATTCAGTGGCCGAAACGACTTATAAATGTTATATTAGCCAAGGTATATTCAAATTTCATCTTAAGTTATTTTTTTCTCTAATTACAAATTGAAATTACTAGATTGTATTTTATAACATTATTTTATATTTATTATTTTAGGATGGTCAACCATTGAAGAAAGATGTTCCATGTAAAAAATCAGAACCTCAAGTTGATCTAATGATATGCCTATGGCAAGTGGCATCTAGTATGGGGATAGATGTGGTGCAAATAGATTGGGAACCCACATTCCTTGGCAGACCCAATCAAGTTGACCTATGGATCACCCAGAAGGATGTCTTAGAAATATGCACCGGCAATGACATGTTGAATATCTCAGTTCTACAATTATGGTTGCTGTAAGTTTAATCTTTTTGAAATCTCTTAAATAAGCATCTCTTTTATTATAATTAACATTCATTTGAATATTTTAGGTATATGCATCGCCTATATCTCTCAAAGGGTCAGGACAATGTTTATGGTTTATTGACCCATTCCCTATTTCCCTATTCAAAAAATAGGGAATAAGGATGAAGATTCTCAGGCCTACATTCAAAATTGGATATATAATGGGCACTTGTATATATTTCTCACCCAAATGATTTTAAATGATATTTGAATGTCGTCACTTATATTCTTTTCAAATGTAGCTCGCATTAGCAATTGCTAATTATTTGTCCTAGGGACAATGTTATTGCCTTGTTGTGTTCGTTGCACAAGAAGCCTAACAAAGAATTGAAACAACTAGTAGAAAGGTAAGTTTAAATTTATAATATATTTCCTTTGTCCTTGGTATTATAATTTTGAAACCTATTACATACTTTGCATATCCATTTTTTAATTAGAGTCATGATCAGATATCAAACATTAGCAAGTAAGCACGTGTTACTACGAAGGAAGCCTAGTTGGTTTTTTACCTATGTAAGTGATTTACAGCTGCATATTCAATTACAATTTGTAATAGTTTCTACAACTCGTTTTTAAAAACAATTCTCATTGGTAGGCTAACAAACAAGGAGGGAGCTATGAATGTGGATATTATGTAATGAAATATATGTTGACCATAGTTTCAGCAGATATTGTGGAGTCATGGGACAAGGTAATATAATTTTCATCCAGTAACAATAATAATTATAATTTTTATAGTTCATTTGTTAGTGATTTATCTTATGTTTATCTCATAGATATTCGTTGATAGGGAACCATTCTCACAAGAGGACTTGCTAGACGTCCGCCAACATTAGGCAACATTCTTCCTTCAAATTAGTAATAGATAACTTGTTTAGAATGTCTTTAGCTGGGCAAAGAATAGTAGTTTTTTATTTTATATGTTTCAAAGCATATTATGAAGTTTTGTTGGTTAAAGTATGTTATAACTGATTATGATGATGTATTAGCCGTTTCGGTGGCATTTGTTTAATGATAACAAGGTTGGTTGCATGATAAAATAATGAAATTATTTAAAAAAAAAACGTAACTTTTTAAATCGGTTGTACATTAACCTATTTAAAAAATTCACTTTTTAAATCAATTCTGCCTAGAACCGGTTTAAAAAGTGCTACTTTTTAAATCAGTTCTTACTTCAACCAATTTAAGAAGTGCTTTTTAGCTCAGTTCAAAATGCAGTGTAAAATCGTAATACCTTTTATATCGGCTGTATCTAAATCGGTTGCATACCCGATTTAAAAAGCCTTTTTTTAACCGATTTAAAAAGCGTTTCCTGCACTAGTGGTTCTAGCATTGGCTGCGAAGCCAACACCAAATCGCATTTAGCATTTGCTTATGTTAGTTAGCGTCGACTTTTTGTCGATGCTATTTTGAATTTTTCTTATAATGAGGTTAAAATACTAGTTAATACCAAAGAAACAAGAAAAATATAAGAAGGGATGAATCATGTGAGCTTGAGACCCTTTTAAGATGCTTTTATTGTAGATATTTAAGACAACTTTTGTAAACATGCTCATTACTAAAAATTCACGAATTTTTTGATTTTTTGTAGTAATTTCCTTCAAATTTTGTTATTATGATTTTTTTGGGAATTTAAATTCACAAAAAATCCTTCAAGATTTTAATTTATGTTTCTTGTAAGTTCTTTTGTGATTTTAAATGAGCAAGAAATTTTAAATGTTTTTCAAAATCTATAAAAGATTAGGCAGTAATATTCTTACCATTTTTTTTATGTATCCTTTTAATTGGTCCAAATAAAAATTGAATAGATAAAGACGTGGACACCAACTTTGCATTGGTTCGAGTGGAACTAAACTCAAATCCCTTAAGCAAGATTTCAGGTTTAAGTCTTATGAATGGAAAAAATGTGATTAGGAGGAGAACTCCACTAAGGATGGCTAGTCAAGTTCCTTGACAAAAATTAGTTATCAACAAAGTTAGTGGATACTTCTCACCTATAATATAGTAACAAAAAAAAAAGTAAGATGTGGAGGAAATGTTTGAGCTAACTGTTTTCAAGAATAACGTTTATTTAGAAAAATAGTTTATTTCTCCATGCATAGCAACATTGATTGAGCAAGTCCTTTCCATTTCCTTCCAACAATATGCACTAGATTTTTTAATATAAATTAGGATATATTTTTGTCAAGTATTTTATCATATTATAGGTATGTATGCATATATTATAGGTTAAATTACTAAGTAGGTCCCTAAACTATTTGAGAATTTTCAAATAGGTCCCTTAACTCTTTTTTTATTTGGGTTCCTAAACTAAAAAATAGGTTTCCAGAATTAGTTTATAGCAGCTTAAAATTGCTACTAGAAAATGACAATTTATAGTCATTTTAAAAATCTTAAGAACTCAATTAAAAACAATTACATGATCTAGGACCTAATTAAAAAAAAAATTAATTTGGAGACCTAGTTGAAAATTCTCAAATAGTTTAAGGACTTACTTAGTAATTTAACCTATATTATACATGTGAAAGTTTAAGCCTAAAGGGACTGCGACTATAGGATTATCTTTCTCTTGGATCAGAATTTTGAAGGGTGCTTTTTCCCCTTTCCCTTCCTTATGTAGACCTAGACAGCTTCCCCCGGTGGATCAAGTCTTTTATAACATCTTTCAATTGAACACAATCATCAATATTGCTCCTTGGGGATCAGTTAAAATGGTAGAATTTTGGTTTTATCGATCCTGGGTTTTGATTTGATTGGCCAAGGTCTCTTGATCTCGACTGCTCTAAATTCCACATTACATGTACGCTTTATTAAGGATGCCAGTGCGCAACGTGTTTAGGGGCGTGTAACTTTTAAACTTGCCCCTGCCCGGGGGAAGTGGATGAGGCTTATTTTATGCAGTATGATGTTTGTCACCCCTGGATGATCTTGTTTTCCCTTGGTTGGTAAGGATTTTTTTAGCTGAGATCTCCCTCTAAGTTGGTGTACTTGGAGGATATTGTAAGGAAATGTTCCATGGTTACGACTCCTTTTTTAGCCAGTGATGTGTGGAATGATGTTCTAAGGAGTAATCCATTTTTTTATGAGATGCAACTCTACCCTAAGCATCAGTCCTTGGATATGTAGAGCCTCCTTATTGAACTTGTTTATATATTCTCTTAATGGTTTAAGAGGATATTGTCTAATGGCCATTAAGATGGCCTCACACTTTGGTTGGGCTTTGTCCATTGAGACGTGGTTAGTAAACTTTTGTTTCAGCTCCGCCCATGTACTCATGAATCCAAAAAGAAGAGACTAGAACTATCTCAACTTTTTCTATTTAAGCATTAGAGGAAAGGCACTGCACATGGCGGGGCCTGTAACACTTTTGTAAGTTAGCATGGACTTGAAAACGTCTAAGTGTTCCTTCAGGTCCTCGGAACTGTCGTATTGCTCCATCCATGACCGAAAGTTGCTTAAGGTTCTTAGGTACTGGGAACATCATAATGTGCTTATAAAATTATTAATTTACTATTAGGACTTCCTCGTCAGTATATGAGTCATTGATGAGGGAAGGGAAACACGTGATCTCTGTAACACTGTTTTTTTAATATGTGATTTAAAAAGTGATTGAAATTAATTACTAGAAAATATTTAAATTTAGTTTAATTGAAAAAATTTAATTAAAACACTTTGTATGATTTCATGTGACAATTTTTGATTGATGAAGTTCTAATTAAACTAGAATTTTAACCGTATATTATCAGTGTAAAATTTCACTATGTAAATAAACAAGCAGTCAGAGAATTATCATAAATCAATCCTAGTGTGTTATTAACACATTTTTTCAAAATAACTAGTCCCTATTTCAAGCTAAATTACGTTTTAATTTATCAATTTTTGTTAAATCATATCTCCTATTTTTAGTAAATTACCTCAACCTATTTTAGTAAGAATTTTCAAATGTCAAATTTTCAAAAATGTGTGTTGCTTGCTCGGCTGCTGCATGCCCCTTGTTATCCACCAGTTGCTTAATTTTTTTTCCTAAAATCTATAAAATAATAGGCCCCTTTTTACCCAACGTTCAATTCATTTTATATACCTATTAATATAGTAACCAATGAAGCTCTTGAATTCCACGTTAGATTTTAACCACCCCCCCAACCGGGTGAATTGCACGTTAAATTATTTTAGACCCTGGAGCTGTCTTTAAATAATGTAACGTAGGAGAAAAAAAGAGAGAGAGCTGTCCAGCAACCGAGAACGTGAGTATAGGGGAAAAAAAATCAAGTCTTCATCCTTGTTCATCCTTGCTAGCTAGGTGGAAATTGTGAAGGTCTTCCTTCTCCATCTTTGAGTTTCTTCCTTCTTTTGAAGCCTTGTAGCTCTTCTAAGTTGTAAGGGAGCTTATCCACTTTCTTGCTTTCTTTCTTTGTTAATCTCTTATATCATCACATTAGTATGATGAACTATATTTTTTTAGAGTTTGTTCCCGGTTAGTTCTATGATATTTATCATGGCTGTAGTCATCAATTTATTTATTTATTTTTGTTTTGTTCTGTTTTAACTATGAAAATGAGGTATACTGAAATATGCTAGCTGCTGTTTGGTGTGAAGGAAATATGACTCTATGTAATTATTGTCACGATATATGATTATTTGAATTAATAATGTAGTTATATATACTTGTAGAAATTTCATTTGGCCTTATTTTGACCCCTATGTTACATGAAAATTTTGAGCTACTTGGGCATATACGCAAATCTCTTTTTTTTTCTTCCAGGTTCTTAGGTGTTATTTACTGCACTCAAAGAAAAAAAAATGCTAGAGATGAACCTGATGTTGTTGGGTTTTATTGAAATCACAAAGTACTTAAAATACCTATATTTAAATCTTAAGACCTTTAATACAAATTTTTGGAGAAAGATCTCTTATTATTATCATCATCATCGTCATCATCATCATCATCATCATCATCATCATTATTATTATTATTATTATTATTATTATTACGCTGTAACTTCATATAATGATTAGGAGCTAAAACTATAATGTTATTAGCAGATGATTAAAAAAAAATAAAAAAAAATAATAATAATAATAACGTGTTTTGAAAAAAAAATAGAAGTAAATGACGTGAGGATTTAGAAAAAAAATAATAATACCGTGTTTGAAAAAATTTATTTAAATAAATGGAGCTGAGGGATAAACTCTGTAAATTGTGTTTTTATAATTAATAATATTATACTTTTAATTAAAATTAGCTGAGAAATAATTTTAGGCATTTAACTATAATTTTAATAATTTTAAGAAAAATATACATATGCATGTAACGTTAATTTTATAAGATAGAATTAAGGGGGAAAAAATGACTTTTCGCTTCAAAAAAAAATTATTTTCTCAATAGAGAATAATCTTTTGATGAATTAAAATATTAAATTTCATATTTTAATATGTTAGAGGATTTTATGAATTTTTCGCTATTCTAATAAGTATAATTCCCTACGTATAATATAATTTGTTGAGATAAAATTCCCTCTTAGTTTCCTATTTATTGAGAATATTAATTATTAAGTTATTAGAAAAGATTAATGGAACATAAAAGATTGAAGAGCGAAACTCTAAAGCCTAAGTTCATAAATTTTAATAACACACGTTATCGATTAATTAACGGATAATAAGAATTGATTATCGAAAATAGGGTGTGCCTTTTGACCCTATGTTGAGTTGATGTTTTCATTGTTGTTGATGATATGTAAATATATACATGGGTCCTATTTGAAGGGCGTCGCAAGTAGGCATGTAAGATAGGAATCGGTGTATAGCTCTCAACCTACTGCTGGAAGAAAGAGTGGGGTAGCTGTTGATGGACCATGGGGATAGGCAGACGGGCGAATCCCACATTGAGGTCAAGGTTATCGTGAACCTTGTGTCATGGTAAACCATTACCCACATACATCTATCCTAACGAAACCACTACCGACTTCCGCAAGATTAGTTCATGGGCTCTCCCAATAGTTATGCCTCGAAGGAATTCACGTGATTCCCGTGGCTCAGGTGCTATGTTAGGGGATGTTTTCATGATGATCGCTCGAGTTGTTGAAAAAGTTTCCATGAAATAGTGTCTGCATCAATTTTATGAATTATGTTGTATAATGTTTATGTATGTTTATCTAAAAATGTTGTAATCTTTTCTGATATTAGTATTCTCACCTTCTTGAAATTAATTGTTATGTTAGTTAGAACTCTATATTTATGTTTATCATAAGCTTACCCTTACGTTGTTTGCACGTGTGGTTCATGCTTGTGATGATCTCGAACGTCATGTTCGTGGGAGCAGATGCCGAGACGACCCAGATTGTTGAGACCACCGCCAATGATCCAGAACCACGTTCACGTAGGCCCCTATTGCATTGACTTCTGTGAGATCGCTGTGGAAGACGGTGAAGCTTGGAGGATTGACCGCAAGCTTTAGAGTGTCTACTATAGGGGAGAGCTTACGCTTTCCTATGCTCCTGCGGGGATTGCTGTGTATTCTATGACCATGTATATATCGCTGGAGTTTTGGTTGCCCATCCGGGAGATGTGGAGGGAGCTTGTTCCTATCGCTCAACCTCATATGAGAGCTAAGGAGTATCGCTGCTTGTTCGCTCAAGGACCTTGTCCCCGTCGAGGAGCTATTAAAGTTGGGGAGCCACCTGCTGATGCTCCACTTGTCGTTCCTCCTTCTTAGATGTAGTGTTTAGTAGTACGACCAACCTAGGGTGTGCTTGAATGTATTCCTCCTCCCTTTTGTGATGTACTCTTTTTGTTGATGGGTACACTTATGTATGTGCATAGACGCCTTGACAATGATGTTGGTCTGTAAGTGTCATAAGGTACAACCATTCACACTTGATGCTTTTTGATGTATGCATGGCTTATTTTAGTATGTTGGACTATCATTTTATGCTTTATATGTTAGAGTTTTCAAAAGGGATGAACATTGTATGTCTTGCCAAAAAAAATATTCACACTCTTTTTTATAAATAAATTGAGAGATTTTGTCTATAATTAAATCTTCAACGTAGCATTAGTTGTTAGTTGACCATGTAGCGACGGTAGGTCATTACAATCTCCATGAGAGGGAGTTCAAAGTCACTGGTGATGTAGATTTGGGAGGTGACTGGATGATTGATTAGAGCTAACAAAATGAGCGGGCAAGCTGCCGAGCCAAAGAATGAAACTGGGCTGGGTTGGGCTAGCCCCATATCAGCCCTTCGAGCCAATGAGCCAAAAGCTTGAATTAAAAATGAATAAAAAATAAAAAAAATTCTAAATAAAAAAATAATATAATGGTTAAAAATTATTAAAACATCTCCATTCTAATAAAAATAAGCTTAAAAATTATTAATAACTATAACAGTTAACATAATCTACGAACACTCCTAAATCTCAACAGTCGACATAAAGGTAGATTAAAAAAAAAAAACTAATAACTCATTCATTTGAATTTAATGCAAATGGCCTAATTCAAATTTTCCTTTAGTTGTGTAATGTTACAATGGTTATTATTAGGCGGCGCTACTAGTGCTACGAACTCCACCACCATGGCCATTGGCCTATTTCTATTCAAACCATCAAATTCGTGGCTCCAATCTCGCTTACTTATTAAAATATTAGGGGATACATGGACTGAGAACTAGAGAGAGAGAGGTGGAAGCTAAGAAGGACAAAGAAGAACCCCTTTTAGAACTATACCTTTTTTTTTCTGTAAATGAGTGATATAAAAGATATCAAAGACAAAAAATATGTTACCGCCAAATAAACAAAAGAGTTGTTGATTATGATTCAAGAACTTAAAAGGTCGTACAGAAGGAAGAGGAAAATGAAAAAGCAATTAGTCTAGAAGAAGAAAAAAAAATAGGCAAGAACCCAAGAAAAAAAATAGGCAAAGAAAAAACTCGGAAGAAGAACAAACTTGTTCCCTATGGCTATTTAGCAATGTCACTCGCATAGAGAGAGAGAGAGAGGGAAAGTGTCTCTAGCATAGGGAGAAAGCAACCATGATGGGGGAGTACGGCAACGAGCAGTAGCACGGGGGCAAGGGGAGAAAGCGTCACGCCATCGAGGTCTGGGTGTGAGTATTGAGTTTGAGTTTACGCCTTTTCTTTGTTAGGTTTTATTTTTTGTGTGAGAGTGACTAGGTCTAGGTTTGTTTTAATTTAGCTACTGGGCTAGCCCGGCTCGAGCCCATTTGGCTCGTCAGGCTAAACAGACCAGGCCAAAACAGTCAATCTTATTTGTTCCACCTTTTTTATAGCCCAGCCCAACTCTTTTTACGGGTTATTTGGGTTGGCCCATCGAGCTGGGCCCATTTTGCCAACTCAATGATTGATGATGACGCTTGTTATAAATGGGAGGGCATAACTAAGGGTTCCGATCGTTCTACAATGTAATTAACCTCAGGTATAAGTACTTTGCGAATGATTTCAACATGTTACTGTTTTAAGTGTTGGATTTATATGTTCTGACTTCTAATGAGTTTAGCTTGGTCTCAAATTAGCTTGATCAACTCATCTTTCTCCAACATAGCATCATTAGGCTGGCTGGGGTTGTGTGAGGAACCTTCATTTGTCAAAGGAGGAGGATTCCTATGGCTTGTGTCCATGATTAGATGATCTACATTGCTTTGGTGGTAGGAGAGTTTTCTCTTGTGGAGTTGGCCATGGTTAATGAGAGCTTAGGGGTTTAGATTAGACTATAGTGAAAAAAGTGATTCAAAGGAAGATTAATTAATTTCCACAAATGACGCCAAATGTTTTGCATCAATCCAAGGGAATAAATATTCTTCGGGTCTGAGAGGAATGTCGATATCAAAGCTCTCTTAGCCACGTTCTAGTGAAAGAGAATTGGAAAAATATGTGTACCTTATGCTTTTGTGCTTGTCTTTTACCGTTGGTCTCTAATCGTTTGGTCAATGCTATCCTAGTGTGTGCATGGGTATACACTTGCACCGGTTCTCGTAATTCTCAAGTGCTCGTTGAGAGATATATTTTGAATTGTATTCAGTGTGTCAATTGCATTTTCCTTCATGCTTTTGTTGGAGCTTGTATGCCCATCATCTGGGCTTGGGTTGCCATATTTTATCAAACTTACTTGGGTCAGTGTGTTTACTTTGAGAAATCTTGGCCTCTTATATTAACCCATAACAATATTAATAACAAACAAATAACTAACAAGAATGTAATAAGGTAATAATAAAAATAATTAAATGTAATCCTAAAATTAAACGATAATAATAAAGTAACGTTATAATCATTAAAAAATATAAAATAAATTCTCAAAATCTGACATAAAAATAAATTACAAATACTCTCAAAAATATTAGAATCATTAAAACATTAAAAAATAAATTATTATAATCATACAAAAATGAGAAAAATAACAAATAAGAGCATAATAGTAATAGTAATATATCACAATAGGTAAGAACAAGAAAGCAGAAATAAAATGATATTATCACAATCATAAAATAAAAAAATTACTAATTAATTATTATTATAATAGTTAAGAATCAAGAATAATAGTAAAAATTTTGAAAAAATTAAACAATTTTGTTAAAGTATTTACAATAAATATTTGAAAGATAAATGATGTCAAATAAATCTCAATAAAATCAAATAATTAATTTAGTATTTTAAAATAAATCATAATTCTTATTTTTTAAAAATATATAATAATTCAAATAATATTTACCTAATTAATATCATTAAAAAAGAATTATATATATATTCATGTTATGCACAGGTGCAAAATCTAGTTATAATAATTATAATTCGGTAAAATTATATGCTGCGAGTGGTAACACTGTAACAGTAGATGACGGTAATTTAAATCCGCACCCTGACGCAACGTGGGCTACAAATTACCCCCACACTGAAAATGGTTGCATTTGAACACCACTGCGTCAAACTCAATACTTGGCGTTTCAGTTTCGTCGAGTTCGTTCGCTGCATTTTTTCATCTTTATTGCTGCGTACGAGCGAAACCCATTCGTCATTCGGAGTTCTAAACTTTTGATGGGTAGTGCGTGAAATGGGTAAGTGGGATCATCGTCCGTCGCGACGGTTCTTCCGCCGTCGAAGATCTCCGGTTCCTCCTCCGACATTCTACGACATCAATGCCCCTCTTCCTGGTATTTCCGAAATTCTTTCTTTTCCCGTTTAATTACCCATCTCTCTCTTTTTTTATTGTGAAAAAAAAAAGTTATGGACTCTTCATATGGCACCGTTTATGTAGGGGAGGGAAGGGATACTTTGTTGAAAATTCGACGATGCGTTTAGATGAACTAGAATCCCTATATTGACACACGGAGTGAGTCGTAAGAGTAGAATTCGTTGTTGGCACTTTAGATATTGTATTTTAACACTTACGGCTTCGGGTAAATCCTTGGAAACGAAAATATTTTAACACCAACATTACTGTGGTCTGAGTAGAACTGAGCTCGGATTCTTTAAGCAATGTCTCATATTCAAGCCTTTGGATGGAAAAACGTGGTTGGGGAGGGGAGACCCACAAACGTGGTTGGGTTGATTAACTTGGTGTGGAGGATGTTTGGAGGGAGAGGAATGCTAGTATTGCACTTTTTATTGATTAAAATTTATTGAAAACTATTAAATCATGAATGAGACTCATTTAATAAGAACTGAGACTACAAAATTTTGTGATTTTCAGTAGATTTCTATCAATAATAGGGAGTATATTCAAAAATGTGTGATAGAAAATGTGTTCCTAATATTTCTCTAGGAGGAAAAGGGCAAGGAGAGGGGACGGGGCATTAAAGTTTTAATTATTATTATTATTATTATTGTTATTATTATAAATAGCGTATGCACTATGCAATTACAAAATGTCATGTATGATTTCTGATAGGTTGACGTAAATTTTTTTTACACTCGCATAGAAATTTAACTCTTATTATTATTTATCTATGATTGGGAATCCTTATAGGCAAAGTTGTACAATTAACTCTAGGGCAGTAAGTGATGGTTAGGGAAAGCCCTCTGTAGAGTGGCAACTCGAGGAATCAAATCCTTGATATTGCTATTTGCTGGTAAAGTTTGCCTGGGGTTGTAGTCCACTTTCATGATGACCAACCACTATTGAGTGTTAAATTTTTCCATTTTTAAAATAAAAAGATTAGGGGGTAACATAAAATTTTTCCATTTTTAAAACATCCTATTCATTGTTTAAAATAAAAGGATTAAAATAAAGGATTCCAATCATCCTTTCATAAATTTTTCATAACTCTCAATTTGGAAACAAAAAGTTAACCTTCCTTTCCTTAATCTTCCAAAACCTTTCATCCAAACATATAATTGGGAAAGTGAATGGGTCAGAGAAAGTCTAAGGGATTAGATTATTAGACAAGATTTAAACTCTACTACACTAGTAAGCAGGTGAAGTTACAGCAAGAATGAGGTGGGTCTTGTTGTCGATAGTACTTGGAATATATTGTGGTTGATGATATAATGATTAGAGATAGGATCATAGGTTTTCATACTGGATATGATATTTGTGAATCAAATAACAAGGAAAAATATATTGTTTGCTTTGCAATCATTTATGATTTCGCAATAACAGAATAGACAGCACTTATTTCATCTTGTCAATACAACTAATGGTGACTGCTCATAAGAGAAGATGACCAATAAATTTCGAGTGAGAAAGGATCAAATAGTGTATAGTTTGACTAAAAGGGATAGAGGAGGGTCTAAGGGAACATTAGAAAAACCAATACAAAATCCCCACTCTAAATGGTTTTAATAAATATTTGGTTTTTGGTAGAGCTGATGGCATTGGATTGATATATATATCCAATCCTACCCTAATAAGGTACTTGTTTGCTTTATACTTCAGTTCAATCAGCAAGGTGAATTTGTATCATGTCAGGAACCTGATTTCCTAAATTCTAGGTTTAATTATTATTTTCTTTTCTATTTTTTTTTTTTCCTTTAATTAAGTAATCTTCCTTTATTTGTTGCTAGTTTCCCCTGATAATGTAATCTTCCTGTGCTTATGCTTTTCCCATAGTTGTCAATGGCGCGTTATAGCACCATAGTGGTGCAGAGCAGCCATGGGACGTTACAAAGTTTGAATAGTGGTGAATTTTCAAATATTGGCTGTTGCAGCTGAAATAATAGCCCTTCATGGTTCTAGAGTGATGCATTTTGGAAACCCAGTTAAGTTTTTGCCCTCAAAACAGTGTCGTTTTGGGGGTTTTCTTAGGGATGATGTTGGGGTTTTTTTCTTGAGGATATGACTCCTTTGAAGCTGTTGCCATTTCTTTTTGTACCAAAATCCTGTTAAGAACCCTGGGTCATTGTTATTATAAATTATTAAAATTTTGATTGCAATGGAAGAACCCAAAAAAGAAAAAAGAAATAAAAGCAAATTTATGGTTTGATGAGAAGAAAATTTGATGTCTGTATTTACTTGTGCTGTTACCCTTTTTTTAGCTGTGGGCATGCATTGTGACCAGAACTTATGAATTGAGTTGATCAATGATTCAATGTAGTATGCAGTGACTTGGAATTGTCTGTGTTTTTACCATGACTATATTCTCTTCTTTGTTGATACTCTTTATTGATTAGTGATTTTAGAAAATTGCTTCACATTTAGAAATGATGTGTTCAAATGTATCAGTATAAGAACATTTATTTAAACTTTTCGAGTAAATTTTTTGCGGTCTATCACCCAGTAGCAAATTTCTTTAATGAAATGTAGTTTTAGTTTTTTGCTATTTATCCATCCTTATTTGATGTGGTTTCTCACATCTGGAATATTTTTTGGCATTCAATTAACCGTTCAATAAAACTCTATGGTTCTAGGACAGACTGACTTCTGCCTTCCATGAATGTAGTATAGGTTGTCTGATGCAGTGTAGTCAAAGGTGCCAAAAGACAGGCCTCAGACAAAGACACTAAGGCAAAGCGCTCGAAGGGAGTTAGCTAGGGTCTCTTGGTTGTTGATGTGTTAACCCTCTAGGAAGCATGGATGGGATATGACATAGACATAGACATAGACATTGGAATATGATAAATTTTGAAAATCATAGGACATGACATTGTTATAATATAACATAAAATTAATCTAAAATTAACATAAAATAAAAATCATATATCACAAGAGAGAATTCATGTTTTAAAATGAGCATGAGCCATTGTAGACATAATAAAATACTGAAATTTATTTAATTGTTATGGTATTCCAATTTGTATTGATATAAAAGTTTAAAAAATAAAACGTATAAAATTATGGAATACGATTTAAAGCATTCGAACGAAGTGTCCCTGCAACGTCTGTTGTGGATATATGTCCAACATGAATATCAAAAAAAAAAAAGATATATGTCTGACATGACTATGACACAACATGGCTATGGCTACTATTTACAAGTGTGCATGCTTCTTAGCTAACCCTTCAATGAGGCACATGCTTCTGGCACCTGTCTATCTTTCTGGTTCAGACGGGGCACAGCTTTAGCACCATATTAATTACTGTAAAAAGCCCAAAATCCCTAGCCTTCTAACTTACTAAATGTAATGCTAAAATGGGTAGAATAGTCAATATAAAAAAAAAAACTAGTTGTCAGTCTGTGGGATTTAATAGCAAACAGCTAAGAGTCTGCAAATTGAACAAATATATTTGTGTTTTCTTATTTTTCTTAGGTTGATCATCCTTCTTTAGTGAGTTGAGCACTCTTTCACAACTCTCACTTCAAACCATTAAGAGTTTCCTACACGGGTTTGATTGCTTATCCCTCCATTGATTGTAGAACCATGTGTTCACTTCAACGTTTAAGAGAGGTTTCAGTTGAAAATTGAAACTCCTCCTGCTTTGAAAGGCAGTGCCACCTTGGCCACTGCAATTACAGTAAAGACTATTTTATATATAATATATATTCAATATTCATATTGGTTGTTTTAGTCTTTTATAAGTCCTTTGGTGGCTACCTTATGTCATTTGTTTGGTTCTGTAAGTTACTGGTTGACAGAAGTTTATAAAAGATTTCAGAAAATTTTTGTATATTTTCATATAATTTCTCTGCATAGCTTTTATGGTTGTTGATTGTTGACCTGCCAACACAAGAGGATTTGACATTTTCTTTACCTGTATTCCTTTATGTCTGATAAAGTAATTACTATAATGATATGATGATTTTATTATTCATTACAGTCCCCCTTGTCAATCTTTCTTCAATATTCAATATACTGAATTTCTTGTTTTTCAATCTTGTAAGAGTATTGGCAAGACGGAATACCTTTGTGGGAGAAGAAATACTGCACTATAGTTGGATTGGTACCATGGAAGAAGATTGTTGATTCTAAGATGTTTGTATACTGCCACAGTAATGTGTTTGATTGGAATGATTCAGCTGCTGAAGAAGCATTTCAAAATGCCAAAAAGCGTTACTGGGCAAAGATCAACAGCCTTCACTGTTATATTTCTCTGCCTGATCCAGATACTTATATTGATCAAATAGATTGGAAGCCTTATATTGATCCTGAACTGATTAAGGAAATAGATAGCGCATTCTTTACTCTGCCTGATGAGGAACAGGAAAATGCCATGAAAAACAAAAGAACAAAAACTTCAGTTAATGGTGAAAATCCTTGGGGATGTACTGATACACCTCTTAGCAGTGCTTTAGAAAATAATGAAGTTGAAGGATGGAACCAGGGAAACTCTGGAAATGTGGATAATACTGACAATCCATGGGATTGTAGCATTACTCGTGGAAATGGAGGATTAACTGACAATGCTTGGGAAGGTGGTCCTGTTAAGTCATGGGGTTGGAATGAAGGAAAGGACCATAGCAATCAATGTAAGGATTGGAATTCTGGAAACTTACAGAAGGATAAAGGATGGGGTAAAGTTAGGGACAGTTCTTGGTGCCAGCAGCAGTCAAATAATTTGGCTAACATTGGCAACTCTTCTTGGCAATACAAATCTAGTCAACAGAATGTAACTCCAATGAGCACAGGATGGAGAAACAGTGGGACAAATGTGTCAGGATGGAAGCAACAGGAAAAGGCTGATGTTTCAAGTGATTTACAATTTAGAAGGAATTATGGAGGTTGGACTTCCCGGAATCAGGGTAACCAGTGGAGGGAAGGCTCTTATCGACATACTTTAGGCTACAATGGCTCTCAATTTCAAAGGAATGGCCGTCAAACAGGCCATTACTGGGGGGAGGAGAAAAGTAAAAAGAGGGATTTTGTCCCTTGATAGCCATTAGAACACACTCTGACCTTTTTTTGTGTGGGCAACAAATTTTTTCTTTTGTTTATACTGGTCATTATTGATATGCCAGAGTGGAACTTTTTGTCTGGATTTTGGGGGGAAGCTGGTTTTGCTTTCAATAGTATATGGTATTTGCTTTATCCTTGAGGTATAAAGGGTTGTCATAGAGTAAAGGATTACAATACTTCAAGGTCCTTTTCCTAAGAGAAATAAATACGTAATGAAATTTGGCGTATTTCTTTATCCTTGAGGTGTAAAGTTTATTTGTTTCACTGGCCTGTATCCATCATTTTGTCTTTCTTTTTAGTCATCTACAGAGAAAAATTGGGTTGGTCTCACGAATTTTGGGGTTAATGGAGAACATTTTTCAGTATCAGAGGTGACACCAACACTCCACGAACTAGATCTTATCACTACTTTACTCCTCAGCAAAGTTGGGCCGAATTTAGGTGATTTGGGAAATGCTGTATCTTTATGGCGCTTGGAACCCTTGGCTAGATCTTTGAGCAATGTTTCAGTAAGGCTTCCTGCAACTAAACACCTTATTTTGTTCCTTATATTTTTGCCATCAAATTCTCAAATTAAACAATGACATGTGGATTTTTTTTCTTATATTAGACAACCTACATTATGAATGTGTTAGAATTTTAAAAAAATGTCCACATTTTACTATTTGATTTGAGAACTTGATGATAATGATATAAGGAACTTGATCTTTGTTGTGTTCATTTAGCTAAACTTTACTTGTATTATAGCTCGGAAATTAAATGTATGTCATTGACCTAAGGTTGAGTAACTGAACGATGAACCCAGTATGAAAGATAGTTCACTATTCGTTTAGCTTCTGTGATAGTATGTATTAAAACCTATGTTTTAAAAGCTGGATTGGTCGGTTCAACCGAAAAACCAGTGAAGCAGTCTTGTGTCTAGTCTAATTGAACTAGAAAACCGATCAGGTAAAGAATCGGTCTATGAACCAGTGAACTAGTCAAAAACCGATTCACAGCAGTTCAATAAAAAATGTCTAATAAAACATTATTTTGATTTTTTTCTTAAAAAAAATGAAAATCAACCTAAAATATTTGTCATTTTCTTTTTTATTCTAAATGTAAACTTGTTTTTATTAATAAATATTGATGTGTATTATTAAAACTTAAACTTAAGTATTATGATATATTTAATTTGAACTTTTCTAGGTATTGTATATGTTAAGAACTTATAAAATTATATTTTATTTTTAGTTTTTAGTATTATAAAATTATGATATTATATTTTTTTAATATTATTTTATGTATTATTTAATTATTACTATTATTTTATTAATATCGGTTCGACCACGGTTCAACGGTTGAACCGTTGAACTTTAAACCAGTGCCTTGATCGGTTCAATGACCAGTCCGGTTTTAAAAACATTAATTAAAACTTTGAAGAATTGAAATTCATATCTGATGGCTTGATTTGTTTCTGTTAAATAGAGAATATTATGAACTAAAAATGATAGCCCATTACATTTAAAAATCTACTAAGAGGTAAAAGTCCTAGGGGAACAAATTGTGCATGATTTTTCTTCACCATGTTTTTGTTAAGGTGAAATGTTAGCAATAAACTTTAACATGCTTCTGTCAACACATTTTTTTGTTACAGATGAATTTCATAAGTTTCACTCTTAATTTAGTTCAACTGATAGAAGAAGTATACTGTTAAAGCTAATATTATGTGGTATTGAGCTTCTTGAAAGCAGCAGATAAGTAAGAGTTGCACACAGCTAGAAGGATTTGCAAGATTAGTTGATGAAACCGTGGGGGATGATTGACATTTTAAGTGCATTGCTTCTTAACACTGATTCAACGTATAATCTAGTGAGATATAAACACACACACGCGCAGAGAGAGAGAGAGATAGAGATCTCTAGTGGAAGTGTGAGATGTGAAAAAAATAAATCTTGAATATACAACTACAACCATACAACGATGACCAATATTTGTTCTAGTTAGTTTTAATCTCAATTGTGCATTTGAATTATATAGTTAAAATTAATTCTTATTCTCTCATTTCTCACATGATCTGCTCTCTCTCTCTCTCTCTCTCTCTCTCTATATATATATATATACATATATATATACATATATATATACATATATATATATATATTATTTTAATCGAGATTTGTAAATATTCGATTATAAGGATGGTAATTAGACTCTTAGTAGTAAGTAGTACGGGCAAAATATAATCGCTAAATAGGTCTAGGTTTATAGGTATTCGCCCATAAAAATTTATGTGAATAGGTGCGGGTATGTATTATTACTTCATCTCATACTTGTAAATGTTTTAATACATTAAATTTAAAATAAAAAACAGTATTACACTTATAGCATTATAACTTTACTATCGCGGTTCATAATTTATAATTCTATGACTTAATCTTATCACGAAATTGAAAATCCTACTTCTCTATTATTGCTATTATTGAACATTTTTATAATTGTAGCTATGTTGCATTATTGCTGTGAGGCTGTTCTTTAAGTTTTTTGGACGAGAAGCATTACCGATTATCTTCATAATTGAAATATGTATGAGATAACACTTTCCTTTAACTAAAATGTAAATAATGGGTCTAAATATGAATATTAAAGTATTCATAAGGTACTAGGATGAATATTAAAGTTACTCATGGATACGTGAGTCCAGGGACAAAAATATTTTTTAAAATGTGAGTATGGTGATGAATATTTTAGGATCCTATCCAAACCTGCATGAGTGTCTTCATTATATAATTATACTTAATATAATTAAAGAAAACTATAAATTAATTAAAGAAATAAGTAAAAATCTTTTTTATTGAATAATTAATTAAACAAAAAGTTATTGATTAAGCTGTACAAAATGTATTAAAATAACACAAACCACAATTTTAAGATAATACATCTAAAATGGGGAAGGGAAAACTATGTAAAACTCACCCTTTAAGTTGGTCATAACTAATTAATCTACTATTGCTGGGAGGCCTTGGAAGGATCCTCCTTAGGGCTAGGGACAAAAATAGCAAGAGACAAAATTTGTGTCCCTCCATGAATTCCACTGCAAGTAGACGAGACAACATATTTATCTTTTGAAGCACGAGGAGATGTGAGCCATAGATCAGTTATGGGAAGTCAAAGCTTAAAGGTCGCATTCATTGAAAACAAGAAAGTGAGGACCCTGACTAGAATATACATAACAATGACGTCTCTCATAAATATGATTATTGAGAAAGTGGACCCACAAACCATACACTGTCGTAGCCAATATAAGTTTCATTGAGCTTGAGGACGAGGGAGTCCTGATACTATTGTGATTCAAACATCTGGTCTCGTGAATATGAATGTCACGATTATAGCAATCAAACACACATAGAGAAACATGTAAAAGTAAGCTTACTTAAACAATCATAAGGGTATATACTTTTATACGCACTCTAGACAAGTAGTAATATCAAAGTCAAGTCATCGATAATAACAGACATAGAGAATATACAAATCTTACATCCAAAAAATCATAATATAAGTAGCACACAAAATGATGTAACATGCTAACTGTCATGAAATGCAGTAAACTCAACTTTGTGGAAATTTCTAACCTACTGAGTGACAAGTTCAAACGTGTCCCTTAGCATGGCACAACAATAAACACGACCTACAGGTCAAGAAGGAGACATGTGCTAATGAACTATTTGATAACATCAGTAACTAATCATGGATCAATTGTTGCTTCATATGATATATGTACATGAGTGATCTCGACCATAACACGAAGTTTGCAAAGGCCCCAACCTCATGTAGATTCGCACGTCTATATATGATACAAGTGTACCTCCACTAACATTCCCAACATTTGTCCCAGATAAAACGTTCACTTAAGACAACTTATGCATATGAATATATGATCACATCATCACATTCAATCTCAACATCATAAATGATAGTGTCGTTACTTAGATCCTCTTGTGGATAAGAGATGACAACATTGTTTTAGAGTCCCAAACCTAGGTTAAAGTTCAACCATAAAAAAAAAACTTTTTGGGTCTTAACGTATTTGCCACTTCAACTATGACCCTCCATAGGGCACTAAGCACTTACTCCACCTTATAATTAAGGTATAAATTACAAGAAAATTCCATAGAAGTTTTCCATTTTAATGAATAATGTATGTTACTAAAGCTTATGAAGGCTATTAATTATATTTCACTTTCAAATCTTAATTAATTTAAACTAAATTATTTAAGTTCAAATCATTATCTCTAAAATTATATTTTTAAATATTGAATTTAATCTTATATGAAATTACAAAAAATACCCTCAATTACAAAATTCATTAGACTTTGAAAATTCATAATTAACTCAAATGATCTTATTTTAACTTGAAAATTTTATGGTAACCTATTATTATAATACACAACCTCTAAGAATTTTCTTAAAATTTTATAAATCCATTTTAAGCAAAAACACCATTGTACCCCTAATGTTAATTAAAATACTAGAACAGGGAAATTTAATTAAAATAATCCTAAAAACTTATAATTTTGGGAATTACAGATAAGTAACATTAGAATATATTATTTTAAGTCTGAAATAAATTTCTGAAAGTGTAAAAAGATAGTTTCCCCTTAATTCAATTTTTTCCACAACAATAGTTTGATTTAACTAGTTTTACTTCCCAATTTTCTAAAATACCAAATTAAGTATAAAAATTCATTTTCCAAAAAAAATACTTCAAAAATATTATAATTATAATTTTCAAAAATGTGAAATTACAGAAACACTCTTGTTAGAACTTATTTGAAATTTTTGAGTTAAAACTAGCCTATATTGACCTACTTTTTGCACAATTTTTTTTGTAAAATTTATTATAAATTTTCTAAATACTTTTTAATCCCAAAACCAAATTCAACCCACTTTAATTAGGTGAAATATTAGTTTTTAAACTCTATTTAGATTTATACTTAATTAAAGTTTATGAATTAGGGTTCCTACGTGCTAGTTTGTCCTTGAATCTTCAAAATTGAGTTCCTTCTTTCAATTTTCTCCAAGTCCCAAGGTCTTTCTAGTAGCTAAGTAGCTCCATCCAGCTCCATGGTTCAATATTCATCACTCAAAATTTTATATAAATTTTCTTAAGAGTCTTAAATATTTTAAAGTGCAATATGCTCTAAATAAATCCTAAAATCCCCAAAATTCATCAAAACAAGATTTGCAAAGCAAAATTGTAACACCCCTACGTTTATATATTAAATTATTCTATATTTATTTCTAGAAAACCAGATAAAAATCTCAAAAGATTGATCCCTATGGTTATGTTCATATTAGAAAGTAGTATTTAGTTTAGATTTTTAATAATTTTTGAGAAATGGAGTTCAAAAATTTATAAAATGATCGTTTTGTCCTTAAAATGCTAAATAACACAATTAATAAATAAAAATAGTTGGAAGTGTTTAAAAAATTGTTTTTAAGTCATCAATGTACTTAGAATAATTAATAATAATTTTAGAAATTTTTCGTAAATTTATTGAAACAATTTTTCAAAAATGACAAAATTACCCTAGTTGACTACGGGAACCAACCAGAGACTTTTTGACCTTAAAATATTTTTAAAGTTTTATATTAAGTATATTTCATTATAAAAATTTTATTTTGAAAGAAAAATAGTGAAAAATATAACAACCCTATTTTAATTTTGTCAACTGTTTTTCTAACATTTGACAATGTAATTTTGAAAATCGGGAAAAAATTTCAAAATTCTGATCCCCACCATTATACTCAGAATTTCAACATTTATTTAATCGTAATTTTTAATAAATTTTTCGAGCCAGAACCCAGAGAAATTATAAAATGATGGTGTCCCTATTTCTCACCGTTAAGGACTGACATAAGAAAAAGATTCAATTGACATTAAAATGTCAATTCGAGCTTGGAATCATGTCATATATATTAAAATATAATTTTAAAAATTTTCTGGAATTCCTTTGTAAAATGACCAAAATGCCCTTAGGTGTATATTAAGCCTAGCTAGTATTGCTTTGACATCCAAAAAGGGTGAAAATGATATTTTTAGTTTATTTTTGGATAAAATATTTAATTTTAGAATTTTCATAAAAATTTTGGTATTTATTGAATTAAAATGTATTTTTTATGAATTTTCTAGCTTAAAAATACAAAATAAATATATATAATTTGAAATAAATTAATAAAAATAAAAATTTATTATTAGAAAATTATTTTTGGTTTAAAATAATGTAATTGTCCATTTTTTCATTAAAATGAATTATTTTGATACCAAAAGCTAATTCTTCAAGTTTAAGTGTTTTTATCGGTACTGGTTAATTCACTTACAGATAAAAATTGACACATGGAAGCTTGGGACAGCTGGTGGAGCACATCCCAACCCTAAAATAGGTGATTCACCACCTATTTGAGTTATGTGTCCCTAAAATTAATTAAAAAGAAATTAAAAATAAAGTTTTATTGCATCATCACTTATGTCATCTAGGGGACACCTAACCCACCCTTCTCCCCTATAAATACCCATGCTTCTTGGTCATTTTTCACACATCCTCCTCTCTCTCAAGCTATCCAAATTCTTAGAGAGCTTCTCTCTCTAGAAAATTTTTTATTTTACTTTGTTTTTATGCTAAAATTTTACTAGTTTTCCAACAACTAGTAAAGTTCTCTTCCTAAGAGCTTTGCATCAACAATTCCATCCTTTTCATCAACTATCTTAGAGGTAATGGGAGGAGTGGGGTTGGTTCTAACTTATTGTCACTTTGCATGTTGGTAGGAAGGGTTTTCTCCTAAACCCGTTTAGGCATAATTTTAATTATTATTACCATTATATTATGTTTGATGCTAAAATTTAATTTTTATTAAGTTGTTACTCTGCTAAAGTTTAAGTTATTAAATTCTATTTGCTAAGTTGTTACTCTTCTCAAATTTAGATTATCAAATTATAATTTCTAAGCTGTTACTTTACTCAATTTTAGAAAATTAAAATACACTTACTAAGCTATTACTCCGCTCAAATTTAGAAAATTAGAATGTATTTATTTAGTTGTTATTCTGCCAAAATTTTAGTAATTAAATTATAATTACTATGTCGTTATTCTGCTAAATATTTATATGATTACTAAATTGTTATTCTGTTAAAATTTTGGTATTATGTAATTTCTACAAAATAAGGTAGAAATGTTGATTGTATTGGTGTTCAAATTAAATGAGACCAGGGAAACCTCTGCTTGAAAAGTTAGAAATTGATAGTTTAGTGAGTAATGTAAAGCAAATGACATGCAATGACATGGCATCCTGCTAGGAAAACTACAGTTTGGTATACTGAGGAATGAAAGGCAGGGACCCATTTGAGGAGGTCTTGGGGGTAAGCATTAAGTGGTGAAGGTCCCAATGGCCAGGGTAGCACCCTCAAGCTGAGATATTCGCTTGACTAAGCTCGATAATCTCGACAACTGCTCAACATTCTAGGATTGGTTGAGAGTATACCTCTATAAATGGATATCCTGACTATTATTTTCCTCAATAATGATGAGGACTGTACCGTGTAATGATGTTGATGAGGTATATGTCCTCCCAGTCACTTCCCATATTCTGTTGAGAACTATTACTATAACACCCTTAACTGTCAACATTTTTGTAACTCACATTCGAGCTCTAATAGCTCGGTAGTAGAAATTAAGGTAGATTTTTTTAAAAAACACTTTAAAATTGAAATTGTAGCATAATATAAAATGTGAAATCTTTTTCCATGTAAAACAAAATAAGAGTTTTATTACCAAACCATTAATAAAATACTATGATAACAAATACCAATAAAAATGAAATACAATTTAAAACTCTACAAATATGCAGTTACATATTCTTGACATGAAAAGAGTTTACATTACATTCTAATGACATTATAGCACGGTCTACTACACAACTAGATACTCCTTCATATTAGAGTATTACCATTCTAATCCCAAAGGAATACCAGTTTTGACACCACACTAGATTATTTTGACATATGGTATTATAGAATCAAACCATGAACTCGTTGTTCCATAAGAACAGGTCTTTTACATCTTCAACTACGCTTCCGCCACCCCACTTTGATACCATCGTAGTTGGTGGTTGTAAGCCTTATGATCCATGTAGTGCTGCAAGCCAGTGTGACTCTTATTCAATACCATGCATTCCTAAGCCATGTACCTGCTCATGTATAAATTAAAAGGCAATCTGCCCCCTATTTCCATTCCAAACATCCGCAGATGAAGGAAGGGACGGATTAATCAGGAGCAAGAATTAGATAATTTGAAACCAAGAAATCAAATAAAACCAGAGACCCACCCAAACCATAGTTCATATCACCAAATTAGTATGACAGACATTAACAGAGCCATATCATATAACAAATTATAAAACCATGTATTAAACATTACAACATTTAGTAAAGAGCACATTCACAATTCATAATAAATTATCACAGTATATGTAAATATCATAGTCATTATGCACACATAATGCATCCTATTCCCATGCTACACACAAACAAAGATTTGATGTATGACCTACCGTCTTTCTTTTCAATCCATCAATTATTTCTACCAAGTTACTCAATAAATCCAAATGGTAGCACTACAAGTCCGTCTGTACCACTACCATCCGTAATTGATGCATCCTATACCACACCAATTTCGAGTTTTATTGAGAAACTCGTTAATGCAATGCATGTGGGCCCATAATCTACTAAGTGTTCATCAATATCCATGGGAAGTGACTAGCAGTACATATACCTCTCTCACACCAAGGTACAATTCTCCTCATCATCGAGGGAACAAGCAATCTTTCAGCTTAGAACATTCATAGTCCAAACAGCGGTATACTGTCACACCAATCTTGGAATGCTGAGTAGTTGTCGGGGTTATCAAGCTTGGTCAGGCGAATATCCTAGCTCAATGACGCTACCCTAGCCATTGGACCCTTCACCGCTCGATACCTTACCCCCAAGACCTCACAAGTGGGTCCTTTCATTCCTCAGCGTACCAAACTGTGGCTTCCCCATCCATAACACATGTCATCAGTGCATGGTTCACAACATCAATATATATGCGTATAATGTATGAACATCTACAAGAATAATATATTCAATTACAAACATTCATACTTTTCTATAAAATTTAACAAAACCTCCTCTATTTTGGTACATTCCATCACATCTCTCATTAGGCATGGACAATAAATCAACAGAGGGAAACCATGGCCAACATATCTATTCCACAATTTCATTCATTTTATTAAAATTGTCATCACAATCAATTGGCCATTTATGGGTATTATTCACATCACATCTTTCATCAATTCAATTGTATTTCATTTTTAATGCCACCATCACAAACTAAATCAACCATTCAGTCAATTCGATTCACTCAAACATATTTTCGTTGATCATCAACCATTCATGCTATTAATTGCCAATTAACAAAAGGATCTCATTTCTTGGTTCAAGAACTCACATCTCATTAACAAACCAATGCTTATTATAATTAAAAGATACTAATTAATCTACACTTGTTCTATCCCAAATTATCTTTTGATTGCCAATTTGATTATTCAAATTATCTACCCATACTATAAAACACAAAGCTAAGCTTTAGGAATATCAATTACATTATAGGCAATTTTCTGTTTTCTACCATATTGTAATACCCTATTTTTGTTGATCGTTTTGGCATAGCAAATGAATTTTTATTTCAACCATCTTTTTCAGTTTTAACCTTCAATATGTCTGGTTTCTAAACATAATTTTTTCTAATTTTTATAAAATCATTTAAGAGTCCAATTGATCACTTTTTCGTGGCTGGTTGCTGTTAGAATTTGACAAAACAGCAGTCAATAAAAAATTCATCAAATATTCATCACATGGAATTAGAGTACGAAATTTTACAGGGATATTCTATACATACAGAGGCATCTCTCTACCAAAAATCATGCAAAAATTCCAACCACACAGGAATTTATACACGAAAAACAGAGACCGTTCTACTGTAGTAAAATTCAGCAACTTGTAATTTAATCTTTAAGCATTGTAATCGAGCAATTGACATATATTTCAAGCAATTCCATCATCAAGAACATCATAAAAGGCCCAACTAAGCTCCATGTGGCCAATCATGCAAGCACATCACAGTTAGAATCCTCAAGGGTCATACAAATGAAATTGATGTCACATAATTCATCAAAACCACCATCTAGGCCATTATCATTCTTGAAATCAAATTAATATAGTTTCTACCCCCTTACCCATAGTGGCCCACGGCTATCCACAAGAGGGAAGGAGAGGGCTTTGCAAATTCATGCTCTAATGAAGTTCCTAATTGCACAATCAAGACCAAATAAGCTTCAATTAGTGTTCTATAACAAAAGCCCCTTGAGAATTTGAAGAAATTTCAAGAGGAGACAAAGAGGGATTGATGGATAATGACGGGTGATGAGAGGTGATGAATTTATGGAGGAGAAAGAGGGAGAAGAAGAACTCTTACTCACCTTCGCTTGGCCATAAATGGATTGGGAGACTTGGATCTTGAGAAAACTCTTGAAAAATGGAGGAATTTGGAGAAGTAGAGAGGGTTTGGAGACGAAGAAGAAAAGGAACGAGAATTGTAGAGGGAATGGGAGTGTTCAACAAGTTATAGACTAAGAAAGGAGAAAAATATGAGTCTTGGACCACTACGTGTCAATATGTGTCACTAAAATGTTTGGTGTTCGTTTTAATTTTGATTCAACAGGCTTATAGGAAATTGTGATTAATAAAATTAGACTTAATCCAGTCCTTCTCTTGTCACACATATTAGGTTTTTCTACAAACAAAGCTAAAAACAACTAGTTTGTTTTGTAAGTGATTTTATGAGCTATTTATGAACTTATTTTTAGAAAACTGTTATAGAGATCTCAGTTTGAGTTCTCCTAGTTCAGGTAAGGTCTAGACACACTAAGAACTTCCTGTAATTTTTTTGTAATTTTTAAAGCTTATTTAGTGTTTCTAATTGTACTCTATAAGTGCTTGTGAACACTTTTTACTCATTATGTTAAATTATAAAAATTCTCGAAAAATTTCTAAAAATTCATGATAAAATTCTAATCATTTTTCTAAGCTTAAAAATTATTTTTCTTAAATTTTTTGACTATTCTACGATTTATCTCTTAATTATCTTTCTTTATTCTAATTTATTAATTGCAATAAATCTAATTTTATTTATAAAATTACCAAAAATTATTTTTATTTCTTAGATACCTTTCTAATATTATTCTAAGACTAGAATATATTTTTCTCAACTTTAGAAATGTCTCTGCTATTTATTTAGACATTTCTATATAATTTCAATTATTACCTTTATTATTATTGTTATTATTATTATTATTATTATTATTATCAAGTCTAGATATTATTTATTCATTGCAGCTAAATCAAAGCTTTCAAAATTTATAAATCTCTATCTAGACTTTTGGTTAATATCACAAGACAATTAAACAAATGAAAATTATTAGATAACTATTTAAGTAATATTTTGAGAATGTTACAATTACCCACTAATGGGAAGTATGAATTCATATCTAGTTAAGGGTAGTTTGATACAATTTAGAATAAATCTTAGGTTCCCTTCTATTTTAGGCTGTGTTTTATCTCTGTTTTATGGTAGATTTCCTACCATACATGTAAAAGTGATTTTAGAACAAATCACCCCACTCTATTTTTTTCTTCCTTGTATGATTGATCACGAAGATGACGACAATGCATGATGATGCTGAGGATAGTCAGAGGATACTCTTCCAGATTTATAGACCTAGTTTATAATATTTTCCTTGAGGGATAAGGTAGATAAATACTGCTCTGTATAAGATCTTTTTTATGTATATATTGGGCTAGGTAGTATATGTTTTTTGATGTACTTTTTTTTTCTTTTTGACTGTTATGTATTACTCAAACCATGATGTACAGTTTTATATATATATATATATATAAGCAGTTTTTATCATTTCACTTCTATTTCCAAATTCTGTTTAGAATTTTTCTATTATAAAATCGAAAAAATTTTACTCACATTTTCATCAACTTAATTTAATAATTAAATTAATATTAATTATATTTAAATTTAATATATATTCATCCATGACATAGGAAAATTCCATGGCTCACATATAGCACAAAACATCACCAATCAATTTTCTATCATCGACAAATGGACATATATTCTAAATAAATATTTATAAAGCATAAAAAATCATAAAAATATATTTTAAAAAATACTCATAGCCACCATATATCCAAGAACAAGAACACATATTTTCACAATTTAAAATAACATAGAAACACTAGGGCTCACA
This sequence comes from Spatholobus suberectus, assembly GCA_004329165.1. Classification (NCBI taxonomy): domain Eukaryota; kingdom Viridiplantae; phylum Streptophyta; class Magnoliopsida; order Fabales; family Fabaceae; genus Spatholobus; species Spatholobus suberectus. The sequence continues at coordinate 40,966,374 of CM014736.1, forward strand.
CTTTTTAAGGAAATATCACCAATAGTAAAAAAATACCACCATTTTAAGTCAAGAATCAACTCCAAATTTATCAAGCCACAAAACAAACTCCAAAAATAGAACCATAAGCATTTTAAGAAGATTTTATTAGATAAAAAAAATGAAGAAATAGGTTAAGCTCCCTTACCTTTGAAGATCTCAAACTTTGGAGCCTTGGAAAGGTTGAAAGTGGTGAATATCTTGAAGCTTTTGGGCTAGCTTCTCCCAAATCCGAAAAAGGCACCAACAAATCAAGGTTTCCATGGAGAAAAATAAAAGAAATGGGTTAGGAGAAGAACTTTTTGTTTGAACCAAGTGAGGAAGAAGCTTACCAAAATACCTTAGGAACTGTAAAGCACGAAAAAACACGAGAAAGGACATTGAATTGTGTTTAAAAAAAATTTCACTAATCTTTTCACAAACGATATATCTTCTTAGAGATAAGTTTGTAAATAAAAGACTATATGAAAGACGATGTTGATTTTATCTTTGTTAAACGCGTAAGAGGATGAAATAATTTTTACTTTATAAGATATGTTCAAATAAATCATGAGAGTAATGAAAGAGATACAACACAAAGTTTTTACATTGGTTCGTTTTAATCTAAGACTACACTCAGTCCTTGATTCGCCACCAAGTTTTCAATATCAGAAACACCTTTACAAGTATTCTTTAAACCAAAACTCTTCAGGCTCAACCATGAGTATTCTTTAATTGCTTGTCCAAGCAATTTTCCAAGTATTCTTTGAACACAAAGCCTCTTTAGGCTTTAACCTTTTTCACTTAGAAAAGGTTAAGGGTAAGGCACACTAACTACATTTTAGTAAGACAGATATATAAGATAATTTGGTCTTTTGTTTATCACTCAAAGACTTTTACACTTAGATTGATTTACTACAAATTAGTGTAAAAGAGTTTGCAAGCAGAAATTCTAGTTTCTTCCTCGTGTCTTTAGTATTTATAGGCATCCTTTGAAGTATCAATTGTAAGACCGTTGTGCCTTCTTTCATCCTTTAGAAATGTGAATGTTGGAGCGTTAAATCTGACATCAAATGTCTTTTACCAACTTGTCACTCTGATAAGATAAAGCATATAGCTTATCTTTCTTTTCTCGTACTACTATCGTGCAACAGAGGACAAAATTGCTATTGTTCATAAAGGTACACTTTTGTATTCTGTTAGACAGTTGGACGTGTCTTTTCATGAAGTAGGTGAACTTAGCCTTGTTTCACTTTTGTTTAAGCTTCCTCATTACGTTACAAGTTTCGATAAGACTTTATGCGCTTTAGTTCTTGAAACATAGATAAGACCATGCGTGCATATAATTGAAAGACTACATATTTAATAAAAAGCTACATTTGCTCTTATTGTCTTAGTAGGATGATACACTTAGTCTTGTATACATAAAGCACTTACGCCTTTTTAGCTATAAAACTTATTTTCTTTGTTTGTTAAATCAAAACCATTGAGGGTTATAATTCATCCTTCGTCCTAACTAGAACCAAGAATAAAGTGGAGAAAATGGTGCGTCCAAAGGTTGAACCACCTTCCTCTTCATCTCTTAAGGCTTTGGGGGAGTGGAAAAGATGAAAATGTTGAGAGAGGGGAAAGGGCTAGCGACAATAAGAAAGGCAACGAGAGTGAAAAATGAAGCCAAATGGTCACCAACACTTAAGTATGTAAGGAGTTAGGTTAGGTTACTTGCGGACAACTTTTTGGCTCTAGAAAAAATAAATCTCGCTCCCAAAAGCAAAAGGGTTGGTCGACCAAGTCAAGGAAGGGTCCCAAGGTCTTTGATTTTGAATTTTGATAGATAGGAATTGGTAGCAACTTGTTGTAGAAGCTTAAAGTAAAAGTGCTTTTACTTAAAGGAGAAAAATGTCACATTCATGAATTTATTTTTCTAATCGCATGTTTAATGAGTTAATGACTCATTAAGACTAATTAGGACATTTAGAAACAGTAATATAAGGCTCGATGTATTTTTTCTACTCCTGAAATTTTTTTGAAAAACATGTATCCATCACAACTAGATTAATAAAACTATTTTAATCAACTGTGTTAAAATTAATGAAAATTTTTATAAATACTTAATTATAATTGATAATAACTAATTATAATTAATTCCATAAATTTCTTGACTGTTTACTCACTTTCATAATGTAATCCTACACTATCACTTTATAACATAGTCCTGATTTTCAATTAAATTATCTACTGAAACTCACACAGAAAATCACATATATTTATTTAATTAAATTTTCATATCTAAATTTATATTCTCTCTTGTAATTAGATTCAATCAAGTTTAATTATAGATACAAGAAATTTTAGGTGTTACATCCGACAAGGTTAGTTCAACGTCGGTACAACAAGTTAACTTACTTGGGATTTTCACTTTGACATAGAGGATCAAGGGAGTTTTCACTCCCAAATGATTTGCGAACAATAATGTTACATGGAAATTGGTCAAGGCATGAAATAACTCCACTCGCACAATAGGAAGAAGAGCAAGATAACACTGGGGCACACACCCAACATTTGTAGTTGGAGACTAGTAAACACGATGAAACCTGCACTAGAATAGGTACCAAACATTAAGGTTTGCTTAGAGGAGTTATAACGAGCATGCACCCCTTCGTCGATGGCATAATGGAGACCTCGCTCCTTTAGGATGGAAGAAGTTGAACATAGATCATTACGACAGTACTACTGACCCCAACAAGCACGTAGATGCATACTCAACCCATGTAAAGCTATTCACTAATAATGATGCCATATGCCAAGTAGTTCCTACATTTTCAAAGGGTATTGCTTTAAATTGGTACGATTGGCTTTTGTCGAGGTTATTAACTGCTTTAAAACATTGGTTGCAAGATTCGAGGCTAAGTATGCTACCAACTGACCTCATCACACGACCTCAGTCGCATTGGTCAACCTAAGATGTGAGGAGGATGTATCCTTGAGGAAATGCATAGAGTGTTTTGTAGAGGTCTTAACAAAAATCCAAATTTGAACCTCAAAGTAGCATTTCATTCCATGATCATGACACTGAAGCCTAGTCCTTTTTTAGACAACCTATGTCGAATGCCCCCAACCAACATGGATAAGTTGAAAGTTCGAGTAACTAGATACATTCAAATGGAGGAAGCTTTGGAGTTTAAAAACAAAGTATGAGTCGATCTTAATAAAAGGGTTGACAACAAAAGTAAAGAGAAATTGAAGCCTAATGTAGATTAGGTAAAGTTTAAAAGAGATAAGTCGATCCAAGGACCAAAGTATGATCAATATACTCCCTTAGATGTCAATTGAGTGAGGATCTTAGATTAAGCCTACCAAGTTAAGTTGTTGTCGCTACCCCTACCAAACAAAACTCCTAAGGCAGTTGACCAATCCAAGAATTGTCGATATCATTGCAACTATAAGCACACCATAGAAGAGTGTTGGACCTTGCAAGACAAGATTACAAAGCTTATCTAGGCTGGCCACCTTTGAAATTTGTCCAATGACCGAATGCAAGCCGACACACTAATTGGGATCGTAATAGGGTTGAGATGGTGATCAGAGGCAGAGAAAAGGTGGAGCATATGAAGAAGAAAGGAGGGATCAAAACAATTCCCAGGAAAAAGGAGACAAATGACTAAGAAGAGTAATTAACATAATAGCAAGAGGCTTCATCAAAGGGGGGTCGATTAGTTTGCCCAATAAGTAAGACTTGAGGTCAATTCATTCTATTAATGTGGTGTCCAATAAGCCCCTGAAGAAATTGTTGCCCATCACTTTCACGAATGAAGACTTCAAGGGCATAAAGCTATACCAAGATGATCCTATGGTCATCATTGTGGATGTAGCAAACTTTGTTGTCTAGAAAATGTTGATCGATCAGGGAAGCTTAGTGGACGTCCTCTACATGTCCACTTTTGAGGAGCTTGGGATCTTGGAGAACATAATAAACCCTAACAGTGATCAATTGATTAGTTTTGCAAGTGAAAGAGGGGACACTAAGGGGTACATAGATTTGCTTACCATAGTGCACTAAGTTCGAAGCCCAACTAGAGTAAAACATTCGTAGTTAGATAACCTAGGTCCATGTTGGCTTATTCGCTTAGACTACTGCTGATATACCTAGAATAGACTTTGAATTTCACTTCCATAAATTGGCCATTTACTCATAAACGAAGCTAGTGGCAGAAAAGAAAAGGAAGCTTGGCAAAGAAAAAAGAAGGCAATAGAAGAAGAAACAGCAAGTTAGTAGCAACGAACTTCATTCGGGAGATTGGATATACCACGTGATTAGCCAACATGGTGCTCGTTAAAAAGGCCAATGGCAAATAGAGGATGTGCATTGACTATATTGATTTGAACAAGGCGTGCCCTAAAGATGCCTACCCTTTATGAGCATAGATAGTCAAGTGGATAAGGCCTACAGGTTACTTAACTTCCTAGATGCTTACTTGAGGGCAACTAGATTCGTATGTAACTTCTAGACAAAGAAAGATGGCCTTCATGACCGAAGGTGCTACCTACTGTTATGATTTGTAGAATGTAATGGCAACGCACTAGAGACTCGTGAATAAAGTCTTTAGGAAGCAGATTAGGAGAAATTTGGAAGCTTATGTCAACGATATGGTGGTAAAGTCAGATGATCCTCATAAACACATTAACCTGGTATAGGTCTTTATTTTGTTAAGTGGCAATTAGTAGCATGAATGGTTAATGATCAATGAATTTGAATTATAATATAGTCATTCTATTGAAGAGAAAATGGCAAATATAAATCTAACTTATGGTTTTGATTGAGTGATGTAAGTATGTATGTATTGTCTTAATTTTTAATTTAAAAGAAAAGTAATAAAGAAAAAAATTTAATTTGATGACTTTAGCATAGTAGGCCATTCGACCATTAACTTTTGTTATGTGTATTATGCTTGATTGATTCATATGGTGATGGACATGCATTGAATAAAACATGATAATGACTTTGGTTATGAAAGGCAAATGGAATATGAATGATGTGATATACTCTAGTGAACTGAACTAATTGGATGATTGAATTGTCTCTGTAAAGGTAGCATTGGAAGTGAAAATGTGATTGAATCGATGAAACGTATGATATGAATGCTATCTATGAATGGCCAAGCGAATTAAAATGAATGAGAAAGTGACTATGATGATAACATTGATTATATGAATGGAATCTATGAATTGATATGTTGGTTAAGTTTCCCTCTGTTGAATTATTTTCCATACCTATTGAGAGGTAAGATGGTATGTACCAAAACAGAGGAGGCTCTACTGGAGATTTTAGAAAGATGATTAAACACTATGGTGCATGACTTGCATTCCTTAGTATGTTCATGCATCTTATGCATATGTATTAATATTGTGAACCATGCACTGATGGCATGTGTTCTAGATTAGAAAGTTACAGTTTGGTACACTGAGGAATGAAGGCAGGGACCACTGTTAAGGTCTAGAGAATATGGTATTGAGTTGTGACTGTCCTTATAGTCAGGGTAGCACCCTAGAGTCGAGATAATTACTGAACCAGCTTGATAACCTTGACCCTTACTCAGCATTACCATGATTGGTGAGTGTATACCTTCATATAAAGCTGTGATAGCTCAAAGCTGAAAGATGGTTCATTTCTCAATATTAATGATGATATTTTGTACCTTGATAGGGAGAGGTTTATGAGCTCCTAATCACTTCCTATGAATATTAATGAACACTAAGTGGATTTTGGGCCCACATGCATTGCATTGACCGAATGTCTAAATAAAACCTCAAAATTGGTATATGGTATAAGACGCTTCAATTTTGATGGTAGTAGCACAAATGAACTTGTAGTGTTACCTTTTGGATTTATTGAGTAACTCGATAGAAATGATTGATAAATAAAAAAGGAAAATGATAGGTCATGCATCAAATTTTTGTTCATGTGCAACATAAGAATGAGACACATTATGTGTGAAATGACTATGATATTTACATATGCTGTGATAATGTGTTATGAGTTATGAATGTTCTCTCTATTGAACGCTATGTTGTTTGATGCATGATTTTATAGTGTATTGTATGATATGACTTTGTAACTTTTTTCATTTTAATTGTGTGATATGAACTATGATTTGGGTGGGTCTCTAAGTTTATTTGATTTCTTGGATTCAAATTGTTTGGTTCTCACCCCTAATTAATCCATCCATTTCTTTATCTATGGATGTTTGGAACGGAAATAAGGAGCAAAATGTTTTTGGTTTGTACATGAACAAGTACATGGTTTAGGAATGTGTAGTATTGACAAAGAAAATACACTAGTTGGAGGCATTATATGGATCAGAAGACTTACAACCTTAACTAGGATGATATCAAAGTGGCGCAGCAAAAGCATGGTTGGAGGTGTAGAAGACTAGCTCTTTTGGAACGAGAATCCTATGTCTTAGTCTCATGACACTAGCCTTCAAAAGAGTCCAGTCTCGTGTTAGGGTTAAGATTCCTTTGAGATTAGAATGATAATGCTCTATGTAACACCCCTACCTTAGTTTTACAACTATTTTTCTATTATTTGTAGATTTATTTCTAAAAAATAGGGAAAGAATCTTAAAATTCTATTTCACATCGTTGTGCTTAAAATTTTGAGAACTATTTAATTGTGGTTTTTAATAATTTTTATGAGTCAGAGCTTGAAGAAATAAAAAAAATGATGATTACATTCCTATTTTTTAGCATAAAGGCTTAACATGTGAAAAAGGTTCAAATGACAATAAATGTCATTTTGAGACTGGAAACAAGTTATATATATATATATATATATATACTTTTGAAATTTTTTTAAGAATTTTTTTAAATTCCAATATAAAATTACCAAAATGCCCCTAATTGTTTGCTAAGCCAAACCAAATTGGTTTGACATTTAGAAATAGTAAAAATAACATTCTCATTACACTTTTAGGTGAGGAATTTAATTTTATAATTTCAATTAAAATTTTGGAATTTATTGAGTTAAAATGAATTTAATATGAATTTTTAACTCAAAAATACTTATTAATTAATTAAAAATTTGAAAAAATTATAAAAATTAATTTTAATTTCTAGATATTATTTTTTAATATAAATAATATGTGTACCAAGTTTCATACAAAAATTAATTAATTTGATGTAAAAATTAAATTACTAAAGTTTTATGAATAATGGTCAAATTAACCAATAAAATTACAACTAAACGCAGAGACTTGAGAAACATCTACAAGGCAATGCAGAGAAATCTCTGCAACCAGGAACTACTTTGATTATAACATTTGAATTGCAAGTGAATGGCATCATCTAAAAGCCACCTCACCATTAATTTTCCCTATAAATACCCTCACTTTGTGAAGCTCTCTTACCCCTTTTTTTCTGCTGGAAAAATCCATGAGCCTCCCCCTCCAATTCTCACTCACAATTTTTTTTTCTCACACAAGAAGCTTCACCCAAGGCACCATCATTCCCTCCAAAGGTCTTCACCATCAACAACTTTGGGAAGCATCATCATCACCTTCCTTCCTGCTTTTCTTCATCAACATTTGTGAAGTAATAGGGGAGTGGGGTGGGTTCTTTTGTTAATTACTTTCACATGGTGGTCGGTGGGTTTTTCCCAAACCCATTTTTAAATGTGGTTATCCTTAACTCTTTATTCCTTCTTGTTATTTTTGCTTGATGTGAATACTTTTGTAATTGGTTCTTGATATTTGGCTGCTGTAATTTGTATATTCTTGGCAACATATTGATGAAAATATGGTTGATTTTAGTCTAAAAGTGTTGAAGGCATGTTGGTGATGTGATAAAAAAAATTGAAGCTTTGTTTTCCCCTATATAGGCTCACAGTTTTGGTTCTCCAAGGAGGACTCAACAATTTATTTTTTTTTACTTAATGATGATAGCTTAATCTATATTGGTAATAAAATTTTGTAAAGGATGGTTTTTATTTTTTAAATAGCTCTTGGCCATATTAGGAAAATGGGTGGTTTTGTTAAATTTATTTTTTAATGATCTTGAATCTAAAATGATCATAAAGTTGGATTGATGATAGTGTAAAGGAAAAAGGTTTTGAAAACTTGTTCAAGTGGTGATAGCCCACGATTTTGATGAATAAAATGGGTATTATATTTATTTATTTTTTTCTCATTGTTGATGCCAATATATGATGAATTGGTAACTACTTAGTTTAAGACTATTCTAGTAATTTAAGTTTGACTTAATATAAAATAAAGTTGGCAAATTACAAGTTAAAATAAATTTAGATAACATTTTAAGACCTTAATATGCAATTATTAAGAAGTTTTAGGAAATAATCAAAGTTAATTCAAATTTGGTAAATTAGTAATCAACATAATCTTAGACACTAAAATAAATTCCTAAAACTTAATTGGTACATAGGCAAAATTCGGTTTTGACCAAGTAAAAGGTAATTAGATTTTCTTTCAAATCCTGATTAACTAGTTTAAGTCTTTATTAAGTGCCTAAGATTAACTCTTATTGACTAATCACTTAGACAAATTTCGACTTGTAAATTAAATTGGTATCCAACCTTAATTTTTAATAAATTTAATCCTTAAAATTAGGAACTTAAGATATTAAGATAGCTAAGTAAAATGGATAAGTACATGATTCAATAATCTCTTCTAAATTATGATTAATTCTCTTAAATGTCCTTGTTATTTAAATGCATGTCTTCTAAAAATTCATATGTAAATTGTTCAATTGTAAATTGTGTAGATATTCTTATACAAATATGTAGACCTCAATATGTTATACTATGAGATGAATATAGACTAAGTGTCTGTAATGTGAAGCAGAGATATTAAAAAGAGAATATACTAGTGCTCAGACATGCTAAGACTAAAGAAAATCTCTGCTTAGAGATAAAGTGATGAGGGTGAGCTATAGTTAGATGAGTAATGAGATGTGAGGGACATGTAGTGACATGCCACCTTGCATGGGGGGCCACAATTTGGTACGGCGAGGAATAAAAGATAGGGACCCACTTGTGAAGGTTTTAGGGGTAAGGTATCAAGCGGCAAAGGTCTCAATGGCCAAGCTAGCACTCTTGAGCTGGGATATTCGCTTGACGAAGCTTGATAACCCTGACAACTGCTCAACATTCCAAGATTGTTGTGAGAGTGTATCTCTGTGTGGACGATAAATGTCCTGAGCTGAAAGATTGCTCTGTTCTTCGATGATGATGAAAATTGTACCATGTTGATGATGTTGGAAGAGGTATATATACTCTTAATCACTTTTTAATTCCATTGAGAACTATTACTCATCTATGGAAAGTATGGATCCATATAGAGTCAAGGGCAGTCTATCATAACTTATATAAGACCCTAGGTTCCCCCTATTTTGTTATTGTTAGTGGTGTTTTATCTGTGTTTGACGGTAGGATTCTCTATCATCTATATGAAAGTGATTTTAAGAAGAAAATCACCTCACTCCTCTGTCTTTTCTTTTATGCATGATTGTTCATGATTAATACATAAAGATGGCAATGCATATCCTATTCAACCTCCATATTGACTATCACGATGCGGGGACTTGGAGTTATCACGAAGACAGATTACCTGACCTACATTGGTCTCATGATTATCACTTTCATGTCTCCGATATTTGGGGTACCTATGCCCCATTTCTCTATTACTATACCTATCTTGGTGGCGGTGTCACCACCACCGAACTTCTTTTATGCCCCTCCTTCACCTTCATCATTGCCAGTAGACCCTGGAGTTCCATTCATTGTGTTGCACGTAAATGCCTATCCTCCACTTCTTAAGATGCCACTAATTAATGACCAGATAGGAGGCAAGCAACTCCTAGTAATGATCCAGCACGCTCACCTATGGAGGTGGTATATGCTGAGTCACCCGTTGACTCCTCCATGATTGAGTATCAAATGGGGATGGCCAACGGATGGCACACCTCTTCACCCTCTTCTTCATTTGGACTTTAGTCACCTCAGAGGTGTCTAATGGACATATTCATCATGCAGCTGTTGAGGAATCAAAAGAGACCCAAACTGACGAGGACTTATAGTTCCTGACTGTTGACCTCTTTTTTGTATATAGGATAGGGTAGATAGACACTACTTTGATCAAGACTTTTTGATGTACATATTAGGGTAGGTAATGTCTCTTTTGATGTATGTTTAACTTTCCTTGTATCTCATTAACTTTCCTTGTATTTAGTTTCTATGTATCTAGTTGATGTTATGTATCTTAGTGACTAAGATGTACTCATCTTTATGTACAGTGACAATGCATATATATATATATAGATTTTATTTTCTTATCTTTTACTATCATTTTCAAATTCCATTTCAATTATTGTTTTTCTATTCTTAAAGTATTAGAAGACAACCAAAGCAGAAAATGAAAATGAAAAAATTTTACTTGTATTTTCACTAACTCGAAATTAATGACTAAAATAAGTAATAAATACGGGTTGTGTACAATGTGAACGAGTGTCACACTCTAATGTAAAGGAGTATCCAGTTGTATAGTAGACTGTGCCATAGTGTCATTAGAACATAATATAAACCCTTTTCATGTCAAAAGTATGTAGTTGTTTATTTGGATTTACAATAGAGTTTTAATTTGTATTTTATTTCACTGGTATTCATTATCATGGCATTTTTACTAATGATTTAACAATAAAGACTTTTATTTTATTTACAAAGGGAAAAGTTTTATGTTTTTCATTATGTTACAATTCGATTTAAAAAAAAAAATCTACGCAATTTTAATTACTAGGCTAATAAAGCTTGAGATTTGAGTTACAGAAAAGTTGACGATTAAGGGTGTTACATTTGGTGGTACTAGAGCACGATTCTTTCCCTAGGGCCAAGGTTATGGTCCTTTAGGTTTCCTGTTGTGTTGAACTTCAAACTGCTAGTTGGAATCCTTTGTTGGTGCCTTCGGTGTAAGTTTGGGTTTGGCTAGCTCAAAGTTGCATTGGGCACTGAAAAAGTGAAAGGCGATATTAGTTAATAAGCTTATGGATTAAGTAACCTATGGTTCTTTTCCATGAGTTTAGAATCTTGGATGTTGTGTTTGAGAACATGTGTTTGTTTTGTTTATTTGAATGCAATGATTGAGAATGATACATGTGTGTTGCTTGAAAATGACTAATTGTTTGCCTGCTTGCTTTGTTTGATTGTGATGCGTGGTTTTTGAAAATTGTTTACAATGGACCCTGCTTGAAAGAAAATTATGGAGCTATGATGGATGAAGAAGGAAAGGATGACCGAAAACAGCTTTGGACTCAATAAATATCAAATGAAGATATAGAACTAAGAGAAGATTCTTATAGGCCAACCCCATCCTCTTTGTATGATCAAACTACCTTCACATGGTTTATATTGGTTTGAGTGATGAGTGCTTACCTCCTCGCCAGTCGTACTATTGGTAAGGACTGTCGTGAATTTCCCTCTTGTGCTACAATCTCTTTGGCAACTCAATATCCTTCCCAAAAACTAATTTATCCTTTCGTGATAAGATAATCCACAAGGTTGAACCACCCTTAAGTGGTTTCTTATTCATGTCTCTAAATTCTACTTAAAGTATAGAGGATGCAAGGTGAAACCAGAAAGAACCCCTCTAAGGGAAAGCTAGCAAGCAATTGGGTAAGGTCATTCCAAATTGCTAAACAACTAGGCAATGGAACATACAAGCTAAAGGAGCTCTCTGGTGAAGCCATTATGAGGCCTTTTAGTCCCCTTACAATCGTTGTTATGTGAATTTAGTCTCCTGTTATGCTTTCTCAAATTTAATTTCCCACCATTTTAATTGTGTAATTTTGATTCATTCATTAACATGACATCGAATAATTAACAAAAATACTAATGTGACAAGGCAATGAAGTGTTATATCAACATTTTTATTAAATATTAAATGTGAAGTTAATCAGCAAACTAAAATTACACAATTAAAATAAAATAATGCAAGAATCAAATTCACAAAAAGAATATGAGAAAACCAAATTCGCGAAGCAATGACCAAGATAAGAAGTGCAATTAAACAAATAAACTAAAACAACTTGTAAAAGTCAAAAATTATTTTGGTAAATTTCAATAATTCCTCGCTCTTCCTCTTCCAACGGGTCTCTTGTTCTGTTGCGGCTGAACTAAGAACTGAGAACTGGGAAAGTGCTCCCACCTCCCTAGTCAGTAACGAACGACCAACACCAACTGATACAGCAAAGAACAGAACACTTTCGAAATCCTGAAAATGCCTCCACAACCTCCTCAACCAACCAAACCCAACACCAACAAATTCTACTTCTTCTACGGCCACCGCAAGCCCTCCCAGAACCGCCCCACTGTCCGCGGCGGCCTCTTCTCCAATCGCCAAACCCTCAACACCCCTTACCAACCCAAACCCAAACCCACCACCAAACCCTTCAACATCAAAAACTGGGACCCTCACTTCCTCTCCAACCCGACCCCCTCTACTTCCCCTTCCCCTTCCCCTTCCTCACACGCCCCATTCTCCGCCTCCCTCCGTCTCTCCCCCATCGCGCGTTTCATCGTCGACGCCTTCCGCAAAAACGACAACAAGTGGTGCCCCAACGTCTTCGCCGAGCTCAACAAGCTACGCAGAGTGCCCCCCAATTTGGTCGCCGAGGTGCTCAAGGTCCAAACTAACCACACTCTCGCTTCCAAGTTCTTCCACTGGGCGGGGAAGCAGAGAGGCTACAATCATAATTTTGCTTCCTACAACGCCTTCGCGTATTGCTTGAACCGTGGCAATCAGTTCCGGGCGGCGGATCAGCTCCCGGAACTGATGGACTCGCAGGGGAAGTCCCCCAGCGAGAAGCAGTTTGAGATTTTGATTAGGATGCACAGTGACGCCAATAGAGGGCTTAGGGTTTACCATGTTTATGACAAGATGAGGAACAAGTTTGGGGTGAGGCCGAGGGTTTTTTTGTATAATAGGATTATGGATGCGTTGGTTAGGACTGGTCATTTGGATTTGGCAATGTCTGTTTACAATGATTTTAGGGAGGATGGGTTGGTTGAGGAGAGTGTGACTTTCATGGTTTTGGTGAAGGGGCTGTGTAAGGGTGGCAGGATTGATGAGATGTTGGAAGTTTTGGGAAGGATGAGGGAGAGGTTGTGTAAGCCGGATGTGTTTGCTTACACGGCGTTGGTTCGGATTCTGGTGCCGGAGGGGAATTTGGACGCGTGTTTGAGGGTTTGGGAGGAGATGAAGCAGGACGGGGTGGAGCCAGATGTCATGGCTTATGCTACTATGATTGTGGGGCTGGCTAAAGGGGGGAGGGTTCAGGAGGGTTATGAGTTGTTCAAGGAGATGAAGAGTAAAGGTTGTTTGGTGGATAGAGCAATATATGGATCGTTGGTTCAGGCGTTTGTGGCTGGGGGTAAGGTTGGATTGGCTTTTGATTTGTTGAAGGATTTGGTGAGCTCAGGGTATAGGGCTGATCTGGGGATTTATAATTCTCTTATTGAAGGTTTGTGCAATTCGAATCGGGTTCAGAAGGCTTACAAGCTTTTCCAAATGACTGTTCGGGAGGGGCTTGAACCGGACATCTTAACGGTGAAACCGTTGTTGTTGTCTTATGCTGAAGCAAATAGAATGGAAGAATTTTGCAGATTGCTTGAGCAGATGCAGAAATTGGGTTTTCCGGTTATTGCTGATCTCTCCAAGTTCTTCTCCCTTTTGGAGCAGAAGAAGGGACCGATAATGGCATTAGAGGCATTTACTCACTTGAAAGAAAAAGGTCATGTTAGTGTTGAAATATACAATATTCTTATGGAGTCTCTTCACAAGATTGGGGAGGTGAAGAAAGCATTATCAATATTTGATGAAATGAAAGGCTCAAACTTGAAACCTGACTCATTTACGTATAGCATTGCAATTCTATGCCTTGTTGACCTTGGTGAAATTCAAGAGGCATGTGTATGTCACAATAAGATAATTGAGATGTCTTGCATTCCTTCTGTTGCAGCTTATAGTAGCCTCACTAAAGGGCTTTGCAAAATTGGAGAGATTGACGAAGCCATGATGCTTGTTTGCGATTGCTTAGGCAATGTTAGTGATGGACCGATGGAGTTTAAGTATAGTCTTACCATTATTCATACATGTAAATCAAATGATGCCGAGAAGGTAATTGCTGTATTAAATGAGATGATGGAACAAGGTTGCTCTCCAGACAATGTCATATATTCTGCAATCATTGCCAGCATGTGTAAGCATGGAACAATTGAAGAGGCTAGGAAGGTTTTCTCAAACTTGAGGGAGCGCAACTTCTTGACAGAATCCGATACAATTGTGTATGACGAATTACTAATTGATCATATGAAGAGAAAGACGGCAGACTTGGTGCTATCTAGCTTGAAGTTCTTTGGTCTAGAATCTAAATTAAAAGCAAAGGGCTGTAAGCTGCTGCCAAGTTGAAAATAATTGTGGGGACTGATTGTTCTCATTTTTGCTCAACATGTTGAATGCAGAAAAGCATTTGGAGGGATCAACAATTGTTTTTATCTGGTTCTGGATTATTTTCCTTCTGATGTCTGATATATTCAATTTTGTGGCTGTGAAGACAAATATCTTACCAAGAATTAGACACATGTTACCGGAGATTGTAACATATCCCATAACATTGGACTATTGCATTATGGTCATAAATTTCCAGTTCGCATAGATTGCATCCTTCAACAAAACGAAGTTGCACCAGAAAGGTCAACTGACATCAAACCATAGCTTAAGCTCTTACATGCTTCATGGGTGTAAATGGAATTCTGAATATCAATTGCTAGTGTTCTTTACATAAATTCATTGTGGAACGAAGAATGGAATATAGATATTTAATATACATATTTTATGTATAAAGTATATAATTAAGGGTATTACTGTGAGTCTGTGATCAAGAATTTATGCAAAAATCTCTTTGCTAAGACTTAATCCACCTTTGTCCATCCCTTCATCAGGTCTTAGTTCCGTCATTCGAACCAATAAAAAGGCCTTTTAGCTACATTTCAGTGCCATTTTTCAGGTGCTGAGATGATTTAAAGAATTAGCTGTTTGTTCTCGTGCTGATAGGTACTGTTCACTGTTGGATTTAATTGTTAACTATAAAACATTGGAACATACTCAATAATTTTAATTTTACCTTAATTGAACTTTATCTTTTAGTATATGCAAATTAATGGCATGTTTGTTATTAGTTTGTAGAACTATGTATTAACCCCTTGTTACATTTGCCAGCTTATTGCAAAAGCATGTGGGTAGGTTTTACTAAGATGAGCTATGGTTATACTCATACTGTACCACTAGCCATTTCTGTTGCTGCTGCACATGACTTGGATAAAAGCATGGTTTAGGCTAACTCTGCAAGCAATAGAGCAAGACACCTTTACATTTATTTCGTTTCAGACCTGCTTTATGTAGTGGTATGTATTGATTATGTGTTCTGCACTCTTATGGTATTTACTTGAATGCATCTCTGATTAAGTCACTTGTTTAGCATATGAGTTTTATTTATTTATAATATTGTTCTGACCATGCTAAACTTCTTACTCCTTTTTTTGGTTTCTTTTCTGGACTACCAAAATCCTTAATATTTTGTCTATTTATTGAGACAGGCCAAATTATACCGACCTTAATAGGACGAAGTGTGCCTTACTTGTGTGTAAAAGGACACACACATATGACATATTATCGAATATAAATATATAATCATTTTAAAGCTTGTCATTATAAATTCAACCAAGGATAATCATGCATTTTTTTTTTATATTTTTAATATCAATTATCTTCGAAGTTTGAGTTTTGGGAAATGACCTGATTATGCTCGTAATGAGGAAATTTTGTTTTGGTTTTCCCCTTCCCCATCTTAGGTCACTTAGCAAGTAACTTGAATCCTTATGGTCGAGTTTTCTTTCTTCGCTGTTTGCCACGTTCATTTATGTTTATTTCTGCTACTATATTATGATTTGTGGGTTGTATGGGATATGTGCTGTGATGTGGAAAGCTATATGGACTGCATCATTCTGATTGGGATCTGGCATCTATTGATGAATTTTTTAGGATTTTTTACTTCATTTATAGCTACTGCTTACAAGAAGAAAGACAAAAGATCAAGTGGTTAATTGTACGATGGGAAGTGAGGATGCATATTTAGGATTATCTAATTCACTATCCGTGCAGAAGGATACAATATTAAGACTATGGGCAAGAGTTTATAACTCTAACCATCTGTTAGTGTTAGGACTGTGGAGAAGGGAGAGTTAGTGAGGATAGTTAGAAAATTAGTTAGTTAGAGTTGGTGACATAAATAAGTAGGACTATAGGGAAGGGAATTCACTCAGATGTGCTATCATTTGTAAATCGAGCATTATTTCTTTGGGAAAGGAAAAATTCTTTGTGAAAGGAAAACCCTTGGAGGAGAGTTCTTTCTTCTTTATATTGATCTTTTGCAATCAATCAAGCAATACAATCTTTCTTTCCTTCTCTCTATTTTCTGTTTTGGGTTCCTAACAGTTAGGTGGATGAAGATGAGTAGATTCATTGAATGAAGGTTGAATAAACAGGCTCATTTAGTGTTAACACTTTAAAATTACAACTAGGTGTTGCTATCTTTGGGAAAGTAGGGAATTAGTGGGCCACTTGTTTCTTCTCTTCTTTTCATGAGTTAAGGAGTGATAGTCTTGCATTGTTTGAATTGTTATGGTTATCTCTGGGAAAGATCAATTAATTACTTGACTCATGGAGTGGATTTCTGAGGGTTGGAACAATTCAGATTGAGGAGTATTGGAAGGAATATGATATACAGTACTCAAAAGGAAAGAAGTCAACTTGGATGCAGAGCCTGCCATCTTTTACAAGAGACACTTCTTAGAATTATTGAACTTGATGATTTTGCCATTTTGGATTCTGAAGGCATCTCCCTGTGCTTCTGCCCTCACCCTTTTTTGTAGTCAGTATATATCCCTATTACGTATGGGTGTTGCCCCTTGGTACCTTGAAATGGAATTTTAACATTTATTGAAATATAAATTATTTGAGTCTCGTTTCTGTTTGAATCCAAAAGGCAGACTCCGAGATTAAAGAGAGAAAAGGTTACAAAACATAGAAGTGAAAAGAGAAAGAACGCTTATATAATGCTTAATGCTTTACTGAGTTTTGTGAATGTTGAACATGAACTATAGAATTAGATGTTTCTTCGTTCATTACAACTTAATCTCAAAGTAATTTGTAGAAAGAAGCTCCTTGATCCACTAAACAAATGTTTTGAATATTAAGTTAATATGTTGAGGATCTTCCAAGGAAAAAGTTTTGTTTAGCTATGCTCGGAACATGTGATTCTGTTTTCCTTAAATAATTGATCACAGCAATCAGGACTGGAGCTATGGATAAGATTTCAACTTTCAAATATCATGGACTTAATATTAGGTGACATATGCTTTCCTAGTGGATTCTGGTGTATGTTGTTCATGTAAGGTGCGTTGATGTTTTGCAATTTGAATGCATTTTGTTACACTGCAGGTAAAGCTCTCCTAATATTTTCCAATCTAGTACTTGGCATTAATGGATTTCAATTTAACAGGAAATGATAATGATAAGCATCTAAGCACTTGAGGAACTCACCCTTAAAAGCTAGTTGTTAAGAGAGGAGAACCAAGCCACTTAAATACTCCATCGAGCATCCCATACTACTCGATGAGGGACTTAGGCACCTCATAATATCCAAGTCTCTATCATAGCATCACCCTTGAGAGTCGACATCTCGGCAGCTTACACTTTATGACACTTTACTCAGTGACACTTTACTCAATTTTCTCGTTGGTCAAAACCCTTTACCGATCAGAACCCTCCATAGGTAGCCTTTTTCGAGACATCGACAACCAGCTCTGATACCAATTGATAAGCATTTAAGCACTTGGGGAATCCACCTTTAAAAGCTAGCTGTTAAGGGGGGAGAATCAAGCTACTTAAATATTCCATTGAGCATTTCATACTACTCGATGTGAGACTTAGGCACCTCATAATACCCAAGTCCCTGTTAGATAACTGCTTTAATAAATGAAAGTGCCAGATTTGAACTTCATGTTGATATTTACAAGCATTTCGTTAGTTGCATCTTATTGGAGTAGAAGTTTTGAAAAATTGACTTCCAAGTCTAAATTATGGATGCTTTGTTCCTACACACATCTTGCAAATGATTCTTGTGATTTTCTCTCAAGTTTGATACAAAACTAACCTATGGGATATTAGGAGCACTGTCCAAGAACCTTTACCTGTTTTATTTATTTATTTTAACCCCTCATATATTATGGTTCTTAGTTTAGATGATATCAATTATGTAAACACACTATACTATCATGAAGAAGGATGTTCATTAGGTGGAAAACTTTGGAACTTTAGTCTAAGTTTGATTTTTTGTTTTTGATTGTGGCTGTTGCTAGAATTTGTCTGACCTTTTGGATGTGCAGCAGCATTCACCAATACCCCCTTCCCAAAATCATACACCAATCGAAATCACTTTTCGACAGTTAATGATACCTTTTTTCTTTTCTTTTCTTTTGTACTTTGTACTTTTTATCGTCTTGATTCTGCATGATTTTTACTCTTTCTATTTAACCAATTCAACCTTGTGCTAGTGCTCTGAGTTAAATTTTAATTTAGGCATATTCTTTGTTGTAACCGGGGTTATAACAAAACAGACTATATCGATTGAATTCATGGAATTAAAGTGGCATTTTTAAATGGGGAAAGGCATTCTTTAAAATTGCCTTGTAACGAATAACAATAAGCAAACCTTCTTAACATTTGATTGAATAGTTTGCCCAAAGTTCTAAGTTTCAAACCTTATTGTTGCCATTGTAGTAAGCCAAACCTACTTAATGGAAAACTTGTTTTATTTAGATCAAGGAAATCGTACGGTTTTATGAAATCATGTATTATTGCTAGAATTTGTGGTCAATTCTACTTCTAATAGGAGCTGTTG
Organism: Spatholobus suberectus; assembly: GCA_004329165.1. NCBI lineage: Eukaryota > Viridiplantae > Streptophyta > Magnoliopsida > Fabales > Fabaceae > Spatholobus > Spatholobus suberectus. The sequence goes on from CM014736.1 coordinate 40,985,394, forward strand.
ACAATTGAATTCAATTTTCTCATAATTTTCGTATCCGTAATAGTGTGAAAAGAAAACCCACTCCAAATTGTTTAAGAACAGTAGCATTGAGTTTCTTAACCTTTTACTTTAGGATTAGTCGGTTATATTTCTCGATGGAGGTAAGGAAAAGGGATATAACCATGTAGTAGAGTGTTGTAACCTTGATGTGGTTGAAGTTATCAGTTTGAGCCTGATTATCTCCAAATCCAATATAAGTTTTTCTGTTTGGATTGTATGTCAAAAAATAAAATAAAATAATAATTGGCATAAGATAGTTGACAATTCAAATCTACCCAGGTAACATAAAGGATCACGACAAAAAAATAGGTTATAATCTTTTTTTTCAGGATAGCTACAAAGGGATTTGTGTTCGCTCATAGGCTTGTTAAAATCAAGAATGAAACAAAGCTATTTTTTCTGTGCTCGTGTTAGTGTGAAAACTATGAAAATGCAACAAATTTACCTTATCTTTTTGTTGGTATTTTCAAAATAAATAGTATTTGTACTTACATCTGGAAAGAGGATGTTTTGTTACATTATAAACCTTTATAAGGTTACATGTTATATTCATCTTATATGATTACTGCTTTTTCAATAGATTTGATGGCAAGTTAACCAATGCAACATGAACTACGGGAAACTTGAAGCTTGAAGAAAGACACATCCCCTCTCCCTCTACATTTGTAAGTCTGCTGATCTATCTACTGCGGCTAGATCATACAAGATAAAAATAAAGATTTATGGACACGATGAAATTTTAAGCTTCCCTTTTGGGTCTGTTGCGAGCATGTGAAAGGGCAGGTTCTTCTTGCACAAAAGTTTCCATACTGTCCTCTTCGCCGCTGCCATCATCGTTATTATGGTCGTCGTCGTCATCATATTCATCAAGTTCCATTGAAGCTTCATTTCTTGCCACCTGGCATTTGTAAAAGATGTCAACAAATCAGGGGTAATAACCCTTTTTTAACCTAAAATCAATTTTCTCGTAACAAGAATTATCCCCAGTTCCGTATACTATTTATCAAAACGGCGGATAACTGACAAGTACTGTTAACAGGGGTCAGTTTCGAGTCTTCAATTCTACATGCACGATTGGTTAGAAACTTAAAATTAGCGTGTAAAGGAACAAGTAGATTTGATATAGTTTATTGGGCCGGTAAATAGACTTACATATCCTTTATGCACGTTGCCTAGTGACTCTTAAGTGTTTCAGACGGGTGGAAATGTAGGTAGAAAGTTATCGATGGTATATTCTTTATGGAAATGGAAAATCAATTGGAGAATTCGGATACGAGGGTTCAATTATTTTGTACTTATCAAAGAAGCCATTATAGATGTTATGACAAAACTTTGTAAAAACATATCTAAAAAATTTAAGGTCAAATGAGTTTTCAGCAAGATAATTAGTGTTTTACGCTGTGTGTATTAACTGGGGCCCGTCATGCCTGAAGCCAGAGAGAGATCCAAGTTATGCTGAAAAAATATCAACAATCTTCTGAAAAAAAAAATGTATTTAAAGGTGCAAGGTGCAAGCAAAGATTTCGTGCTAAATTTAGAACATATCTACAATAAGGAAAAGTTCTTAGAGAGGCACTCAAATCACGTTGAGATGAGTAAGGTTGTATAGGCCATGTTAGCAATGCACACTGATCTTCAAGGAATGTCTTTACATTTGTCAACTGTTTATTTGACTCTGTCTAACTAAGAATTTCTCTCACTCGAGTGTCGGGCCATTATCAAACAATTAATACACTAAGACACTAACACAAGCTGAATCTGAGCCAAATTATAGTAATCAACGGGGAAAAATCAAACAAACAAACTTTCCAATTCCACCAAATAATTCTACAGTGCAGCACGAATTCATTCCCATATTATTATTATTATTGGAAGAATACTAACTAGTATCCTAAAATTTTATGAAAAAGTGTTACTAATACACTTCCCACAATAAATTTTAGTGCACCTCTACTGTAAAATCTAATAAAACTTTTTATTTATTAATTTCTCTTAGAATACTCATTACCATACCCTTATTATCATTAGAAGGATCCTACAACACACTATCTAACCTCTTTATAACTAACTTTTTCTTATTGATTAAAATTTACTAGAAATCACAAAATGACCTGAGTCTCAATAAATTTTAGCTAATAACAAAGAGCTAAAGAATATGTTGCTAAAATTTCTTCAATAACAAAGAGTATTGCTAATATTTCTTTTACTGTTACTGCAAGAAAGCTTTTTAAATTTGGTTATTACCCTGTACCCACCCATCTTGCAAAAAGCAACAGCAGTACTACTAACTCCATGCCCATTAAACTAGATGGGAAATTTCGTCAAACACGTGGAAGACATGTGACAAGTTTCTACTAGCAAGAAGCAACACAAAAGGCCACGTTACCGAGAAGACCCAATTGTGTATTAGGTTTAATTCCTTATTTGGTAGTTATGGTTACAATTTTTTTTTTTAATTCTTATAGTTAAAAACATTTTTTTAGTTCTTACACAAATTATTTTTAATTTTTTTTAATCTCTACATAAATTATTTTAATTTTTTTAGTCCTTACAGTAACTAAAAAATTAAAAACAATATGTATAGAAATTAAAAAAAAAATTAAATATAAAATTTTTGTAACTATAAAAATTAAATGAGTAATTAAATCTATGTATTATTATAGTGAGAAAGGTTACCTCCTCGAGCCATTCTCGGTCGAGCTTATCGCCCATTCGAAGTGCGGCTAAAACGGTGACGGCGAGGAGAGAGGATGGGAGCGCGATAGCAAACAGGACGCTGTTCAGGCTGGGGCCCGCACGAGCTGCCACCGCCGAGCCCCGACGTTTCCGGCCACCGGCGGGGACGCGAAGCGGCGGAGAGTTGAAGAAGGGTGGGGTCCTCAAGGAAGCGAATGCGGAGGGGTGAGAGATTGGATTGGAGACGCAGAACAAGGTCGCCATCGTTACGGTTTTGGTGGGTATATAGTTGTTATTGTTGATGATGCTTTTGTTTCCCTTTTCTATATCTTCCTCTTCGATATTTTACGTAGACGTTAACGTTTTATGTATGAGAAAATGTTAATTTAATTTTAAAATTATACAAATGTTATTTCAATTTTCTTAAATTATTTCAATTTATCAATTTTTTTAAAATTATTAAAGAACAAATTACACTAATATCTTTTGAAGTTTTTGAGATTGCACATAACGTTCTCCTTTTTTAACGTAATATTTTTTTAAATAATTGAAGAGTGTTAGTGTAATGTTTTTTAAACAACTAAGGAGAGTTAATGTAAGGATAAAAACAAAAGAGTGTCGAAGAAAATTTGATGGAACTTCGGAAAATATCAATATAATTTACTTATTATTAAATGGTGAACCTTTCTTTTTTTAGGGTAATGGTACGTTTTAATTCATGATATTATTAAATAATGGTTATCTTAATCTTTAAAATTACAAAATAACAATTTAAAATCATTAATATTTGATAATTTTAAGGATTAAAATGATATTTTGTAATTTCAAGAATTAAATTAACTGAGATTTATAACTTTAACAACTAATTTAATGTATTACCCAAAATCAAATTAATCTAATTTATTTTTTCAAAAAAAAAGTAAAAAATTTAGAAACTTTTTGATGAAAAAAAATCATTAATTAGATTGAATTGATTTAAAAATATAATTTTAATTTATTCGATTCAAAATTAAGTAGTAATTTTTTTTTCCGGACATTAAGGATAACCCTCTGCCAATAGGAAATAAATTCTTTTTAGATTTTAAAAATGGTTAAATTAATCAGTTGGTCCTTATAGTTTGATAGAGTTTTTAATTACGTCTCTATAATTAAAAACACTAGGTGGAAATTGAAGTCGTATCCTTGAAGTCCATAAACAACATTAAAACCATTAAATTAATAAATTTATTTAATATATAAATGAAAATTATGTTATATATGACTTAAACGAGAAACTAGAATTGCACATATATTTACTATTACTAATTAAATAATATAAACATTATATAAACTAATAATACTAAATTAATATAAATAAATATAAATTAGTATATATTTATTGGATATTAATAATATTAAAATTAATATGAATAAATATAAATTAATAATATATATTTGTCAACATGAATGGAGTTTGCCCCTCCACCTTTATAGTTCACTAATATATATAAATTAATATATATTAATAAACTTTTATAGAAATATAAATATATTATATATGATATAAATATAGTGGAAGAAGGTTAATTGGAAATATATGATATAAATATACTTTTTTAAGTGAAATATATATAAAATTATTACTTTCAATAATAATATCTTATTTCAGTTACTAAAATATGCAAAGAAAAAATAAAAAATTAAAACAACACAATTTATAAAAGACAAAATTATTTAAAATAGAGTGATTAAGTTATAATTAAGATATATAGCATTAAAATGTATAATTTATTGTTTGTTTTGTTTTATGATATTATATTGTTTATTTACTAGTAGTAAATATATGTATAATTTTGGTTCTTAGTATATATTATTAATTTATATTTATTTATATTAATTTTAATATTATCAATTTATATAATGTTAATATTATTTAATTTAGCAATAGTAAATATATGTACAATTCTAGTCTCCTATTTAAGTTATATATAACATAATTTTCATGTATATATCAAATAAATTCATTAGTCTAATAATTTTAATGTTGTTTGTGGAGTTCAAGGGTAGGGATTCCATCCCCACCTTCAACACTCTATTAATTTCTTTCCTATTTTTAATAATTTTAGTGTTGTTTGTCTTTTCCTTTAAAGTATTTTCGTATACATGCCCATAAACGCAACTAAAAGAGGATTTACCCAATGTTGTGAATGTAACGATCCATTGTTGCTACTGGACAACGCTACCATTCTATTCATTTGTTACTATATATATATATATATATATTCCTATTCTTTCTTTTTTTAAAAGAAAACCACATTGATTGACATACAACTAAACAACATTATCAACATGTACATATACATAAGAGACCATCTGTCTCAACCAAGATGAACTAGGCAATATATATACGAATCAAAGATTTGTAAAACATGTGTCAATGCCACAACCCAAAATATACATTAGTAAGGGAGAGGGGATACAAAACACACTTCCTAAAGCTGGTCAAGCTATACATCAATTCCAAAAAGTAAAACAATTATCAAAAGAATAACCAAAAATGAGACTATGATTCATCACATCTCCTCGTCTCTAAGCCAACAGCTCCACCATTAACTCTGAATAGCTGGATCAAAGGAAGGTTCACCACTTGCTCCCACATTAACGATGTGATCATCATAGGCATGAACCACACGTGCAAAACAGTGCAAGGGTAAGCTTACCTAAAACAACATGACATATAATCAAAAGAAAGTAGATAGCAAAAGAATCATACTTGTCCATCGGAAAGGGAACATCCACATCAATCACCATGCTATAATATCTTCATTCATATATACATATATGTATATATGTATATATATATGTATATATATGTATGTATATGTATATATATGTATGTATATGTATATATATGTATGTATATGTATATATATGTATGTATATGTATATATATATGTATATGTATGTATATGTATGTATGTATATGTATATATATATATATATACACACACACACACACACAACTCCACAGACACATCCATGATGCATGACCCCATTATAAATAAATTTCACCATCCACCATGCCAATGCATGAAGACACCACTCTAAAGAGATTTTCAACATTTCAAGCGACCAGCACAGACATGTTCCTTAACATAGCGCTCTTCACTACTATTGGGAAACATCGTAGCTCTGATTTGTGGATAGAATTAAGTGGTTAACTAGGATAGATATATGTGGGTATATACGTGGGTAATGACTCACCACGACACAAGGCTTGCAATTACCTTAGCCTCTTGTGGAATTGCGCGTCTACCTATCCCCCAAGTCCTAGGTACAATGACCCCTACTGACCTTTCCAAATCCATTTTACCCAAATCTCATTCCAAACCCGTTTTCATCAAGATTTTCACCACAACTCAACACCCATTCAGATTTCAACCAATCAAGGGCACAAAATCAATAGAATTTCATATATCAAGCTACAAAGAACGATTGGTAAGCTTCTCTTACCTCTTGGAGTCTCCAAAATTTGAATTAATGGAAGAGGAGAGAAAAGGGGAATAGGACCCTTAAGCCAAATCAAAGGGAGATCTCTACAATCACCACACCCACACCCAAAATCCATCAATAAACAGCAATAAAATTCAGATTCAATTGAAGTTTCCCCATATCCCCAACAGATTTTCATGAAAAACAAGAGAGAGAAGGGGAAGAACTCACCAATTTAGGGCAATCGGGATTCTCTACGAGAGAAGAGGAAGAAGAAGAAGAGGAAATGGGTCTTGGATCAAGCCTTAACCTTAAGGAGAATTGGGAAAGAGCCTTGAGAGAATTTGAGTTGCTTCTATATGTGTTTGGTGAACAAATGAGAGGGGGAGAGGGGTCTTGCCTCTTTAAAAAGGCTCATGGGCTCCAAGAGAGGTCTTGGGCTCACCAAGGGCCCAACTCCCCCTTTCTAGCACCCTAAGGCCTAAACTGACCCTAAACCCCGACTACACACTAAACCAACTGAAATATCAGCAATAGAGACATTTGGCTCAAACAATATTTTCTCAAAGTCCATAATTCAAACCAGAGTTTCCAAAACAACACAACATAACCCAACAAACACACATCTACAATTTATTTATTAATTTTTAATTACAAAAGTAACTTTAATTTCCACTTTCAAATTATTAAATCACTATATCACATATTAAGAAAACATTGGTGTTACAATGAAGGGAGGGATTTGAATCCTTTCCAACAAGATCCGTCTCCAGCCTCTCTCTCTCTCTCTCTCTCTCTTTATTTCAACTTTAAGCTCCCTCTCTTCTATTCTCTCTCCTTTCCTCTCTATGTTTTTCCTGCTATAAAGAGAGGAAGTTGGAGAGGATCTAAGTTGGTGATGATGATTGAGTAATTAAGAAGACCAAGACAATGGTGAAAACTACACTTTCAAATTTTAGTTTTTGAAAGTGTTAAAATTTTTACATTTTTAAAAATTAAATTTCAAAATATCCTAAAATATATTTTGAAAATTATTTTTTGTCAAAAAAAAAAAAACACGAAAGAGAGGTGTGAAAAAAAAGAGTATAAATAAAATTGTCCTTAAATTTAATGGATTTTTGCCCAAGCCTAGATGTGAGTGTTGGCCCAGCTATATCCTCTCTTCTTCTTTTTCACCAAAACAATTGTCAACCCAACTATGGAGTAAATACGCAAATTAATCCCTAAATCATTGACCAAACAAAAAATTCCTAAAACATATGGCATCATCATAAAATATTCTAAATAATGAAAATTATGTCCGAAGTCCTAAAATGTATATTCCATCATATTAGTTTTCAAAATATGTTGCCCGCTAATTTGGTTAATAAAATACACATTCAAGAAGCATAATTGCAATCATTTAGGACTAACATGGTCGATGATATCTTTCAAAACTAATTTGAGTAGTTACTCTCCAGCTATGTGAATGGGTCGACGCCAATACGGTTCTGGTTTCTTACAACTATGTTTACTAGCAATAACAAAACAATAGTCACTTAAAAAAGGTTGGTAAATAGTCACACACACACACACAAAAACCATTTCATTAATCCAAGTAAAATGGGATTCAAATTTCTTAAGTAAAATCTCAAGTTCAAGTTTTGCAGATGAAAAAACAGAATTAAGAGAAAAAAAAAAAAAAATCCACTAAAGATCACTAGCCAAGTTTCCGGCAAAAGTTAGCCCTCCACAAAGTCAGTAAATACTTCACACCAATGATATGGTAACTCAATAAAAAAAAAATACAATAAATAGTCACTAATAGCATGTCATGGTTGGCAGAGAACTTCACATGCTTTGAAATAATTGTATAGCATAAGAGGTATACGTATATGATACAAAGAATTGACACAACCGAAATAACATACTACTATCCTAGTCACAATTTTAGTACCTGGATGTGAAAAGGCATAAAAAAAAAAGTCATACTAATGGCACTCAGGTTTCTATACAAAAAAATGGCTAAAATAAGGTATCCAACTGTTTTCATCAAGGACCATCCACTCCCAGAACAAGCCGCTGACCACAATTAATACTTGGCATTTGGACAGCAACAAACACCAAACACATTCAAAGCTCAGATAACCAGTAAAAGCAGCCAAGTTGCTCTTCACCTGCAGATTCTTCCAGTACCGCATAATATAGCATGACGACCATAATACTTAAATGGAAGGAGATGGAAGGATGCTGAGATAGATCAATTGTGTGAAATGAGGTCATTGTCATCTACTCGCGGTGGAGACAGTGGTGGTACAGCCGCTTCATGAAATGCAGCAGATTCGATATCCAAAATCTTTCTTGTAGCTGCTTGAGATTCTTTGGTTCTTCCAGCCTTTCTAGAAGGGAGGGATACAGAGGCAGTGGCTCTTGATGAGTTACTACTATCAATTGACAGCAAAAAGTTTTCTTTGGAAAGTGATGGGGCAGATGCAATGACAGAACTGAAGACTCCAGATTCCCTTAAACTTTGGACTATGACCTGAAGACCAGTGCATAAGGAAATTAATTTGGAGCTTAAAAAATGGTTAAAGTAATCAATAGGTCCCTGAACTATTTGGAAATTTTTAAATAGATCCTTATACCTTAAAAGTTTGTAATTAGATCTCTGAACTTATAAATCATTTTTAATTGGGTCCTGACCACATTTCTGTTAAGAGTTCCGTTAAGTACAAGGACCTACTTAAAAAGTTTTAAATAGTTGTGAGACCTACTGAATAATTTAACTAGTGACATGGTCCCTAAATCATTAGAAAATTTTCAATTGGGTGGGTAAATGGAACCCTAACAAAAATGTGGCTAAGGACCCAATTAAAAAATGATTTAAAAGTTTAGGGATCTAACATACAAACTTTCAAAGTACAAGGACTTATTTAAAAATCTCCAAATAATACAAGAACCAAAAGATTAATTTAACCAAAATAAAATACATGCAAAAGGATAAATGAAAAACGTAGAACGATAGAAAAAATATTTATACCATCTAGAAGTAAAAGTTCTCACTAGATCTTAACAAGTCATTTCTCCACCTTAAGTGACACATTTTAATATGTTTGGGAATGGGGGAAAAGGCATATAGTAGAATTAAATTACTAGCCAAAAGTTTTCCCACAACCAACTGGGACAACATCTGGCCAACTTTCTCTTCATGTAGTGAGTATTTTCTTTCTGTCCATTCCATTTTCTTATTACTTGCCAAATCTATGATTCACTTCTTGAATAAAAAATGAAATAGGCTTGCTGTTAAGATATTAGGGTTTATTAGGTTGTCAGTCTTATTATTAGCAAACTTGGGCTTAGTAATAGTATTCGTATTTAACTTTATCGTTAGTATATATAGGGGTACTAGGTTAGGGTATCGTATCACAATTAGGTTTAGGATTACTATTTAACCTTATCACATCCAATCAATAACATTTCAAGATTACTACCATTAACCTTCTTTCTCTTCCCTAACACCACCTATAATTGTTATCACTTACCATGGGAGTATATATGCGAGTCAATATTCCCTTCCTCAAAAGTTTCATCCTCAGGTCTTTATCACCCCACACAACATGCTCATTATACCTGGATCAAGAAGCAAAGACCAAATGTTTTCGGAAGATCAATAACATAGTGGTTAAAACATGGGAGAGAGATAGAGCATAAATAAATACGAAGAATTAAAGCCAACATACCACTTCAGCATTTCATCTTCAGTTGCAGTTGAAGCAATGATAAATGCCTGAAATTGATAACGTGTACTTAGGACGAATGAGTGCTTACATACAAGTTAACATTCCCACACCAGAAAATAGAAAAAGGGTAGCTCAGTGCAATAGCGCATGAGGCTCCCCCATTGTTGGATCAGACGAGGGTCAGCTCTAGGCCGCATTATCCCATATGCAGGAAGGGTATTTGTACAACTAGAACCCGTGACCACCAGGTCACAAGGCATCAACCTTACCATTACATAATTATAATTTTTTTTATTATATTTAATTGAAAAATTATAATTTGATTTCTTATTATCCTACACGTATCATTCATCTTGTTTCAATCATTGAGAATCATATTTTAAATAGGCAACCATACACTTTCTTCAAAAGATTTACCTTTTCTATCATTAAAGATTTCATTTCTAATCTTAAGTCATTATAAATACAAAATTATATTTTATTTTTATTTTTTCTTCACCTAGTATAAAATGTGTTTGTTAAATACTAAATTAATTAATAAACACTTTTCACAGAGAATTTAGATAAAGAAAAACAATCAAACCATAAACTAACTCTATAAGTCAATCCGAAGAATCATATATTTTAAACAAGTCAAGCTCAAGCTTTAAATTTAACTTTTTTAAATTAATAAGCCAAGCTTGAGCAATCTCTTTTCCTCACAAGTCAAGCCTCAATTTCAAGTGTTTAGCCCGACTCACTTACACTCCTACATGCTGGTATAAGAAATCCTGATGTTTTTTGATATGCAAGCAAAATGGATAACTGAACAGGACAGAAGGAGAAAGAATAATAATAATAATAAAATCGCAAAACTTACAGATCTGTCAAATTCCAACATGAAGCATCTTTTGACGTCTTCTTTTGTAGGTTTGCAACCACAGCGATCACGTCTAGAAGTCAAGTCTGAGAATTTAGCATATGTGTAATGTAAAACAGCAGCCTCTTCCAATTTGATTTCACTAATATAATTCAGAAGAACTATCAGGGTAATAACAAAAACGTCTCAAGGGATACACATGTCTTATGAATTAAAGGACCATACTTTGGGGTTTTCATATAATTATGCCATCTGTGTGCACCATTAGGCCGAAGATGATCTTGTATCCGAGCAGCTGATTTTCCATTTCCATAAGTCAGGAAGTAGTTTGGATTACCACGTACAGAATCTTTATACATACCAAAGTATGTATCCTTCGGAAGATGGTCATAATTCTTCTTAAACATTGATACCTGCTTTGACAGATCAGAAGGAAAAGAGGTTACAAATTTATAATTTAGAATTGCTTTCATGTTAGAAGATTTGGCTAAAACCAATGTAATCCTTTTAAGTGTGTAAATAATCAAAGTAGGAGAGTGGCAAAAGTGTCCATCACAGTATTCAGCTTTAACTACTAGAGGCTTTTTTTTTTTTGAGCAGTGAGACTACTAAAAGTATATTCTCAATCAAATGAGGGTTAGAATCATAATCAGATATCCCTCAAGACTTTCGACCCCAAAATACAAACGTTGTTTGACTGAGGCAACCATGAAATAGTGACTATTGAAATGCTTATTCTAACATATAAAATACCGCCACTGCTTACAGAGGCACACAAAACCCTATGCTCTCTCTTAGTACACAATTAGATTAAGGGAACTCCAGTTCACTGCCTAAGATGTGTGAACCTCCAAGACTCCAAAACCAAGTTTATTTTCACAATGTGCTGATCACATATCCAGTATTTACTTTGAGAAAAACAAAATTGGATTTGACAGTTTTATTTAGTTAAATTCTCCTAATGTCTTGGTGCCTGGTCATGTACCATCAACTTTGTTTTGTAAACATTTTAACTTCTTGCATCAAAGCCCTTTTTGTTAACATTATCAATGACCAAAAACTGCTAAACATTTCTCTATCCTATCCTACCCACCCAAGTCAGCTGAAAAGAACTCCAACATGATGCTCAACCCAACAATAAACGTTTGCTATCACAACTCAACCTTCAAGCATTTTTATCCTCTAAAGTACAGTGACCTGATGCACCAGTTTGGGTAATTATCTCAAACTTTGAACTCAAAGGCTTAAGCTTTTACCTCAGCTAAACCATTAAATTAGTACGACATAGATAATAGAGATTTTAAATTTTACAGTCAAGAAACTAAAATAGAAAGTTTCAAATGTCATAATTCCTTTTGTTATTCTACAAACTCAACTACACCAACAAAAAATACAGTAAAAGCAGCTTTGTCAGTTCAATGATAATTAAAAATTATCAGCATAGTTAACTGAAAAAAGAGACAGCATTGTAAACAGATTTACATATATATTATATCCATGACATGCTTTTTATTTCAGGTTCTCTGTAATAAGTTAGACACTTTTTGGAATGACTATGTACAGCTTTCAAGACTTACCTCACTAAAAGGTTCTTTGATATCATCTCGCTCAACACTGCTCTCCTAAAAAAGACAAAGACAAAGACATCAACATTATTTACAAAATTGAAGCTAACAATATAGCAAAATCTTTTCCAGTACCATAAAATATACATCAATACTATGCAATGAAAAAGAATCTGCAAATTCTACTCACATAGTTAGGAAATATGACCATATCAACATGTCTTGGAACATCAAGGAGCAATTGCCTTAAAGAATACTCCCGAGCACCAGCTGGGTGTATTAATTCATCTGTATCAAGATGAAGAATCCAGTCCATACCAGCATCCTGATGTTTCAACAAGCAGAACATTGGGTTGATGAACCAAATTATACACCAAACTGTAATTTAAAAATAAAAAAAAAGGAGAATATAAGGATTTGTTCAACAAAACAGTTAGTCATACCCTTGCCATAACAATAGCCATCTCCATGTTGAGAGATTGCTTCACAAAAAGTTCATAATTGCATGGTTTATAAAAGAAACCTGCCAACCATGTCTCATTCCAAATGCGGCTGATGCAACCAACAAAATAAATAATTAGTATAACAAAACCATCTCTTAGAAACTTACAATTTAGAATAACTAGTATCCTGATCCTGAAGACAAAAGAGAACTTAAATATTCTACAAGAATATTAACAGGATAACATGGGCAAGGGGGGCAAAAAATTATAGTGAGGACCATAAGCAAAAACAATTAGACAAACAAACTGGAATAATTACAACAGTCATTATGGATATACTGAAACATCAAACTATTATGGTGAAAAGCATCCTCCATATCTATACGCAAATCGAGAAACTCGAAAGAAGACTATTCTATTACAATTGTAAATGAAAAATCAATTGAACAAATAAGGGTCAGCAAGAAAATGGTAAAATTGATTAACCTCTTAGCCTGTTGTTCTTCCAGCTGTCTTGTTCTATATATAACCTTTACACCCTGGATTAAATGACATAAACCAAATTAGAATAGTATTATTATGTAAGAGAAAGGAGGAACACAAAATAGATCAAAAGAACCAAATCCTGATTCCTGAGATGGATAGAATACTGTGTTTGTCTACTTACAGGAATTGATTCTAGGACATTTGATACGTCAGGGGAAGCAGCCTTCCCCTCCACAAAAAGTAAAAAATTTGTCACACCAATGACTTTATGATAAAACATCCAAGGTAGAATCTGCTCAAGCCCTGCTGAAGTACTAGTTGTAACACAGATCTGCACATCAAGAAGAAAACGTGAATTAAATCAATAGCAACCCAGATACTTTCATTCCATAACATCTGCAGAGATAAAGTAAATCAAGTTTTTTGTTGATAAAATAGCTTAAGGATAAGAACACTAACTACCAATCATATTTTCACACAACCTTCATTTTTCGCTTCAAAAATTGCAACTAACAAAAATTTCTACATCAACTCAATTCACAAACAACCCATCCAGCACAGATCATAGAAAAGCAATAAAACACAGATCGCATTAACAGAATTTGCTTAAACGCAACAACCAAACCCATCAGCTAGGATTAACTCAACTTAAATCAATTTTCCTACAAGATCTGTAAATATATAAAAGACTCCTGCCAATAAAATTGCTCAAAAATAAGAGCATTAACACACATATTTAGAAACAACCTTCACTATTAACTTATATCATCAACATTCCTACAAGATCTGTAAAGATATATAAGACCACTGTCAATAAAATTGCTCTCGAAAATAAAAGCATTAACACAAAAATATCTTTAGACACAACCTTCATGTAATTAATACCAAAAAAAAAAATCCCAAATCAACCCCATTTACAAACGCCCCATCAAAACACACAGATCACACGACCTCACACACCATAACTTGCACAATTTACCCAAAATCCATCCCAGCATGGATCAAAACCAAAATCAAACCCCCAAACCCCCCCACCACAATTTACTCACACCCCTTTAGCTTCAAATTGCTGTGATAGTAAGGGGAAAAAGACAAAACAGACACCCCTCTCTCTCCCCCCCCCCCCCCCCCCATCCCACACACACATTTCCCTTTTAAAAAAAAAAAAAAACCAAAATTAAAATTGCTACTATTTGTTTCAAATTGCAACCACAGTAGAACAAAAAAAAAAGAAAAAATAGAAACACCCTCTAATTCAAATTAAATTAAAAAAGAAAGAAATGAAGGCAAAGAAGGGACCTTAGGGGTGAGGGAGGCCCCAAAGTCAAGCTTCCAGTTGTGGTAGTAAGGGAAGGAGGGGGAATTGGTGCGGCCAAGATTGACGCAGTCAAAGTGGGAGTGAGAGTTATGTGAGAGATGGGAAAGGGGAGACGGCTCCATGCCGGGGAAGTAGTGGTGGGACCCGCGGGGGGACGACAGGGTAGCCGGATCAGTGATGCCGCCGCGCCATTGGAGGATGAACGCTATGGCCGCCAACGACACGGGGAGGAGAGTGAGGAGGAGAAGGATCTTTGAGGTGAAAGAATGGGACGAAGAAGAGGAAGAAGAAGAAGAGGTTGGACGGAGAGGAGCGTAGAGCTGGTGGTGGTGGTGGTTGGGGATGGGCATGATGACGGGATGCAGTGGTTTGCACCCAACAACACGGTCACAGAAGGCAACGACTGATTTGCGTGACTGTCACTGCGAGGAGGGTGTCAACCGTCAAGGCATTTCTACTGCTTGGACACCTTTCATTTTAAAAATGGTTAAACTATTTGTTTGATTCCCATTAAAGCATCTCGCTTCAAGATCTTTGGTTTTTAATTTTCTTTAAATAACACTCACTAACCCTAACCCCCCTGTTTGGCACTAAGAAAAGAAATAGAGTGCACATAAATAGATTAGAGAGAAATGAATAAAAAATAAAATAAAAATAAGAGTTATTTGGTTGTAAAGAAATAAAAGTGAAATGGAATAAAGATAATATTATATGATTGTTTGGCTTGAGTGAAAAGATAACAAAGAAATTAAATTAATGTTAAAAATCCTTTTTGTCCCTTGTCAACGTATATTTTTTAACAAGCACGGATAACGAATCTATCTATATCTATATATATAGTAAAGGAAAATTAAACTTATGTAACCTATTGATGCAAACTTAAACTTTATAATAACCGTTGGATCTAATAAAATTTAATGAAAATGATTTTATTTAATGAAGAACTAAATTGTTCACATTAATGATATTTATTACATAGGTATGAATTAATGTTCAAATGTATTATTTTTATAAATATATAAGTAAATATTTTTTAAATAGTCTTAAGTATTGTATTTATTAAATATAATATATTTACTAAATTTAATAATTAAAATATAAATTTATTAAATATATGACTTTTCATTGGAATCTATATATATAAAAAATATTGTTAAATAAAAAGTAATTATTATAAAATTTAATACATATATATATATATATACGAATAATATGAGTTTAATGACTGTGTACTATCAATGTAAAAACTTTTATACTGTCAACCAATCAGAACTTACTGTCGGTATGACTTTTAAGATAGTTATTGTAAAATTCAACAAACTTATCATACATGGTAATTTGTAATTGGATGACTATGTAAAACTGTTTACTCTATCAATGCATACCTTATTTTCTCTAATAATGTTTATTTTAAAACCAAAAGATGATAGAAAAAATTAGATATACAAATACTACAATAATAATTTTAAATATTATATTAATACTTATGCTCAAACTTATTTATTTTTAAGTTAGTTCATTTAAAATATATTTAATAAATAATTTATATTATGTATTTTTTTGTTACACAATTTTTTAATATTTTATTAAATAATATTGCATTAACATTAAATATATTAATAAATTAAATATTATAATATTAAGAAAAGTTAAATATATTTCAAAACTAATGATTTTATAAATATGTGGTTAAATTTAAAAGAATTCATAATATTTTATTTTAATTAATAATTAAGGATAGAAATTAAAAAACAAATTATTATGTATATACATAAGTATATTTTATTCTTTAATTTAGTTTCTTTAAAATATATTTACGAACAATAATAATTAAAAATAAGGATTTTAATGATATTTAGTTAGACTCAAACAAAAGTTAGTTGTTGATCAAAACTTCAACTTTACAATAGTTGTTGATCGGATGTAATTAAATTTAATGAAAAATTAAATTACTCATATTAAAGCTATTTATTATACAATTTTCATAATTAAATATTAATTTTGATATTAAGTAGTAATATTACATATTATATTTCTACTTATGCTCAATTTTTTAAAATTAGCTACTTTAAAATATATTTCATGAACAACAATAGTTAAAGATAATAATTTTATAAATATATAATTAAATTTAAAACAATTCATAATATGTTATTTAATTAATAATTATATAAGGATAGAAATTAATAAATAAATTATTATGTATATATATCATTATACTTTTATTTTTTAATTTAGTTATTAAAATATATTTCACGAAAAATAATAATTAAAGTAAAGATTTTATAAATATGTAGGTAAATTTAAGATAATTATATATCTATGAAAAATAGACTAGAACTAATGTAAGCCGTTAACGGATACTTAAATTTTACAATAGTAGTTGATCAGATCTAATCAAATTTAAATGACCTAATTATATTTAACAAATTTAATTATATCAAATTAGTGTTTAATGATATTAAAACAAAGAATGAAACTGTTTTTAAATTTAATACTATTTACAACTGTTAATTAAAATTAATATTATATTACCGTTTTTGACTTTTGGCCATTAGATTAATAGATTGCATTCTCTATATAAGCTCAAGTAAAATGCTATGAAAATAAGCATTTGATCCCTCTTATTCTAATTTTAGTGGTTTTTGATTTCTTTTTCTATTTCAGTGGTTTACTTATCGCTATCTCTTATTTAAGCCTAATTGGTAAGCATTTTAATTATTTCATTGCACAACTTTATTCTATTAATCAACCCTTTTTTTTTAACAATTTAAAGTAATTTTCTTGGTATTGATTCATGAGTTTAATGGCTATGCACTGTTAGTGTAAAAAGTTTTACACTGTCAATAAATCACAAATTATCGTTGTTATGACTTTTAAGGTAATTATTTTAAAAGTCAACAAACTTATCATATATGGTGGTTTGTGAGATGATAGTCTAAAACAACTTTACATTGTCAGTGCATAGCCTTTTTTCTCTTGATTCATTAGTATTTTGCTCAATACATTCTTCTATGCTATTTTTTATATTGTTTGTTTCAAAGTAATTATATGTATATTGTTATAGGAAGAAATATTGCACATAAGTTCAAGACAATTTTGTAAGAAGGAAAATTATACATGATTAAGAATTTTGTGATGTTAAATAATAACGACAAATTTAGGTAAAATGTATATAGCAATTTTTAATACACTTTGAGACCATAAATATGAAATGTAACCTTTATTTTTGTTACAATTTTTTCAAGTTGCAATGGGATGGAATCATGTGGTAAGAAGCAAAATGAGTTTTTGAAGTTCTAGATGCATAAGAAAAAAAGATTAATTTTACAGCACCTTTTTAAGTATTTGTTCAATTATTTGTTAGTGATAAACATGTTTATGCAACCAAATGCATATTGTCCGATTAGTAAATTTTTTTACATATTCAAACTGAACTCAATTTATGTGAATTTTATTTCATTTTACATATTATTTTTTCATTGTTAACACTAATCATAAATTTAATTTAGATAAAATAAAAAAATATTAAATCAATTTTATATGTCAATTAAAAAATAGAAAGAAAAAATATTTTAGCAATAGCATCGATGATAATTAATATATGACCTACCAATTTTGACTTTTGCAATACCCTAATTTGATAAAATATTATTTTTTTTTTTGCAAATTTTTTTCGATAAGTATGAATTTTAATTTTGTAATACGAGACTTTTGCAAAATTGTATTAAATATGTATTAAATATGAAGTTGAATTTCGATGCTAATCTATACAAGACTTCATAAAAGTATTTTAAAATTCAGTCATTGAATAAAAATATCAAAACATATAAATTAATAAAAAAATATAAATATTTATAAACAAATTAAAAAGATCGAAAATATGAAAAAAAATATTACATAAATATGAATTAATATTTACCAATAAAGAAATCATAAGAGATATTTACAAAACAAATAATAATCAATTAATTAATATTGAAATTCATAAATAATGAAATATGTCTTAGCTAATATTGTTCGTAAAACATATATTAAAGTAATAAAATTAAAACAGTAAAATAAGAAAAAAAATGTAGTTTTTAATGTTATTCATGAAGTATTTTTGTAAATATATAAATAAATAGTGTTTTCTTTCTATATTATTAATTATTGTATATGTACCAAAAAAAGAAAAAATGTACCCAAAAAATTATTGTATGTATTTATTAAATATAATACATAATTAATTTTATTTTTTGATAAAAATTATATTTCTATTATAAGAATAAAAATATTCTATTATTGTATGTATCATTGTCAATTTATATATTATTTTATATATAATTTTTTATATTATTTGTTATTTTTACAATAAATATAGTTAAAAATTTTAATTATAAAAACATAAAAAATACATGTTTATATAATATCCACAATAACAAAAATGAATAGTCAATTTTATATATTCTTGAGGTTTACTTTTAATAAAGAATTAAGTTGATTACATTAATGATAATTATCACACAATTTTTATGATTGAAAGTTGATAATAATAATAATAATAATCATTATTATTATTATTATAAATAAAGTCCTTTCAATTATATAAGGGTCAATAATGTTATAATTTTTTATTTTTATAGATTCAGAACTTAATAATAATTATAGTTGTAGTAGTGCTTTAAATTGATCAATTAAATAGTACATAATTTATAACACTGATTAAATTTAATATAAAAATAAGACAATAACAATAATAATAATAATAATAATAATAATAATAATAATAATAACAATAACAATAATAATAACAATAACAATAACAATAACAAGAATAACAACAACAATAATAATAAGAATAACAACAACAATAGTAACAAATAAGAATAACAACAACAACAACAATAATAATAACAATAATAACAACAACAATAACAACAATAATAATAATAACAACAACAATAAGAAGAAGAAGAAGAAGAAGAAGAAGAACAACAACAACAACAACAACAACAATAATAATAACAACAACAACAATAATAATCATAATAATAATTGTAAGACATTATAATTTTTAATTCTTATAAATTCAGATATTAAAAAATAATAAATACTCATTATATATCATAAATATGAAACAGTTGTAGAGTATACAATAATATTGAAATTATTATTATTAATAACGTTGAATTTTTGAATTCAGTTAGAACGAGAAACAAATATAGTAACATGTGAAAAATAGTATGTAATAATGTAAAATATTAGTAACACATATAAATAATAATTCTTATAGATAAATAATCCTTATAATATTAAATTATGAAATATAAAGTTTGAAACATATAATAATCCTTAAGATACATAACTTTAAACAATAGCAAGTAATGGAATTAAAATCAAAGAACAAATAATATATATATATATATATATATGTGTGTGTGTGTGTGTGTGTGTGTGTGTGTGTGTGTGTGTGTGTGTGTGTGTATACATGTATATGTATATGTATATATATATACATATATATGTATACATATGTATACATATATATGTATACATATGTATACATATATATGTATACATATGTATACATATATATGTATACATATGTATACATATATATGTATACATATGTATACATATATATGTATACATATGTATACATATATATGTATACATATGTATACATATATATGTATACATATGTATACATATATATGTATACATATGTATACATATATATGTATACATATGTATACATATATACATATGTATACATATATATGTATACATATGTATACATATATGTATATATATATAATAGTAATAATGATAGAAAAATCTCATTACATTGATCAGGAGTGTTCAATTTATGTTGTGATGTGGTTAACCAACTCAACTTTAACAATGTCACATAATTATAATTAATATCTTTAAAATGATTAAAAATATAATTTTAAAATAATTAACAACTATATCTATTTAATAAAAATCACATTATTTTAACAAATTCAAAATAAATTTTAATTTTTACAATATTTAAAAAGTATTAACTATAAACACATAAAAATCAAGTACATGTTAAGATGATATCCACAATAACAAAAATAAACACTCAAATTTAAATAATTATATATTATACATTCATATTTATTATATTTACATTCTTTTTGAATGTATACATTTCATATAAGTATTGTATCACTATTATTACTTGGAGAAAGAACAAATCATAATAAATTTCAATAGGTTTAATATTTTTGAAACAATATTTTTTCAATTAAAAATATAATTAATCATCTTTCTCAATTTTAATGTAATTATATTAAATATAATACTAAATATTTTAAAAAATGATTCTTTTATTTATGTAAATATATTTTAAAAAAAATACTAAATACAAATATAAAAAATATATAATTTAAACAAACACGTGCAAGGCACAAGTTTAAAATCTAGCTGTAATGTATATTAGTCGACTATGTGTAGCTCAATATTCAACTATTTAATTGTTTTTTAACCAATTGTTCCTACAAGTATTCATTAATCGAGTATTCATTTTTTTAATTTTAGATAGTCGACTATCTCGACTAAGATAATGCATTATTTACGAATAAGATTCAATAATTGACTATACATGGGTGATAATCTAGTATTCATTTTTCTCCAGCTAGACACAACTCTTTGTTGGTATTTTGGTAAAGTTAGTCTCTTGTGCAACATTTTTACGACATTTCCACTCTTCTTTGCAAAGAAATGGACAGGAGTGGGTCCCACCTATTTCTCACTCTCTCACCTCTTTATTTCTATACAACCAAACACATCAACATAATGCTTATTTCTCTATTTCTTTTTTCTCACCCCAATTTCCTACCTATTTCCACTCTGTCAAACAGAGTGTAATTTTTACTCTCACGTTAAAATCCCAACTTGAGTTCTTAACTTGTGTTACTGAGTTTTATTTTATCTTTCCACTTACATAATAATCCTCATTTTGATTTGATTTTTTTTAATGTTTAAGTAATTTTGGTTGTAATTAATTATATGAGCAACTTCTATAAAACTTTTAAGAATTCATTTGTTCCAATAGTATTTTTCAAGTTATTTAACTTTAAAAATCAATATAAGCAACTCCATTGAATTTGCACTTAATGCCTTAATTTTAAGTTTTAGTCCCTATATAAAAAATTGTAAGTTTTAATTTGTACACAATTTTTTGTGACAGTTTATTTCCATTAGAAAATTTTTATAGCGATTTTACACTACTATAAAATGTTCTTTAGTGTTAGTATTTGGGACCAAAACTTAATTTTTATATGTGTAGAGACTAAAACTTATAGTTTTCTAATGTAAGGATTAAAACTTAAAATGTGGACAACTATAAGAACCAAATGAATAGTTTAACCTTTAAAAAATGATATTGACTTCTTCCTGAAAAATGTTCACCTAGCATCCACTCAAACAGTTAATCATTTTTAAATCAGTTAATCATTAGACTTTCAATAGTATCATCAGACACTATTAATCACTTTTGTAATATATTTAACCATTAATGCAACACATAAAAATAAATAATTGTATATAAATAATATTCATTTACTATTAACTATTTGTGAAATGAAATTAATTATATTTACACACATAGTTAATCACATAACGTATGGATACTAGGTAGAGTTCTCAACTTTTTTCTTTAGAGGGGTGAACCCAAGGTATCTCAAGGCAAGAGCCGAAGACTAACTCTCAAGATACTAATATCTATTTAAGGAGTTGATATATCTCAACAGATATTTCTCATGCACACAAGTATGTAGATCAAATCCATAATCACATGCAAAATTATCATATCACATCATATTGATTTCTGAGCTATACCAATATCATTAATCTTTTCTTTTTACAATTTACATTAGTAATTGCTTTCCATCTTTTAAAATTTTTAAAATTAATTAAAATAGATCAAAAGTTACAGCGTGATCTTTTTGGTTACAAAAGTTGCACTATGATCTAATAATAAATGTTAAGTTTGTTGATTCATAAAATTTAAACGCTAATTTTTTTAGTTAATTAAGTCATTTTACTTAATAAATTTGATTTTTATTAATTGTTTTACTTAAATAATTTTAAAAGTTTAAAAATAAGAGATTTAGTAAAGATTTGATAAGTTGTGAAATTAAAATTTAAAGGTGATTTATTTTTATTTTTTGTAAAATTTAAAATTTTAGTAGTGAATTTTGAGTAAAAAAAAATAATTTATAACATTTTTAAATAGAATATGAGAATCTGTGGATTTTAATCCAAAATAGAAATACAAAAAACTCAATTAAGTCAAACATTCACTTTTTAATTTTTCCTTAGTGCAAGTTCTACTTTTCTTAATTGTACAACAAAAAAAAAGGATGTACACCAAAAAGTTTTACTTTTCGTAATATTTAATTAGCATTGAAAAGGAAATTTATTATTATTTGACTAATGAATCTGAAGCGAAGCCGGACATTTTGATGACATTTTCAATTTTTATAGTTATAGTAATTTTTTTAAAATTTAGTGTTAATGATATTTATTTTTTAATTAAAAATCTATTTAATTTAGTGTTAACAAAAATTAATATTTAATCCTCTAACCTTAATTCAAATCTTCTAACTTTTTTTTTTCAATTTAGTCTTTTCTAACTTTCTTTATTTTGTATTAAGTTTGTCTTTATATTATAAAGATGTTAGATCTTACTATTAATTTGTTGAAATATAAGTTTTTTTTGTCAAAATTTGAGAAACCTTAAATGGGTTAAACTTAATGGGTCAACCCATTTAGTCCGTTAAAATGGATTGGGTTGGATTATATAATTTAACCTTTCAACTTGTATAACTCAACTTGCATAACCATCCAATCCAACAAATCAAGGAGTAGGTTGGGTTAACCTACTGGGTTAGGTGTTTTTTTTTTTTTTTTGTTAAATGTTTTTATGCATTGATTAGTTAAATATTGTTCATGTTATTTTGTTGTTTTGCACTATATTTATTCAACTCATAATAATAGTCTTTAAAGAGCATTTGTGTCATGATAATTCAGTGTGATAACATTTTGTGATTGACATTATGTTTATGTTTGAATGATTTATATATTTTTATTTATTTACTAAATCAACTTATGAGTCAATCATTCTTTTATAACCTTTATAATTTATGAGTCGCACCATCTTTCTGCGAGATTGTGACTGTAAGGAGGGTGTCAACTGTCAAGGCATTTTAGCTTAAGTGTGTGCCTCTTTCCTGTTTACGATTAACATTAGTAAATAGTAATTATTTTTCATCTTTTTAAAATTTTTTAACTACAGTTTAATTTCTATGCACTCTCTACATAAAAAATAGGTGCCAACTGTCAAAGCATTTCGACTTAAGTGTGTGCATCTTTCCTCTTTATAGTAAATAGTAATTATTTTCACCTTTTTAAATTTTTTTAATACGGGTTTAATTTTTATGCATTATTAGCATAAAAATTTTTAAATTGTCAACAAATCAGAAATTATTATTAATATGACTTTTAAAGTAGTTATTATAAAAATCAACAAACATATCATACATAGCAGTTTGTGATTGGCTGATAATGTAAAAATCTTTTACATTGATGCATACATTATTTATTATTTTAATTTATATAGAATACATCCAAAGATACACTTTGATCTAAGAATAAATGGTAAGTCTGTTGATTCATAAAATTTAAACTCTAATTTTTTTAGTTAATTAAATCATTTTACTTAATAAATTTTATTTTTGTTAATTTTTTTACTTAAAATAATTTTGAAAGTTTAAAAATAAGAAATTTTGTAAAGATATGATAAGATGTGAAATTAAAATTTAAAGATGGTAATTTTTTATTTTTTGTAAAATTTAATATTTTATTAGTGAATTTTGAGTAAAATTAATTTATACAAAAATTAAATAGAATATGACAATTTGAGGATTTTAATCCATAATGGAAATACAAAAAACTTAATTAAGTCAAACATTCTCTTTTTAATTCTTCCTTGGTACAAGTTTTACTTTTCTTAATATTTAATTAGCATTGAAAAGGAAATTTATTATTATTTGACTAATGAATCTGAAGCGAAGCCGATCATAATGATGAGAATTTCAGTTTCTTTTATAGTTATAGTAATTTTCTTTAAATTTAATGTTAATTATATTTATATTTTTAATTAAAAATCTATTTAATTTTTGTTTCATATATTACTTTTAGATAAACAAAAATTAATATTTTAGTCTTCTAACTTTAATTTAAGTTTTGGACTAACCTTCTAACTTTTTTTTTTTTTTTTTAATTTAGTCTCTTGTATTTTTTTGTATTTTATATTAAGTTTATCTTTATGTTTTAACAGTGTTATATCTTACTATTAATTTATTGAAATATAAGTTTGCCAAAATTTTACAATCTGTTTGTTTATTACTTTACAAATCTATTTTTTATATTTAAATGTACAAGAACAAAAGAAGTTTGTTTATTGACGAGAGTTTTTGAAAATAGTTTTCCAAAAAAAGCAATATCTGATTATAAAACACAAAAACAAGAACATGGGAGGGGAGTGAGGAACAGAAGGATTCTTGATATGAAAGAATGGGACGAAGAAGAGGTTGAACGAAGAGGAGATTAGAGCTGGTGGTGGTTGGGGATGGGCACGGTGATGGCGGATGCAACCCGTTCACACAAGGCAGCAACTCTTATGCAAGAGTATGACCGTTGGAAGGGTGCAACTGTGGAGGCATTTCGACTTAAGTGTGTGCAATTTACATTAGTAAATAGTAATTATTTTTCCTTCATTTTAAATTTTTTAGTATAAAAAGTTTTACATTATTAGTATAAAAAATTTTATATTGTCAATCAATCAAAAATCATTGTCGGCATGATTTCTAAGAGAATGATTATAAAAATTAACAAAATTACCACATATAATAGTTTGTAATTAGATGATAGTATAACAACCATTTATATAGGGTCAGGATCCATGCACTATTTACTCTTTTAATTTAAATTTAAATAGAATATGTCCAAAGTTACACTTTGATCTAATAATATATGGTAAGTCTAATAATAAATGGTAAGTTTGTTGATTATAAAACTTAAACTCTAATTTTTTTAGTTAATTAAGTCATTTTACTTAATAAATTTCAATTTTGTTAATTTTTTTACTTTTAAATAATTTTAAAAGTTTAAAAATAAGAAATTTAGGTTATGTTTGGACAATTTTTTTCTTTTTTTTTTTACCTAAAAGCTACTTTAAAGTTAAAGTTTAAAATAAATACTTTAAAAATAAAGTAGAAGTTGTTTAGTGATTTCTATTTCTTTTAGTTTTAAAACTTCTTTTAAGCTAAAAGCTTTTAGATAAAAAGAATTAATTTAATCAACATAAATTTATTTTAATGATAATAAAAATAAAGAAAATTATAAAAATATATACATTTAAAAATTTTAATTTTAAAAATGTCAAAATCATTTAATTAATAAAAATTAATTTCAAAGATGATCTACAAATAATTTATTATGTATAATATTAATTAAAGAAACTTAGGTATTAATTACAAAAGATAAAATGTTTGAAAATTTCTACAATAATATTTTTAGAATATTATAAATAATTTATTTAAAATGAATTCAATAATGTTAAATGATATAAAAAAAGTATTTAATAAATAATACAAAAAATATTTAAGAAATATATTGTTGTAATTAAGAATTCAAAAATATAACCAAAAATTAAAAATTTTAAATATTGAAATCTAAATTAAATTTAAGAATAACAATTATAAATATTTTAAAATGTCAAAATTTTGTTTAATTATATTATTTACTAATTTCAATGATGTTCTTTTATTTCATGTACTAAAACTTAAAATATTAAAAAATAATCAATATTATTTAATTTTCTAAAATAAATAATTTAAAAACAAATTAAATTAACAATGAGGAAGCCAATAAAATACTCAAATTGGGTAGTTAGTAAAAAAATAAAAATGGTAATTTAGAATGAATTGAGATTCAAAAGGGGGGACTAAATAAATAAGCTCTGCGTAAAAAAGCTTCTCCTACTAACTTAATTAAAAGCTCCTTTTTCCAAGTTTTGTTCTATAAAAATAAGTTACTTATTTTTTAAGAGCTTTTTATGAAAAATGTTTGGCCCAGTTTATATTTTTATTTTATTTTTTTAAAATTTAATATTTTAGTAGTGAATTATGAGTAAAAAATAATTTATAAAAAATTTAAATAGAATGTGAGAGTTTGAGGATTTTAATCCAAAATGAAAATACAAAAAACTCAATCAAGTCAAACATTCACTTTTCAATTCTTTTTGGTTCAAGTTTTACTTTTCTTAATATTTAATTAACATTGAAAAGGACATTTATTGTTATTTGACTAATATTTTTGTTACCCAATATATCCTTCAGCCAAAAGTGAGAGACTAACGCTCGAGTTATAGATATTTATTTAAAGAGTTGATATCTCATAACAGATATTTTTTCATACACACAAATCTAGTGATTGAACCTCAAACTACATGTTTAAGAGGCATGATTATCTGTTAATCATATCACACCATGTTGGTTTTATTATTATTATTTGACTAATGAATTTAAAGCAAAGCTGAACATTTTGATGACAAATTCATTTTTTTTATTGTTATATTAACTAGTTCATGGACTCGAGTAGTGTATAGGAATTTAATTTTGGGTTAGATTTTGTTTATATCATAATCCATTTTTAACAATTAATAAATATTAAAAAGTATAATATTTACAATCAATATGTATAAAAAATAATTTATATATGAATTAGAGTAGAGCAATAAATAAATAAATAAATAACTGGATAATTTAACTATGTGAAATTTTTTATTTTTTTAGTGAATTACATAAAATAAAATATATAACAATGACCAAAATGAATGAATAAGAAGTAAAGTTGTAACAGTAAGAAACCCCATTTAGGTTCTGTTAAACAAAAAAAATAAAAATTGTAAGTTAAAATAAAATTCAAAAAAATGAAAAATGTAAAAAAAATGCATAGTTTATAATATATTGTAAAAAGAAAAATATAAGAACATTTACAACTGATTTCCAAGTACCTCGAACCAAATGCACATGACAAGTTTACACAGAATGGCAGCAGTAACAACTTATTATTAAGTACACAAGCATTTTAAAGAGGTACAAACGAAATTTGATTGAAATGTTTCCTAATAGAGAATTAGATGGTTTTGTCTATCATGTAAGACTGTTATATGCATTCAGATTTTGCAAACTAATGATTGAAATATATATGATCTTGACAACGACAAAAAATGGCTATAAATATGTTATGTTCATGAAAGATGAAATTAATAGTAAATTCATGATTTAGGCAGTAATTGTTTGCTTTAGATATGGTATTGAATAATGACTTGTGTTGTGTTTGTTGTTCAAATAGGCAAAATGTATGTCATGAAAGAAAAGCTTCAAATAAAATAACCTTATAAAATTTTAAAATCAAACCTGATTTTTTTAAGTTCCTGAAAAAATTCAAACCTGGTTTGATGATATGTTTTCATACTCTGTTTGGCCAATTTTCAAACTTATGTTATCATATTTTATTTTTAATTATTTACTTTTATAACTTAGATATTAATGTATTTTTGTATAAATTCTTCATTCCTATGTGATGTAAGTAATTCAACCCTAAATCTTAATATATTTTTGTAAGAAAAATTATTTTTGTGTAAAAAGTATTTACCTCTTATGATCAATATATGAATAATTTTTTATATAATTTCTATTTTTATGAGACGTAAATGTTCATCAATATAAATATTCATTAATAATTGGAATTTACACTGTTAATTTAAAAAGTCAAATTGTCGTAGGAACAAAATATGAATTACAATTAATATTTAAATAAAATGGTATAATTTTCTTAAAAAAATAGAACTTAAATAAAAGTTATATTCAATTATTTATATTACGCTAAATATTGGAAACAACATATCTATAATATGATGTCGCATGCTATACATGATATATATATTAAAATAAAACAATTTTTTTATATCTATAATATATATAATGATAAATTTTTTATATATAGTTTATTATTGACAGCTAAGTCGTCAATAATATATTTTTTTATTAATGTTCTTTTCATTAGTAACTATATCGACGATTTAGTTGTCAATATGTTGATAGTACTTGATTGCTTATAGTTGTCAAATTCCATAAGTTTACTAATAGCTAGGCCATCAATAATAATTAGCGATGGATTTTTATCGACAATCTCTTGGCTGTTAGTAATTCGTCGGTAATTCGAAATTACCAACATTTTTTTTTCCCAATTTCAGTCATTGGTAATCAATGTTTTTATAACCGGACCGGTCATTGAACCGGTCAAGACACTGATTCAAGGTTCAATGATTCAACCGGGATTGAACCGTGGTTGAACCGATATTAATAAAATAATAATAATAATTATTAAATAATACATAAAAAATTAAAAAAATATAATATCATAATTTTATAATATTAAAAACTAAAACTAAAATATAATTTTATAGGTTCTTAACATATACAATACCTAAAAAAGTTCAAATTAAATATGTCATAATACTTAAGTCTAAGTTTTAATAATACACATTAATATTTATTAATAAAAACAAGTTTATATTTAGAATAAAAAAGAAAATGACAAATATTTTAGGTTGATTTTCATTTTTTTAAAGAAAAAACATCAAAATAATATTTTATTAGACTTTTTTATTGAACCGCTACAAACCGGTTTTTGACTGGTTTTATCAGTTTTTGACCAATTCACTGGTTCATAGACTGGTTTTTTGCCTGGCTGGTTTTATGGTTTAATTGGATCGGACACAGGACCGGTTCACCAGTTTTCATGTTGAACCAGCCGGTTCGGTCCAATTTTTACAACTATGTGGGTAATCAATGAATTTGTTGTAGTGGCAAAACCAAGTGATGTAGAACACCTACCTCAAACTTGAAAAGAGAAAGATGCACCCCTAGGGAGGTGAAAAACAGTTGTACATATAGAAAAACTCATGGTCCTTATTTGTGGAAGGGTCATCGCAAACTTGATCCTTAGTTGCAAGGAAAGTATTACAACAACATTAGTCCTCAAGAAAACATGACTGTGGTGGCACTGTCTTGGCTGACTAGTCCTAGTATTATGGATTTCGAGTACACGAATTAAAGGTCGAACACCTCAGAACTCTACTTGAATGGTCCATTCAAACTAAAACCCCACCTCTTTGTGTTGCGATGCTTCAACATCTTTGCATAATGCCATCTAGGTTAGAGTCATGACCCCTAAACTAATAGGGAGGGCACCTTGGACTATCCCTACAACATACGGACAAATAGGCACCCTAGGGCCCAACCACATCTAATCCTAAAAAAGTGTCACACCTATTAGGGGAGTGTCACATAGCTCCCAATTTCTCAAAGAAAATGAGCAACGAAAAAAGCTTAGAAAAGGATAAGCAAATACCTAGAGAAATGATAAGGAACAAAGAGGAGTTGTTAATAGTAAGAAGAAGAACTACCAAAGAAGACAAACGCAATTGGTAAGGAAGACAAGGAGACTAAGTGAAGAAAAAAAAATTTAGGAAATAATAACTTTTCCCTATAATTAGGAAAAGCAAGGGGCATGTAAGGAAAACCACCCATTGAGACGAGGGACAAATCCATCACAAAGAATGGCAATCATGATAGGATATTAATGAGCGCATTACATGACACCTAGAATACTACAAAATATCAACGTGGTAGTTATCAACCACAAATTTTCAAAATAACCCATAAGGTGCAAAAAAAGCACGTGTATTTAATGAAGGATTAAGACATGGGACAACACAGCAGAACTAAAATTGTTTATCCCCTTGTTGTTCAAATGAATGGCACAAATCAAAGCTACTATAACATAAATTAAGAATTACCTTTTATCCACTGAACAATGCAAGCGAGTAACATCTTTACAGGTGTGTACACAGACAAGCATGCATCTCCACGCCCACATTAGGGTTCATCTCGGTTTGATGTGCTAGCCACAATCCAGAAGATGTGATGGCTAACCTTAATCTTTGTCACAGTGTATTGTGTATGGCCACACCTCTTACAATGTTTATTAATAGGAGGTAATTAGGGTTAGAGGGCGTCACTCATAGTGGGCTCAATTCTAACGAATTAACCCATTAAAATAGTTCTTGTCCAACTAGTTTTTATTCCTAGTGGGCTTGTCTTAAGTGTGCGACCTATAGGTTCTTTTAATAATGAGCCTCAATATTAAATATCAAGTGCATATACTAACAATCTTCTACTTGCACCAAAATATTTAATATTAATAATAATGAGCGGTATCTAACAATACATCACCATTACCCAATATTGAGAATGTTAGTGAAATGATATAACTTTTTCATGATAATTAATTTGTATGGTTCATCCCTTTGTCCGTATATCTAATTGGACACAAGGTATGGAATCTGTCATCTTTGTGTAGTCCAATTCTATTTCTTGATACCTGAGAAGACTTTACTATGATAAATATCTCATATTTATCCTTTTAAGCATGGCCATGCATTTATTAGTCTTACTCTATCAAATGGCCCCATAGATATCACTCTTGTTACATAGGAGGAACAAATCCATCTACATCACTCACATTCTTCAACATGATTCATTCCATATCCAATTGCAATCTTTATAATCACCTTGTTACAAGTGATGTTTGACTACATTAAAACATAGAGTTTCGCATGTAAGAATCGTAGTGACTTCAGGTCAAAGGATTTCATACAATTATCACTTTGAGAATCGTTTATGACTTTAGTGTAACAATCTATGCAACGTTCTCAATGTGGGTCAGTCCAGTACATCATTACTCCTAATGTGTACCAATGCATGAACTTAATATCTCATATTCATAATCTGTGAGATGTGATTATCAGTCCATTAATGTACTAGTCTTAATGTATTAATATTGTCCAATTATTAATACTTGACTAGGGATAGTTTCAAGAATAACACTAAGTAGAATCTCACAATCAAGTCATCCACTTAATGTCCTACAAAGTTGTATTTGCTATTCTAAGGACAAAATTATACACAAATAAGTATAGTACTAAAAAGCCTCTTTATTATATATATAACATAAAAAAGACATATGTCTAATACATACAAGTCTCTAGTGCATACACCAACTATGCAACTATGATCTCCCACTTGCACTAAATCCACTTAGACATGTTTCTAATGCCTAATGATCTAGTGTGCCCTTCATGCTTCTGCTATGCAAGAGGTTTAGTTAGTGGGTCTGCAACATTATCATTTGTATGCACTTTGCATATTTTCACATCTCCTCTGTCAATGAGCTCTCGAATGAGATGGAAATGCCTAAGTATATGCTTGGATGTTTGATTTGATCTAGGTTCCTTAGCTTGAGCAATTGCTCCATTATTATCATAGTAGAGACTAACATGTTCCTCAATGCTACGAACCATACTAAGCTCACTGATGAACTTCTTCATCCAAACAACCTCTTTTGCAGCATTTGAGGCAGCAATATACTCAGCTTTTATCGTAGAATCAACAATTATGTCTTGCTTTGAACTTTTCCAGCTCATAGCACCACCATTCAAACAAAAAACATAACTTAATTGTGATCTTGAGTTGTCTTTGTCAGTTTGGAAGCTTGCATCAGTGTAACCTCTTACACTTAGCTTTTCCTCACCTCCATAAACCAAGAACAAATCCTTAATTCTTCTCAAGTACTTAAGGATGTTCTTGACCATTGTTCAGTGACCTTCACTGGGATTTGGCTGGTACCTACTTGTCATACTCAAAGCATACAAAATATCTAGTCGAGTACATTACATGGCATACATGATAGATTTAATAGCTGATGCATATGGAATCTTGCTTATACGATCTCTTTCTTCATTAGTGGAAAGAGATTGAGCTTTGGATAAGCTTATGCCATGTGACATAGGTAGAAAACCTTTCTTGGAATCTTGCATATTGAATCGTTTCAATACTTTTTCAATATATGTAATCTGACTTAGGCCAAGCATTCTTTGTGATCTATCCCTATAGATCCTTATACCTAATACATAGGTTGCTTTGCCTAAATCTTTCATGGAAAAACAACTTTCCAACCACATCTTTACAAATTGAAGTGTAGGAATGTCATTTCCCATGACTAGTATGTCATCTACATACAATACCAGAAATACTACTATGTTGTCACTAACCTTTTTGTAGACACAAGGTTCGTCTTCATTTTTAATGAAACCAAACTGTTTAATAGCTTCATCCAAATGAAGATTCCAGCTTCTAGAAGCTTGCTTCAATCCATAAATGGATCGTTGCAACTTACAAACCTTTCTATCATTTTCAGGCATATTAAAGCCTTCGGGTTGTGTCATGTACACATCTTCAAGAAGATTTCCATTAAGGAAAGCAGTCTTGACATCCATTTGCTAGATTTCATAATCGTGGTAAGCTGCAATAGTAAGCAAGATCCGAACAGATTTAAGCATAACTACTGGAGAAAAAGTTTCATTATAATCTACATTATGAATTTGCTTGAAACCCTTAGCTACCAGTCTTGCTTTAAAGGTACTCACATTACCATCCATGTCAGTTTTCTTTTTGAAAACCCACTTGCACCCAATAGGTTTTACCCCATCAGATGGATCAACCAAGGTCCATACCTCATTAGTGTACATGGATTCCATTTCAGATCTTATGGCATCAAGCCATTTCTCAGACTTTGGATTGGAAATAGCTTCCTGATAGGTCACAGGATCATTTTGATCCATGAGCAATACATCTCCTTGCTGAGTGACAAGGAAACCATATCTCTTAGGTTAGTGATGTATCCTATCAGACCTTCGCGGTTCTTGTGCTATTTGACTGTAAGGCTCCACAACACTTTGTAGTATTTGCACTAGTTCCATTACTGGCTTATGACTACTATGTGGTTCTTGAATTTCTTCAAGTTCTACTTTCTTCCCACTGACTTCCTTAGATATAATTTTTTTTTCTAAGAATACAACATTCTATGCAACAAACACTTAGCCTTCAGTATGATTATAAAAGTAGTAACCCTTAGTTTCCTTTGGGTATCCCACAAAGTAGCATTTATTTGATTTGGGTTCTAATTTATCAAAAACTAGGTATAAGCCTCACATCCTCGAATCTTCATAAAGGACATACTGGGTCATTTTCTAGTTCATATCTCATATGGTGTCTTCATGACAACTTTTGATGGAACACAGTTTAGTGTGAAAGCTGCTGTCAATAATGCATGCCCCCAAAAGGAGTCAGGGAGGTTTGAATGACTCATCATAGATTGAACCATATCTAATAGTGTATAATTCCTCCTTTCAGAAACACCATTCCACTGTGGCATTCCAGGAGGAGTGAGTTGAGATATAATCCCATACTCTTTTAGATAGTCATCAAATTGTAGGCTTAAGTACTCTCCACCTTGATCTAATCGAAGTATCTTAATACTTTTGCCTAGCTAGTTTTGTACTTCATTCTTGAATTCTTTGAACTTTTCAAAGGATTCCGACTTGTGTTTCATAAGATACACAAATCCATATCTACTGTAGTCATCAGTGAAAATGATGAAGTATTGAAAACCACCCGTAGCCATTTTGCCTATAGGCCCACATACATCACTATGTATGAGTCTTAAAAGATCACTCACCCTTTCACCTTGTCCTGTGAATGGGGTCTTTGTCATTTTCCCTAATAAACAAGATTCGTATATCTCAAATTATTCATAATCAAAAGAGTCCAAGTATCCATCATGATGGAGTTTGGAAATACGTTTCTCGTTTATATGTCCTAGGCGACAATGCTAAAGAAAAGATGGATTCAAATCATTTGATTTTATCCTCTTTGTATTAATGTTATAGATGGGCATTTCTAGATCAAGGACATAGAGTCCATGATTCAATTGCACACAACCATAGAAAATATCATTCATATAAATTGAACAACTTTTGTTCTTTATTATAAATGAAAAACCTTTCTTATTTAAGCATGAAACAGAAATGGTGTTCTTACTAATAGCTGGCACGAAATAACAATTATCAAGTTCCAAAATTAGCCCACTAGGCAAAGTCAAATAATAAGTTCCTACGGCTAAAGTAGAAACTCTTGCTCCATTACCCACGTGTAAGTCGACTTCGCCCTTGGTCAACGGTTTACTCTTTCTTAGTCCTTGCACATTTAAACAAATGCGAGACCCACATCCAGTATCTAACACTCAAGATGCAGAAGTAGATAAGTTAATTTCTATAATAAAAATATCTAAAGTGGAAGTCTCACTTCCTTTCTTCTTTTTAACCTCCTTTAAGTACTTTGGATAATTTCTCTTCCAATATCCTATTTGCTCACAATGAAAGCATGTTCCAACCTTAACAATCCCTCCCACTGGTTTCAAGCCAAATGTACTGGGCTTATCTTTGCCCTTGCCTTTTGGGAAAGTCTTGGGCTTCTTGAATTGCATCTTGCCCTTATTCTTTCTCGGCTGAATCATCATAATAGCCTTCATTTTACCTTTACTAATGCTTTGCTCAGTTGTTCTCAACATGCTAAGCAATTCTAGAAGAGGTTTGTCACTTTCATTCATGTTATAATTCATGATGAATTGACTAAAGGAGTACAACAACGATTGCAAGACAAGGTCAGTAACCATTTCTTAGCTCGGTGAAACGCCAAGCTTTTTAAGGTTCTCTATGTACCCAATCATTTTGAGTACATGAGGTCCAACCAGGTTTCCCTCTTCCAGTCTGCATTGGTAAAGGGCTTTTGATGCTTCATATCTTTCATGCTTAGCCTGCCCTTGATAAAGGCTTTTCAAATGTACGATCATATCGTACTCCTCCATGTTCTCATGATGCTTTTGAAGCTCTGAGTTCATGGTTGGTAACATATAGCAACCTATATCAAGAGCATCATCTTGAAGTTTCTTATGAGTATCTTTTTCAACTCTAGGGGCAATAGTAAGGGGTGCTTCAGGAATAGGCTGTTTTAGGACATACATCTTCTTTTCATGTCTAAGGACAATCCTTAGATTTCTGTACCAGTCTAGAAAATTTGTTCTAGACAACTTTTCCTTCTCAAGGAAGAATCGCAATGGCATATTATTAGTAATGTTTGCAGCCATGGTAATCTATCAACAAAACAAAAATATAAGTATTTGTGTTGTAATAATTTTAATAAGGTCTTTAATTAAAATATGCCTCCCACTATTTTGTTTAAAATAATGACCCTCAATATTGATAGATTTCTTTTAGTGGGCCAAGATCCATATTTCACCTAATCATAAGTCAACTTTGGCTGAACACTTACGAGTAGGCTATTTAGGTAGAAAACACTTTTTAATTGTATCACATACAACTCTTAGATAGTTGAGTGAATAACTCTTATTCTAATTCATCTTATGAATTTAAGCCTAACCTAATGCCACTAGGTTTTTCAATCTTATTGAATTTAACCTAGTTAAGTCAAAATCCAATGACTTGACATTTTGGATATTACAATTATCCCATCGTGCCTCACTGGTATAGATAAAGGCATTATGCTTTGGTAGACCCACACTTAATCGATACTGACCTTGACGAGTGTCATACATCGGAAGGCATTATATACACGACTTAATATTTATCTTGAGGGTTTTATTTATTTATTTATTTTAAATGTCTTTAACATTATCTAGTCGTTAAACAATTTAACCAACTAATAAGCATGCATCTCATACATAAACGTGAAATAGCTATGGCCTCCTATAATACATTCCCAAAGTAAATATTACATAATCTCATTAAAATAAAGAAACCTTGTTTTACATACGAGGGGAGTGAGATGAGAAGAGAAATACATTAGAATTTTGGGAGATAAGGCACGACACGCAGGTCGTATTTTTAACCAAAAAAAAAATACTAAGGCCATAACCATTCACCATGCAATTATATCACAAAATATAAAATCTATATACTTTAATTGTATTGATATAATGTATTTTACGAAATAAAACCCTACGTAGAAAAAGCACGGGGGTCCCGCTGCCCAGTTAACCTTAGATGGCTAGGGTTCAACATTTGAAACCCAAATGACGTGTGCTCATGACGGCCATGGTTTAACTCTTAAACCTTCTTGATCCTTAAAACATGAACATTTCATGTTGTACGCATTCAAACATATACAAAATTAGATATCCAATAACATGAATTAAAAGGGCAGAATATCACATATCCGAATTAAATTGAAAAACCGCATATTCATGTTATCAAATAACGAATTCTAAATACGCATAGTATCATATATTCATGCTAACGAATGTAAAGCAATAGAATATCATATATTCACATTGGCATTTAACTAATATTGAAACAACACAAAATATCACATATTCAAATACTAGTATATACAACCCAAAAAGTGCCTTTTATTAACCAGTGCTCTAATACCAATTGAAGGATCGAGACATAGGACAATGCAACGGAACTAAAATTGTTTGTCCCCTTATTGTTCAAATGAATGGCATAGATCAAAGCTACTATAATATAGATTAAGAGTTACCTTTTATCCACTGAACAATTTAAGCGAGCAACGTCTCTACAGGTGTGCACACAGACAATCATGCGTCTCCACGCCTACACTAGGGTTCCTCTCAATTTGCTGTGCTAGTTGCAATCCAAAAGAGGTGACGACTAACCCTAATCTTTGTCACAGTGTATTGTTTACGGTCACACCTCCTATAACGTTTATTAATAGGAGGTAATTAGGGTTAGAGGGCGTTACTCATAATGGGCTCAATTCTAACAAATTGGCCCATTAAAATAGTTCTGGTCCAACCAGTTTTTATTCCTAGTGGGGCTTGTCTTAAGTGTATGACCTTATAGGTTTTCTTAATAATGGGCCTCAATATTAAATATCAAGTGCATATACCAACATTTAACCTTTTACGTCAGAAAGAACACCCCAACCACTTATACCTCCATTGATGAGGCTAGGAAGAAACTATTTTGGATGGATCATTTAGTGCCCAATATCTCCTCACATTGAAAGGTAACCTTAGACCTAAAGGTTTACTCCAAGGATTTTCATCCTAAGTTGGGACAATGATGCACCTTAAACATTGACTTATGAGGCCCATCGAGGTTTATCCCCCTAAGGAAGTGCCCCATCACATTAGAATGACCTTCCTTAGGAAGACTCCTCCTCCTGATTCATCACATCCTTTTGACAAAAGCCAAAGGACAAGACCTTAGACTATTTCTACACTATTGATTAAAGAAGAATCTTGCAACCATCCAATATACAAGTTAACCTTTAGCTTATAAATAGGGATGCACCTAATTGATTAACAACCCATTTTGACCCTTATAAATAGAGGAGAACTTGTTATTTTAGGTAACTCAATTCACTTAAAAAGGAGTTAAATAAACTCACATGAACTTGATCATCAGAATCTATACAAATACCAATCCCCTCTTAGGAAAATGAACAAGAAGAGAACCATTCAAATATAGCAAAGTCCTCAACCTAGATGGCTCTCATAAAAAATCTTACTGTCTTAACCAAAAGGCACCAAATATGGGCTATCCTCATTAGGCCACGATTGCAACCCCCCTCCCATCCATTGTGCCTCTATAAAAGAAACTAGGAATATTCCCTTTGAAAACTACCCAAATTCATACATTAGTTTGTACTCATCATATGTAGAAAAAAAAAAAATCTAATCACACCTAGATATGGAAATTTATTCCATGCAAAAGTACACTTCATACCATAATCTAAACCACAGGAGCAACACAAGAAAGGGGTTGAATTGTGTTGTTAAAAGAAATTTTAAAACCTTTTTCAAAGAGATGTTTTGTTTGAAGGATAAACGATAGAAATTTTAAAAGGAATTTGTGAAAATGAATAGGAGATGTAAAAGAAAGAAACACAGAATTTTATATTGGTTCGTCTCATCCTAGAGACTACATCTAGTTCTTGGTATACTACCAACTCCCACTATAACTTAAATAAAGTTACAAGTATTCTTTTATCCAAGCCTCTTCAGGCTCAACCCAAGCAGTCATTTACTAGCCTCTCCAAGCAAATACTTAAGTATTCTTTTATCCAAGCCTCTTTAGGCTCAACCAATTTCATAGAGAAATGGTTAAAAAAAAATCACACTAGAATAGCATCTTACCAAATGGACATACAATGAAGCTCAGGAATTTGTTACAAGAATTTGTTCAAGATTACAGATTGAGAGAAATGAGAATTTTTCAAGAGTTCAGTGCTTTGATAATGGTCTTCTCTTCTATTTATAGAGTTCTTCAAAGTGTTCGTTGTGAGTGCTTTTAGAGACATCCTTTGTCTAGTGTTGTAAAAAGAAGAAAATAGTCATTGGAGCATTAAATGCTACATTTAATGTTTTTCACCAACCAGTCACTCTTCTAAGATAAAACAGTCTGCTTATCTAGCCTTTCTCATACTCAATCTTGTTACAATGGACATATTTTCACTTTCTGTACTAACATCTGTACAAAAACTCATTCTTTTTAACATAAAGCTAAACCTTTCTAGAGATAAGTACATAGGCGTCTTCTTTTTCGAGAGGGTACGCGAATTCCAAAACTTAAAAGGTTTTCATGTAACAGAGCTTCTGAATAAACAAATTATTCAACATATATATCATCTAAAGAGGTTAGTTGACATAACATATTTAATATATAAAATACGTGTGAGCAAACGATAGTGAAAACATACAAAAAACACATGTGGTCAAACGATTAAGCATAAGTCTGTTTGTTATTATCAAAATGAAGTGAGGGTCATAAATTTGTCCTTTGTCTTAACAATCTCCCCCTTTTTGATGATGACAAACAACTATGTTTTAAAGACGGTTTCTTTTACATGACTTAAGCTTTAACATACTACGTTTACCATACAAGAGCTTTTTAGTTAAGAAAGATATATCAGAAGATGTGTTTTCAAAAGGAACTTTTAGATAGATGCAATATCATGCAATCAGATTCATCACAATAACTTCATAAACCAATAGTAAACATCATACATAGATTGTTTATGAATAAAATAAAGACAAGATATGTGATAAGTGATTCTCCCATTATTTTCCTCCTTTTGAGTTTGTGCTCCCCCTGTGTTTTTTTCTTGTTCTCTTATTGTTCTCCCTCTTTTGGCATCATTAATCTGAAGAATCAGAGTCTGAAGAAGGTGTGGATGATGAGCCTAGCTCTTCCTTGAAGTGCTTGGCTAATTTTGTAAGCAGGGCTTCCGCAAGCTTGCGCTTTCTACTTTCTCGATGAAGTGCAACCTCCAGACGTTGAACAGTCTACTTCAGTTCAGAGACTTCTTGGCGAATGTCGAAGGGATATTGAGTAGAGGCGGAGCCACTGTATTCTTCTTCAGCTGGTTCTTCTACAAAACACAGATTGAAGACGTAAGGAACAAAGGGTTCGTAGAACCAAAAATGGCTAATAGAAAGAAACACTTCAAAAGTGGTTCCATTGGTTGAGAAGAAAACATAGGTTTTGGAGGAGTTATGAGTGAGCTAGTTTGAGTGGAGTGGATCAGAGGAAGATGGAGTAGGATAAACTTACACCCAGTGGCCTCTGGGGCGACTAGTTGTGTGATGACTTATAATATTTTTCGCCTCAGCAAATAGACTAGAAAAGTGCTTGAGAGCTTCAACATGGTCTTAAAGTCTCTAGCTGTCTGAGCTCCATAGAATCTCCTTCCCTTTGAGTGCGGCCAGTTATGCAGGGGAGAGAGCTCTTCTTCTGATCATGAAATGTCTTTTTGGGTCTCTTCTGAATTTTGGTTCTTTGCCTTTACCCATAGACAGATTTTGGCAGTTGTATTTCTTCTGACAGCATATTCTGAAGGTTGTCCATGGCTTAAGTAAAATCTACATTCTTCCAGCCATTAGTCTTGGAGTTCCCATATCAAGACCTAGACACTTTTTCTCACATATTGCTCTTTAGAGGGTGATCTGTATTTTCTCTCGAAGAAAGTTGTTCATGACCCTGCCCAACTCCTAATCATCTTCACTAATTCTCTATTCTTCAAAGTCAAGGTTGTCGTCAGGGTGGATGGCGAGAGGATAAGTCTTGACCTCGCCATGGCAAAACGAGTAGATGATCTTTGGTTTGTAGTTGTACGTTTTGCACATGATCAGGTACTTAAAGTAGTTGCATTTAAGGAGAAATGGTAAGGTGTGGCAAAGGAGTCCCCATTATCTCCAAACTTCATAACCTGAAGGGAATTTGGTTTTGGTGGCAGGTGGGTAGATGAATATTGGTGCACTTGATTTTGTGCCATACCCTTCTTCCCAGATGTATGGAGTTATGTGAGGCTCGTATTAAAGAGTAGGGGTTGCTTCTCTTTGTTCAATCATCTTCTTAGCATACCCATGGCGTACCAGTAAAGGCCATCCTTCCTCAAACTATCGTTCTCCACATCTTTGGGTTGTTAGCCTCACCTAGTTTATAATTGATTAGAGCTTGAAGGATTTCTAGGTCAAACGAATTTGGAGGTTGATATTCATCGGCTTCTCCATTGCTTCGAGACTCTTGATTTTCACATTATGAGTTATCTCGTCGGAGTCGTTCAGAAGGAGTCGTCTCAAAGCGGTACATGTCAGGTGAAGCTTTGTCAATCATCGATTCTGCCATACCTCTAGATGATGAGTCTTCAACCTGTGGCAGATAGAATGTGACAGTCCTTTCAGTTTGTACATTGTTGGGTCTTGCCATGAGATCAGTCGTCAAATGCTGGAAGACTTGAAAGATAGTGACAGACTAAGGGATTTCCTATAAAAAGGATTTTGGCAATCTTCCTGTTGAAGCAGCGATGATTTCTTCTTGGTTAACCAATTCATCTTCATTATGCTCTTCATGGACTTTTCGTAGAGAATGTTCAATAACAGATTGAAGCACTGCCTCCTTAATATGCTCTTCCTCTTCTACGGCCAATTTTTCTTTTTCTTTTTCCCAGCCTATTTAGATTGAGCTTTAGCTCTCTTCAGTTGCTTAGCCTCATCTGCTTTTGTTTTTGGCTAGTTGATGGTTTTTGGTTTGTGTGACCTTCTAGTTTCTTCTGTTAGAGCAGATTCTTCAAGAACATCAAGAGTCAACACTTGTTTTTCTGTTGTGGTAGCAGGATGGTTGGGTCCTTGGGTGCAAGGAGGTCTTTGATAAGGGTGGCATCGTCTAGGTCAGGTTGAGGGGTAGGTTAAGGTTTAAGACGAATGGTGAAGGGTTTTTGTTTTTTGTGTGGAGAAGAGGGTTGGTCTTGTGTTTGTAATTTTGGCTCTTGTTGGGATGGTATTTTAATAGGTAGTTTGTGTTTGAGGGGTTTGGTCTGTTTGGGTTGTGCTTGAGTCTGTTGGGGTTTCATCTATTGAGGTTGTTGGGTAAACTCAGAACAGACAGATGGATCAGCAGATGATCCGACTCTGAACGCAATACCTATTAAGTCATCAATAGGTTCTTCCTTGATCACAACCATTTCTGGATGCTTGGTAACATATCCAGGAAATAAATGAGCTATCCTTATCTTCCTGATAATGGATACATCGATCTCTGATCCAGGCTTTTTCTTCTCCCATCCAGACTCATTCACACCAGCTATTCTTATAATCTTAGTGAAAAGCATGGCATAAGGAATGGGGTACCTTTGTTTTTCTTTGGATCTCTCTTTGGATTTGGCGAGGCGGGATCTCTAGTTCTCCAAAATCAATGCTGGGAGGTTCACTTTTTGACTTGTGAGCATCCTGTATAAGTAGAAGCGATCCCGTGAAGTCATGCTATCCTTCGATCCTTTGTGGGGAAGGATGATGTGCAGTAGAAAATTGTGAAGGAGTCTACAATCCTTCTTCATGTTGGACAAATAGAGAAATTTTTTCAGAACATCCTTGTTGTTTGTTTGGGGTCTGGGTCGCCTATAGAAAGCCAGGTCGACAATTTTAGGGGTTATAGCCCTTTCCCAATCTTTAGCAAACAAGTCACCTTCTTTCTTGCAATCAGACGCTGCTACAATGGTGTCAATATAGATGATGATGCCTTGGTTGTTGACAGCCCCAATGATGGTTTCGTTGACTTTAGACGCCGATGCCCAAAATTATGCGTAGGGCGCATGATACCAATGGGTCTTCTTTTGTACAAAAGACTCCTACCCTACATTCCTAATGTAGAGTGTCAGAGGGAAGCCTTCATCTTCCAGCATTTTTAGATTTATCAACTTTTCAGGCACAAAATTGTTCTTAGGGAACCTTTCCATGGGAGCAAGTTGTCTTGGAGCGGCCATGAGTGCAAGTTCTGAAGCTCTAAGTGTTTGAGAGAAGGAAAGTAGTATAGAGAATGCGAGGGGATAAGTGTTTCAAAAAAGGTAAAGGGAATAAGCGGTTATTTTGAATATTTGAAGGGTTGTTAGTACTAAAGGAAATTTGACTTGATGGAGCATAGAAAAGTGGTGCACATTTTAGAGGTTATTGATAAGTAATAATATTAAATGAATCAAATGATGGAATCAGGTAAGTAAAAACCTTTTCACTTACTAAAGCACATGTGTTAGTAAGACGAAGTAAAAAAGATAAGATAATAGTGCATAAGATGATATATAGAAATGTTTATAAGACGATGCATAAAAGATGTTTTAATCATGCAAGACTTTCATAGGCAAGTTTTCTATTATGAAATTAAAACGTTCTTCAGGTAAAGTCTTTGTAAAGATATCAACCCATTGATGATTTGTATCAATGAAGATAATGTCAAAAACACCTTTTTAAACAAGTCACGTATAAAATGATGTCTTATTTCTATATGCTTTGCCTTAGAATGCTGAATGGGGTTTTTAGACAGATTGATTGCACTAGTATTGTCACATAACACTAGAATGTTATGCTCAAAACTAGAGTAATCTTCAAGTTGATACTTTACCCATAGAAGTTGTGAACAACAACTAGCAGTTGACACATATTCTGTTTTAGTAGTTGATAGAGCAATTAAGTTTTGCTTTTTGTCGGTCCAAGATATTAGGCATGGTTCGATGAAATGATATCCACCACTTGTACTTTTTCTTTCAATTCTATCACCAGCATAGTTTGCATCACAGTATCCTACTAACCTGAAATCTTTGTTTTTCTCATAGAACAAACTTAGGTTAGAGGTACCAACTAGATATCTAAAGATTCTTTTAACAGCTTTCAAATGTGATTCTCTAGGATCAGACTGAAATCTAGCACATAAACAGACACTATGCATTATATCTGGTCTACTAACAATTAAATAGATAAGTGAGCCAATCATACCTCTGTAGACAATCTAGTCTACAGGTTTACCAGATTCCTCCTTTGTCATGGGAACAGACGAATGCATAGGAGTACTGATAAGCTTCGATTCATTCATCTTATACTTTTTGAGTAGTTCTTTGATATATTTTGTTGATGAATGTATATGCCTTCTTTCTCTTGTTTAACTTGTAG
Source organism: Spatholobus suberectus (assembly GCA_004329165.1). Classification (NCBI taxonomy): domain Eukaryota; kingdom Viridiplantae; phylum Streptophyta; class Magnoliopsida; order Fabales; family Fabaceae; genus Spatholobus; species Spatholobus suberectus. Next base: position 41,029,502 of record CM014736.1, read on the forward strand.
ACTAAGAAAGAACTTTAACTCACCCATAATGCTTATTTCAAATTTGCATTGCATCAAATCAGAAAAATCCTTGCACAAAGATTCATTAGTGGCTCTAAAAATTATATCATCTATATATATTTGAACTATAATGAAATCTTTATTAGATTCTTTTATGAAAAGAGTAGTGTCAACTTTGCCTCTCATAAAACCATTTGCAATTAAGAAACTACTTTGTCTATCATACCAAGCACGAGGTGCTTGTTTAAAAGCATACACAACCTTTTTAAGTTTAAATACGTGGTTTGTGAGGATTGGATCTTCAAAACTAGGAGGTTGTCTAATAAACTTCTTCCTCAATAAATTCATTTAAAAGGGCTTTTTTAACATCCATTTGAAAAAGCTTAATATTTTTATGAGCAGCAAAGGCAAGCATAATTCTAATAGCTTCTAATCTAGCTACAGGAGCAAAAGTTTCAGTAAAGTTAATACCTTCTTGTTTATTGTACCCTTGTGCTACTAACCTTATTTTGTTTCTTATTACCTTTCCATTTTCATCAAGCTTGTTGCGAAATACCCATTTTGTTCCAATGATGCTTTTATGTTCTGGCTTGGGAACAATAGTCTATACATCATTTCTTGTAAATTGATGTAGTTCTTCTTCCATGGCTATAATCTAGTCATTGTTTGTGAGTACTTTTTCTATAGTTTTTGGCTCGATTTCTGAAACTAGAGCATATGGTGCTTGATTTCTGAAAGATGACCATGTCTTGACTCCTTCTGTTCGTTCTCCAATAATCTAATCTTGTGAATAGTATGTAACAAACTTTCAATCTTTGTGAGTTTGTTTCGTCTGATCATCAGTTTGTCGTTGTTGTGGAGTATCTTTTGATTGCTTAGCTTTTTCTGTCCTCATGAGATCAGACGATCCTATCTGCAAATCTACAAGATCATCTTCAAGATCTAATAGTCTCCTATCAGGGGTTAGTGTATCATTGAAATTTAACATGAATAGATTCTTCAACAATAGAAGTTCTAGAGTTAAACACTTTATATGCTTTTAAGGTATCAGAATAACCTAGAAAAATACCTTTATTAACTTTAGAGTCAAATTTTCCTAATTGATCTCTGGTGTTGAGAATGTAACACTCACATCCAAAAGGATGAAAGTATGAAATGTTGGGTCTTCTACCTTTCCACAATTCATAAAGAGTCTTATTTATTAATGGTCTGATCAATATTCTATTTTGAACATAACATGCTGTATTTACAACTTCTGCCCAAAAGTACTTAGGAATTAAATTTTCACAGAGCATGGTTCTAGCCATCTCTTGAAGAGTTTTGTTTTTCCTTTCAACTACCTCCTTTTGTTGAGGTGTTCTCAGTGAAGAGAAGTTGTGGAAAATACCATTCTTTTCACAAAAGAACTTGAACTCAACATTATTAAATTCAGTTCCATGGTCACTTCTGATTGCAATTATACAAAACCCTTTTTCATTTTAAACAAGCTTACAGAATATCTTAAACACATTGAAAGATCTGTGTTTGTCTGTTAGGAAGTAAACCCATGTATATCTAAAATAGTCATCTATAATGACAAATCCATACTTTTTGCCGCCAAGACTAAGAGTCTTTGTGGGACCAAACAAATCCATATGTAACAGTTTCAAAGGTCTAGAAATGGAGACAACATTTTTAAATTTAAAAGAGGTTTTAATTTGTTTCCTTTTCTGACATGCTTCACTAAGAATATGAGTTTTCCAAGAAATCTCAGGAAATACTTTTACTAAACCATTTTTATATAACTTTGAAATGTGTTTCAAATTGATGTGCTCAAGCTTTTTATGCCAAATTCGTCTTTCATCTTCTTTGGGCATCAAACAAGTGACATTTTGTTTGTTTAGATCCTCAAGCTTAATCTTATAAAGATTGTTATGTCTCTTAGTAGTAAAAAGAATAGATTCATCATTTCGTCTGACTATGCAAGATTCTTTGTTAAAGGAAACGATGAACCAACTATCACAAAATTGACTTATGCTAAGTAGATTATACTTCAGACCTTCAACACATAGCACATTATCTATAGTAGGAAGAGGTGGCTTACTTACTTTACCTATACTAATGATTTTTCCTTTTCCACTTCCTTCAAAAGAAATAGTTCCTTCATGTGGTTAGAGATCTAGGAACATAGACTTTTCTCCTGTCATGTGACGTGAGCATTCACTGTCCAGGTACTAGAATGAATCCTTATTTCTTCCTATTAAGGATATCTACAACAAGAATGATTTGAGATTTTGGTACCCAAATACTCTTGGGTCTTTTTATGTTAGTCTCAATGGTCTTATTTGACCTTTGTTTTCTTTTGTGTTGACACCTTTGAGATGAGTGTCCAAATTTTTCACAAAAGTTGCAAGAGTTTAAATAAGATTTAGAAGATGATGGTTTAGAATCTTTATCTCTTTCAAAACTTATACCAGATTTGTCAGATGGAGATCTTTTGTGTTTCAAAATCAATTGTAGTTTTGAAGAGCCATCTACAAACTTAGCGAGATCTTGCTTTAGATTGATAACTTCATTCTTTAGTCTGTCGACCTCAAATAAAAACATAGTCCTTTTAGGATATGTGGGTTAACTATTACACATATTCTTCAGATATTTCTTGAGTATTTCATTTTCTAACATAGCTTCTTTGTATTTTTCTTTGTATTTCTTATACTCAAGAAAGATAATGTGAGAATTTCCAAGAAGAGTATCATAGGACATCTCTTCTTCATCTTCAGACCCAGATTCATAACTATCAGATGAACATGAATTAGTCTTAGGGATAGATTTTACCTCAGGTATTATTTCTTCTGTATTTGCCATGAGACAAATGTTGGCTTTTTCTTCGTCTGAACTACTACTATTGTTATCCAAATCTTCCCAGGTTTCTAGAAAGTTCTTTTTCTTTGTGTTCCACCCTTTTTTTTAACTTAGGACATTCTGCCTTCATGTGTCCTAGTTTCTTGCACTTGAAGCAGATAATTTTATTGCTTTCTACTTGAGGTGGCTTCTTAAATTCTGTTTCTCCTGGATGAGTGCTTGAATCTTCCTTTCTTCTTGAGCATCTTTTTGAATTTTTGGTCATGAGAGATTTCATCGTCTGTAGAACAGCTTGAGCGTTCGTTTGAGCTTTCTAACTCATCAGACTGAACCTTCAGGGCTTTGTCTTTGATTTTTGTCTCCGTCTTTTCTTCTGTTCTTCGACTGGTTTCACCAATCTTTAAAGCTATGGAGTCATTGCTTTTGATTTTGTCTCTTTTGGAGAAATGGGCTTCATGAACTCTTAAAGCTCCCAACAGCTCATCAAGAGTTAGAGTCTTCATGTCTTTAGCTTTAGCTATAGCTGTAGCTTTAGGTTCTCATACCTTTGGAAGACTATCAAAAATCTTGAGATTGTTTTGAGCTTTAGTAAACTCAACACCAAGACTTTGTAGGCCATTGAGAATTGTTTGAAATCTCCCAAACATCTCATTAATGGTGTTTGTTTCCTTCATGGTGAACATTTCATAATGTCTTTGAAGAGTTGCTACTCTTCATAGACGAACATCTTCAGTACCTTCATGTGTTATGCAAATAGCATTTCATATTTCCTTTGCTGATTTATAGCTGCAAAATTTGTTATATTCAATTTTAGATAAAGCACAGGTTATAATATACCTAGCTTTTGCGTTTTAGTGGAGCATGTTGAAGTCATCTTGGTTATATTCGCTTTCAGGCTTTGTCACAATGAGATCTCCATGAGTGATGATTCTCCAGATGCTGTAATGAGTGAATTTGATGTACATCTTCATTCTATCTCTCTAGTAGGCATAATTTTCTCCATTGAAGATTGGAGGCCTTGACCAGGAGGCTTCTTCTGGGATGAACTGTCCTTCGAGGTTTGCCATAAGGATCTTTTCCTTTGTCACTTGTTAAGGTGCTCAACCCTTAGAGGATGAGCTCTAATACCAAACTGTAAACCATAGGAGCATAGGAGCAACATAAGAAGGGGGGGGGGGGTTGAATTGTGTTGTTAAAAGAAATTTTAAAACATTTTTCAAAGAGATGTTTTGTCTGAAGGATAAATGATAGAAATTTTAAAAGGAATTTGTGAAAACGAATAGGAGATGAAAAAGAAAGAAACATAGAATTTTATATCGGTTCGTCTTACCCCCAGAGACTACGTCCAGTTCTTGGTATACTACCAAGTCCCATTATAACTTAAACAAAGTTACAAGTATTTTTTTATCCAAGCCTCTTCAGGCTCAACCCAAATAGTCTTTCACTTGCCTCTCCAAGCAAAAATACCCAAGTATTCTTTTATCCAAGTCTCTTCAGGTTCAACCAATTTCACAGAGAAATGGTTAAAAAAAACAACACTAAAATAGCGTCTTATCAGATAAATATACAATGAAGCTTAGAAATTTGTTACAAGAATTTGTTCAAGATTACAAATTGAGAGAAAGGAGAATTTTTCAAGAGTTTCGTGCTTTGATAATGATCATCTCTTCTATTTATAGAGTTCTCCAAAGTGTCCATTATGAGTGCTTTTAGAGACATCCTTTGTCTGGTGTTGCAAAAAGAAGAAAATAGTCGTTGGAATATCAAATGCCACATTTAATGCTTTTCACCAACCAGTCGCTCTGATAAGATAAAGTAGCTTGCTTATTTAGCCTTTTTCGTACTCAATATTGTTGTAGTTGACATATTTTCACTTTTTGTATTAACATCTGTACAAAAACTTCTTTTTAACATAAAGCTAAACCATTTCAGGGATAGGTACGTAGGCGTCTTCTTTTTCAAGAGGGTATGCGAATTCCAAAACTTAAAAAGCTTTTCATATAATAGAGCTTTTGAATAAACAAATTGATCAACATATATATCGTATGAAGAGGTTAGTTGACATAACATATTTAATTGATAAAATATACATGAGCAGACGATAGTGAAAACATACAAAAAAAACATGTGGTCAGACGATTAAGCATAAGACTATTTGTTATTATTAAAATGAAGTGAGAGTCATGAATTCATCCTTTGTCTTAACACATAACATAATATTTCATTTAATAACACTTCCTTTCGCTTGAAAAAACAAAAAAAAAAGAGAAAATATAAATAAAAAATTGAGAAAATAATTAAAATTTTAAATTATTTGTTATAAGAGAAATATAAACAAGTGAATAGAATTCTCTCTATATTTATTTAGTTAAAAAAAAAAGTAAAAAATAACCTTTTTTTTATAAATAATTGTGTTCTTAAAAAGAATATAAATTTTATAATATAATATTTATATTATTTTATTTAGTTTCCTTATTTTAAAGTATTTTTTACCAAATAGTATAAATATTATTTTAAAATTATTAAAATATAATATTCTTTAATCAAATAAATATTTCTTTATAAGTTCAATTTTTATATATTAAACTTAATTATAATTTTTCTCCTTTATTATCGTCATTTTGCAAATATAGCCCTCCCATTTTTTTTCACAAATTTGACCCTCTACTATTTTAATTGTGCAATTTTGATTTATCGATTAACTTCACATCTAATATTTAACTAAAAATGCTGACGTGATAGTGCAATAGAGTGTCATGTCAATATTTCCATTAAATATTAAATGTTCAGTTAACGAATGAACCAAAATTGCATAATTAAAATAGTGGAGAACCAAGTTCAAAAAAAAAAATGTGAAACCTAATCTACTAAATGTCAATAGTTCAAAGTGTAAAGAACATATCGAGAGTATCGAAGAGAGAACAAAACTGAATCTCCTTGCTTTTGAAATCTGATACAAGCTTATTTATACCATGGGCTTTTCTACTATTGGGCTTTTCTATTACCCACTTCTAATATTAGTTTTTTTATTATTAATATCTATAGCTAATCAACAAAGTGAAAAGAATCACACCATTGATGCTTCATCTTGATAAACGGCTGTTCCCCCAGCCCCCCCTGGAGGGTGAAAGATGTCCACCATTCCAAGCTTGATAAGCAAATCATGATACATCTTTGGACTACATGCTTTAGTGAAGATGTCTGCCACCTGACATTGAGAGGTAATAGGAAGAAGTCTCATCAAACCAGCTTGAGATTTTCACGAATTAAGTGACAATCAATGTCTAAGTGCTTAGCTCGTTCATGAAAAAGGGGGTTTGCGGCTATATGTAAGGCACTTTGGTTATCATAATAGAGCACAGTTGAGCGGGAAGGCATCTGAGTAAGATCCTGAAGAAGATACACGATCCACTGTAATTCTCTAGTGGTTGCAGTTGCAGCCAAGGCACGATATTCTGCCTCTGCAGAGGAACAAAACCGTGTGCTGCTTCTTAGATTTCCAAGAAACCAAAGAATGATCAATAAAGAAACAGTAGCCAGAGATAAGAGTGACAGGTGTCAAGACACCCTCCCCAATCGGCAACGCTGATGCCAAGAAGCTGAACTTCAGAGTGACGAGGAAGGTCTATATCACGACCAGGAGATCTTTTAGGCTCGATGATGAGTCTCAATAGGATGAGACATAAATTGACTCAACTGCTGAGTCGCAAAAGCAATATCTGGTCGCATGGTTGTCAAATAGAGAAGACGGCCTACAAGGCGTCTATAGGAAGCAACAACTGAATAAGGGGTTCCCAAATCTTGATGCAAATGGACAGGTGGATCAAGAGGTGTGCTTACTGGTTTACAACCAATTAAACCAGAATCTGCTAGCAATTCAAGGCAGTATTTTCATTGACAAAGAGCTATTCCTATTGGAGAATGAGCAACTTCTATGCCAAGGAATAATTTCAGCTGTCCTAGATCCTTGATACGAAAGGCAGCATGTAACGCATTCTTTAAATCATTGAATTCTAGTAATGAAGTTCCTGCCAAGATGATGTCATCCACATAAACAAGCAATGCTGTGAAAGAAAAAGCAGAAAATTTAATGAACAATGTGTGATCAGCTTGTCCTTGCTAAAACCCATATGAAATCAAGAAGTTGGTCAACTTTTCAAACCATTTTCTGCTGGCCTGTTTAAGTCCATACAAGGACTTAAGCAGTTTACAAACCTGCCCTGCTTTAGGTGCACTCACTCCTGCAGGAACCTGCATGTGTACTACCTTTTGCAAATCCCCATGTAAAAACACATTATTGACATCTAACTAATGTAGATGCCAATGATGTATGGAAGCCAAAGCAATGAGAATGCAGATAGTGGAGAGTTTAGCCACCGGAGAAAATGTCTCAAAAAAATCTATCCCTTCAATTTGAGCGAAACCTTGAGCCACAAGTCATGCCTTATAGCGCTCAACTGTGCCATCTGCTTTCCTCTTAATTTTATATACCCATTTGTTGCCAATGGGTACCACTCCCGGTGGTAAGTCAACAAATTCCCATGTGTTGTTCATATTCAAAGCATTTATCTCCTATTGCATCGCTTCTACCCACCTAGGATCTATGCTAGCATCTGTGTAATTGGATGGTTCAACCTCTGCAGTAAGGTTGAGAGCATATTTCAGATGTGAAGGGGACAAATTTGAGTAAGACAAATACGATGATAAAGGATGGGCGATGTTTGTGATGAGACTGCAAATGTAATCATTTAAGTAAGTTGGTTTATGAGTGATTCAGGTGGAGTGTCTTCGAGTAGGACTGGTTGCATTATTGGGTGTTGGTTTAGGGTCTGGTGGTTCAGGTTCTGGTGATAGAGTTGGTGTAGGATAAGTAGGCAAGGTGGTAGAAGGTGTAGGCCAAGTCTGAGTAGGAGGATTGATGGTGCGGTCAAGGAAATGTGTGGAGTATTAGAAGTGGAATTATTTTCGAGTGAATAGAAAGGAAACTCAAGAGTCATAAAATACCACATCCCTTGAAACTGAAATTACTTTGTTGTGAACATCAAGAAGCACATACCCCTTCATTCCCTGCTTATAGCCTAAGAAAGCACAATTGTTTGCCCTGGCAACAAATTTGTGCCTATACCATAAGCATCCAAATGCCCTAAGATCCCTCAAATCAGGTGGTTGACCATACAACACTTCATAAGGGGAAACATTATCTAGGACCCGTGTAGGAATGTGATTAGTTAGGAACACTGCATGTTGTACAGCATAACTCCAATACAACCTAGGCAGTTGTGATTGGAACATTAGTTCCCTACTTACATTCAATATGTGTTGATGTCTTCTTTTCACCCTTCCATTTTGTTGTGGAGTAGCTACACAACCGGTTTGGTGGGTAATTCCTTTGGAGGAATAAAATTCTGGCAGCCAAAATTCTGCCCCATTATCACTCCTTACCACTTTCACCTTCTTGTTAAATTGTGTCTCTACCATGTTAATGAAGCTTTTAACATAATTCTGCACTTCCGATTTCAGTTTCAACATTATAACCCAAAGATATCTACTGTGGTCATGCAACACTGAGAGAAAATATCTAAATCCATGTGCTGATTGAGTGGAGAAAGGTCCCCATATATCAAAATGCACAAGATCAAATACATTTTCAGCATGACTACTACTTGAACCAAAAGGTAACTTCTTCTATCATGCCATATGGCAAACATCACAAGTTGTGTGACTTGGTCCTGGAATGTAAGGATACTTTTTACTTAAACTAACCATTCTATCAGACGATAAATGGCCTAGACACAAATGCCAAAGTACAGCAGAAGGTAATTCAGTGGAATTTAAACTATATATTGAAAGTGATAAGAAACTCCCTTCAATGGCAGCTGATCCACTTGTAAATAGTATAAACCTTCAACCTGTCTAGCCAAACCTATCTTCTTCAAAGTCTTCTCTTTCTTTATCACACAAGTGTTTGACCCAAACATCAAAGAACAACCCAATGCCGCTGTCAACTTAGAAACTGAGATCAAATTGAACGAAAACTGAGGCAAAAATAACACATTTTCTATCGACAACAAATCTGTCAATTGCACAGTCCCAATAGAATGAGCTTCCACAGAATTGCCATTAGGCAATGTCACTGATATAGAGTCAATTTTCTTATATGAAGTAAACCAACTCGGAGATGAACATATGTGATATGTGGCTCCAGTGTCTAAGATCCAATGTGAACCGATCAATTTCGAATTGAAAATTGTAGAGTACAGATTACCTGTTACTTCAGCCGAATGACATGAACTTTGTCCCTTCACCAAATTTGTAGAATGCATCTTACTTCCTTCCTCAATTGAATTTTTGTTGAATTAAAGCCAACAAGCTGCTATACTCATTTTGATTGAGTGTGACTCCAGATTCTTCTTCTGCCCTTGCTTGTGATTAATCTTCAGTGGTCTCCTCTGCTTCATCTACTGCTGTATTATTCACATAGGAATTTCCTCGACCAAGTGTGGGTGGATACCCATGCTTCTTATAGCAAAAATCTACTGTGTCCAACCCTTCTTCCACAGTGTGTACAAACCTTGGATGTACCCCTTCCTCCTGACTTACAATTGGTACCCTTGCCTCTACCGAACTGTTTTCCACCATCCAAGGAGGTAATCAACACCGTAGAATCATCCAGTAGTCCATATTGAGTTTGTCGCTCTTGCTGGAGGACCAAGGAAAAGGTCCTATTCAGCGTAGGCAGTGTTTCAATCAACAAGGCTTGAGAACGCACTCCATTATATTGTTCATTCAATCCCATTAAGAACTGAATCACTTGATCTTGTTGCCGAAATAATTTCGAATTTTTCATTGTGAGACACACACAGGTAACCGGACAGGTGCATTAAGGGATCGGCCTGTATTGCTTAAGTTCTTCCCAAAGACTTCTTAATTCAGTAAGATAATCAAAAACTGACAAGGTACGTTGCTTACAATTATGAATTTCTTGCTGCAATTCTGCTACTCTCATCAAATCGACCTGTGAGAACCTTTCCTTTAGATCCTTCCACACATCTATCGCGTTTTCAATGAACACAACGCTTTGGGCTATCGAAGGAGATAGGGAGTTCAAGATCCAGGAGTGGACGAGGTTGTTACACCTGTCCCAAGCTTCAAAACTCGGATCATATGCAGTACCAATTGTAATCGATCCATCAACAAACTTATACTTGTTCTTTGCAGCCAAAGCTCTTCTCATCTTCCTTGCCCATGAATGATAATTATCTCCCGTCAATGGTGGTTGAACATTGATCGTTGTTGGACTTTCAGATGGATGCACATAATACGCACTGTTCGGATTCAGAGTGGGATCCTGAATCACATTTGCATTCTGAATCGATTCACTTGAATTTGAATTTCTAGTCATTTTGCGCAGCAAAAGCTCTTCTGGAAGAGCTCTGATACCATCAAAGTGTAAAGAACACATCGAGAGTATCTTAAGAGAGAACAAAACTGGTTCTCCTTGCTTTTGAAATCTCATAGAAGCTTATTTATACCATGAGGTTTTCTACTCTTGGGCTTTTCTATTACCCACTTCTAATATTAGTTATTTTATTATTAATATCTATAACTAATCAACACAGTGAAAAGAATCACACTGTTGATGCTTCATCTTGATCAACGGCTGTTCATAGTAAGGGATAAAAGTACATTTAAACCTCTATATTATCAATATAAAAATTTTGAGTTTGATAATTTAATTATTATAAAAGTAAGTAATCTTATCATACTTAATATATAATTAAATTAGTAATATAAAAAACTTACATTATCAATGTATGTAAATTTAATTAAAAAATTTATATTATTAATTAATTAAAATCATTCTAAATATAACTTCTAAAATTATTATTATAAAAATTAAGCTTAATTGTGCTTTTGATCTCTTAGATATAATAATTATGTAATTTTTGGTTCATCAATTCCAATTGTTTGAATTGAATCCTCTAGTATCACAATTATACGATTTTAATCCTTTTATCCATCCTTTGTGACACATACTGACGTAACTTAATTATACTTTTAATCTCTCACAATTACAATATCTAAAAGACCAAAATTGTAATTAAGTCACATCAACACATGCATTAGGCAACATATCAGATATTAAATCATCCTATCATCATCCAGTATAATGTCAACAAAATCAGTTAAATATTTAACAAAAAATTAACAAAAAAACTAAAATCATATAATTGTAATATCAAGAAAACCCAATTCATAAAATTAAAACTTAAAGACCAAAATCACATAATTACAATACCTAAAAAACTAAAATTATAATTAATCTTACCATACATAACGTGAGAAAAACCAATCCACTATAAATTCATTTTAATTAAATTCTTTGTTTTTTATATAATTTCTTAACCCTTTATTTTTATTAAAATTTAATGCTCATATACTGACAATATAAAATAATTTTACACTATTATCCAATCACAAACAACCATTTATTATAAGTTTATTAATTTTTATAATAAATACTTTAAAAATCATATTCATTCTAATTTCTAATTAAATAACAATATAAAACTTCTTACACTATCAGTATATAATCATTAAACTCTTTATTATTTATTATTTGAAAGAGATAACGCGTATAAAAAGCACCGATAATACAATAAACAAGGGCCTTTCTTCTTTAGAAGTTCTGATGCGAAGAAAGGGCTCGATACAAAACAAAATAGTGCATAGGCCTATCAATGAGTGAATTTCACACTTTTCTTTCTCTCCATTTCACTAAACGATTCTGGTACTCTTTCTTCCTCTTTCCAAATACCAAACTCTCTTTATCTTATTTGCGAAACGTAGTTTTTAGACCACCCAATGTCCTTAAAACTCAAACTGGTACATAAAAAAAAATAAAACTCAACACAACAGTAGTTTTAAAGACCGTGCAAGTAACTACCCAAGCATCAAAGCGTTTTCTCCATCGCCAATTCAGCACCATACATGTTTCTCAACCATCCACATACTTTCAATTATCACATTTTCACATAACAAGTTGCAGCATACTCTTATAACACGAAGCACCTCCAAACAACACATCTGACGCAAACTGCTTGGCATGAGGTGTACACCATGTTATAATGACGGTGCCATTTTAAAAGCAGGAAATGTATTAATTTGGCTTGGCCATACAATGGATAGGTATTTGCACAAGCAGCAAGCCGCCAGTAAACCTTAATCATTCTAAATGTAAATCATTAAGGCTTGAAAATATCACTCAGATTGCTGCCACATTGAACTGCAGACCCCTAAAACTTAAATCCACACTCTCATGCCTGATGCCATCCAACATTTATTTCCAAAATGAGATTATGTAAAGTTCTTCAACCATAGACATTCCCGGATTTTGGCTGGTCAGAATTAAAGTCTCACCTACCTAAAGTTCCGAGGGCTCCATCAAATATACATGACAATAAACATGAAAAATACAAAGACACTGCACCCTCTATATACAAAAATTATTTCAACAGAGATCTCATACTCTAGTCAGCAACTTGCAGCTCTAGCAAGCAATCACTATAAGCTTCAAAGTTTCCCTCAACGAGGTTGGTGAATTCGGTGAGACACACACTTGATATTCACATGCTGTGCTGGCTTCTCAAGGTACTTTGCAAGCCCAGAAGGGGACGTGGGACCCCTTTCCTTTGGTGATTTTGGTGTCAAGTTAATAAGAAGAGCTTTAACATCCTTGTTAAGACCTGATTAAGAAACAAAACAACTGAGACATTGTAGCTATTCTATTTTATGGTAACTATTAGCTGAAAGATGCTGTGTGACATTGAAAGGCAAGATCCATTCAATAGCTGCAGTAATTCATATATAACATGAATGCTACCACTATCACAAAGAATAAGCATTACAAATGAATAATTTGCTCTACCAATAAGTTAAGGTTCATTCTCCACATTCCACAAGCCTGTAGTAGAAAAACATATACACATATCTCCATATACATTTTACATATCTTACTTTTCTCACACAGACTTCCATTATAGCCAAGACATCATGCTTGACAAAACTAAAAAGTTAGCTGAAAACTTATAAGCTAATTTATCATACTAGAAGAGTTAAGCTAATTTATCGAATTAGAAGTGTTTATGTAAATTATAATTCTTTTATAACTTCTACTAATGTTTTGTAGACAAAAACATAATTTAGGTAATTATAGTTTTAATTTTATTACTTATTTTAAATTAAGATCAATTATTTTACTAAAAATTAAAATAGTAAGACAGTGTATTTAGATAATTATAGAGGGTACTGTTAACATGAATAAGGGAAAAACAAAAGGATGAAAAAGAAAATGTATTGACATAGTAAGGATAAAAATAAAGGAAAAAAATAAAAAGTTATAAGCTTGGTGAAGTGGCTTATGATTTATAAATTATATGCTACTTAATTTGGTTATAAACCAGTGAAAGACACTCAATACGAGTATAAAACGTAGTATAATTGAAACAAACTAACTTATCAAATAGCATTTGAAACACAAATGAAGTCATATAACTAGACTAGCAAATAAAATATTTATAAGATTTTTATAAACAGTCACAGTCATAGTACCAATTATCCAATCAGTTAGCTATTTAGCTTCATGCTTACCATGAGTAGCCCCTTTTCCATCATTAGGATCATCCGGAACGGGATAAGCTTGAGCTTCAGAGTACATCACCAACTGCTCAAACTCATTTTCCAGAACATTGAAGTCTTCTTCCATGCCTAGATCAAAAGTTTCCGAGAGCATATTCTCCATATCATCATTAGTAGAGTCATTACCAACTTCTTCAAATTCTTCTTCCTTATGTTGGCTCAACCAATAATCACGAAACCATGTTGAGGATTTCACAAGATCCCACCATTGAGGTGAAAAATCCTCCACCTGACGAAGAGAAGCAGGTATGAATAGAGGAGCATTTGGGTTCAGGGCAGAACTTCTTCCAGAGACCAATGCCATCACAACTTGACAGCCAGTTACACTAACCTGAAGTCAATCTACACAGTACAACAAAACAAAATCTCAATTTACATGATGTCATGTATTAGATAAACATAATTTAGTTTTAACATTTAACACTACCCACCATATCAATGACACCATTTAACACTACCCACATCATATCAACATGTAACATTTCTTTAGAATTATTTTCATAAATTACTATATTTAGTTTAGAAAAACACTAAAACATCAAGGTTTATGCCTTTTTCAATTATGAAATTTTTAGACATGCTTTTTGATTTATAAAAAATCCTTTTTTTTTTATCTTTTTAAAAAATACAGACAGGTAATTAGGGATTCAAAGTGTCCAAGCAATAAGGCCCAATCACAACAGAAAGTCATAGAGAATTGATATATAACAATATAGTATCACTTATCCCTGATTTGAATCTAAGCATGTCTGTTTCTTAAGAGTCTGACATAGATGCTTCAGATCAATACCATACAGAAAAGATTCACCACAAAAAGCATTCATCTTATCTACCACCCGCCTAAAAAAATAAAAAAACAGAAAGAAAAATTGCACCTTTTGTTAGATTCCTAAAAAAAGATAGTTTGCAGGGAAGATCTATATAGCAATAGGAATTTATACAAGAAAATAGAATAACCAACAGATCCCAGAATCAAATCAACCCAGTGAAAATCCACAATAAGAGACTCATTCAATTAAGCAAACAAATACATGATCCACTCATGGTTTAGTAAATAGCAACAGCACCACCTTTCTGATTTAATATACAACCATCACAAGAAAAACAAATCCATTACACCCTATATCCAAACAAACCCAGAAATAAAAAGAGAACCAAAACAGTATAGTTTTTTTTTTGGTGAATCAATGATCACCCAAAAAACAAAAAATCAAACACATGAAGAAGCCAAAAATGTAAAGTGGCTGCACTAACTAAATCAGAGTCAGACTCCAGAAGGAAAAAAATTAAAAAGACAAAAAAAAATCCAATCTTTTAAGTACTATCCTCACACACACAAAAGAAATCTACTACTGAGAATTGGATCACTATACTAACATTAAAAAAAAAGAAAAAAAATTGAAAAAATGGGTCACAGATTCAATCACATGAAAGATAAGGTGGGTGCCCTACCGAAATCAGAGTCTGACCCCGGAAGGAAAAGAAATAAAAAAATAAATCCAATATTTATAGTATTAGATCATGTTGATCTATATACAAAAACATGATGTAACTACTGAGAATTAGATCAACATATTATTATTTAAAAAAAAAAATTACAAAAAATAGGTCACAGGTTCAAAATTTGACAAGAAAATTGCACCCATTGAATGGGCACACATATAGAGAACATGATGATGATGCTCCATAGTCACCTAGTTTCAGAGTAACACTGATGATGTTGCTTTGCTTAGATCACAATTGCAGAGTGAGAGAGTGAGAGGCACAAAGGTAAATAAATAATATCACGGGGAAAGTGGATAAAGGAAAGGGACAGCAGCCTTCAGCTTCGGGACTCCCGAAGCTAAGGTTAGGAACGAGTCTTTTTATCGACGTGTGGACCCGACACGTGGCACGAAAGCGACAAGAGTGATCAACGGTGGAGAGAGAAAGGTTTGATCGAACGGTTGAGAAAGGAACAGGTGGAGCAGATATTTTTAGATATGGGTCAACGATGACTAGTAACCTTCTAGGCTATAACAGGATAAGGGTGGCTTTGGGAAAAAGATAGCTGTGGGCGATTGCACGATAATCAATATTTTATAAATAAACCGCACTGAACCAATTCAGGAGACATGGTATTGGGACTTGGGGTTGTGATTTTTGTTTGATTATTTTTATTAGTATTTTAACATATTTATATAATATAAATTTATAATAAATAAATATTTTTAGATATATAAAATATATTATAATTAAAATTTATAATAAATAAATATTTTTTAATATATAAAATATATTTAAAATTTAAAATAAATAACTATTATAATATAGTATTAATTTTTAATTATTAATAATTTTTTAAAAAATATATTAAAATTTAATTTAAAATTAAGTTATTAAAATAATAAATTAAAAGAGATAAGAGATTAAAAAATCTTTAAAATGTTCTCATTAAAAATGATAACTAAAAACGTTCTCGTTAAAAAATAATAACTAAAAATGTTTTAATTCAATATAACTATTCTAATATATTATATGTTATAAAAGAATATTTCATAATATATTATGATGTCACATGGCAACATCATATTTATTTTTTCAACTAAATTTCACATTTTTTTGTTTTTTTATTTATATAAATACATTATTGTATTTAATTATAGTAATTAAGACATTTATAATAAGATATTTATAATTAAGGTGTTTATAACAAGTATATATTCTGCTTAAATTCATCAATTAGATAATTAAATCTCAAATTAATTTTGATTTTATATAAAAAGAACATCAATTTTTCAAATTTTATTGAATGTTATTTATAATCACAGTAATTATGATAGTTATGGTAATATTTCTTATTATAATAATTAAAGCATTTATAATATGTAATAATTTTTTTTTCAATTTATTGATTGATTACTCCTAATATAATTATTAAATTATAATTTTTTTATTATTAATATAAAACAAATTGTTCTAAAAATTGTAATACGAGATGAGATATGATAATCATGTTTATAGACAGAAATATTTGTATATAATAGAAAAAAGGTATGAGATGAGATGAGACAAAGAAGGTAATTGCTCTAAAAATTGTATTACAATTTTTAATATATTTGTCACTAAATAATTATATTATAATTTTTTTTTCAAATATAATAAATCATTATAAATAATTAGCATAATGATTTAGGCTATGTGATTCTAATTCTTGCAATAACTTTGTCTTATACAATGTTTTTCAATTTCGACTCAATTTCAAGTATTAATGTTCAAAATGAACGAAAGATATGAAAATTACAAATCAGAATCTTTCGTCTTTGGAGACTACCGAACTTCAGACAACCAAAGCAAAAACAATTTATCGAAATGGATATTGTAACACCCCCACATTTACTTAATTAATTGTTTTTCTATTTATTCTATATTTAATTTTGAAAAATCAAGAAGGAATCTAAAAATTTTGATCGTTACGGTTAAACTTAGAATATCAAAAACTATTTAATTGTGATTTTTAATAATTTTCCGAGTCGGAGCCCGAAAAAATTAGAAAATGACGATTTTGTCTTTATTTCTCAATATTAAGGTTTGACATGAGAAAAAGATTCAATTGACATGAAAATGTCAATTTGAGTTTAAAATCATGTTATATGTATTAAAATATAATTTAGAAAATTTTCTGGGAATTTTCTGAAATTCTTGTGCAAAGTGACCAAAATACCCCTAGTTGTCAAATAAACCAAATCAGTATTGGTTTGACATCCAGAAATGATGAAAATAATGTTTTTAGTACATTTCTAGGTAAAGTATGTAATTTTTGAATTTTATAAAATTTGAGCATTTATTAAATTAAAATAGATTTAATATGAATTTTCTAAGCTTAAAATATACAAAATATACGTATATAATTCGAAAAAATTAATAAAAGAATTAAAATTTATTTTTGATGAAAAATAATACATTTATTTAGATTTATATTTAAATTAATTAGTTTGGTATTCAAAGTTAATTTATTCAAATTTAGGTGATTTTATCGGTACCAGCTAATTAATTAATAGTCAAAAATTATACTGAGAAGCCTTGGGACAGCTAGTGCAACACGTATACAATGTAGAAGTGGGATGATTCACCACTTAATAGGATATGTGTCCCTAATTTTCAATTAAAAACAAATTAAAATTTGTATTTTTGACATAATGGCTTATGTAATTTAAAGGACACCTATGCACCTCTATTTCTCTATAAATATCAATTTCCGTGAGAAAAATTTTCAGCACCTCCTCTTCTTCTCCCAAGTTATACGAAGCCTCCATAGCCACCTTCCTCCATAAATTTTTTTTCTTACACCAATTCTATTAGTTTTCATTAACTAGTAAAAACCATCTTTTTAGAGGCTCTGCACCACCACTTCACCAATTTTTTGAGGTAATGGTGGGAGTGAGGTTGGTTCTAAATTTTAATTACTTTGCATGTTGGTAGGAAAGGTTTTTCCCTAAACCTTTCAATATTTAAGTTTATTAAGTTTTATACATGTTATAATGTTTAGTATTAAAATTAAACTTTTACTAAGTTGTTATGCTACTCAATTTTAAATAATTAAAATACATTTATTAAGTAGTTATGTTACTCAAATTTAGACAACTATAATATAATTATTAAGTTGTTATACTGCTCAAATTCAAACAACTATAGTAGAATTACTAAGTTGTTATACTGTCTAAATTTAGGTAAAATATTTTTAGCTATTATAATAGATAATTAAATGATTATATTGCCAAATTTTAGTAATACTCAATTAGTTTAGTAAAAATAATAGAAGAAATAAACTATAAACTAAGCACAAAAACTATTTTATGAGTTATTTATGAATTTATTTTTAGAAAACTATTGTTGAAATTTCAGTTTAAGTTCTTATCATTCAGGTAAGGTCTAGATACACTAATAGACCATCCATAAAAATTTCATAAATTTTAAAACTTATTTAGTATTTTTAATTGTGCTCTATAAGTTCCTGTAGACACATTTTACTTAAAAACACTAAATTTCAAAAAACTTTGAAAATTTTCTAAAAATCCATAATAAAATTCTAATAATTTTTCTAAGCTTAAAAATTATTTTTATGAATTTTTTTGACTATTCTATGATTTATTTCTTAATTATTAGTATTTATTTTAATTTTTATGTCTTTATTTTTATTGAATTATTGGTTATGTGTTTTAATTTGAATTTGAATTATGTGAATGATATGTATCGATTAAATCTTTGTAATATAAGGCAGAGATATTAGTAGAAATTGTATTGGTGCTCAAATTTTTGAGACCAGAATGAACCTTTAGAAATTAGTGAGTAATGTAAAGCAATGGATATGCAATGGCATGATATCCTGTTAGGGAAGCTACAGTTTGGTATGCTAGGGAATGAAAGGCAGGGACCCATTTGAGGAGGTCTTGGGGATAGGCATTGAGTGGTGAAAGTCTTAATGGCTAGAGTAGCGCCTATGAACTAGGATATTCATGTGACCAAGCTCAATAACCCTGACAACTGTTCAGCATTTCAGGATTGATTTGAGAGTATACCTCTATAAATAGACGTCCTGACTGATATTTGTTCCTCATTGATGATGAGGACTGTACCATGATGATGATGTTAAGAGAGGTATATGTACTCCTAGTCATTTTCCTGATTCTGTTAAGAACTATTACTCACTAATGGGAAGTATGGATCTATACCAAGTCAAGGGTAGTGTAGTATAACTTAGAATAAATCCTAGGTTCCCTACATTAATTGTGTTTTAATTCCTACCATACATGTGAAAGTGATTTTAGAACAAATCACCTTACTCCATTATTTTTTTTCTTGTATGATTGATCGTAATTATTGAAGATGACAACAATGTCTGATGATGCTGAGAACGAGTCAGAGGATACTCCTCTAGATTTGTAGACCTAGTTTATAATGTTTTTCTTAAGGGATAGCGTAGATAAATACTGTTCTGTATAACATCTTTTTTATGTATATATTGGGTTAGGTAGTGTATGTCTTTTGATATACTTTTGTTTTTTTTTTGGACTGTTATGTATTACTCAAACCATGATGTACAGTTGGATATATATATATACATAAATAGTTTTTATCATTTCACTTCTATTTTCAAATTCTGTTAAATTTAGAATTTTTCTATTATAAAATTGAAAAAAAAAATTACTCACGTTTTCATCAACTTAATAATTAAATTAGCATGAATTATATTTAAAATTAAAGGAGTGTTACATTCATCATGGATGAGAAGGTATACCTTAAACTAATGTTATTTTCTTTTTCATGTATTAGCAATGTTGTCTTATTCACAACCATTTATTTTGTTTTATGTAGCTCAACAAAATTCATTACACTGTGTGGAGTAATTCAATTGACAAATTTGAGCCGCTATTACTAGGGGAAAGATGTTACAAGATAAAAAATTTATCGATGACGCTTAACAATTACAGATACAAGGCAACCAATCATTCATATAGGCTATATTTTAACCCAACGACCATAGTAAAGCCAATTAATGATTCATGTATTCCTTTTATTGGGTTTACCTTCACACCATATATAGATATTTTTGAAGCAGGTAAAGAGGATGCATACTTAGTTGGTAAGATTGTAACACCCTAAGGGGCATTATCGTAACTAGGTATATATTTCTAAGAATGAAAAGAAAAACAAACTTGAAAGGTAGACACAACATGCAAATACTACTCATAAATGTAATTAGATATTATATACGAACCATACAGTAATTAAAATACATGCCTAATACAACTCATATATCACCCAAAGGTGTCATATAAAATATAAAGAATACAAAAATAAATAACATAAACTAGGCTATGACTTCATGCACGTGAGTCCAAGCTTCATCTGCACATGTCTTCACCTATATCCTGAAAAAGGAAAAACTTAAAAGAGTGAGACATAATGTCTCAGTGAGTGCTTTAAGGGTTCTACGGCTAGGTCAAACTATTTTACTCGGACAACCTTCATTGCTTATCTCTCATGGCTTTAGCCTCATTGGGTCTCTCATAATTATCCATACCTATGGTCGAGTCTACACCTTTCAACAGTTAATACTCCCTGTTAATTGCTCTCATTCTCATAACTATTATATTGGTTTACTATCTCATTCTTAACTTAAGAACTCATCCTCATTATTTATACTTTCTTACCCAAAACCCTCTTTAGGATTTACTCTTCTTCCTTTTAATATTCAAAGCTGTCCCCTAGGGTCAAGTATAAGGTTACAGACATCCTAAAATACTCTTATTTCATTCTCTCTTACTTGTCTTATACCTTTCTATTACGCCATGAGGGAATTCACCCTTTCTCTATCTTATTCACAACTATTATTATCCAACTAGAACCTTCATAATACTATCCTAAGGTCTAGTCTTTCACTTATCCTTAAGGTAGCAAACACAATTCTAATTACAAGCATATAATTGTTTCACATTCTTTGTCTAGTAACTAGACATATACCTCGTTTTGTTTTATCAAACAGGAATGACACTCGTGCAAGATATGATCACATGTCCACAACTTTAACATTTTATCACAAGGCACAATTACATTCTTACATAGAATTCACATAATAGGGTCACATAGAATTCACATAATTACAACATAACACACTCTAACATATCACACTATAACAAGATACATATGCGTGCTATGTTCCTAAACCACTACTCATGCACATGTGGTACCAACCTAAACTTTTTGAAAAGTAGACTAGGAGTAAATGTAGGCCATAAGAAGCGTCATCGGTACCGATGCCTTCGGCTTTCACACCCTCAACTAACATGATATCCCCCGGTGACTAGTCAGGGTTACCCAGTTTTGCCAGTACGCCCCGGCTCCATGGGATTAGTATAGACCATTGGAGTTTTCCTAATCGGATAACCCCAAGGCTAAGGTTAGACAACCCATCACGACCTCCACCAGCCAGATTCCTACATACTTTCCTCATCACATAACTCAAATGTTATGATGCATGGTCACAAATAATGCTTACAACTTTTTATAGACTTTTATCATGAAACATTGACACAATTTCATATCACACTCAGTTTCTTTCAAGGTAAATAATAATCATACAATATAAACTCAACAAGGCATAAGAAAACAAACAACAATTAGTTAAAAACTGTAAAAATGAGTTCAAAAACACAAAGAACGGAATAGTAAAAGTCATATCCACCCAGCAGGACGGAAGTCTCGCTTGGCGGTCCAGCGAACCCGCCCAGCGGGTCCGCATCGGAAACCAACCCACCCAGCGGGTATTTCACTCCGCCTAGCGAGTCCACGTGCTTAGCGTAAACGCAGAATCCAATTTTTGAGGAAAAGTCGCCTAGCGGCTATCTAATCTTGCCGGGCGGATCTGAGGTACTAATTTTAATTTATTTTTCCTATTGTCTTTGGGTTCTAAATGCTTCAAGATAAATAATTAGATTCTTAATCATTCTTCTACATTGATAATTGGTCAATCTAATCTATAATTTCCTTACTCCCTCACAATCCCTTCAAAACCCATCAAATCCCTAAATTTAGGTATAAGGAGGGAAAAGATAAATAGATGAACAAGAATAAGGAAGGACACGGGGGAGAACACTCACCTTTATGGACATACAAACTTGAGTTCTAGGGCTTGAATTCTCTGGTTTCTATTCCTCCTCTTTCTTTTCCTCTTCTTCTTCTTTCTTTTCTCCTCATTCTCTCTACCTTCTTTCTTCTTCTATTTGTGACGGTTAAACCTAATTCTCCTTCTCTATTCCCTTCTTATAACATGTGGGTGGGTATGTGGCTTAGTGGGCTTTAATCTTCTATTGGGCCCTAGATTCTCTTTTGGGTTATATGATAATATTTCTACTAATTTATAATACTAAGGTATTAATAAGAATAATAAGAATAAGAATAATAATAACAACAACAATAATAATAATAACAATAAATATAATAACAACAACACAACACAATAATAATAATAATAATAATAATAATAATAATAATAATAATAATAGGAAATATAATAACAATAATTCTTAAGACATCTTTTGTCTAATAATCATATGAGAAGGATTCTACTAAGAGCTACCTCGTGGTTTATTTCTAGTACTTGAAATTTGGGGTGTTACAAAGATTACATGTTATAATTTTTTTTTATCAATATTCTTTAATTTGTGATAAATCTATATTAAAATTTATTTGTAGACATCATTGGATTGGTTGCTGTTGAGGGAGGGTTAATTGAGTATGTAACACCTGTTTTCTTAATATGTGATTTAGTGTTTGAAATTCAGGTTTGAATTTAGGAAACTTGAAATATGTGCTTGAGCCAATGTGGGTGTGTTGTGAGTATGATTTTGGGTTATGAGAGAAAAACAGTTAAGTTATATCAATGATGGGATACTAGAAGTGGTTTGGTAAGATTTAGGCCTCAGTTGGCCAAAAGTCTACATGAGAGCTCTAGGAGCTCAAGTATAAAAGGAAGGGAGGGGGGAAGATTTCCCTCATTCTCTCATTTTCTCTTTCTCTCTCATCTCTTCATTCTCTCTCTATCTCTTTAGACTTCTCAAGCTAGTAAGTGTGGTCAAGGGATTCCAGGCTTGGTTTAGTGTTTGTAGTAAGAGGAAGAATTAATCTATGGAAGATTTGACTCAAGGACATCAGATTCTCAAGGAACTTAAATCTGAATTTGGAAGCTTTTAAAGGTAAGGGAAGCTTACTCATGGTGGATTTGGTGTTTGTGTATGTTAACATGTTGATTAAATGCTTTAGAATCGATTGAATTTTGATGAAATTGGTCATGTAGTTGGTTTTTGGAAAAATGGGTTTTGAAAAGGGAATTTGAGATTTGTTGATGATTTGTGGATAAAATTGTTATATAATCGGTTAGTATTAGAAGTGATTAAAATTGTTTTGTGATGTTTTTTGTTGATTGATTTGGTCAAAAATGAGTGTTGGTGAGCGATTTGAGAAGAAAAAGATCAAAAATCGCAACCTAGTGATTGAGCTCTCACTTAGTGACGGATATTTCAGTCGCTAGAAGATGAGCTCTTGCTTAGCGACAGATTTTAAGGTCGCTGGAAGTCCACTCACTCAGCAAGTGAAATGTTCACTCAACAACGGTCGCTTAGCGATAGATTTTTCGCTTAGCGATGGAAGTTAATGCTTTCTGTTAAGTCATTCGTTTAACGACAGAAATGTTTGCTTAGCGACGGATTTTGTGATAGATTTCTCACCCAACGACAGAAATGCTTGCTGAACGGGAGTAAAACAGAGTTTTCTCTTCTTTCTTATTATTTTTGTTGGTTGTTGATGACTTTATTGATTTCCATGAATGTCAAACGTATGTTTTAAGTTAAGTGGATGTTTAAATGGTTTTCTAAACTAGTTTTTGGGTTTTTCTTTATCATTATTGTTGAGGGATTGTGTGATAAGTTGTAAGCGTCTCGCGAAACATGTGTTCGCTGAGCGAAAATTCTTCCTGAGACTTGGCAGCTTTTTGGACTTGATATTGCTGAGCGAGACTTATACCCGCTGAGCGAGAACCTTCGAAGAGAGATTGTGCTCTCTGTATGAAAAGTACTTGCTGAGTGAGCATATAGATCGCTGAGCAAGCGTGTAATTCTGTTTTATTATGTGAAAATTTTCAACAGTATGCGTTGTTTGGACATTGTCTTACTCGTTGACCATGCAAGAGGCCGTTTTGGGTGTGCATGGGGTTGATTTGTGGTTGATGGTGATTGTTGGGCCACAGGTGGTGCTGAGTAGGCCACGTGATGATATGTTGACACATATATGTATGATATGATGATTTGTTGTGGTTGAGTTGATGGTTGTGGTGATATGTTGACATATATATGTATGATATGATGGTTTTATTGTGGGTGGAGCTTTTTTGGAAGCTCTTTTGATTCTTTTCTTATGCAGTTGATGTATATGTCGTAGAGTTGACTAGTTGTAGGAAATTTTCTTTTATATCCCTCTCCCTTGATATTATATAACTTGGCCTGTATATTATATTGTTTCATATCTTATATATACATATATACTTTATGGTATGGTTGAGATTAAAATAGCATGTTGATTATTTATTTTTGAACATCTTAGTAATGTATGAAGTAGTAAGTGCTACTGTAGCGACAGAGGGCCGTTACAGAGTATAAGCACGATCAAAGAACTACTTCTTATGTTGTTGTCAAATTAAATAAACTTGGGTGATTTTTTTTTTTTTTTTGCCTGCTTTCAATTCGTATTAGAACAATCAATGTTTCATTTGGTTTGCATAGAAGGAGAAATATTGAGATGCAATTGTAGGGGGATTATGCAAATCAACTATTAAAATACATTAATGAAAATCCTAATACACCTATAGTGTTAATTTTGCAATTTGGCAAGATTAAATTATTCAAAGGTAATTATTTATTTAATATATTTTATACAATTATTTATTGAGTGAAACTAATGTTTATTCTATTGTTTATTCATAAAATCATAATAGTGTTTATCTCAATTATTTTGTATATTTTTTATGTTAAATAGAATAACATCATTATTTAACATATACTATAATGGGCCTGTTTGGATAAAACTTTTCTATAAGTACTTATGGGAGAAAAAATAAGAACAAAAAGTGAAATTAGCTTCTCCATAAGCTAATTTGTAAAAAGTTTCTCATATTAGCTTCTTCAAAATCTAATATTTAATTTATGCATAAGCTAATTTTAACTTATGAAGAAACTTATTTCATTTTTTTTCTTATTTTTTTCTCCTATAAGTGCTTATGGAGAAGTTAATCCAAACAGGCCCAATATATCGTGATCTTATATACTTTTTATTTAAAATAAGGAGCTTAATTAAAATAATATATAACATAACGTGAATTTATATTGTTCATATTTAAATACAGTATGTTAATATGCACTTTTTATATAAGATTATGTTATATATTATAATTAACATATATTATAAGATAATGTTATCTTGGGTGATTTTAACATATGATAAATTTTTAAGATACAAGTAAGATGGGAGTGTCAACACCAATTATCCTTCAAAACTTCACATAAATATTGACATTCCAAAAGTTCATGACTTGCGGTACATGTATTGTATATTCCATTTTACATCCAATGTACTAATAATTAGATTTGCATAAATTAATTAAAAATTAAAAACAATGAAATATTTAACCTTTTATTTTACTTTTAAATTGGCAGATATTTAAATTCAAATCATAAGCTGCAATCTGCCTCACTACCTCTCTTAGTTAAGGAATAAGCATATTTATTGACAGAGGACTTTTTAAAAATATCTACTTACAAGACAATTAATGAAATGAGGGATTGTAAGGATGTATTTTAAAAAGAGTTTAATTGCTATGCATTGTCAGTGTTTTACATTGCAACCAATTAAAAATCACTATTAATATGACTTTTAAGGTAGTTGTTGTAAAAGTCAACAAACTTACCATACACGGTAATTAGTGATTGGATAACCTTGTAAACTTGTTTTACACTGTCAATGCATAGTCTATTTTCTCTTTTAAAAATATCATTTTACTAATTTAAGTTTGATATATTATTTTTATTATTTACTATTATATTAATTTGGGTATTATTTTGTAATAGGGTGGTTCCTTTGTCACATTTGGAGTTGTCAAGGACATTGATTGCATGTCAAGGTGGTCTTATTGTGCTTGTCCATCGAAATATTGTTTGATCAGAATGAAAGAGCATGATGGTAAATTTTATTGTAGAAAATGCGACAAGGAATACTTGTCATTTGTGTTAAGTTAATGATAACCTTACATTTTTTTTTAAAATTTCAATACTAATAAAGACTAATAATATCTAATACTATTGTATTAAATCCTTGGTATAACATCCAACTCAGGGTGGTTGATGGTACCGATTCGGCTACCTTCACTTTATTTAATGGACAAGCGACAAATTTCCCAAAAATTAGTGCTCAATATATACACATATATATATGTGTGTGTGTGTGTGTGTGTGTGTGTGTGTGTGTATATATATATATGTATGTATGTATGTATAAATAAGGTATTATACATTTTCTAAAAGTTATATTTATCTTGTAATGCTTGATTTTCTAAGGCTATTGTGTTGGAGTGAAGATTGTTAAGTATGAGTTTCATTGTTGCTCTAAAAAGGGTTTGAGAATACTAATGAGTTGTTGAAGTGAAAGATTGCTTAGGTAGGACCTCCACTTGTTATTGAAAGGATTCCTTGATAAAATACTAAAGGGGTATGGGTTGCTCGGGTAAGGCTTGACCTATTGACCTTGTGAGGCATAGAATTGAGCCCACATGGTGTTTTTGTTAAACTTTGTTATGTTGTTATTTTAAATCTTATTAAATTTTTGATATTGGATTGATGGTCGATGGTGCTATACATGCATTCATGCATGAGTTTGCAGTGGTGGCTGTGTTGTGAGCAAGCACGTAAGTTGGCTGGTTGACAGGAGCTAAGGCTCAGACGGACCTTTAACCTAGTGTCAGGAAGGGTCAATGGGGGTCATTGCACCTAGGGCTTGAGGATAGGTAGACAGGAAATTTCACAGGGGGCCAAGGTCGTTGCAAGCCTTGTGTCATGGTGAGCCACTACCCACGTATATCTATCCTAGTAAACCATTGGATTCTATCCATAGATCAGAGCTACGGTGTTCCCCAATAGCTGTGGTTGGGCTATGTTAAGGAACATGTCTGTATTGGTTGCTCAAAATGTTGTAAATCTCTCAAGAGTAGTGTCTTCATGCATTGACATGGTGGATGGTGAAATTCATTTATAATGTAGTCATGCATCATATATGTGTTTGTGGAGCTATATATATATATGTGTGTGTGTGTGTGTGTGTGTGTGTGTGTGAATGACGATATTATATCATGGTAATTGATATCATTGGCTTATAGGGTGGATATGTACTATGGAATTTGTATATGAATTCTCAGTATATATGTAAATATGAGTGTTGAATTATGATATAGAATGTGCACGTTTATCTGTCGATGTATGAATAGGAGGTTTCATCTTACTTTTCCTTCAAATTATATGCTATTTCATTTCAAGTAAGCTTACCCTTGCACTGTTTTGCACGTGTGGCTCATGTCTGTGATGATCGTGTCGTTGACGTGGGAACAAATGGTGAGGCTTCTATTGATCCAGTCGCTCACAGTTGATGGTGGAGCTACCGGTATAGAAACGAGGAGATGTGATGAGTCACATCCTTGCTTTTATGGTTCTTTTTGGATAATTGCTTTGTGGTTGGGTTTGATATATAGATTGACCAACCTTAAGGAGTGTGTTTTGTACTCCTCTCCCTTTTGATGTATATTTTTGGTTGTGGCGTTGAGTGATATGCCTCATTAAATCATTGTTTTATATATACATATATATTGCACAGTTGATCATGATTGAGATAGTTGGTCTCTGATTTCATACACATACTGACGATGATGTTGGTTGCGTATTGTTGTTTAAGGTAGTTTTCATTAAATCCTACAATAATATAAAAAAAAAAATGGCAGCATTGTCCAGTAGTGATAGTGGGTCGTTACAAATAACGAGCTAATATTGGATTTCATCCAAAAACTTAAATTAGAAGATGTTGGTTTTATATTGTCAATTATTGCATGTTATTATCAATGAAAGAAATGGGAACACACAAGAAGGGGGGTTGAATTGTGTATTCTAAAAAGAAAAACTTTTTGGCAAAACTTTAGCAGTAATCAAAAGGCACCAAAAAAGGAAATATGAGTAAAGATAGGGAAAGAAAAGCACACAAGAAATTTTATACTAGTTCACTCAACTTGAGCTACATCCAGTACCTTCATCCAGAAAGATTTGTAGTAACTAACCTCTTGGTTATAAGCAAGTATTCTATCAACCTCTTCAGGCCTTACAAAAGTGATCAACCCAAGATCACTTAAAATCCAAGTATTATTTAATCACCAAGCCTCTCCAGGCTTTTACAACACAAATAAAAGTGTTTAAAAGAAATTAACTCACAATGTGAGGATATAAAAGTTTAAAAGCGATTACAAAACTTTGCTAAGCAAAGAGCATGAAAAAGAAAGAATTTGCTAAATCATCCAATAGAGAGATTTCATTTTTCATTTGTTCAATACTTTATATATATATATATATATATATATATATATATATATATATATATATCCTTTGAGATATATAAGCTTCAGTATTCAGAAACACGTTCTAAAGCTTTGTCATGTATTGTTGCACGTGTTTCAAGTTTGCAGATGAGACAAAAAATAACTTTTGTTTTTGCACCAAAATGGGAGGTACAGTTATGCATTTCAGAGATGCTTTTTCTGAATATTCCTTATTACGGTTTGGTAGCTTGATAGGTTGACCTTCTTTTCTACAAATATGTACTTATACATAAAAATATATCTGCATTTTATTTAATGTGAGATATTTGAACATGGGATCTTATAAGAAAAAAATAAAACATTAGTTTCAAGGTGTACAAGAAAAAGTTGATTGAAACATTAAAACTTAGTTGAATTTTATGACATTTCAGATAAGGCATATGACGATTTTCGCAAACTGAGCATATGTTAAAATAAGCAATTGGATGCTTGGTATAAAGTGGCGCGTTGGACACTAGATTCAAAAAAAACATCAAACGCTTTTAAAAGCTTTTTACAATATAGTGAAACCTGAAAAGCTAAATAGGAGCAAATATTTAAGAACTCTAAAATTTAATAACTTTTGTTATATTCAAAACTTTGAGGGATTGGACGCTTCATACGTCTTTGGTTCCAACAATCTTTTTTTTTTTTTATGATGACAAACCTTATTAAATTTTTGAGTCTATAATTAGAGATATGTCATAGAAGAGATAAAAAGTGACCAATTAGGTTTTGGAGCATACTCCCTTGAGTCTAATATTTCTATCATAGCAAAAAAAAAAACATATTAGAAACCCAAAGAAGTGTAAATGTAAGCATAGAGATATAGAACAGATATGGTCAATTAATATAGACAAACAAATAAGTGTGCTTGTGATATGTATGCTATGCATGAAAGAAATAACTCTTATTAAAATATATAGGTTCAATGAACAAAAGAAAACTAAAAAAAAGTCCTTTCTAATTCTCCCCCTTTTGATATCAGCCAAAAAAACATAGAGTTAGCCATCATGGTCACTGTGGGTTAGGAGGAGGTGGTGGAGGAGATGGTGGAGGAGTGCGCAGGATCTCTTGTTGATTTTAGAGGATTTGTTGAAGGAGGGTCATGATAGGTTGGAGTTGTGTGGTGACATAGGCTTAGATGGCGGGATCAATAGGAGGTGTTAGCTGCAGAATGATGACAGCGGTGGGAATACTGGCTAAAGCTTGTGAACCGGGGGTTGGTGGAGGTATGGGTGAAGGTGGTTGAGGTGGAGTGTTAGGTGTTTCGTTAGAGGGAGGAGGTGGTGCTTCTAAGAATTTGTAAGAAGGAATATGAATATGATATGGTCGGGGATGCTTGTATCATGGGAAAAGGGATTCCCAAGGAAAGGTGGTTACACATAGCTTATGTTGGTTAGAGCATCCAGTATAGCATACAAGATGGACGTTTGTGGCCAAAGGAGTGACTGACTATCACCTAAATTTAGGAAGGCAGCAGATGCATCAAAAAAGTGAAATACACGAGTTGAATGCTGCGTGTAGTTACCATTCTGTAGCATTGGAGTGTTGGCCTTGTCCTGCTTAAATAGTCTATTGTCGAATGCTTGTTGCTTGCATGTCCACATATGTTGATGCCAGAATCCTTCAACATCATCAGCATCCATGTCTTGCACCAATCTTCTGGACATGTATCACTCTAGGATAACTTGATTGTGTTGCTAAAACTCAATCATGGAGGGTAGTGGCAGAAAAAAGGGTTTTGTCAACAGTTTCACCTTCTTTTTGTTCACGTCTAGGGTGGGCTACCTTGCGGTCGGGCTAAATGCGGACTGATGTGCATTGTGAAAGATGTTGTGAAAGAGGAATAAACATATGGAATTTTAGCTCAATAGAGCTCTTTATTGTTGCACAGAACATTTGTTCAAACGAAGTAGGAAAGAAACCAGCTTTAGTTGGATCTAAAGGCCAAAATTTCAGTTTAGCTGGCTTGATGTGAATGTTGTGTTCTGCCATGCCTTTTTGCTTTTTCTTATTCACCATTTCAAGATCGTCCAAAGGAGGTACTCTGTGTTGAAGTATCCCAGAACATTGTGCATTAAAGTGTCAGGCCTTAAATATTTTAGGATAGTTCCTTCTGATGAAACATTTTAAAGGAAGGCTTACAATGGCATCTACTGGTAATGATGAGTACTCCTTGGAGGGCTTGTGTATGTAGTCATTGATGAATGGATTTAGTGGAATTGGAGAGCAGTCAAATTCATATTCTGGTTCAGGGTAAGGCTCTAGACGTAGAATGATGGCATTTGAGTCCACAAGGTTTTTCTTGTTTTTCTTTTCATACAACAATCTCTAATTCTTCTTTTGCAAAGCCCAGTTCTCTGCTCTTCTAGCATATGCAGAGGATATGTCCAAGTTAATATCAGTTTTGGGGCCAACAATGGTTACTAGAATGGGCTTCGGAGTACACCACTCTTCATATAGGATCTTTTCTCTGCGTAGTGGCTTGCGTAATAGATACTCTTTATCCAAGCTAGGAGTACAAATATTACACACATAACCTTCATCACCAGGTAGGAGCATGTCTGGTTTAGGTTCAAAGAGGGTTGGTGTATACCAAGGAGTGTAATATGATGTTAAGGGTTCATGGGCTTGTGTTTGGGTTTGTGGCTCAAGGGGCTCAATAAGTATGGGGTCAACAAACTCACATTCAAAGACAGAGATAACATTGTCACTAGTGTCCAAGGCAGACAAATTACTTCCTTTGCTTTTCTCAATAATTGTCTTGACTCTAGATGTCCTTTTTCTTGTAGTTGCAACTTCAATTTGAAATACATCAGGTTGAGTACCAAGAATTGCTACTTTTTTAGTTTTCTGTTTCTTCAGTAAGACGACAATTGATTCATCATCATCATCATCAGACTCTTGCTATAACCTGAGTTTCCTCTTAGTTAGCTGTACAGGTAGAGGAATGGCAGAAGAAGGAGGTACAACCTTTGGTGTCTGTTCCTTCTGTGTTTTGGATCTGGTGGCTCTAAACGCTATAGGTTGTCTGGACACCTTGCTTTTGGACGGTTGTCTTTTGGTCGCTGCAGCTGTTGAAGTCATAGACACAAGCTGGACGAATAGTGCTTCATCGTCCTGTGGTTCTTCAGATTGTCCCACTCGTTCCTCTCTTGGTTGTTGAGGTTGATTTATGGGTTCTTCTTTGGGCATAACAGTAGGCTTTGATCCCCTTTTAATTTGTTTCAAAACAAATTCAACCTTCATATGGCTTATATTGTTTCTTCCAAAGGGTAGTTAAGAAATGTTGTCCAATGTGTGGCATCAATTGTCTTATGGCGGAGGCCTAAGTCAGTCAAGTCACAGTCGACTCGTGGCGCTTAGGCTGCTACGGTTAAGTAGAAAGAGTTGCACCCTCACTATCAGCTATAGCTTTTGGCCTAGTGGTAAGCACTCAATCCAACAATTGGTATCATAGCTCGGCCTCGTGGGGTTGAGCATCTAACACTGCAAGGGTAAAAACGATCCTGATCACTCATGGAGGACGAAGGACAAGCCATTAACAGATCGCCTCTTTTCAAAGGTTAGAACTATGATTACTGGAAGCAAAGAATGATAGCATTCTTTGATGCATATCATATAGACATGTGGGACGTAGTAGAAACTAGCGACTACTTGCCCCTTGACCATGATGGAGTAGAGCTCCCAAGAAATTAATGGACAGAATCTCACAAACAAAGGTATCTTCTAAACTTAAAGGCTAGAAATGCTATGATGTGTGCCTTATCTGAATTTGAATATGAAAAGGTACACAGTCTAAAAAGTGCTAAGAAAATGTGGGACACCCTCGCTCTTGCCTACGAGGGCACCTCACAAGTAAAGGGGTCCAAATTGAGCTTACTCGTAAGACAATATGAACTCTTTACTATGGAAGAAAATGAAACTATCAAACTTATGTTTGGTAGATTTCAAACCATAATAAACAACTTGAGGTCCTTAGGCAAAACCTACGATAATTATGATC
Organism: Spatholobus suberectus; assembly: GCA_004329165.1. Classification (NCBI taxonomy): domain Eukaryota; kingdom Viridiplantae; phylum Streptophyta; class Magnoliopsida; order Fabales; family Fabaceae; genus Spatholobus; species Spatholobus suberectus. The sequence continues at coordinate 41,062,246 of CM014736.1, forward strand.
ACATTGACAAAATCTTAAGAAGTTTGCCTAGGTAATGGAGACCGCAGGTTACAGCCTTAAGAGCTTCTAAGGATCTAATAGCACTCTCAATAGAAGAGTTACTTGGAACTCTTAAAGTCCACGAACTGGAGCTGAAGCAAGACGAAGGACAGAAGAAGAAGTTCATTGCTCTAAGCGTCTAGCGTCCATCTAGAGGATCATTGTCTAAAGCACTAAACGTGGAAGAATCTTCTAAGGAAGAGTCTGAGAAGGACGATTCTGATGAGGACGAGATATCCATCATCTCAAGGAAAATACAGGCTATGTGGAGGAAGAAAGGAGGATCAAGAGCCAAAAACTTCACAATGAAGTTTAACAAAACTCCAAAAGAAAAAAGTCCTTCAGTATGCTATGAATGTAAGAAGCCTGGACATTTCAGAGCTAAATGTCCCAGTCTACAGAAAGACAAAAAGAGGACATTCTTCAAGAAAAAGGGTCTCATGGCTACCTGGGAAGACATGGACCTATCTTCATCAGATGAAGAAGGAGAAGAAGAAGCCAACCTGTGTCTCATGGTAGGAACTAGCTCTGATAGCTCAGACAATGAGCAAGACGAAGAGGTAAACTTCGACAACTTAATCTCTTTACAAGAAGCCTATAATGACTTGCTTGCTAACTCAACTCTTTCAGTAGGATATAGAGAACTAAAAAAGAAATTTTCAAAAATAACAAAAGAATTCAATTTGCTCAACGAAGAGCATAAAAAGGTTTTGAAAGAAAATGAGGTTTTGAAAACTAAGAATATTTTAGAAGAGACATCTTCTCATGAAGTCTTAGAACTTCAAAAAGAAGTTACTCATCTAAAAGAAAGTTTGTCTAAATTTGTTAGTGGAACTAAAAATCTAGATAAAATCCTATCGTATAGAAGAAGTCCTCATGACAAATCTAGACTTGGTTATGTTAAAGAAGAAAACTACAAACCTGGTAAAAATATAACCTTTTGTAAAATATGTGGAAAGAATGGGCATGAATCAACACAATGTAGATATCATCCAACAAAGAAGGCGTCCAATGCCTTCCGAACTAATAGAAAAGGACCCAAGTCCATTTGGGTACCTAAGTCTATGATAATACCTGTTGCAGATTTGCTTGACAACCGAAAAAAGACCCCAGTCATGGTACCTGGACAGTGGTTACTCACGACACATGATGGGAGAAAGGTGTATGTTCCAAAGCCTGCAACCCAAGAATGGTGGGTGGGTCACCTTTGGAGGAAATCGGAAGGGAAAGATCACAGGTATAGGAACCATCAGTAAGCATTCCTTCCCTTCTATTGAAAATGTTTTATATGTTGAAGGTCTCAGACATAATCTACTAAGCATAAGTCAATTATGTGACAGTGGACACAATGTCTCCTTTGACAAAGACAAATGTACTGTCAATAATTTAGATGGATCCATATTATTCTCTGCTAAAAGGCAAAGCAATCTTTATAAGATTGATCTAGTTGACCTCACAAATTAAAATGTATCTTGTCTAGTATCCATCAAGGAAAATCAATGGACTTGGCATAAGAAGCTTAGACATGCAAGCTTGAGATTAATCTCCAAGCTAAATAAGCATAACCTCGTAAGAGGACTTCCAAATGTTGCTTACAAGTCTGATGTTCTCTGTGATGCATGTCAAAAAGGGAAACAAGTAAAAACTCTTTTGAATCAAAAAATAATGTTTCCGCAACTAGACCTCTTGAGCTATTACATATTGACTTGTTTGGTCCAACTAGAACAGCCTCCCTGAGCGGAAAACGATATGGACTAGTCGTAGTGGACGACTACTCTAGATGGACATGGGTTATGTTCTTAAAACACAAGGATAAGTCTTATAAAATCTTTTTTACTTTTTGCAAAAGGATACAAAATGAAAAAGGTGTTTGTATAGCTTCAATTAGAAGTGATCACGGAGGGGAGTTTGAAAACGAAAGTTTTTAAGGGTTCTGTGAGGAGAACGGAATTCTCCACAACTTCTTTGTACCACGAACACCACAACAAAATGGTGTGGTAGAGAGAAAGAACATGTCATTGCAAGAAATGGCTAGAACCATGCTAAATGATAACTCAACTCCTAAGCACTTCTGGGCTGAAGCCGTAAACATTGCATGTTATTTACAAAATAAAATTTATATAAGACCTTTTTTGAAAAAGATTCCCTATGAATTGTGGAAAGGATGAAAACCCAAAATATCATATCTTCATCCCTTTGGATGTCAATGTTTCATTCTAAACACTAAGGACAACCTTGGTAAGTTTGATTCAAAGTGTGATGATGGAATACTGTTAGGCTATTCTAAAACATCCAAGGCTTATAGAATTTACAACTCTAGAACCTTAATAGTTGAAGAAGCCATCCACGTTAAGTTCAATGACAAAACCTGTTAATGAAATATCAAAGCTAGACGATTCATTTGTAGATATGAAGTTGGACGATGCCAGACCTTCAGCATCTAGAGATCAGATGGATGATCCAAAAGCAAAAGAAAAAGAACCAACTAGACGCTCTTGGAAAATGAAGACCTATCATCCAGATAATCAAATTCTTGGAAACGTTCAAGATCATGTTAGGACAAGATCGACCTTCAAGGAGCAAGCTCAAACTGCTTTGATTTCTCAACTGGAACCAAAGACAGTGGACGAAGCTCTCTTGGACGATGGCTGGATTAGCGCCATGAAGGACGAACTTAGTCAATTAAAAAAGAATGATGTCTGGATGCTAGTTCCTGCACCCAAGGACAAGTCTATCATTGGAACAAAGTGGGTATTCCGCAACTAGCTTGACGAAGCTGGCAATGTGGTAAGAAATAAAGCGAGACTTGTAGCTCAAGGCTACTCTCAACAATAAGGTATAGACTTTACCGAAACATTTGCACCAGTAGCTAGATTAGAAGCCATTCGCATCTTACTTTCATTTGCTGCTCATAGTAATAAATAGATGTAAAAAGCTCATTCTTAAATGGCATAATAAACGAGGAAGTCTGTGTGAAACAACCTCCTGGTTTTGAGTGTGATACTTTTCCCAAACATGTTTTCAAACTAAAAAAGGCTTTGTATGGACTTAAACAAGCCCTAAGAGCTTGGTATGAAAAGCTAAGTTCTTTTCTTTTAGAAAATGGTTTCTTTAGAGGAAAAGTAGATACCACTCTCTTTTGCAAAGACGTAAAATCATATTTTATTTTTGCACAAATATATGTAGACGACATTATATTTGGTGTTACAATGACGCTTTATGCAAGGATTTTTCTAAGATTATAACAGCAGAATTCAAGATAAGTATGATGGGAGAACTAAAATTCTTCCTAGGATTGCAAGTAAAGCAAACTGGAAATGGCGTATTCATACATCAGACAAAGTATGTCAACGAACTTCTCAAAAAGTATGAGATGGACGATGCAAAAGAAATGAGTACACCCATGCATCCATCATCAATACTTAGCCTGGACGACACTTCTAAAAAGGTAGATCAATCTACATACCGAGGTATGATTGGATCCCTTTTATATCTCACAGCGTCCAGACCTGACATTATGTTCAGTGTATGTCTATGTGCTCGCTTTCAGTCTGATCCTAGAGAAACTCATCTAATAGCAGTTAAGAGAATCTTTAGATACTTAAAAAGAACCACTAATCTTGGTTTATGCTTTGAGTTAAACAAAGAACACAGATTAATTGGTTTTTACGATGCTGACTATGCGGGAGATAGAGTAGAACACAAAAGCACCAGCGAAGGATGTCACCTCATTGGTAGGAATCTAGTCTCCTGGACGAGCAAAAGACAAGGGGCGATTGCCCTGTCCACAGCGGAAGCAGAGTATGTCTCAGCTGCGTCTTGTTGCTCACAACTCTTATGGATCAAGCATCAGTTAGAAGACTACAATATCTACGAGAGTAACATTCCTATCTTCTGTGATAACATTGCTGCTATAAATCTGTCAAAAAATCCTATTTTGCATTCTAGGGCAAAGCACATTGAAATAAAACATCATTTTATAAGAGATTACGTTTAGAAGGGAGTTGTCGATATTCAGTTTATTAACACTGAAAATCAATTGGCAAATATATTTACAAAACCCCTTCCTGAAGATAAACTCATCCATATTCAAGATCTTCTAAGTATGGAATTTATAAGTGAATAGTTTTATTCAACATGCCTTGACCGTCCAAGGTCCTGTAGCGTCCAATGTTTTCATAAGGTCCAATACTTCATCGGCCACTTGCATATATTTTTGCATTCCATAACTGCTTACATTTATGTGTGCATGAAAATCCTTATCTGTACTTAATCATGTTTTCTCTGAAAATGATTTGAAATAAATGCTTTTTTTTTGTCTGAGTCACTCATGCACCGTATAACCAACCTCGAGAAATGTAAGCGCTTGACCCAACATTTATTACACATCACCTCTCTATTCGAAAGTGAAAGAACCGCCAAAAGCAAAACTCTTCGGTTTCTTCATATACACTCAAACCTAAACCAAACACTTACCTCTTCTCAAATCCACCTGAACTCCCCCAACTTCTCAAACCCTAACCTTCCTTCAAGTTCTCAGACATGGCAACTGAAAAGGCTGGTCCTGCTGCAAAGGCCGTGGCTTGTATGGAGAGCCTAGACAAGGCTATTGTTCTCATCGAAAGCTATTTCGATATCCAAGCTCTCGATGACATGGGGGTGAATGTAAAAGATAATTTGCTTAAATCTGGAATTCTCAACTACTTCCATTTGAATAAGATCATTTACCCAGAACTCATCTGACAGTTCTGGAACTCTGTCATTTTCTCAAAGACGGACATCACTGGAACTGCTTTGGGAGTTAAGGTCACACTGGACCTAGGCTTTGTTGCCTAAGCCATTAGCTGTGAGTGGGTTGGGTCCTGCATCAACAACGGCTAGGAAGACAGTTTTGGAGGACATGACACAGTTGATGCTGCACTAATGGGTCCTGAAGGACAAGGGCCAGTCGAGTACAGCAAACTGACAAAAGAAAGGAAAATATTCCAGCAGTTTCTGAACAAGGGAATTCTTCACAAGGCTGGAACTAAGGACAGCGTTACCTTCCTGCACTAGTTCGCGTTGTTCCACATGATCACTGGTCAACAGTTTAACTTGCCGCACCTCATCTTGAGCAACATTTTCAGGACCATGAGAAGACGCGGAAAGCGCGACCAGATCACCTTTGCCGCTCTTCTTAACAGAATCTTCTGGCAACAACAAGTATTTCATGCTTTCTTTGCTCTTTCTCTTGGAGAGCAAAACCAGATTCAGATTCTGGGTGATGGCCATAGATTCACGCAACTATCGTTTGGACGCAACAATGTTGCACAGATGAAGGTTGGGTTCATGTTGAAGCCTTTGGAGACTACGTCCAAATTAGTGGATGTCAAAGAAAAACAGTTGAGATGGCACCTTTACAAACAGTAGCGCCAATAGTCCAGCATGCTGCACCGATGGACGACGAGGAACTGTTTGAAAATCCAATTGTTGCCAGACCGTCCACCAGAAGAAGGTCGTCCAAGGCGCAAGCGACCAGAGCTACAAGGTCCAAAACTCAACAACCTTTAGCTCTGCCTGCTCCACTTGCAGTTGCTCCTATCGCTGCCTCTGCTACTTCTCTTGCACCAACTAAAGTCCCTTCTAAGAGACGGTTGATCGTCGCTGATGACGAAGATGATGAACCAATTGGTAAGCTTGTCAAGAAGCAGAAAGCTGCCATGGTTGATCTTCCTGCTGAACCACAACCTCCAACTTAACCACAAACACAACCATATACCTTACCCAAACGACTAGCAGACACACTGCCAGGGGAAGCACAGTCTAAGAAACGTAAGCTTTCCTCTCCTGCTGCTGCTGATGAACCTGTAAATGATTTTATTGAATCTATCCTCATTGAACCATATGAACCTCTTACCCAAACACAAATCGAAACACAAGCCACACCTGAACTAGAAATGTTGTTGCCTGGTGATGAAGGTTATACTTGCACCATCCCTACCCCCGGTATCTCAAAATCTTATCTCTCCATTAAACCTACTAAATCACCTCCCTCCTCAACCATCATCCCCTTCCCTACCCCTTCCTCAGAAACCTTGGTGTACACCAAACAAAAATGGCCTCTACTTTTTGTTGAAAGCAATTCCCAAAATCTCCTGGACGACAATGCCATCATTTTGCGTCCAGAGCTCCCCGAACCAGACTTTGGTTTTGACTACTCTCCAATTGATATGGAGAAGTACATGGACGACTATGTCCATCAATCATCGGAAGAATATCTGGCACTACCTCCTGGAGCCATTGAACACTTGCTGCTCAAGCGGTTTATCAGACGGAGGTATCCTAGAGTTGTACGAGCTTGGCGCCTAAATGCTCATCCTCCTGGAGTACTTAACACAAAGTATCTCTAGTCGAAGACACCAAGAAAGCTCTACAACAAAGAAGACCAGAGGACGAGAGGATCATTCATCTACGGCGTGCAGATTTGAAGTTTCGGCCTATAGATCCGGAAGAAGATGGATTCTTTCCATCTGCCTTTGAGCATATGTTCTACAACACTCTCAAAGGTTCAGCGTTCTTGAAGTATCAGCTGTTCATTCCTCCATCCCAACATATCTGACCTTCCACATCCATCCGCATCCAACCAGACCGCGTTTGTCCAAGACTGCCGATCATAGATGAAAGCCGCAAGAAGAAGAAAATTCTGACCAAGGCACCATCTTTGCCTTTACCGTCTCAAGCTATGTTTCAACAACATCCAACCCATTCTCGTGAATGGTTTCTAGCTCAGCGTCTTCATACAGACATGGACGAGATTGATGCTGAACGCTTCTGGCATCAACACATGTTCCTATGCGAACAAGAAGCGTCTAGTAGTGGCGTTTCAACAGATGACAAGGCCGATATCCCAACTGCAACAAACTATGAATTCATGCAGTGTCTAGCTCGTGTCTTTCTCTTTTCGGACACTTCAGCTGCCTTTGTCCGTCAACCAGATGAGCGTCCACTCCTTGGTACAGAAACTTCTATCCTATACACTTTAATTACTGCCCTTACTCACATCAACAACTTCCAACCGCCCTACCCTTGGACCCCTCCTCGTCCTTACCAACTTGCTGTGCAAAACCTAAAGTTCTGGAAGCACCTCTTCCCCCCTCTGCAGTTCTTCCACCTTCTCAACCATCATCACCTACACCTCCACCACTGCCTACTCTTGGCTCCCAAACCTCCGCTAGCCTCCCTATCTCTATTTCCGCCCCTTCATCCATCCCCTCTGTTGACCCCGCCATTCAACAATATGTTGCCACCCAACTTCAACCTATTTTCACTCTTCTTCACCAAATTTTCCAGAACCAACAAGCCTTCCTCCATCCTTCTCAACCTTTTCTTCCTCCGCCACCGCCACAGTGACTGTGATGACGACTCCCTTTCTCCTATTGTCTTTTTTTTGCTAATGACAAAGGGGGAGAAAACATTATGTTTTATGTTTTTGTTTTTTTCCTTTTTGCCTTTGTCGCATTTTTTTTGCATATGTTCTTGTCAAATTTATGCTTTGAACTTTATGCTCTGAACAGCTAAATAAAATACATAGTTGATCTGCTTTACTTCGAGTATTGCTCTACTTATATTAAATCCTATATCTGTTATATATAATATGCTTGATACTTGGTATGATATTTGATATGGATTCAAGTTGATATCATGTGTCTTAAGTATACAAAACTTGGAATATCCGACTCAGGGGGAGCATAGTAAGTCTTTCGAAAACTCCTTTATGCGCTTCTTTATTTTCTAGCAAAAACTTAAAAATTAATAAGGTTTGTCATCATCAAAAAAGGGGAGATTGTTGGAACCAAAGACGTAGAAGCATCTAAACCCTCAATGTTTTGAAGATAACAAGCTTATTAATGTTCAAGTTTGCACATATAGACTACCCTGTCACAGCTAAGAAGACCGTCCAAAAGACTCGCCAAAAAGGACTATCCAGTAGATGTGTTAAATACCGTCCAGTAGACGTGTTAAAGACCGTCCAGAAGGCTCGCCAAAGAGAACCGTCCAATTGAACAAACTGAAGGTGACCGTCTGATGAATAAACTCATACAAGCCTCTAAGATCATATATTCAAACGGCTAAGTTTTTAGTTTGAACGTCAATTTGATTTATGCTAAGTCTTCCTCGAAACTGACATATTACTACTTTTGTGAACTAACGTTCAAATTTGTTTGAAGCATTAAATAGTGTCAACATCATTCCAGTGCAAAAGCGCAGCAGAATAGATAAAGCAAGTTAACTTATCAAGCTGCCAAGACAAATGAAGAATGTTCATAAGAGCAAATCGCTAGCACAGTCTTACATCTTCCTTTTTAGTGCAGGTCTAAAAGCTGTCGTGCTTGACCTCTCTGAAAGGATAGTTTGCACGCTTCTCATTGCATAACGAAGTCAAGTCTTCTACAACGGATCTTTTCCCTGAAGACTATATATACATGCACCAACGAAGAAGCATAGTAGTGAAAGTGAAAAAAAAAGGCGAAGACTGTGAAAAAGAAAAGACGTAGAAAAAGAACAAGAACATAAAGACTTTTGTAATACTCCGATAAAAGCGTCTAGTGGACAATAGCAAAAATCTTGTAAAGATCTTCAAAGTGATCTTGAGCTTAATCTTTCAAATCCTCACTATGTGAGTTGATTTTTTTTACACTTGTTGTATTGTGAAAGCCTGGAGAGGCTTAGTGTAAAAGAATACTTAGGTTAAGCAATCTAGGGTGATTGCGTTGTAAAGCCTAAAGAGGCAGCGAACAATACTTGTAACCTAAGGTTGGTTAGTGGATGCCTTCTAGGTGAAGGGACTGGACGTAGCTCAGGTTGAGTAAACCAGTATAAAAATTTCTATGTTCTTTTCTCTCTATCCCTACGCTTGAAAACGTTTTTTAGACTGATCTACTTGTTTCGAAAAAGTTTTTAAACACACAATTCAACCCCCCCTTCTTGTGCGCTTTTTCTTATTTCAATTGGTATCAGAGCCAAGTTCATGAGTTTGATTCCCAGCGAGGCAATTGCTGAGAGGGAGATTGTTGTCCGATGTGTGGCATCAATTGTCTCATGGCGGAGGCTCAAGTGGGTCAAGTCACAGTCGACTCATGGCGCTTGGGCTGCTACGGTTAAGTAGAAAGAGTTGCGCCCTGACTATCAGCTATAGCTTTTGGCCTAGTGGTAAGCGCTCAATCCAACAAGAAATCTTATGACCACCACCCAGTTGTCTGATGTTGACCTGCTCAATACCAAACAAGTTAAAGAACTCGTGGTACACATACTGCATCCAAAGAATTTTGTTCAACAAGGTGGAGTAGATGATTTGATCAATCATATTCTTTCCCTTCATGTTTCTGAATATATTGCTCAAAATGAGGTGTGGAAGGTTGACATGTTGCCCAGTAATCATGTGGAAAAGGGAAAATCGATGTAAGAAGGTGACGCTGTCCTTCAACCATGCCTTGTGGATAATGCCTTTGTTCAGAAATTATTAAAAGACCTTCCCTTCTTTCATCTGTTTACTATATTCCACACTTCATTCAGCTTTTGGTCCCATAAGAGCAGTATCTACTGTTTCGTGGCAAACATAGCTGTATCTGTTCTTTATACAAGAGACAGTACATTCACACCCAATGGCTTGTGCGATGCTCCAAAGGTCAATTGTTGCCTTGACTCCCAAAACAGTGCCAACAATACCGTTGCTTGTAAACTCAGCAGTTCTCCAGAAGTATTTGATGATTTTTGGGTAGATCATCTCGTTCAGGCGGAAGTAGTTGAGAATCCCGCACCTTATGAGATTGTCATTCACTTTCACACTATATCATCGAGGGCCTCAATATCAAACTTGTATTCCATAAGTCCCATGGCTTCCCCTTGGTTAGAGCCTTTCACTCTAGCAACAGCCTTCATAGCGGTGTCTGTCTTATTGCCAGCCATGGTTGATTGATTGAAGAAAAGGAGTTTTAGGGTTTGAGTGTTTGAGGGGTTTTGGGAGGCGAAAGAGGACAGAGATATCAAAGAAAGTTAGGGTTTTGTATTTGTAAGGGAGTGATATATGAGTTTTGAGTGTTGAGGAAGTAATAGAAGTGTTTTGTATTTTTGACAGAATTTAAACTTTTGAAGAGAGAGAGAGAGAGAGCAATAAACGTAGGTTCAGGCAGTTATATAGTTTCAATGTCAGTTGTGTCACATATGTGACTCGGATAAAGAATAAAGCATTTATTTCAAATCATTATTAGTAAAAGCATGATTGTACATATATGATAATATCAATGGTTTATGAACTTTTAATATTCATTCTAATGGATGCATGCATAATGGACGTTGTTACGAGAATGGACGTTACATTCCATTGGACGACTAGTCCTTTAGATGAATACACATGAAATTATTCATCCCTTTATAAAGTCCATACCAAGATGTTCTCTTATATGAATGAGTTTATCTTTAGCAATGGGTTTTGTAAATATGTTTACTAACTGATTTTCAGTGTTAATGAACTGAATATCAATAATCCCTTGTTGAACATAATCTCTTATAAAGTGATGTTTAATTTCAATATGTTTGGCTCTAGAATGTAATATGGGATTTTTAGAAAGATTGATGGCAATAATATTATCACAGAGAATAGGAATTTTACTCTAATAGATATTGTAGTTTTCTAGTTGATGCTTGATCCACAAAAGTTGTAAGCAACAACACGCTGCTGATATGTATTTTGCTTCTGCTGTGGATAAGGTAATTCTTCCTTACCTTTTGCTAACCTAAGAAACAAGATTGCCTTCAATGAGGTGACATCTCTCACTAGTGCTTTTTCGTTCTATTCTGTTTCCAACATAATCAGCATCAGAAAAACCAACTAACCTATACACTTTATTTGGCTTAAAGCATAAACCAAGGTTAATAGTTCCTTTCAATTATCTAAATATTCATTTAACAGCAATAAGATGAATTTATCTTGGATCAGATTGGAAACGAGTACATAGGCACACACTAAACATAATATCTAGTCTGGACACAGTGAGTTATAGTAGAGATTCAATCATACCTTTGTATGTGGTTTGGTCTACCTTTCTAGATGTGTCATCCAGTCTAAGTATTGAAGATGTATGCATAGGAGTGCTCATTTCTTTGGCATCATTCATCTTAAATTTCTCAAGTAATTCCTTAGCATATTTTGTTTGGTGTATGTATATGCCACTACTTATTTTCTTTATTTGCAGTCCCAAGAAGAACTTTAATTCTCCCATCATGCTCATCTCAAACTCTATCATCATAAGCTTAGAAAAATATTTGCATAGAGCTTTGTTAGTAGCGTCGAATATTATATCGTCCACATATATTTGTATAATGACAAAATGTGAATTTACGTTTTTACGAAACAGAGTAGTGTCTACTTTTCCTCTTGTGAAACCATTTTCTAAAGGAAATGAACTTAGTTTCTCAAACCAAGCTCTAGGAGCTTGTTTGAGTCCATATAAAGCCTTTTTGAGTTTAAAAACATGTTCAGGAAAAGTATCACTCTCGAAACCAAGAGGTTGTTTTACATAAACTTCTTCATTTATTATACCATTTAGAAAAGCATTATTTACATCCATTTGATAGAGTTTCATATTACTATTAGCAGTAAATGAAAGTAAAATGCGAATGGCTTCTAATTGAGCTACAAGTGCAAAGGATTTAGTAAAAGTCAACACCTTCTTGTTATGAGTAACCTTGAGTTACAAGTCTAGCTTTGTTTCTCACTACTTTACCTGCCTCATCCAACTTGTTTTTGAGTACCCACTTTGTTCCTATCATGGATTTGTCTTTGGGTAACGAAGCTAGCTTCCAAACATCATTTTTCTTGAATTGGTTTAGCTCTTCTTGCATTGCCTTAACCCATTCTTCGTCCAACAAGGCTTCATCTGTCGTTTGTGGTTCCATTTGAGAAATCAAAGCTGCATGAGCTTACTACTTGAAGGTTAATCTAGTTCTGATACGATCATGTACTTCTCCTAATATTTGATCTTCTGGATGATAATTCTTTATCTGCCAGTTCCGTCCGGTGGGCTCTTTCAGTTCATCTTTTGATGAGCGGTCCAAAGTGTTTTGGACGCTAGTCCTTTGCGATCATTTAGCTTCATATCTGTGAAAGATTCATCTAGCTGTAATAGTTCTCTATCAGGCTTATTGTCATTAAATTTTACATGGATGGCTTCTTCAATTGTTAAGGTTCTAGAGTTATAAACTCTATATGCCTTAGACGTTTCAGAATAGCCTAACAATATTTCACTGTCACACTTATAATCAAATTTTCCAAGATTGTCCTTAGTGTTTAGAATGAAAAATTGATGTCCAAAGGGATGAAAATTTGCTATGTTGGCTTTTCGTCTTTTTCGCAATTCATAAGGAGTCTTTTTCACGATAGGTTTAATATATCTTTTATTTTGTAAATAACATGTTGTGTTTACAACTTTGGCCGATAAGTGTTTAGGAGTAGAGTTATCATTTAACATGGTTCTAGCCATTTCTTGCAATGACCTATTCTTTCTCTCTATCATACCATTTTGTTAAGGTGTATAAGGTACATAAAAGTTGTGGATAATTTCGTTCTACTCACAAAATCCTTGAAAACTTTCATTTTCAAACTCTCCTCCATGATCACTTCTAATTGAAGTTATGCAAACACCTTTTCATTTTGAACTCTTTTACAGAATATAGAGAAGACTCTGAAAGACCCATCCTTGTGTTTTAAGAACACAACCTACGTCCATCTAGTATAATCGTCCACTACAACTAATTCGTATTGTTTTCCACCAAGTGAGGCGGTTCTAGTAGGTCCAAACAAATCAATGTGTAATAGTTGAAGAGGTCTAGAAGTGGAAACAATATTTTTCAAATCAAAAGAGTTTTTAACTTGTTTCCCTTTCTGACATGCGTCATAGAGAACATTGAATTTAAATATAAGATTTGGAAGACCTTTCACTAGATTATGCTTATTCAACTTTGAGATTAATCTCAAGCTTGCATGACCAAGTTTCTTATGCCAAATCCATTTATTTTCTTTAATGGACACCAGGTATGATACATTTTGATTTGTTAGAACACTTAAATCAATCTTATAGAGACTGCATTGCCTTTTTGTGAAAAACAAGAGGGATCTATCTATATTTTTTATTATACACTCATCTTTATTGAAGGAAACATTATGTTCACTATCACATAATTGACTTATGCTCAGTAGATTATGTCTAAGTCCTTCAATGTATAGCACATTATCAATAGAAGGCAAGGGATGCTTACCAATTTTACCTTTCCCCATTATCTTGCCTTTCTGATTTCCTCTGAAAGTGACTTATCCACCATTCTTTTATTAGAAGCTTTGGAACATAGACTTTTCTCCTATCATGTCTTGTGAGCAACCACTGTCCAGGTACTATGATTAGGTTTCTTTCTGTTGTCAAGCAAATCTACAACAGGTATAATTATAGATTTAGGTACCCAAATGGGCTTGGGTCCTTTCTTGTTAGTTCTAAAGGCATTGGATGCCTTCTCAACTGGACTATGAATACATTAGAATGATTCATGTCCACTTTTTTTCACAATACTTACAAAAGGTACTAGTTTTAATCGTTCCAGAAGCTTTTTTCTTTTTATCAAAACCAAAACCAGATTTGTCATGTGGATTCCGTCTATAAGATAGAATTTTATTTGGGTTTTCAGTTGTACTAACAAATTTGGATAGACTCTCATTTAAGTGATTTACCTCCTTCTGAAGTTCTAATGCTTCCTCGGGTGGTTTCACTTTGGAGAGGTCTTTTGATTTTTCTACTTTCAATTTCCCATTCTCTCTCATAAGATCTTCATGACTCTTTTTAAGCAAATAAAGTTCTTTTGATGCTTTTGAAAACTTTCTTTTCAATTATGTATAAGCAATAGAGAAAGTTAAAGAATTTGAAAGCAATTCATTATATGCTTCTTGAAGAGAAGTTAAGTCATTGAAGTTTACCTCATTTCTTTTTGCTTTTCTCTGAGCTTTTTGGACTTGTATCGGTCATAAGACACAAGTTTGCTTCTTCCTCAGAAGAAGACGGGTCCATATCTTCCTATGTTGCCATGAGTGCTTTCTTTTTTTTCTTAAAGAAGGTCTTCTTTTCTCCTTTTGTAAGCTTGGACAGTCAGCTGTGAAGTGTCCAAGCTTTTTACTTCGAAGTAGACAAGTGGATTCTTTTCTTTCAATTCTTTATTAAACTTTTTCTTGAAATTTCTGGCTCTAGAACCTCTTTTCTTCTTCCACATAGCTTGTATTTTCCTTGATATAAAGGAGATCTCGTCTTCATCAGAATCTTCTTATTCGAATCCTTCCTCATAAGATTCTTTCACATCGAGAGCCTTAGACGATGACCTTTTTATGAGACATTGAATGCTTATGGCTAGGGACTTTCCTTTTCTAAGTCCTTCATCTTGTTTTAGTTCTAGCTCTTCCATAGAGAGAGTTATTAGATCCTTAAATGCTCTCAGAGCTATAACCTATGATCTCCGTTGTCTAGGCAAACTTTTCAAGATTTGGTCAATATGATCATAATTATCATAAGTTTTACCTAGAGATCTTAAGTTGTTTACAACAGTTTGAAATTGACCAAACATAAGTTCAATCGTTTCATTTTCTTGTACTGCAAATAACTCATATTGTCGTATGAGCAGACTTAGCTTAGATCTTTTTACTTGTGAGGTACCTTCATAAGCAAGAGCTAAAGTGTCCCACATCTTTTTAGCACTTTTTAAGCTATGTACTTTTTTCATACTTGGACTCAGATAAAGCACACATAATAGCATTTCGAGCTTTAGAGTTTAGCAAAACCTTTGTTTATATGCTTCTGTCCACTGACCTCTTGGCAGTTCGGATCCATTTTCATCAATAGCTATGTGACATGCTTCAAAGAAGGCTATCATCCTTTGTTTCTAGTAGTCATAATTTTGACCTTCGAAAAAAGGTAGTCTATTAACTGCTTGTCCTTCATTATCTATAGATGCTCAAGATCTTTTTACCCCTGCACTGTTAGATGCTTAACTCCTAAAGGCTGAGCTCTAATACCAATTGAAAAAAATGTGAACACACAAGAAGTGGGGTTGAATTATGTGTTCTAAAAAGAAAAACTTTTGTGCAAAATTTTAGCAGTAATCAAAAGGCATGAAAAAGGAAATATGAGTAAGGATAAGGAAAGAAAAGCACACAAGAAATTTTATACTGGTTCACTCAACTTAAGTTACGTCTAGTATCTTCGTTTAGAAGGATTTCTACTAACTAACCTCTTGGTTACAAGCAAGTATTCTATCAGCCTTTTCAGGCCTTGCAAAAGTGATCAACCCAAGATCACTTAAAACCTAAGTATTGTTTAATTACCAAGCCTCTACAAGCTTTCACAACACAAACAAAAGTGTTTAAAAGAAATCAAGTCACAATGTAAGGATATGAAAGTTTAAGAGCGATTACAAAACTTTGCTAAGCATAGAGCATGAAAAAGAAAGAATTTGCTAGATTGTCCAACAGAGAGATTTCGTTTTTTGTTTGTTCAGTTTTCTCTGCTTCTTCTTCTTGAATCTTCGAACTTCATATATATATATATATATATATATATATATATATATATATATATATATATCCCTTGAAAAGATAGCCGTTGAGATATATGAGCTTCAATCTTCAAAAACACATTCTAAAGCTTTGTCATGTATGGTTGCTCGTTTTTCGAGTTTGTAGATGAGACAAAAAAACAACTTTTGTTTTGTATCAAAATGGGAGGTACAGTTCTGCTTTTCAGAGTTGCTTTTTTTGAACATTCCTTATTTCGGTTTGGTAGCTTGATAGATTGACTTACTTTTCTGTAAATCTATACTTATACCCAAAAATATATCTACATTTCATTTAATTTGAGATATTTGAATGTTGGATCTTATAAGAAAAGAATAAAATATTAGTTTCAAGGCGTACAAGAAAAAGTTGATTGAAACGTTAAAACTTAGTTGAATTTTAGGACATCTCAAATAAGGCATTGGATGATTTTCACAAAATGAGCGTATATTAAAATAAGCAATTAGATGCTTGGTATAAAGTGGCGTCTTGGATGCCAGATTCAAAAACAACATCAGACACTTTTAAAAGCTTTTTACTGTATAGTGAAATCTAAAAAGCTAAATAGGAGCAAATATTTAAGAACTCTAAAATTTAATAACTTTTGTTATCTTCAAAACTTTGAGAGATTGGACGCTTCATACATTTTTTGTTCCAACAATTGATCTATTAGTATTTCCATGAGATTTTAAACCTTTTTTAATTGTTTATAGGGTCCATTTTGAACAGATTGTTCTGAGTTGTTAACTGATAATATTGGTTTGATTAGGACGATAAATTTTAAACTACTATTCACTATTTTCATATTATTTATTATTTAAAATAGTTTAATATATTGAGTTTAATATTATTGTTCTTTAATATAGGATGGAATCTTGCACATTCAGAGTGAAGTAGACTTCAAAATTTGATACCCCGTCATCTAGTGGACGTAAAGAGGTTGCTAATGCTAAGGTCGTTGGTGAAAGTAGTGGAGATGGACAAATGTCTTCTAATAAGCTTCATAAAGTCATCAACGAAGAGCATAATTAGAATTTAATAGGGATTTTTTAATTTACGTGAGAATGTAGAATTTTAATTTCAATTATGTAAAATTTTTACTTTATTATATTTAGTGTTATTTTTTATTTCAATTTTGTTTTAATTTTAATTTTAATATTAATTCTCCAATCCAACAATTTTTAATATTATTATTTCATTCTTACAATTTTTGTTTTGAGGATTATTGTTACAATTTAAATGAAATTTATTAAGAATTTAAGACCATGTTAATTATAATATTTTAACTAACGATAATATCTAAAAAAATATTGATAAGGATAATGAATTAATTGAAAGTGATACGCAAATATCTACAAAATAAGATTAATGTCTACCTTAGACAAAAAATAAAAAGGAAAACTAAAATAGTAGAAAAGTATATTTTAAATTTTAAAAGATAAAATCAATAACAATAAAAGAGGTAATGATACTTCTAAAATATATATATATATATATATATATATATATATATATATATAAAGTGTAACAAGTATACAAATTATTTATTTGAAAGAAATACTGAGGGAGACTAAAAAAATATAAAAGCATGTTTAGATTATTTTGAAAGATACTAAATTGTTACTTAAAATTTTAAAAAGATAAATTGTATTTAATATTTAAAAAAAAATTAACGCTAAAATAAGAAAGGAAGGTTGTGCTTGTAAAACCTTCTAGAAGCTGGTAAAAAAAAAAAGTAATTATTCTTTCAAAATAAGTTGAGTCAAAGACACATTAACCCATAAATTTTAGCTCAATCTGCGGTGTTGATTTTTATCTTAAGGATTATTTGTAATTTGTGTATTGATGGCTCTTTCAAAGCTAGTATATAGAATTATTGAAAACTCAAGGCATAGTTGAAGTTAGTCACCACAGTTTACTCTTTTCCAACGCAGCACCAGTTCCACCACAATTTGGACGAAGCATGCGTTCATTTTAATATGCACGTATAAATTATACATGTAGTAATTGTACATCCAAATTTTATGCTAATAAATTTCTCAAAGTCTCATTTTTTTTAATTTTTTTAATCAAATTTGGTAAATCATTTTAAATTTATTTTTGCTCAAACGTCATAAGTAAAAACGTCATAATTTATATATAAACATATTTACAAAGATAATATATTAAAAAAATAAGTTTATGCAAATGAAAATAATATAACAAATTTATGAATATAAATATATATAAATATTCATATTATAAATTAACACCTGTGTAGGGTACGGATTATTATATTAGTTTATATATAGAGAGAGGGTTGTATTTTTTAATTCGATCTAGGTTTAACATTATTTTTATTTTAAATTATGTTTGGAAAGTCTTAATCAATAATGACGAAAATAGTAGGAATACTAGCAACACTCTCTCAAACACTCTTTTTTTTAACACTCTTTTAACTATTGGTTGAAATTAATTGGAAATCACAAATTTTGGTAGATCTCACTTTTCATTTAATGATTTTCTCTCCTAATTTAGAAATAAGACCCACCAAAATTTGTGATTTTCAATAAATTTTAATCAATGGTTGAAAGAGTGTTAGAAAGAGAGTGTTTGAGAGACTCTTGCTAACATTCCTCAAAAATAGTATAATTCTATTCATCAAAAAAAAAAAATCTAGTTTTAATACTCCATTTGTTTCTTTTTATAAGACCCAATTCACTGATTAACAAGAATTAAGAAAATTAATTAATTTAGTTAGAAACATTAAATTTGTCCTAAATTTACATGTTTTTTTTTCCAAAATTACCCTTAAGATTAACAAGACATATTCTTATTTTTTAAAAATATTTAATTCTTTTAATCTCTGTCATTAGTAATATATTTATTTTCTTAAAATTTTTTGGCTATGAATATGAAGAGAAAAAGTAAGGTTTTCAAAATTTTCTCCATACAAAACAAATTTAGACTCTCAAAGAGTCTAAGACATTAATTTATCTTACCTATTATTTAATGAACATAGAGAAAAACACTCATAATTAAAGGCATTTTTTGTAAAAAAATAATTAATACATAAGACATTCTAAATTGGTTCTTATAAAAAGTATCAAGCTAAATTTCTAATTCGATTCTTATAAAAAGGACCAGAGGAAGTATTATTTTATTTATCTCACTAATCATTAACCCATTTTTGTGTGTGTTTTTTCGATTATAGTAATCATTAATCAATTTGTTGACATTACACAAACAATCAACTGCACATGTTTCATAAAGGAGTATACTACTTTATCAATCTTTGTTGATTGAACCCCGTCCATTCGAAATAATTAATGATAAAAAGTATAATTAAAATTGTTAATTACAATGCCCAGCTTATCCAAAAATAAAAAATAAAAATCAACGCCCATCAATAAGAGATAAATATAGCACCAAAGAAATTAAATAAAATCTCTACATTTATAAATAAGTTGTAGTGCTATCCTACAAGAATACTTTACAAAATTCAATTGAGGTATTTTTCACATGAGTAATCCAACTCCTTATATTTGAAGTTCTAATCGCAAGATCCCTCTTCCACTACCTATCACCTTAATGCATCTAAATGATAATAAGCTTTGCCATATTCACCTAATCCTGATCAAAATCTACGATAAAGTATATGGAAAAGTATTCACATATAAAATATATGAGGGTGAAAATACATCTAAGTTTTAGGAAAATAGTTTATGGTACATTGTACTCTTATTAATTTATGCATAATTTCTTTCTATTATTTTATTTTATTTACCTATCTCCGTCTTTACATATATTTATCTTGTAGTTAGAATCTAAATTTGATAAAAATAAACACCACGCACCTCTATATACTTACACCGACATCTATTTATTTTCTCAAGTATTAATTATTTAGTTTGCAATTCAAATTTTTTTATTCATTTTATTTTATTAAGTATGGTCATGCTCCGAGAAAACTTACCCAACTATTAGGGCTCGTTTGGTGATAAGGAAATGATAGGATAAGAGAGCAGAATAAGAACATTATAAGCTATAATTTTATCTAATGTTTGATGCATACTAGATAATAAATCAGATAATGATAGAATAAAATATAAATTATGTTCAAAAGACAAAATTACTTTTTTGTTATAATTACATATAATTTTATTTATGTAGTTACTTTTCTTAAAATTATAAAAAAAATTATATAAGATTTTTAAAATTATAATTATTAGTTAAATAATTTTCTTTAAAATATATTTGAATAGTAATTATTTAATTTTTTACATTTTAATTAATAATACTTTAAATTTACATGTCAAAATTATTATATATATAAAGAGAGAGAGGGGGGTTATCCTATCATATTACTTCCTAATCCAGCTCCACCCTCAGGATAAGAAATACACTAGAGCAATAGGATCGGATAAGGGATAGGATAGCGTTATCATATCCTATTGGCGCAACAAACAACAAATTAGAACATGATATACATGATATGATAGTTATCTTATCCTATCCTATTATATCTTGACCACCAAATGAATCCTTAATTTATTATTAGTTTTGTATTTATTTAATTTTATTAATTTTATTATGTATGGTATATTCTTCTACATGAATTCAAGGGTAAGGCCAATTTATTAATTTTCTATTACTATGTTGTTAATCATGTTGAAATAATTCCCTTTTCATAATCAAATGGTGGAGTTCAAAATCATCAAGTGTTGCACTCTTGATTGCCTATAGCTTAATCACCTATTCATAGGTATAGAACTTGAATCCTATAACTTTGTCCCTAGTCCATTGGGTAGATATTTATCTATTTATCATTTATTTATTATATTTATTATAATATTATAATATATAAAAGTGGAGATGCAAGATCCTGAAATGTCATTTAAGCTTCTTAAATTTCTACCTTTTAGCCACATAAGTAAATTCTATACATTCTCACTCTCTCATTAAGTGTCTTTCTAACTTTCTTTTTAATAACTTTTAGTGAATCTTAACATGAATACAAATTAATAACTTTAAAAATTAGTAACCTTATACATCAATGTCATTTTCAATACTCCTCACTTTTGTCATTATTATTGCTTATATTAAAACCTTATATCAAAATATGAACAATTATTATTACATTAAAAATATATACCAACTATAAATGTTAAAAGCGCTTGAGATTGGAATAAAGATCAATTGTAGTTTACTCCATTATAAAAAAATTATAATTTATCTAATTTTGTTTTAAAGGATTGTATTTGTTGTGTTGTCAAATGCCTTCATTTTTTCCTACTATTTTTGTAGGATATACTATCTGTGTGTCGATTGATTTTTATGTCAGACATGAATTAAACCTTTATATATAACTTTTTAAAAAAAATTAAAATTTTATTTTCAATTTTTATTTTATTTTATAGAGTATAATAACGTTTGATCAAGCAAGTATAGATTTAACATGTAAAAATATAATAAAGACTTATTCTATAAGCATTTATATTCCATTGATTGATTTTATGTTGGATTTAAAATTTCATTTCATTTAAATCTTAGAGAAAAGAATAAAGGTATACGTCGCACATTCAGTTATCATGCATTAATAAGGAACATACATCACTGCTGTCAATATGAATACAATCATTCAAAACAAGAATTTGCAATGTGTATATACATACTTAAAAGACCCTAACTACCCATCAACATTCCTAAGTCAGAGCAGTGATTATATACAAACCATTACCTATTCTAAATAAAATATAAACGTCTTCTATAGCTATGTTGATCCTTTTGTAATGTCTTCCTTATGGTCAGTTATCTTCTCTCATGTAGCTTGGCTTTTCTTTAGGTCTCTTTCAGTCTCAACGTTCTCATTCTCCACCTCTGAGCACTATGAGCAGTAATTTTGCACCATACACATGCACAAACAATGAAAATAAAGTAGAAGAAGTGAGGTGACTTATTCTTGAAATCTTATGCACAAAGATAGGTGGGATGTTCTACCATTAAGTATAGAGATAAAACACAGCTAATATTAAATAAATGAATCTTGGATTTTCACTAAGTTATACTAGTCTACCCAAGACTCTGTATAGATCCAAATTCCCTACTAATGAGCAACATTCACATTAGAACCAGTAAGTGACTGGGAGTACACATACCTCTCCAACATCATCATGGTACAATCCTCGTCTTCATCGAGGAAACAAGCAATCTTTCAGCTTAGGGCCATAACCCAAAATGGAGGTATACTCTCTACTAATCCTAGAATGCTCAGCAGTTGTTAGTGTTATCAAGCTGGGTAGGTGATTGTCTTAGCTTAAAAGCTCTACCTTGGCCATTAGGACGTTCACCACTCGATACCTTACCCCCAAGACCTCCGCTAATTGGGTCCCTTCCTTTTTCATTCCTCACCGTACCAAACTGTGGCTTCCTCTATAGGATTTCATGCCAACTACACGACCCTCACACCTCATTTACTTATCTAACTAATAGTTCATCACTACTCAACTTATCTCTTAGCAGACATATCTCTGGTCTCAATAATCCGAGCACCAGTATTCTCATTATCAATATCTCTACTTCACCATGCAGAGACTTAATACTATCTTACTCGTCAATATAATAATTTAGAATTTAACATTTTTAGAGATAACATATAAGACCAAAATTTAAATGTCTAACAATCTCATAATTAAACAAGCTTAGTGTAAAATTAAAATGCATTTCAATGACTAGGAATGTTTTTAGAACATAAAATTTTCTTACTTTCAAGAGAATTAACCGTGGCCTATTATTTTGGAAAAACTAGCAAAACTTTTTATTTTACTTTCCTAATTTACTTGCCTTTTTACTTTACCAACTTTACCTAGTTAACTTAAGTACCTAATTGGGAATTAAAATCACTTTAGTAATAATAAGTTCTAAATTTGATCAATTATGTCCTAGGGAAGCCGAATTGCCCTAAACCAAATAAGTTTCAATTTAAATTTATATTATTAAGCTTTAGGTACTTAATTAAAGATTAAAACCAAGTAGTTAGAAATTACAACGTGATTCTAGACACCTTTAATTTTAACAAGGCCGAGAGGCTTATTAAAGAAAACTAAGGTTCCTAAAATTTACTAAAACATTAGTTAATCACTTTTACAGAAATAATTTAGATAAAATTTAGAAACTAGTTTGTAGCCAACAAAAAGTTTAGTGAAAAAAGTTGAAAACTTTGTTTAAAATAATAGGCAAAATTTCTTTCTTTTTCCAGATTTAGTGGCTTAGTTTGATCTTCAAGTTTAAATAGCTAAATGATTTTTATAAAATGTGATCCATAACTTATTGAAAAGATAATTTTGTCTATTTTTTAAAACATCTAGGATCACATTGAACAAAAATTTACAAAAAAAGATACAAAAATAACAAGCTAATAAGGTTAGAGAGAATCACTGGATGACTGGTGTAACGACCCTCTGTCACTATAGTACACCATACAACCCCATAAAAACAAAGATATTCAATAATAAAAATAGAATACTATTATAACCTCATACATACTATAAAATATATGTACAAGATTTGAAATAATATGATATACAAGCTGTAACACCCTCACTTTTATGTAATTAATTGTTTTATTTATTTATTTATTCTATATTTAATTCTGAAAAAAATCGGGAAGGAATCTAAAAATTCTGATCCCCACGATTGAACTCAGAATAGCGAAAACTATCTAATCGTGATTTTCAATAATTTTTTCGAGTTGAAGCTCGGAGAAATTAGAAAATGACGATTTTGTCCTTATTTGTCAATATTGAGGGTTGGCATGAGAAAAAGATTCAATTGATATTAAAATGTCAAATTGAGTTTAAAATCATGTCATATGTATTAAAATATAATTTTGGAAATTTTCTGGGAATTTTCTAAAAGTCCTGTATAAAATGACCAAAATACCCCTAGTTGTCAAATAACCAACTCAGTATTGGTTTGACATCCAAAAATGATGAAAATGATATTTTAGTACATTTCTAGGTAAAATATGTAATTTTAGAATTTTCATAAAAATTTGAGCATTTATTGAATTAAAATGAATTTAATATGAATTTTCTAAGCTTAAAATATATAATATATATATTTATAATTCGAAAAAAATTAAAATTTATTTTTAGAAATTATTTTTGATGAAAAATATTACATTTGTTCAGATTTATATTTAAATTAATTATTTTGGTATTAAAAGTTAATTTTTTCAAGTTTAGGCGATTTTATCGGTACCGGATAATTAATTAATAGTCAAAATTTATACTGAGATTCTTTGGGACAGCTGCTATCCCACGTTTCTGATCTACCAAGAGGTGAATCACCACCTACTTATATATGTGTCCCTAATTTTCAATTAAACATAAATCAAAAATTGTATTTTTGACATCATGGATGATCTCATCAATGGACACCTAGATTCATTTTTTTCCTATAAATAGCCATCACTTAGAACTGAATTCTTCATCCCATTCCTCCTTTCACCACCGTAAGCTTCCATAGAGAAATTCTTTCTCTTTAGAAAATTTTCTTTTACTTTGTTTTTATGCTAAAATTCTACTAGTTTTCCGATAACTAGTAAAAATCCTCTTCCTAGGAGCTCTGTACCAACAACTTCACCAACTCCTTGAGGTAATGGGGGGAGTGGGGTTGGTTCTAAATTTCAATTACTTTGCATGTTGGTAGGAAGGGTTTTCCCCTAAACCCGTTTAGGCTTTAGTTTTACTATTAATATTATTGTTATATTATTTGATGTTAAACTTTAAATTTTGCTAAGTTATTATTTTGCTCAAATTTAAATTATTAAATTATACCAAGCTGTTACTCTGCTCAATTTTAGAAAATTAAAATGCACTTGCTAAGCTGTTACTCTGCTCATTTTTAGAAAATTAAAATGCATTTACTAAGATGTTACTCTGCTCAATTTTAGATAATTAAAATACTCTTATTAAGTAGTTATGCTGCTCAAATTTAGACAACCATAGTATAATTATTAAGTTGTTATACTGCTCAAATTTAAACAATTACAGTAGAATTACTAAGCTGTTATACTGCCCAAATTTAGAAAAAATATTTTTAGCTATTATGATAAATAATTAAATTATTAAATTATCAAATTTTAGTAATACTCAATTAGTTTAGCAAAAATAGTAGAAGAAATAAACCATAAATCTCATAATATGAAACTAAAGATAGAAATTATTTTATGAGCTATTTATGAATTTATTTTTAGAAAACTACTATAGAAATTTCAGTTTAAGTTCTTATCATTCAGGTAAGGTCTAGACACACTAATAGACCATCTGTAAAAATTTCATAAATTTTAAAGCTTATTTAGTACTTCTAATTGTGCTTTATAAGTGCTTGTGGACACATTTTTCTTAGAAATACTAAATTTCAAAAATTTTCGAAAAAATTCTAAAAATTCATGATAAAATTATAATTATTTTTCTAAGTTTAAAAATTATTTTTATGGAATTTTTTGACGATTCTATGATTTATTTCTTAATTATCAGTCTTTATTTTAATTTGTATATCTTTATTTTTATTGAATTATTGCTTATGTGCTTTAATTTGAATTATGACTTATGTGAATGATATGTATGGATCAAATCTCTGTAATATAAGGCAGAGATATTAGTAGAAATTATACTGGTGCTCAAATACTTGAGACCAGAATGAACCTTTAGAAATTAATATATTAGTGAGTAATGTAAAGCAAAGGACATGCAGTGGCATGACACCCTGTTAGGGAAGCTACAGTTTGGTACGCTGAGGAATGAAAGGCAGGGACCCATTTGGGAGGTCTCGGGGGTAGGCATCGAGTGGTGAAAGTCCTAATAGCCAGGGTAGCGCCTATGAGCTGGGATATTCACCTGACCAAGCTCGATAACCTCGACAACTGCTCAGCATTCCGGGATTGGTTCGAGAGTATACCTTTATAAATGGACGTCCTGACTGATATTTGTTCCTCATTGATGATGAGGATTGTACCATGTGATGATGTTGATGAAGTATATGTACTCCCAGTCACTTCCCAGGTTCTGTTAAGAACTATTACTCACTGATGGGAAGTATGGATCCATACCAAGTCAAGGGTAGTGTAGTATAACTTAGAATAAACCCTAGGTTCTCTTTATTAATTGTGTTTAAATTCCTACCATACATGTGAAAGTGATTTAGAACAAATCACCTCACTCCATTATTTTTGTTATGCATGTTGAATCGTGATTATTGAAGATGATAACAATGCCTGATGATGCTGAGGAAGAGCCAGAGGATACTTCTCCAGATTTGAAGACCTAGTTTATAATATTTTCTTAAGGGATAGGGTAGATAAACACTGCTCTGTATAGGATCTTTTTTTATGTATATATTGGGTTAGGTAGTATATGTCTTTTGATGTACTCTGTTTTCTCTTTGACTATTATGTATTACTCAAACCATGATGTACAGTTGGATATATATATATACATAAGCAATTTTTATCATTTCACTTCTATTTCTAAATTCTGTTTTGCTAGTATCGAAAAAAAAAATTTACTCACATTTTCATCAACTTAAAGTAATAATTAAATTAATATGAATTATACTTAAAATTAAAAGAGTGTTACACAAGCCAAGTTATATAATACCAAGGTAGAGGGATACAAAATAAATTCCCTACAGTTGGTCAACTATACAACATAACCATCTCTACTAATACCTCCTCCATCAACCGTGGAAAGCTGGTTCTGCTGAAGCTTCACCCTCTGCTCCCATGTCAAATGACGTGATCATTACAGTCACAGCAACACATAATAACAACTAGCAACAACAACAAGGCATAACAAAATAAAACAGCAAGGCAATGGTAAGCTTACTTAACAAAACAAACATATAATAGACCAGGTTTATTTCATAAAACCCTCAACATACAATCATGAAATCAAATTCACAAAAAAATGAGTTTCCACAAAATCACTACACCATACACCATGCTTTCAACATCAACATGTCAATGTATGAATGATATGACTCTCGAGAGATTTACTACATTTCGGGAGATAACCAAGTCTTACCCTCTACCCTGGCCTTCCGAGCACCATTCAAGGATTGCCAAAACTTTGATCCATGGATAAGCTTAGTGGTTTGTCCGGATAAGTGAATGTGGGTGATGGCTTACTACGAAACAAGGCCTGCACTGCTTTGGCCCCTTGCGGAATTACCCATCCACTCATCCCCAAGGCCCATCTTTCCGACCCCATGTCTTATCCAGGCACTAGGTTGGAGGCCCGTCTGAGCTGCAACTCCTGTCAACCAACCAACTTACATGCCTACCCGCACACAACTTGAGTGAAAAGGTCTTTACGGTTACAGTTTGTTACTAGAAGTCAAGAGTCATGTCCATTTGTTTTTAATAAGTCCTAGTTTTTAGGAACTGTTGTTTTTGAATTATTCCAATTGTTGTGAATCATGTAGTTATACGTGAGCTATTTTCATGTATTTTGTTAAGAGTTGTAAAGGTTATATATATCAGCCTATTTGAATTCAATAATAGCGATATCAATTTGCACAAGTCCAAATATTTGCATACTTTACATTCTTTACAAACTGGTATCAGAGCCCCTACTGGGCCTGATCCATATATCTAAGCCACAGCTTAGTTGAGAGAAAAGAGACGCACGAAGATGAACGACGAAAAGATTTCAGCAAAAATCCCTCACTTTGATGGTCTTCATTATGATCATTGGAGTGAGTTGATGGAGAACCTTCTTCGTGCCAAAGGTCTATGGAGCTTGGTCGAAATGGTGTTGAGGAGCCTAGTGAAGGGACTGTCTTGACTGATGCACAGTTGGAGCAGTTGGAGAACTCCAAAACAAAGGATCATAAAGTCAAGCATTATTTTTTTAGGGCCATTGATAGATCAATCTTCGAACAAGTCTTAGATAGGTGCACATCCAAGATTGTTTGGGATTCCCTAAAAAGAAAATTTGGGGGCAATGATCGTGTGAAGAAGTCAATGCTCAATGCATTGAGAAAGGAGTTCGAGGTGCTTGAAATGAAAGAAGTAGAAACCATTGCTGGGTATTTTGCCAGAGTAATGGCAGTGGCAAACAAAATGAGGAACAATGGAGAAGATATGCCTGACTCAAAGGTGGTGGAGAAAATACTTCGAACATTAATAGAGAGATTCACCTATGTAGTGGTTTCGATCGAGGAGTCAAAGGACACAGAAGCAATGTCCATTGATGAACTTCAAAGCTCTCTAGTGGTCCATGAACAGAAGTTTAAAAAAGTTAGTCGAGATGATGAGCAAGTATTCAAGATGGAAAGCAGTAGAGGAAAAGGAAGAGGAGCATACTGAGGTAGAGGACGTGGAAGAGGAAGGCAATCTTTCACAAAGGCCACAGTGGAGTGCTTTAAGTGCCACAATTTGGGACATTTTCAATATGAATGTTCCCAATGGAACAAATAGGCCAATTATGCAGAATTGGATGAAAAAGAATAGCTTCTTTTGATGGCTGTTGTAGAAGAAAAGGAACTAAAAAAGGAATAATGCATGGTTCATAGACTTAGGGTGTTCTAATCATATGTGTGGAGACAAAGGTATGTTCTCAGACATGGTAGAAGGAAATAAGCACTATGTTAAGTGTGGAAATAGCTCTCGAATGACTATAGCTGGAAAAGGTAGTGTTAGATTGGTATTTAATGGCACTACCTTTCTTATTCGAGATGTATACTATGTCCTAGAGCTTCGAAACAATTTGTTGAGTATGGGGCAATTGTAAGAAAAAGGGCCTTGACATTCTCATAAAAAATGGGATATGCAGTATCTATCATCCATCCAAGGGCTTGATTGCGCACACAAACATGAGTACTAACCGTATGTTTATCCTTTTCAATGAAAGCTCTAACATCACTACTTCTATTGAAGAATGTCTACATACTTCCTCTGATCTCACTTACCTTTGGCATCAAAGGTATGGTCACTTAAGCTATAAAGGTTTGAAGACACTACAGACAAAGAAAATGGTGCGTGGACTACCTCAACTAGAAGCCTTAAGTGTCACTTGTGCAAACTACTTCACTGGCAAACAACACCTTAACCCAATTCCTAAGAAGAGTGAATGGCGTGCTAGCAAGGTGTTGGAACTCATACACGCAAATATTTGTAGACCAATAGAACCCATCTCAAATAGTGGAAAGAAGTATCTCTTAAGCTTCATCGATGATTATAGTCGTAAAGGTTGGGTATATTTGCTTTCTGAAAAATCAGAAGCTTTGGAGTGCTTCAAGTCTTACAAGAAACTAGTGGAAAAAGAAGTAGAGGCATCCATCAAGTGCTTGCGGACGAACAGAGGAGGAGAGTTTAACTCTCACGATTTCAAATCGCTTTGTGAAGAAAAAGGAATAAAAAGGCAACTTACCATAGCATATACACCACACCAAAACGAAGTAGCAAAACACAAAAATAGAACAGTTATGAACATGGTATGTTGCATGCTCTCTGTGAAAAAGGTTCCCAAATCCTTTTGGACTAAAGCTATAAACTGCACATTCTACCTGTTGAATCGATGTCCAACACTTGTTGTGAGGAACATCACTCTTCAAGAAGCTTGGAGTGGAGTCAAGCCTTCAATAAAACACCTTCGAGTTTGGGGCTGCATAGCACACATGCACATACCAGAGGCAAAACAAGGTAAACTTGATGATAAAAGCTTTCCTTGTATTTTGCTGGGTGTTAGTGATGAGTCAACGAGTTATTGTCTGTTTGACCCTAAGACAAAGAGGATTGTAGTTAGTAAGGATGTCGTGTTTGAAGAAGAGAAGAGTTGGGATTGGGGTCCAAATTATAAAGAACAAATAGAAGATGAGCTGGTTTGGGATGATGATGATTTCAGTAGTGATGAGAGCGAGGGGAAGCATAGAGGTGAGGCTAATGGTGATGGATTTGGGGAAGACATGGAGTTCGATAATGATGGTGAGAATGATGGGAATAACGTAAGGGGTAGTGGAGCTAGGAATAAAGCAGGAAGTTCACAAGAACATGTGATTCAGGCAAGAGAAAGGAGAAAGCCAGCTTGGATGGGAGAATTTGTGAGTGGTGAGGGCTTGAGTGAAGAAGAAGAAGCAGAGGCCTACATGGTACAAGATG
The DNA here is from genome assembly GCA_004329165.1 of Spatholobus suberectus. Classification (NCBI taxonomy): domain Eukaryota; kingdom Viridiplantae; phylum Streptophyta; class Magnoliopsida; order Fabales; family Fabaceae; genus Spatholobus; species Spatholobus suberectus. Next base: position 41,092,050 of record CM014736.1, read on the forward strand.
TTGTAGGTGATGATCCAATTTTGTTTGAGGAAGCTATGAAACATAAGAAATGGAGACAGGCTATGGATAGTGAAATAAACTCAATTGAAAAGAATCAAACTTGGGAGCTACGGACCTGCCAACTAGAGCAAAAACAATAAGAGTTAAATGGATTTTCAAGATGAAATTGAATGAGCTGGGTGAAGTTGACAAGGATAAAGCAAGATTGGTGGCTAAGGGGTACTCTCAACAGCATAGAATCGGTTTTTCTGAAGTCTTCGCCCCTGTTGCACGCATGGATACAGTAAGGATGATCGTGGCACTTGCAGCATGCAAAGGATGGGACATCTTTTAGTTGGATTTCAAATCTGCATTCCTACATGGAGAATTGAGCGAAGATGTGTACATTGAGCAACCAAAGGGATATGTTAAGAAAGGGAAAGAGCACAAGGTTTAAAAGCTGCATAAAGCCTTGTATGGTCTAAGGCAAGCACCAAGAACTTGGTTCAGCCGTATAGAGTCACATTTATGAAGGATGGATTTCAAAAATGTCCAAGTGAACAAACCTTGTTCATCAAAAGAAGCATTGGAGGAAACATATTAATTGTTAGCATCTATGTTGATGATTTGATTTATACTGGTAATGACATAGGCATGATGATTGAATTCAAGAAGTCTATGATGCAAGCTTTTGATACGACTGACCTAAGGAAGATGAGATCCTTTCTTAGCATTGAAGTTTTGCAAAAACCAGAACGAATTTTTGTTTGTCAAAGGAAATATATCAATGATATCTTGAAGAAGTTTGCAATGTCTGAGAGCAAACCTGTGAAGAGTCCAATTGTTCCAGGTTTTAAGATTAACAGAGATGTTGATGGCACAACTGTGGATGACACTTATTTCAACCAAATTATTGGAAGTTTAATGTATCTTATAACTACAAGGCCGGATATCATGTTTGGTGTGAGCTTAATTAACAGGTATATGTCAAAACCAACAGAGTTGCACTTACAAGTGGCTAAAAGAATATTAAGGTATTTAAAAGGAACTGCTAGCTATGGGATATTCTACAAGAAAGGAGGGGAAGAAGACTTGCTTGCTTTCACGGATTCTGATTATGCAGGAGATGAGAAAGATTCTAAAAGTACATCTGGTTATGTTTTCTTGTTGAGTTTGGGAGCAGTGTCATGGATGTCCAAGAAGCAACCAATTGTTACTTTCTCAACTATAGAGGCAGAGTTTGTTGCTGTTGCTACCAGTGCTTGTCAAGCTATGTGGATGAGAAGGGTTTTGAGAAACTTAAATCATGCTCAAGAAGGCAGCATTGTTATCATGTGTGATAATAGCTCAACGATTAAACTTTCAAAAAATCCAGTAATGCATGGCAGGAGCAAGCATATTAGAGTCCATTTTCATTTTTTAAGAGATCTTGTAAAAGATGGAGAAATCGAGTTGGTGGACTGTGGAACTTAGGAGCAGGTTGTAGATTTGATGACTAAATCCTTAAAACTTAAGGCCTTCCAAAAGCTTAAGAAGAAGATGGGAATGCATGATCTCACTGAAGTAAACTAACTACATACTACAGCTAGTTTAAGGTAGGGAATGAAAAGGTCTTTACAGTTACAGTTTGTTACTAGAAGTCAAGAGTCATGTCTGTTTGTTTTTAATAAGTCATAGTTTTTAGGAACTGTTGTTTTTGAATTATTCCAATTGTCGTGAATCACATAGTTATACGTGAGCTATTTTCATGTATTCTGTTAAGAGTTGTAAAGGCTATATATATTAGCCTCTTTGAATTGAATAATAGTTTGCACAAGTTCAAATATTTGCATACTTTCCATTCTTTACATTGAGGCCCACACAACCTTAGCCAACAACATATGCATGCAAATTCATGATTCACCACAACATCAACTCAATCACAACCATTCATCAATATCTATTATACATATATACATATGGCAACACAACAACACGTGGCCTACTCAGTACCACTTGTGGTCCAACAATCACTACCAACTCCATGTAGGCCCAATCTAGCTCCATGCATGGTTAACAAGTAAGGCTCTATCTAAACAGCACATACCTCGTGAGAATTCTCACATAGCACTGGGACCTACATCCCCTGTGAGACGTCTCATCACAACAACACAACTTAACTAGTGGAAGTTCTATCTAAGCAACCTTCCACCCTACTACCACCTTCCAACAATTTATCAAACAAATTCACAACAATAATAAAGAGAAACCAAGAGCCAATTTGGAAAATATTTGAACATCCAATTGTCTTAAAATATACATTTAACATCTTTAAGGACCAAAATTCATATATCTATAACCATTTAGAATATTGGTAAATCTTGAGATTCATAAAACCCTTTGGAATAGTTCAATTTCTTTAATTTAAAGAAATCAGATTTAAACTAGACCACTTTCCATCATTCCCAAATAGAACTTTTGAAAATGTATAATACCTTTTTTTATATATGTATATATATAATAGTTCACATTTTGAAATGGTTTAAAATCTGAAATAGTACATTAAATTCTGAATAACAAATAAAGTATTGTACTAACAGATTATCTACTGTATAATAGATTATATTAGTTTAGTAAAAATGCACCATAATTCGTTTTCTGGTAGAGATAATCGATTATGAATTTCCATAATCGATTATTTTAGAACCAGTATCAGGAAAAATTTTCCTAAAGCCCAGATAATCAATTATAAGATCCCATAATCGATTATTCCATAACCAAAATCATGAAAACAGCTTATGAAACTCCAGATAATCGATTATTTGCGATAGAGTCGTGAAGAACACGATTTTTCTGTAGAAAAACTCAAATTTCTCTACCAATCAAACCCAAATTTTGAATCAATGGAAGTTCCAATGTCATCAATCCATCTCAACCAAGCTTATACACAACAGATTATACAACTAATTCAACATTTCATCACACAATTCATAGATTTCTCATCCAAATCTCATATTTTCCCCCCAAAACCCATTTTCATCTAAAACCACCAAATATGGCAACATCCATAGAGATTCAACCATTTTCAAAGCAAGAAACCAACACACTAACAATCACTAACACAAAACAACGAATTTGTAAGCTTTCCTTACCTCTAAAAGCTTCCAAATTTGGATTTAGGTTTCTTGAGAATTGGGTGTCTTGAGCTAAATCTTCCAAAGATTGATCTTCCTCTTACCCCAAACACTAAACTAGGCCTGGAATCCTTTTACATCCTTACTAACTCGAGAGATTCTAGAGAGAGATAGAGAGAGATGAAGAGAAAAGAGAGAATGAGAATTGGAGAAAATGAGAAAAACTCTCTTCCCTTCCTTTTTTTATACCTTGACCTTTTAGAGCTCTCACATGGACTTTGGGCTAACTTCATAACTCATCAACCCATTCCCCTTAACTCATAACTAGTCTAACTTAACTATTTTTCCCTTAAAAGCCCAAAATCACACTCACAACACATCCAATTGGCTCAAGCACATATCTTAAGTTTCCTAAATTCAAACCGATATTTCAAACAAACAACACCAAACCATCATCGTACACACAGACAATCCATGCACAACAACAATTCATTTAGTTCTTTTAATTACCTAGATTACATATCTAATTTCCACTTTTAATTATCAAAACAATAAATCATACATTAGGAAAACACAGATGTTACAGCTAGCAAACTATTTTTAGTTTTTCTTAGTCATTTTAGGACATTTAGTGGCAAAGTAAAATTTTCTCAAAATTTCATTTAATAAGCTTTCCAAATTGACCAAGATCATAAAAAACAAAGCTTTATATAATTTATAGTAATTTTTGAAAGATGGGCAGTTCTAGAAAACGTTTTTGGTCAAAATCAGTGTATAACCACCAGTTTCAAGATTGGAAAAAATAGTAAATTACCATAAAAATAAGCATACTATATATCAGTAGAAATCTTATGAAGTCTAATGTTTACTCATTATAGTGATTTCACCAAATAGTTAATCAAAAATTTCAAAATCACAAAAAGGCATACATTACCAGATTTGTGTTTTCAGACAACTAGTTTAACTTTCAACAAGTATAACTTTTTCATTTCTTAATTTTTCAGGTAATCCTTGTGCCTATTATGAAGCATATTGAGTCTAGTTTCATTCAAAAAACAAGAACTCAAAAATAATAGCTAAAAGTTGAGTTATAAGTAAAATAAGAACATATGTTAGATTTGGAATCTAGAACAGCAATATATCCACAGAAGCATGCTTCAGAAAAATATGTTACCCAAGATGGTAGGGGGGTTTTGAGAGCCAAAACCTCTCCTAATACCTTTGTGAAAGAGAAAGAATCAAGAACCACACCCTTCCCCCTTTACCTCTTAGAAAGTGGATGAAGATGAAGGGAAATGAAGCTTGAATGGTGGTTTCCAAGCTTAGTGTTAATAGGACCTTGATGGAACTTGGTGGGTACAATCTTTATGACGGAGAGAAAAATTAAAAATGGAGGAGGATGGAGGTGGGAGAGGTTCAGACAAGAGGACAGTAGATGGGGGTGAGTTTTTCATGTTACAAATGAGCTATTTATAAAGCAAATTAGGAAATGATGTAAGCTTAGTGACATCATGCACCATGATGTCACGATTCCATCTAATTTTCTTTCTTAATTCTAATTCGACACATATTCATTGAGGTGTATCAATTTACTCACTGCAAGTATGTGCTAGATGTGCAGCCCTTTGATCCAAGTCTCAATGTCTAATTCAATTTTTATTTGTTAAATCAACCAATACTGATAAAACTAAGTTTACTTAAATTAATTGTTTTTCATATCAAACTAATAAAAAATTTCTTGAAACTTTGTAGACACATAAAATCAAGATCCTACATCATTTCTAAAAATTAAAAATATATATATATTTTTCCTAATTTTTATTAATTAAATTATATTTTTAAGTTAAAATTTTGTAACAAATTCATTTTAACTCAATAAATTCTAAAATATTTATGGTTATTATAAAATTAAATTTCTCTCAAAAAAATAGACTTAAAAATAAAATTTTCATCATTTTAGAGTGTCAAACATATACTAGTTTGACTTTGTAGTCAATTATGGGCATTTTAGTTATTTTTCACAGAAATTTTAGAAAATTCTCAAAAAAAATTTAAAATTATATTTTAATATATATATATATATATATATATATATATATATATATATAACATGTTTCTATGACTGGAATGACATTTTATTATCATTTGAATTTTTTTCACATGTCAGCCCTTTCTATCAAGAAATTAGGACATGATTGTCATTTTTTTCATTTCTTCAGACCCTAACTCGAAAAAATTATTAAAATCATGATTGAATAATTCTTGAAATTCTAAATGCAAAGGTTAGAATTGTCAAATGACCCAGTCTGTCCCATATGGACCAATTTAAAAAGGCCCCGGCTTGGCTTGGTCACCCTTTAGGCCTTTTTTTGGCCCCGCTCGACCATGGGTGAGCCACAGGACCACCGAGTCAATTTAGCCTAACCTTTTTTTACCAATTAATTTTATTTTTTATTATATTTGTTATTTTTCTTCAAAAATTATTTAAAATATTTAAAATTAAATTATTTCTTTTATGTTACCAACTAATTATCACCTAACCATAAAGATAAAAGTAAAAGACTAAAAGTAAAGCATATTTTATGTCACATAAAAACTTTTGCTTTTATTCTAAATATTTAATTATTTTTACTCTATTTAATAAATAAATTAGAATTTTATCTGCATATTTTATTTTAATAAAACATTTCCACAACTTTATTCTAATTTAGGATTATTTAAAACCTTTTGACAATTATAACATTTTGAAAGTTTTTTTTTTTTTTTGTGCTCTGCATAAGTCTCACTAATTTGAAATAAATCAAATTTCTATGAGGACCACGGGATGTCTTAAAGGAATGACTTAAAACTTTCCTACAAAAGAAAGAGGATGACATCAAAATGAGTTAAAAGAAGTAACCGTTTTCTAAAAATATGTAATGCATGTATATATATATATATATATATATATATATATATATATGCAATTCATTTCATTATAAAAAGAGTGTTGATAGGAATGATTTGCATTAGATAAGTAATATAGGTACTGGGCCAACCCGGCTAAGTCAAGTTGGCCCATTGGGTTAAACGGGCCAGGCTAAAATGGCCTGGTTCCTTTTAGGCCATCATTTTTCAAGTTCAGCCTAGCCTTTTTTTTTGGCTGATCGGGTCGAACCCATTTTGTTGGCTCTAGCAATGATAAGGATCAAAATTTTAAGATTCTTGCTCGATCGTCTAAAAGTAAAAACAAAAAGAGTTAAAACATTAATCATTAGTTTTTTTTTAATCTATTATGCTACTATTATCAAATTTATACTATTTGCAATATTGAGTTTAAATGCAAACAAGTCTTTGTTTTTAGGTGATTCATGCTAAAGTTTACTCATTAAGTATTATCATTGTACCTCACTTACTTAATAGTCTTAATTACATTATATACTAACAAAGGACATTTCATTAGAGGAAAATATACATTTAATGATGTCGTTTTACATCAGTTATAAGAGAACCAATCTAAAAAAATGCGCGATGATTTTTTTGTAATTAAGTTTAATTTTTTTACATTGGTTATAGTTGAACTAAAGTAAAAAAAAAAAGCCTTTTTACATCGGTTCAACTAATAACTAATGTAAAAAAGGGATTTTTACATTAGTTCAAAATACAACTAATGTGAAATAGGCTTTTAAAACCTTACAACTCAATTTCATTCCACCTGTGCACCCTCCAAACCTCGTCTTCTTCTTGCTATCGCTTTGCAATCCTCCCTCTAACAAACCCTTACTTTCATGAACCCTCACCATTGTGTCCTGTCCGTGCTACCATTGTCGCCATTGACAAGTATGAATCTCTTGCTCGTTCTTCTCCCTTCCTCAACTCTTTTTCTTGTTTTTTCTTCTCTCACGCATTTTGTTTTCCCAGCTTTGCGACTGCCGCCACCAAATGCCACTACCGACTTGTTCCTCTCCCTGCCCCGCCATTGTTGCCGTTGAGAGAATCCCTTATTCCATTGCTCCCTAACGTGTTTCTCTCATGTATAAATCGCTCATTTTTTTTAATCACAAAATGTCTCATTCTATTGTCGTTGAATTAGCAATGAATTTGCATCATATGTGGGGTAAGACTACTGAAAGTTAATATTGGTGTATTTAACCAAAAAATCATGTATGTAGCCATTTTTTGTTTGGAGTCAGATCTCGTTCCTAGTTGAACTCAAAGCCAATTCTTGTTGTATTTATTTTGTTGGTGGGTTAGTGTTGGTTTTGCAAATAATTTGCCAGTAATTCTGGAATTAGTGACTTGCGAAGTGGTGGATTGGCTTGATTAATAATTATATGCACTTCAATTAATTGAAAAATTGAAGTTTGGTTTGGTTTGGTTGTAGGGAGTAACAGTTTTGTTGACCCCCAATTAGAGTGAATGTGTTTAAATTTTTATTCAATTGTTATTTTGAAAACTTATCTTTTGAAGTAGTAAAGAAAATAAAAATTAATGGAACTTAGACTATACACTTAATTGGTTATGAAGGAATTGTGAACATAAATCATTGCATGATTTAGGACTCGAGCCAAGAAGATAGAATCAAAGAAATTTTACCCCATATTACTTGTATATGCCATGACCCCTTTGGCTATTAGGTACCTAGGATGAGTTTTATTTTTATTATTATTATAGTTTAGGAATTAGAACCTTAGAGTGCAAAATTAAATTATTTTAGATTGTGAATTAGTGTATTCTAAGAGTTCATTTTTAGTGAGCCATGAATGAGGGAATATGAGTCTTAAACTATACATATGAAGTAGGAAAGTGTAGGTCTTGAACTATGTATTTGGAAACAATTAAAATTTGACCTTCCAAACCATATGTGTGTGTGGAGAAAATTAAGGCAAGGAGAGTGATTGAATTGGTTTAGGTGAGTTAGACTAATTAAAAGGATAACTTTAGCAAGATTTATAGTTTATGAACTTAATCTAATTTACTTCTAGAAATTCAATTGCCTACTAGTTTAGGCATAGGGATTTATTTTAGAAGCTTCATTAGTAACTAAAACCAAGTAAGTAAAGAGACCTAAGTGTATAAAATGAGTTAAGAAATGAATTAGAATAAGCTAATTTGACAATTAGTAAATGACCCAATTTAGGTACCATGCATCATGGGAGGCAGGGAGCCATGGTCTGTCCCTTTTTTTTTTTTTACTCTGACTCATTTACATTAGGAATGAGAAGATCCTTTCTTGATTTAACCAATGAGACTACTCATGTTTTCGATGAATTTGATAAGCCACTTTTATCAATCTCATTTTCCATTGTCTAAAAGTACTTATAGTTTCACAAATTGTAACTTTTTGTCAACATATTGTACTCTTCTCACTATTAGTTTGAGCATATCCAACATTTTCCAGTTAGTTTGTTTTGTGATTGGTTACTGCAATTCCATTGGAGTGTTGGTGCATTGCATAAGAAATGTAAAATCCTGGCTCGTAAAATTTAGGGTCCTATCCTAGTGAGTTGCATGTGTTGAATTTGTACAACAATCCAACCACATTATGTGGTTTATTTAATACTAAATACAGCTCAAAAAAGTGGGCAGTGTGCTTGAATATATGAAATATCCATTTGTAAGGATCCATTTAGAGTATTTGTCTCAATAGGATTTAAGCAACTACTCTTTTTAAAACTCAATTTGTTGAGATTCATATGTAGAGATAGAGGATTATGTTTGTCCCTCCATGTATATTCACAACTATGTCCCTTAATGCTTTGTGTTTCACTACATGCTATAAGGATAACGTGGCATTTGATTTAATGGAGAACTCCAACTCACTAGTCAAGATTAGGGTTATTTTAAAATGTTTTACTCTAGTGTCATTATTAACATTATTGACATGCAGGTAGTAGACTAATTAAATTATTAGGTACGTAGGCAGCATAAATATGAATTTGAAAGCGTGAAGAAAATAAACAATTAATTATTCAAACACAAGGGGCTTATAAAAGTTTGTTATTTTTGTTTGAAAAAGTTATGTATTGTAAGAAAATGATCATTTACAATGCCTAAAAGTTATATAAAACCTAAAGTTCTATTTGATTGTTCTTGTTTATTGTTTGACATCATTCACATTGGCATCCCTGTATGCATTTTGCCATTTGTTCACTTAGCAGGTTGTTTTGGTTTTGGTATCCCACGACCATTTTACTCTCTTGGTGGGTTGTTTGTGCTATAAATTTGTATCCATTTGCTATGTTGGAGATTATGATGTGGAGAGTGAGGAAAGTGATTTAGATTCAACTTAAATGAAGTTGGATTAATTGTGTAATAATGTTTGGATTCGTGGAATTTGGAATTTGTTATGGATTGAATTGTTTGTCTGGTATTGTTAATGATTATGTTAAAGAACACTTGTTCCCATAGATTGTCTCGTGGGGGCTATCAGTTGCTTGAGAAGAATTATGAATGAGAAGTTGAAGCAATGTCAAGAGGCATCCCAGTCTGATTCTATAGTAGTTGTTATCCTTCATTACCACTTAAACGCTATTACAAATAGAAGGCAACTCGCACAAAAAACTTGAGTGATTATACATCTGTGGAGATACGCCAAATTACTGAAAGGATTGTAAGTAAACTTTGAATTGTAATTGTGTCAAGCTTACACATTGTCTAACACATTTTTTAATCCTATTTTTTATAAGATTCCTTAGTCGAGCAAATCGTGCAGGGATCATTTGTTCCTCATGGACATAAGGATATTTTGATTGCTGCCATTGACTGACCCAAGCACCCTAGATGTGTTCATACAACTGGACGAGGTGTTAACATTCAACAATACTAGGGACCACCTTCACATCATGGCCATACTGTAGGAATGGTGACCAGAGAAGATATGAAGTGCATCACACGGGGAGCTTACAGAGAAGATCACAAGAAGGTCAGATAAGAAGTTAAGGAAAACCTAGTATCTTTGGGTATTTCCTAGCAAAATACAAATGTCTAGCCAGAAGTAGCTCCTTCTCCTGCATGTGTCAGCACAAAAGGGAATTGTGCTACTACTAATCCTTTAGGGGAGGAGATTCACACTGATATCTAGATTAGCGTGAGTTGTATGTAGACAAGCAACCTCTTCGCTTAATAGCCATTGGGAGAGTTTATAAGTTGGGGTCAACCATACACCACAAGACCTTACAGCATAATATGGTAAGGGTGGTGATTGAACATGTTTGAGATAAAAATGCTCGAGTCTGTGTGCCCACTAACAAGGTACAAATAGTGGGGCAGGCACCTAAACATTTCATTTAATGGCCAAGATGACTTGTGAAGCTTGTTCCAGCCCAGGTATATTCTTTACTTATGTTTTTCTCTATTTACAATTGAAATAACTTAATTGTGCTTATTAACCTTACTTATCTTTGTTGTTTAGGATGTTGAGGGATCAAAGAAAGATGTTTGACCCAAAAGGTTGGAACTTGTATTTAATTTGATGGACCACCTGTGGGATATGGCTAGGGAGATGAAAAATAAATAGCTTGTACAGGTGGAATGGGACGCAAGTGTATTCGGCACACAATTTGATGTCCTATTGTATATATCTCAGAATAGTGTTTTGGAAATAATAGTGGGTGATTAGATGCTAAACATCTCAATTCTACAGTTATGGTCAATGTAAGTACATTTAATTTGTAAATCACTTAAGTTTTTAATTAAGTATCAAACTATTATAATTAACATTTATTTCAATATTTTAGGTATATAAATCGCTTCTATATGTCGAAGGGGAATGTAGATCTATATGGATTCCTTGACTCTCTCTCCATTCAGAAGATAAGGAATAAGAAAAAAGAAGCACAAGCCTACATTCAGAGATGGTTGCATAAATTAGGAAAACAATGTTACCTAGCACCTTACTTGCATAAGTAAGTACAAGCTTACAATTGGTTTTAAATTATGTGTGCATTGTCGTTAATTGTTCCCCAATGTAGGTCCCATTGGCAACTAGTAGTTATTTGTCTTAAGGACTATATTGTCGTCTGCTTATGTTGCACAAGAAGCAGAACAAAGAAATCCAGAAGCTAATAGAATTGTAAGCTTTTATTTGCAACACATTTGCTTTCTGCTTTGTATTATAAGTATGAATCTTATAAAATAGTTTACATTCATATTTTTGAATTAGAGATGTGAGCAGATTTAATTTATTAACAAATAGGCATCCATCAAATAAAAAGAAGCTTCAATGGATTTACCCCCATGTAAGTAGTTTACAACCTGATATTCAATTACAAAATTTAATAGTCAATAACAATTAGTCATTATATTTATTTTTGATATTTAATTGTAGACTCTTAAACAACTTAGGGGTTATAAGTGCAGATACTACGTGATAAGACATATGCTCACCATTGTCTCTACAGATATTGTTAGTTCATAGGATCAGATAATATAATTTTAACAAGTTAAATTAATTATGGTTTTTATAGTTAATGATCTAATGTTCGATTATTTCAACTTACAGCTATTCATCGATCCAAAACTATTTTTAATGATATATTTTGGTGAATGAACTGCTTGAATATGTGAACTGCCGGGTCTATTTACATTCTCAAATATAGTCCAAATATTAAAAAAAAGTCCACTTTTTGCATTAGTTATTACCTTAATCGATGCACGAAGTAGTTTTCCACATCAGTTAAAGTTTTAACCTTTAATAGATGTAGAAAGTGGTCACCTTTTCACATCGGTTAAGGCTTTAACCAATGTAGAAAGTGTAACTTATCGGTGGGATCTAGATCGGTTCTACAAGTAATGTAGAAAGCCCGTTTTAACCCATGTTAAATGTCCCCCCTCCACTAGTGTTTATATAATACTAAAAAAATTAAGGGCCTTGTCTTAATCAATTAATTACTCTAATTAAGAAGTTTTAAAATTTTTAATTATTCATTTTAGTAAAGAGTTGAATTGAGAAGAGTTTACCACATATCAATATCACATATATATTTATTATTAATTAATATTTGACATTTTCACAAAGCAAGAAACTATCAAACATTTAACAATAATTTGTTGAAAAATAAAATTTTTTGATTACAAATTCAACAAAGGTAAATAACTATACTCTTTTATATATTTACATGATTTTAAACATTTGGGATTAAAACATCTAAAGTGTTAAGAAAAATAAATTTATTATTTGATACCACAAATTACATGTAATTAAAATAAAATTTATTTAAATTTTAATTATAAATATACCATTATAAATGCTCAAAATCTTATCCATAATCATAATATTTATCTTAATTATTTTTTAATAAGATAAAAATTGCTCAAAATTTTAAAATAAATTTTTTTTAAAAGTTTTCAAAATAAGCACATGCCTCGCATCGATTGACATTTAGTTTATATTAAATTCCTCCAATGTGCAACTCATTCTGGTCCATGTTCATGAGACTTTCACCACTTTAAGTCTTAACAATTCCATTCATCAATTACCATTTTTAGTGAAGAGTGATTAACGTACTATTATTGGTTTAGATATCGATTCTTTTTATTTTAAATTTGAATCAAACAAATTATTATTGGTTTGATTATCAGATTTATCTGTTTTCAACCCAAACCAACCTGAACCAATCCACTTAATTTTTTTTAACTTTTAAATGAATATATTTTAAACTTAGAGCTTAAACTTTGTTTCAAATTTTGTATTTTCTTCCTTTTTCATTTATTTTAATTTTCCTATGACATTATCTAATGTTATCAGATGTCTTAACTTGGTCATGTTTATTATGCAAGTTTTTTTTAATTATATTTTAGGTAAAGAAATTAATGATGTATGTAAAGTGATAACTATAGAAAAATAAAATATTTTAAATAAAATAAATAATTAGTTATTACAAAATAAGAAATATTTTTACCTTGCATTGATATAAAATTAAATATTTCTATAAAATAGAAAAGAAGTGAAAATAAAAACTTGATAATAATTTATTATTTTATCATAAACTGATGACCTGAACCAAACCAATTTGATTTTAATTGGTTTGGTTTGGTTTAGATTGGTTGAAAAATTTTTCAAAACCTGAACCAAACTAATTTAATCAAATATAATTAGTTTGGATTTAATTCTACCCTAAACCCAACATCCAACCCATGAACACCCCTATAATTTGGTGTATTCGTGGATTCTAAGTTTGGTATTTCATCACCTTCTATTTAGTGGTGGATCTAGAAATTTTCTTTAATAAGGCAAGGAAATAATCTACAATATTTTTACAAAAGAAAAATATTATAAGTTTTTACAAAATACAAAATATCACGATAAAAAAAAAACTAAAATACTTAAGCTTCTACGAATTACAATTGCCCTCTACACATTTTCATATTTTGAAAATGTTGTATGGCTTTTTCATTGTCAATACTATCAAAAATATCTCTCTCTATGTATGTAACCGAACAGTCATTCAACCCTTCATCTCCCATACGATCGCATATTCCATTCTTCACAAAATTCATTGCAGGGAAACATCTTTCAACTGTTGGAGTTGCCAAAATCAAAGCTAACTTCAGAAGTAAATATATCATAGAATACACAATATGCTTTAGTTTTCACCATCATTTTAGAAAGATCAGTAATCCCATTTAACTTTGAAAAATGATCATCAGACCGAACATATATGATAAAAGTTTCAAGTTGACTATCAAGCCCCATAAGTTCTATAAAAGGAAATTCTAGTGGATAAAACTTAGCCAAACGAATCAACTTCTCCTTTTCAAATGCAAAAAATGAATCTCTTGGATTTAAGCTTGCTACACAAAGAAGCAACTTAGTGCTCACCTTAGTAAATCTACTGTTAAGCTCTTGAAGTGTCTATCAATCAATTGATAAAATAACTCAATTTGATAGTGATGGAGATTTGAATCTTTTTGAACTTTACGATTTGATCTTCCTTGTGTAATGAATGCATCATCCATATTTGGAATGCTAATATCTTGCTTTTCACAAAACAATGACACTTCATTTAATAAAGTATGCCAACCATCATCTTTCATGCTTTGCAATCTTTCCCTTAGGGGTGTCAAACGAGCCAACCCAACCTTTCCTCAACTCGCTGAAAAACATGTTAGGTTGTGTTGAACCCATTTTTGCATTGGGTTGAAAATCCCAACCCAACTCAACCTATGGTGGGTTGGCGAGTTGGGTTGGGTTGACCTGCCAATCTATTAAAAAAAAGAAAATATGATAAAAATTTTAATAATTTATTTTTCCTAATTTTTTGATCAAATATAATTAAAAAAGAGAAAAAAAATGTTATAAACATTTAATTTAGTCCAAGAGCTATAAAATGTGCCTTCTTTGGGACTTCATATATTTAAACAAAGATAAGCTATAAACTTAATTACTCATCCATTTTAAAGAGTGAACTTTAATTTAGTCCATGAGCTATGAACTTCTAATATTCCATGAGCTATAATACAATTTCTCTAAGTTGTGTGAAAACCCTAAGATAATACAATGTTAAAAAAAAAAACCCAATGGCCCAACCCAACCCAGCCTGTCATTTGGCTTGTTGGGTTGGCGGGTTAAGCGAGTTGGAGGGTTGAAATTCGATAATTGTTAAATATACCCCCTTTAATTGTTATTTATACCTTCTTTTTATTTTTAAGTAATTTTTTCCCCAAAATTGTCCCTTTTTGGAAACACATTTCCGGAAGAGTTTTTAACACTTTTCCGAATTTACTTTTTGAAAGTAATTGCCGACCATATGTTTAGACTGAACTCAATACTCCTAGCTACAACACACCACTAAGATTGCCACTACCTTAATCCTCTCTACCGTTACTAACAATCTTCACAGCAAATTTGATTCTTGTTTTATGTCATTCACTCTCAAGTTACCCACCGCTCATGCATATGGTAACCTTCGCTTCTAGCAAAATGAAAACATAGATTATACTAGTTTCATTCAAGATGCTAGATAATTTTATCAACTGTTACGACTACTCATGAGCGCACATGTTCACCTAATTTTCAAATAGAATGAAATTGAAAACTTTTCTCTTAAGTTACACTACCTAGTTTCATATTCATTTCATTTTCGGTATGCTATCACTAAGTTGCTTTAGATTCCTACTATTCAAGTTAATAATGAATGTGAAACTAGCAAGTGTGGAAATTGGAAATTTAAACTATTCCAACAACTAAATAAATTTCAAATCTGTATACACTGAGGTTTTTTGTTTAATAATTTATTAACATTAATATATGTTTAGAGCTTGAAAGAAGCATGTGTTAATTTATGTTTAAGCCATATCTGTGTTGAACGTAGATGCTAATCAATTAATACTGATAAGAAGAAATCAAGTATAAATCTGTTAGACAACACAAGCAACCTCCTGACGAACTTGTTAAGTGGTGGAAGTATAGGGTCTATGTCCATAGATAAAAGTGCAATCTTAGATATGTTTGGTCGACCTCTCTTTTTCTCACTATATAACTGGTTCTTGGAGGTACTTACGCTTTTCTCAATCATGAATTTGTGTCCTACTTAACATAAGTTCTATATACTATTTTTTTTTTCACTTTTGAATGTAGGTGTTTTTACCTCGGTGCACGTACGTATACTTATAGTGATATATCAAAATGTATAGTTTGCTCACAAGATTGCTCAAATTGTCTTTTTTACTCTTTCCATCATAAGCATTTGTTGTTGTATCAGATCCCATAATTGCTAGACATATTCTTTAAGAAAATGAATTTTCTTATGACAATGTATAATCTCAACTCACTCTTGATTTTTATTACACTTGGTTCAATCCATTATCAAAGAGGTTGTTTATTTGTTCCATCCCTTTGATAGAAAAGTATCAACTTTATATTCAGTGAATTAATCCTCCATGATCTTTATTCATATGAACTTACAAAGTTTGAACCTGAAAAGGACTAAAATATTATTTTGGCTATTCTGATAGCTGATTGGAATTGAAGAGCGGAGTGGAGTTCAATGCCCGTCAAATTTACCCCTAATTAATCTATGTTCACGTGAACCGGAAAATATGGAATGAAAAATACCGCAATGTTTAAGTGATATTTGATAGATAATTGAAATTGGATTTGATTTGTGAAACTCTTAGATCATCTCAAAGTTACTTATGGGGTAGGAGTGAAGAAACAAGATTAAAGTAGGTTTTTTGGTCGAGAAAAAGGACCTGATTAAAGATATATGTTGCGACTCACAAGTGATAATATGAATAGAAAATGGGAAATGAGAGGTAGGTGAGTTGAGAATGAATGACATAAACGAGAATCAAATCTAGTGCTAAGATTAGCATCAGTGATAATAGAGAGAGGATTGAGATAACGATAATCATAGTGACATGTTGTAAGTAGCGAGTGTGGAGCTCGATCTAAAAATATGATTGGCAAATTACTTTCAGAAAGTAAATTTCGGATGTTAAAAACACCTAGAAACTTGTTTCCAAAAAAGGGTAATTTTAAGAAATTTTTTTTATCAAATATGAAAAAGAGGTATATTTAGCAATTAGGGAGGTGTATTTATCAATTACTCTTAATCCAACCCAACCTGTTTAATTAGGTTATGCGAGTTGGCCTACCGGGCCCAACCCATTTTGACATCACTACTTTCCTTGCACACTCTAACTAATGCTATAGCATTTATAATGTCTTGATCACTTCTTTGTAATGCTTGAGAAAACTTATTAGTAATTCCCAAGATACTCCTCATCAAGTGCAAATTAAAAATAAATTCAAAAGACTGCATCGATTTCAATAATAGAGATATTATAAAGGAAAAGGTACTCCTCATCAAGTGAAAGTTAAAAATAAATTCAATAAAAAAAAATCTTACTTTCAACTTCAAGTCATGGAATTAAAGGGAAAAAAATAAC
The DNA here is from genome assembly GCA_004329165.1 of Spatholobus suberectus. Taxonomy (NCBI): domain Eukaryota; kingdom Viridiplantae; phylum Streptophyta; class Magnoliopsida; order Fabales; family Fabaceae; genus Spatholobus; species Spatholobus suberectus. The sequence continues at coordinate 41,109,014 of CM014736.1, forward strand.
AGAGAAGAAGAAATCTACAAGACAAACAACAACAAGTCTACAAACACATCTACTAAGATGGATGAAGGAGGAGAATCAGAGGTTTTAAAGAAAAGGTAAGAACTTTTGGGAAAAAAACTTCTCTTAACCTCTATGCAACCCCATTTCATGTTACCAATCTTTTTCTCTATCTATTTGAGATGGTCACAGTGGCGTGTGTTTGTGTTGTCATGTCTATTTAGTATTAGAGGAATTGAGAACAATAAAAATTAAAAGAGTAAACTGGTAAAATTAGTACCAAATTATTTCCTCTTTTTCTCTTTTATAACTTTTTACATTCATTTTTATAAAACAATTATCTTATAAGGGTAACACCTATTTTTTTTACGGAGGCAAAAAAAATTATTAAATATATTCTAGCCAAAAAAAAATTACCTTGTGGGGGCAATTTCCCCCATTGCACTACACATGCATCTGCCCTATTACACCAAGCATTGTCCATATAGAGGTTTAATCTCAAGTATGGTAAGATATGAGAGTTGTAGAGTTCCAATAGAATTTACATTCGTTTCAACATAATTCACTTTCTATGTTAGGTGCAGTTGTAAAGCTTTGAGGAATTCATGGTTGCACTTACACGTTAAAAAATAATAATAAAGAAAAGAATTGAAAACGACGTGACTTAGGCCAGTTTGGATTTCTTGGAAAAAGAAAATAAGAAATTTTCTACAAATAAAAATTAACTTATACATTCTAATTTTATAGAAACTTTTTTATTTAAATTTTTAAAAATTAAAATATATAATTTCATTTTAACTTACGAAAGAAATTTTATTCAATTTGTCTTTTATTTTTTTCTTCTACAAATATTTATTGAGAACCTTTTAGAAAGAGGACCTTAATAATATTTATCGCGAATAACTTTTACACATCGCAACTAATCCAAAGGTAGAGCTTAATCATTGGTGGAATATTAGAGTTTAGTGATTTAGCATGTTTGTTACGCAACTCAGTTAGTTTGTTACTCATTTTTCATTTGTATATAAAGACATTCTTATGTTCCCTAATTTATATTCAATTTGTTATCTGTTAGTGCTCTCCTCACTAACACTAATTTCTCTATAACCTTTTTTCGCAATCATTTTTTTATCTAGGAGATGCCACACTCCAGGAAGATTGGTAGGGTGACCTTATTCAAGGCCTCTATGTCTTAGCTCTTAAAGATACATCTGATACTTGCAATTCTATTTCTTTTCATTATTGTCAAAGTTTTACTATATTTACATGTAGTACTGCTAATATTTGGTATTCCAGATTTGGCCACATTTATGATAAAGTCCTTCGCGTGTTAAGCAATAAAATTCCATTTGTTATACCTAATGATTTCTCTACTTCTAATTGTCAAATATGTCCTCTTGCAAAATTTCGCAGGTTGTCTTTTCCTAATTCTAATCATGTTTCTGATTCTCCTTTTGATTTGTTACATTGTGACATTTGGGGCCCCTATGGCCATTGTACATATGATGGCAAGCGCTACTTTCTCACCTTAGTGGATGATTGTTTGAGATTTACTTGGCTTTATTTTCTCAAACACAAGTCTGAAGCTACTGTTGCGATTCAACAATTTTTCACGATGGTGAAAACACAATTTGGTGCATCCATTAAGTGCCTCAGATCAGATAATGCCAAAGAGTTGGCTCTAACGGATTTCCTACTTTCTCAAGGCACGTTGCATCAGTTCTCTTATGTTGAAAGGCCTGAGCAAAACTCTATAGTTGAACGCAAACATCAGCATTTGTTGAATGTGGCATATGCACTATTCTTCCAATCCAAAGTTCCTATCACTTTTTGGGGTAAGCGTGTGGCCACTGCAACTTATTGATCAATTGTGTGCCATCACCATTATTGAAGAATAGTTCACCATATCAAGTTCTCTATGGCTCAAGTCCATATTATCAGTCCTAACATGCTTTTGGTTGCTTAGCTTTTGTAGCCACCTTACCTTCAAGCAGAAACAAGTTTACTCCCTAGGCTGTCCCATCAGTTTTTGTTGGGTATCCAAGAGGGTACAAAGGATACAGATTATATAATCTGCAAACTAAATTTTTCATCTCTTGTGATGTGACCTTCCATGAGACCATATTTCCTTTTCAAATAGTCTCCCTTACCACAGATATATCAGATCCTTTAAGTGACTTGGTCCCGGATTCCTCAACACCTATGCCTCAACCTAGTCTTTTACAACCAAATCCTACATCATCACAATCTCAACTTGCTCCACCTATACTTCCCTTAAGACGATCCTCAAGACCTACTAGACCGCCATCCTATCTCTCTGACTATATCAGACTTGACCACACACAAACTTATCCTATTCAACATTATTACTCCTTAGCCCACTTCAATCCCACTTACCGAAACTTTATCAATCAATATTCAGCAACTTTTGAACCCCATTTTTTTCATCAAGCAGTTTCCTTTCCTGAACAATAGCAAACCATGAATGAAGAGATTTGAGACAAGAGACCAAGTTGCATTGGAGGCTAATGCAACTTGGTATCTTGTTCCTTTACCACCTAACAAACATTGCATAGGTTGTCGAAGGATCTACAAAGTTAAGTATAAGCCTAACGGAACTGTAGATAGATATAAAGCACGATTAGTAGTCGAGGGCTGCACACAACAAGCCTAGATTGACTTCTCAGACACTTTCTCTCCTGTTGCGAAGCTTACCTCTATCTGTGTACTTCTTACTGATGCAACTACCAAGAACTAGTGCTTAGTGCAGCTTGATGTCAATAACACTTTCCTCAATGGTGAATTATTTGAGGAAGTTTACATGGAGCTTCCAAAAGGTTATCTTACGGACAATAAAGAACTTGTTTATAAGCTAAACAAACCCCTCTATGGACTTCGCCAAGCATCTCAACAATGGTTCTGCAAGTTCTCTTCTACATTATTGAACCATAGATTTATTTAATCAAAAGACAATTATTCATTGTTCACTTCGAGATATGGTTCTTCCTTGGTGGTTTTCCTAGTTTATATGGATGACATAATTTTAGCTGGTCCAAATTCTACCCACGTTGCTCAAGTTCAAAGCCAACTTTAGTCTCTGTTCAAGCTGAAGGTCCTTGGTCCATTAAAATATTTCTTAGGATTAGAGATTGCCAAGTCCAGTAGGGGCATCTCTTTATCCCAACACAAGTACACCTTATCTTTCTTAGAGGACACTGGCTTCTTAGGTTGCAAACCCTCTTTTCTTCCCATGGATCTAAATGTCAAGTTGATTGCAAATGATGGTGATCCTATTTTTGACCCATCCATTTATAGGCATCTCATTAGACGACTTATGTACTTGACCATTTCTAGGCCTGATATCAGTTTTGCAGTTCACAAACTTAGCCAATTCATGCAAAGTCCTCGTTCTACTCATTTTCATGCTGTGCACCACCTTGTACAATATCTTAAGTTTGCCCCAGGTCAAGGTTTGTTTTTTCCAGCACAAAATTCACTTCATCTAAAAGCATATGCAAATGCAGATTGGGGAAGTTGTGTAGACACCCGCAGGTCTACCATTGGTTTCTGTGTGTTCTAAAGGGATGCCTTAGTCTCTTAGAAGTCAAAGAAGCAGCTCACTGTTTCTAAATCTTTAGCGAAAGCTGAACATCGATCCTTATCTTCAATTGCCAGCGAGTTGGTTTGGTTGAAGCGGCTCTTGCTTCACTTTGAAGTTCCTATTTCCTCTACTATGATTTTTTATGACAACCAGTCCGCAATTCACTCGGCTTCAAATCCTACCCATCATGAACGCTCAAAACACATAGATATTGATTATCATTTCATTTGTGAATTGGTGCAACCTCATGTTCTGAAGCTGATTCATGTCAAGACCTAGCATCAATGGCTAACTTCTTTACTAAAGCCTTACCTACATAAGCTTTTGCAACCTTCATTGCAAGTTGGGAAAAATCAATATATATTCTCCACCTTAAGAGGGGGGGGGGGGGGGGGGGGGGGGTATTAGAGTTTAGTGATTTAGCATGTTTGTGACACAACTCAGTTAGTTTGTGACTCATTTTTCATTTGTATATAAACACATTCTTTCATTCTATTAACAATAAGAATTTTATCTTTCAAATCTTAATACGGAATAATAAAGAAATATCAACTCTCCTGATTATCACACTTTGCCGATAACCTTTCCATCCATTTTTTTTAATCTTATATTTTCTTATAAAATTTTATTATTTTTCTTAATATTTTATAAAAATAGTATATCAAAATAAATATATTTAATATCTTAAAACCATAAAAATATTTTTTATTAATTTAACAAATAAGAAGAATAATACAGTATGAAATTATTTCATTTGCTAATGATTTGTCGTTAAGCTTGTTGCTGTTAGCAAATTTGTTATGCGCATGTAATGAAAACCCTGAACTTAATTATGATCGAAACTTCATCAAACTTGAGGGTCAAAAAGTCAAAATAATATATAAAAACTAGATTTAAAAATATCTTACTAAACAAAAGACACACAAATAGATATGATTATAATTTTATACAGGTTGAGAAATGATTTGCTTCATGAAATTTATTTATTAATTAATTAATCAGTTCATTTTACTAAAAACTACTGCTTCTAGCATATAACTGTACGCTTCAAAAGAAAAAAAAGAAAAAAAAAGGCATATGAACTGTAACTAGCTATAAACACATCAAATCTATGAATCCACTCTTATTTATCTGACTTCAAAAGAAGCATAGGCATTGTATCAAAAAAAAAAAAAGCATAGGCACTCCATTCAACTTTACTTGGGTGGTGGTCCCGGTGGCACAGTGAAATCTGCAAAAGCAATCCCAAATTTCTTTTGTCGTCAACAATGCAATTCATTATGTTCCGTCTACGTGTCCAGTAAGTAAATACTGAAGCATAGTTTAGCTCTAATACATTGTAATTAATGCTAATATTAAAAGTGTAAATTTGTTAATGAAATTAAGATTTTCTTACTTTCACACTTGTAGCCAGCAGAGAAAGGCCTGCCACAGAAGTTGAAGCAGTGCAACACTTTCCTCCAATTAAGTAGATCTCCAAAGGTATAACCAGGCGGGTAAACTGTTTATAAAGCCATAAAATTCAAATAATAATTAGTAAGGTTCGTTCTGCTACCATGTTTGTGTTATAAAAATTTCTCAATAAATATTTATCAGAGAAAAAATAGGAAAACAAAATAAATTAAAATTCTGTCATAAATTAAAATCACACATAAATTAACTTTAACTTAATGAGAGAGATTTTATTCATTTCAACTCTTTTTTTTTCCTTATAAATATTTATTGATAAATTTATCTAAAATGACCCAAATCTTCCTTTATCAGTGTGCAGTGACGTTGGTCGAAAGCAGAATGCTTTTTCATGCGAAGAAACAAGAGGAAATGCTTTTGAATATAAATAAAAAAAGTTGGCTTTTTTTACGGAAAAGAAATAAAATACCTGTATACCTAAAATAAGTTATAAATTATTTGCAAGGAGTTAAATTATAAACCTCGACCTTATCTAAAGTTATAAAATACCTATATCTAAAGTTTTATGTATCAAAAACAAAAATAATGAAGAAGGTCAATTTTTTTTATTTTTGTAAAATTACTATTTCATTGGTCAATACAAATATAGTTTTATTTTAAAATGGAAATATATTTATTGTGGTTATCTCAATTATTTTATATATATATATATATTCTATCAGTCACGATCGATGTTAAACAACCTTTACTGTATGAGGTCCACGATTGTTTTCAGATATGTTTTGATATGTTATGTCGCAGCTTTAACTTTACTCTCTTTATTTCAAATTATCTATCATTTAAAAATTATCACTTTAACAACAAAAGTTGCTTGTTATCAATTGTACACATATCCTTGTTTTTGTCTTTCCATATGGTTGAAGTGCTTATAGTTTGTGAAAAGATATAGTAACCACATTGCAATGGCTCACCCAAAAACACTGAACAGATAAGAATCAAAGAATTGAGAGAGAAAATCAGAGAAAAAGTACTGAGGAAGTAGCAGCATACCCAATTTCCTAGAGAGATTCCTGCAAATGCATGGTATGTTGGCCTGTTTGATGACTTTACAGCACCGATCATTGGGGTTTAGCAATGTTGAAGGCAGGCCCTTATTCATGTAATACATGCACTCAATTTCAAGGCCATGCAGGTCTACATCACAATCCTCTGCGGCCACCTTTAGTACTATTAGAAAATTGAGTAAAGATGCAAGTAACATCCATTTGGTGTGGCCAAAGATCATAAATCTCAAAGAACAAAAGAGGACTTCCATAGAAGTAACTCATTGTATTGATTGAATTGATAAAAGATACAAATGAAAGAGAGTTTAAGCTCTATTTATAGACCTTATTAAAAAGTTAATTAACCACTAACAAGCATTCCTAACAATCTAACTAACTAACCAATTTTTAACTAACTAATATCCTGTAACAAGTTCCATTTTATGGTCATGGCAGAGAGATAACACAGAGATTGCAAGGCCTGCCAACAACCAAAAGGACTTGACATTAGAGCCCACCATTTCTCTTCTTGTTTTGTTTTGTTTTCCAGTCTTTTGCTTCGATAAATATGGGTTTGGAATATGCTTTACAGTTACTTATATGTTAAGGGGAGATTTTTAATGTGTGACATGCACGTATTAACTGTGTGACTCCCAGAGGTATAATAATTAATAACAATAATAATAATAACAATTTATATATATAAAGTTAAAAATATAAAAAGATGTAATATGTATATACTATTATATATGGGAAGATCTGAGAGTTGCAGAGTTGCAACAGAATTTACATTCGTATCAACAGAACTCACTTTCTGTGTTAGGTGCAGTTGTGAAGCTTGGAGGAATTCATGGTCACACGTTAAAAAAAAACAATAAGGCTTTTATCTTTTTAGTCTCTCAAATTTGAGTTAAGTTTGTATTTGATCCCTTAAATTTAAAACTAATTTTTTATTCCCTAATTTGAAAATAGTTCACTTTTCTTTTTTATTAGAAGCTAAAAAGATCAAAAAATAGGGATCAAAAGTAGACTATTTTCAAATTAGGAGACTAAAAAATATCTTTTTTTAAATTTGAGGGACAAAAAACAAACTTAGTCCAAATTTGAAACACCGAAAAAATATTTAAGCCGAATAATAATAATAAAGTAAAGAATTGAAAATAACGTGATTAGGGCCAAGTTTGGATTTATAGGAAAGGAAAATAATAAAGTAAAGATATTTAGTACAGCAAGACAAAATTTAGCACGTAAATATGTTTGTAAGTGCTTTTTAAACTTGGAGACTTTTCTTGTCTTGGATTGAAACATCATCTCTTTTCCCTAAATTTTTTTACCAAAAAACTAGTATAAATATGTTTTGTCCCTAACATTGTATATGTCCCCACCCCCCGTTCAAAATAATAATAATAATAATAATAATAATAATAAAATGAAAAAAAATCATTTGCATAATTTGGTTTTGTTGCACACGAGGTCTTTAACAGCAGCTCCCCAAGCAAGTGACAATTTTTTTTGCCATCATACTTGGAATCATTTTTTTACGTATTACTCGAAATTTTGGATACACAACTTTTTATCTGTTTTAGCTATTTGAATATTTGCCAAAAAAAAAAAAAGATTTTTGCGAAAAAAATATATGTTGTTTTAGCCAGAAAGTTCCAAATATACAAAAATATTAACGATGAAAGGCTTCTCATAAGAGTTAAACTTGGCCAGAATTTTATTTTCTATATAAATTATTTGTATTAGGTATCAATTGCAATATAAACAATATTCTCTTTTTACAAAATTATTTAATAATGCATTACAAAAGACATCTCATGTTAGTGTATACCACAATACAGGCCAACTATACATATGAGCTAGGTGCAATATCCACAATTTACGATGCCAACAAATTTCTTTAAGTGTGACTGGTATTTTTTGATTGAGAAAAAAAAAAAAAACTTGGACACTCAAGAGGTATCAACACCTATAGAAAGATAGAAAAAGAGGAGAGATAAGTGATTGATTATGAAGTGACAAAAAAAGAGAAATAAAAAAAAATAAAGAATACTAATGAAATGTTTATATTATTTGAATGTCCAAAAATCAAGACTCCTTAATTCTTTAATAATTTAGAAAAGGCATACACCATATTTTGTTGAGACTAAATTTTGACTAATAAAATTTTTTATGCATTGTTTATGCTCTCCTTTGTTAGACTTTTTCCAATGAAACACAATAAGAATAGAGAAAAAAAGATATACATTGACAGTGTAAAGTTTGTTAACACTGTCATTCAGTAACAAACTATCATATATGATAAGTTTGTTGACTTTGATAATAATCATCTTAAAAGTCATACAAAAACTGTTTTTTAATTAGTTGACAGTGAAAAAAAATTTTACATGGACAATATATATCTATTAAACTCATAAGAATAATATATTTAATGCAATTTTTATTTCCTTTTTTACTGATCGATGCAATTTGTACTTCTATATTTAATCGGATGGGTTCAGCATGGAGCTCCCATATTGACGATACGTTCAGAACAATTAGCACCAACATCTTTCATGATAAAGTTATGTTTTTAAAAGCATGGTTACCTATGTGGCTAATATTGGTGGATAACACAATTCTAATGTTCGTGTGATGGCAAAATGTTTTGAAGGCCACGATTGATATGTCCTAGGCTAAAGAATTAATTTTTCACTCAACTCAACTTATACCCACTTGTTTTTAAGTACATTAGTAAGTTATAACTATGATTATCTTAAAATACACTAATGGTATAATTTGCTTATGTACACCAACTAAAACACAAGTGAGTATATATCGGAAAATCCTTATACACACACACACACACATATATATATAAAGAGAGAGACTTTAATGAAATGAAAAAAGATCTAAATTGATAATCATTGCATATTTTTGTATATTCACCTTTTGTTTTGCGATAATGGGTCTCACAAAAGAATATTAAAAAGCATTATTTACAGTAATGAATCTAAAAAAAAATGGTGAAAGACATTATTTTTTAATATTTTATATTATATTTAAAGCTGACTTTTCTAAAGATTTAAACATGAACGTTTTTAAATAATATTAGTATACGTCCATTTATATAAAAGTGTAGGCTCAAGTGTCTGAGTTATATAAATGTGTCAGCTCAAATGTTTAAGCCGGAAAAAAAAAATTGGACATAGTGTCAGAAAGTCCGATACTCAGACACTTAAAACAGAAGAAGTGTTCATGCTTCATAGTTTCTCATTCTTACAAATTGATTGTCAAATTTAATATTTTTTTCAATAGATGATCTTTAAATTTCTTTAAAGTTTTCAATTTTAATATTAACATACTTTTGACTGCTAAATATAACGGATTTGAGTTTGGAACCTGAATATGAGTCCCTGTGAAACAGATGTCAAGAATATCTGAGTGGAAGCACAACCATTCCATAGCACCAGCTACATTGAACTTGGGAGGAGAATATCTTTACGTTAGTTTCATATTTGTTTGCTGAAACCTTGACACATGATCAAAGCTTATGATGGTAGATGTACCTAAACTTGTTTGAGCAAAATGATGAATGACAAAAGCTTTGCATACTCCGACTAAACGTGATAGTTCCCGGACTGAAGGTAAGTAATATTGCTGCACGATTATAATTTTGTATTGCACGTAAATTTGGCAAGTGATACAGGCAGATATCTTATCATAAAAAGGATTAATTTGTATAATATTTGTACATATGTTTTTCTTATCAACAGTGTTGCTCTTTCAAGGTCACAAAGAACTTCCTATATATGGCCAAAACTACATAGACAACTAGAAGCGTGGTTCCTCCAACAGGCAACCGGTGCTCCACATCTGTTGAGATGGTAGTTGCTTAAGCCATCCAAAGTTGCTTCCAATTTGAAGAAGTTGAAACAGAAGTTCAGCCAGCAATATGAGTGGTACAAGAGCTCCTCCATATGCTGTCAGGATATGTTTCCAATAGACCAATGGCGGAGCTTCAACCAAAAATTTGGGGGAAACAAATAAGCTTTAGTACATAAATCTAATATGTAATATCATATTACCTATCTAAAATTTAAGTTGCAATGTAAACACAAAGTTCATAAAAAAAAAATGTTAAAGTAAATTATTATAAATTACCTTAAAGTGCTACTGTGCACTCTTTGAGTGACTTAAAATCATCAATAATTAAATCATAACTAAAATTTACAATAATCTCCCTTTAGATGTAAACAACTAAACTATCATGCTATCAGCTAAAAATTCAGATTCCATCTTGTTTCACACTCTAATCTAGATAATTTTTATTGCTAAATAATATCTTTCAATTGTAGTCGTAGACAATCAGAAAATTCATGAAAAAGTGGAATAGTTTATCAATCAAGTAATAAACAAAAGAAAAATGTGAAGTTGCATCATACATAGTTGCTACTCATTTTCTTTAATGCTTGGATTCTGAAGACATTTTTCGGGTTCAAATGACATGGAAGTTAATTTTTTTCATCTTTCTCATAAGCTTTTTTCTTGAAAAAAGAATCTATTAAGATATGTCAGCCTCTTAACTCTAGCTCTCGGCTGGAAATATCCTAAGTAACAAAAAAAAATCAAAAGAATCAATTCTCTTACTCTTGATCATTATTTTTCTGAGATAAATTTATCTACTACATAGAAAAAGAGAAAAATCATCTATATAATAATCACAAATCAAAATCGATAAAATATATAACCACCTACTTGAGCATGCGTGTGAAATGTGTAAAAGGTTCGTTCAAGGTTCAACGGCAGTGTAACGACTTTTCAAACATACTCTAAGTAGTAACAATTAGAAGAAATTATTAGACAATTTAGCAACACCCACTCAAAAAATAGAAGAAAAAATATTGCCCTTATCTAATAGAGATCACAAGGCAGTTAAAACGAAGATAGAAAATAAAGCAAACACAAGAAAATGAGAGAAAGGAAAAAGGAAAAATCATGATGAGAGAAAATATGAAAAAAAAAAAAAGTTCTGTTTACACGAGCCCTGGAGTTGAAACTTGAAAGTATAGTATTGTTGAACCTATCTATAACAAGTTGAAGCAATGTATCAAAAAAAAAAAGACAAATAGACCATTGACCAGCAATACCACAACAACTCTTTCACAAAAAATAAAAAACAAGTAAATAACCTTTACTCCCTATCTTTGTAGAAGTACCTCCTCATACTCAGGGCTAGGGGTGTACAAGACCGGTCCGGCCCGACAACCCATCCTGGACTGAAAGCTTCGGGTCGGGTTTGACCCGGTCTCCAAAAGTAAAAAAGGACAAGAAAGGCAAGACAGTTCAAAACCAGGGTTCAGGTTGGGATGGGTTTGGGTTGGACCTCGGGTCACCCGGTCCGGCCTGATTATTATTATTTATTATTATCATTACATTTTAGTAAATACTTCGTCGTTTTGTTATCAATTTTTCAAGATTTACAAAGAGATAATTTAGAATAATAGAATCCACTTACTATTGGCGACATTTCCATTACTCTAGCGCGGTAGAAACAAAAATGGATTATTTGCTTACATAAAGTTTAATATTGCTATCGCAACTCACTAAAGTTAAACTCAAAATAGATGATTTGCTTTCCTAGATTTTAGAATTGCCCCTGCGACTTTCCCTTAATAGTCTAAGGTGCACAGAAAGTTAGTAAGTTTGAAAAAACAAAAAAAAATGTGATATGCGATGTTATAAAAAAAATCTATAAAAGATAACCCCTTAACACCCGCCTTCAAAAAAAAATCTACGAGATATTTCCTCTCCAGAATGTCTAATACTCTCCCTCTTTATGAACTGAATTTTTTATAAAGCAAAACATGAATGTAATTTCATTTTCTTTGGAGCTTATACATTTTTTGTTATACAGAATAATATAATCTATCCAAAGAAAAAACTTTATCACGTGCAGTGTTGATTTCTAATAAGGTAATGTGCTTTCCTCTTCCCTCCACTCCTTGACAATGAAATCTAATTTTCTAATAATGTGTAATGTATATTAAGTTTATGTCTTGAACTTCTCACCATGGTTAATGAGCACTATATAAACTTTTAACTTACACTTCAGGTCAACCCGATATTGTCTTACTTGGGCTCAGTCTTTGTTAAACCCGTGTGTTCTCGGGTTGAGGATTGAATTCGGGTCTACAAAATTGACTCAGTTAAAATTTAGAAATGAATTAGGGACATATATAACCGGTCCTAACCCGTCCCATGAACACCCTTACCCAGGACCAAAGTTTAACTCATAGCTACCTTAATGCACACAACACATGTCACATCACAACATAAAAAATTAATAATATAATATTGCAAAAGTATAAGTAGACCAAACAGGGGCACAATCGTAGAGAGAAGGTGAAAAGGTGAAGAAGAATGAAAGGAAGAGGAATGGGTGAACTTCAGAAGAGTAGAAGTGTAGAACCACTGGATTGAAGAAGAATTCACCAAAAAGAAAAATTGGATTGAACAAGCCGTAAGGTGAGGGGGTCGTTTTTTTTTAACTTTTAACGGTAAGGGGGTCAAAAACTTATTTAGTAACATAAGTAAACTTTAAAAACTTGGGAGTGACCATGGGCCATGGCCCCTGTGGGTCACCCCCTCCCTCCGCCCATGGTTCAAATGATTTTGTTTTTGGCATAGCTGCATAAGTCTTCTACTGTATTTTGTGTTTGCGTGCAACCTAGATATCCCATATCGCCATTTTTCCTTGGAAGACAAATCATAAGGTCAAAAAATCATGAAGGCATCATCCTAATATAGCAACCTCTTGTGAGTCAAAATGCCTAATATAGAAACAAAATAAATGGATAAAAGAAGGAATGACACTAGCAAAATGTTTACGTTGGCTAACCTTTTTATTGAATATCTTTTCAACTACAAATGGTTTTGTTTTTTCAATTAAAATAATATTACATATGGTCATGGGTTCCTCTACGAATAGCCAAAACTTAAAAAATTAGGATTGATAATTTAGATCTAAAAGTTATTGATTTGTTTGTAATTGCTTTTATATGGGTGATTGAATGGTGTGTGCTATAAAAGGTTTAGCCTAATTTTGTGCTCTATATTATTTTCATTTCTCATATGTTATCATCATTTTCTCCAAGTAAATTGTGGTTTTAATATTGAATACCATAATACAACAATACTAGATTTTAAATCTGTGCCTTGCACATGGTTTGTTTAAATTATATATTTTTTATATTTGTATTTAGTATTTTTTAAATATATGTATATAAATAAAAGTGTCAGTTTTTAGAATATTTAGTATTATATTAAATATAATTACATTAAAATTGAGGAAGATGATTAATTATATTTTTAATTGAACAAATCTTATCTTCAAAAATATTAAGTCTATTGAAATTTATTATGATTTATTCTTTCTCTAAGTAATAATCATGATGCAATACTTATATGAAATGTATAAATTCAAAAAGAATGTAAATATAATAAATATTAATGTGTAATATATAATTATTTAAATTTGAGTGTTTATTTTTGTTATTGCGGATATTATATTAACATGTACTTGATTTTTATGTGTTTATAATTAATAATTTTTAAATATTGTAAAAATTAAAATTTATTTTGAATTTTTTGAAATAGTGTGATTTTTATTAAATAGATATAGTCGTTAATTATTTTAAAATTATATTTTTAATCATTTTGAAGATATTAATCATATTTATGTGTTATTGTTGAAGTTGACTTGGTTAATCACATTGCAACATAATTTGAACACTTCTGATCAGTGTAATGAGATTTTTCTGTCATTATTATTATTATTATTATTATTATTATTTGTTCTTTAATTTTAATTTCATTATTTGTTACTTTTTAAAGTTATTTATCTGTAAGGATTATTATATGTTTCATACTTTATATATGATAATTTAACAATTATAAGGATTATTTATCTATAAGAATTATTATTTACATGTGTTACTAATTTTTTTAATATTATTACACGCTATTTTTCATATGTTACTATTTTTATTTCTCGCACTAAGTGAATTCAAAAAGACAACGTTATTAATAATAATAACTACACATTATTGCATACACTACAACTATTTTACATTTATGATATGTAATGGGTACTTATTATCTTTTACTGTCTAAATTTATAAAAATTAAAAATCATTATGTCTAATAATTGACAGTTATAAAAAAACTCTATTATTATTATTGTTGTTGTTGTTATATTTGTATATTATTTTTATATTAAATTTAATCAGTGTTGTAGATTATGTACTATTTAATTGATCAATTTAATGCACTACTATTACTATCACTATTAAGGTTTGAATTTATAAGAATGAAAAATTATAATATTATTGACCCCTATAAATTTTAAAGGATTCTATTTATGATTATTATTATTTATTATTTATTATTATTATATTATTGTTAACTTTCAATTATCAAAATTGTGTAATAATTATCATTAAAGTAATCAATTTAATTATTTATTAAAAGTAAATCTCAAGAATATATAAAATTGAGTTTTTACTTTTGTTATTGCGGAAATTATAGTAACATATATTTTTTATTTTTATAATTAAATTTTTTTAATTATATTTATTGTAACAATAACAGATAACATGAAAAAATACACACAAAATAATATCTAAATTGATAGTGATACATACAATAATAGAATATTTTTATTCTTATAATAGAAATGTAATTTTTATTCAAAAAGAAAACATAAGATTAATTATGTATTATACTTAATAAATACAAACAATAATTAATAATAATTGGAGAAAAAATATTTATATATATATTTACAAATATAATACATTAATAACATTAATTTTTTCCTTAAGTTTATTTTACTGTTTTAATTTTATTATTTTAATATATGTTTTACGAATAATAATAACTAAAGATATATTTCATTATTTTTTTATTTTAATATTAATTAATTAATCGTTATTTGTTTAGAAAATTGTTTTATGATTTCCTTATTGGTAAATATTAATTCATTTTTATGTAATATTTGTTTTTTCAGGTTTTTTATCATTTTAATTTATTTATAAATACTTAAAAATTTAATTAATTTATATGTGTTGATATTTTTATTCAACGATTGAATTTTGAAATAACTTTTATGAAATATTATATAGATTAACATCAAAATTCAATTTCATATTTAATACATATTTAATACAATTATTAATTCAATTTAATACAATTTTGGAAAAGTCTTGTATAGAAAAATTCAATTTCATATTCAATGAAAAATTTTACAAAAAAAAATTAACCTTTTATCAAGTTAGGGTATTGAAAATCAAAATTGGCAAGTCGTATATCAATTATCATTGATGCTATTGCCTCAAAAAAATTTCTTTATTTTTTAATTGACATATAAAATTGATTCAATAATTTTTTTCAAATTAAATGTATGATTAGTGTTAACAGTGCAAAAAATAGTATGTAAAATAAAATAAATTCATGCAAATTGAGTTAAGTTTGATTATGTAAAAATTTACTAATTGGACAATGTATTTGGTTGCACAAACATAAACATGTTTATCACTAACAATTAATTGAACAAACACTAAAAAAGGTTGCTATAAATTAATCTTTTTTTTCTTTTACATCTAGAACTTCAAAAAGTCATTTTGTTTCTTATCACATGATTCTTCTTCCTTCGTTTGCAACCTGAAAAAAACTGTAACAAAAGCAGAAATTATATTTCATGTTTACAGTTTCAAAGTGTATTAGAATTTGTTATATACATTTTACCTAAATTTGCATTTATCCTTTAATATCACAAAATTCTTAATCATGTATACTTTTCCTTTTTACAAATTTGTCCTAAACGTATGTGCAATATTTCTCCCTATAATAGCATACATATAATTGTTCTCAAACAAACAATATAAAAAATTAGCATAAAAGAATATATTGAACAAAAGACTAAAAATCAATACAAAGAAAATCACTTTAAATTGTTAGAAAAAAAAAAAAAAAGATGACTAATGAATAGAATAAAGTTGTGCAATTATATAACTAAAAAATGTTTACCGATCAGGCTTAAATAAAAGATAGCAATAAATAAATCAATGAAATAGAAAAATAAATCAAAAACCACTAAAATCAGAATAAGAATGTTTACTCTCATAGTATTTTGCTCGAGCTTATATAAAGAATGTAATCTATCAGTTAAATTGCCAAGAGTCAGAAACATAAATATAATATTAATTTTAATTAATAGCTAGAAATAGTATTGAATTTAAAATAGTTTCATTTTTTATTTTAATATCATTAAATGCTAATATATTATAATTAAATTCGTTAAATATAATTAGCTATTTAAATTTAATTAGATCCAATCAACGGCTATTGTAAAATTCAAGTAACCATTAACGACTCATATTAGTTCAAGTTTATTTTTCATAAATATGTAATTATTTAAAATTTAACAACGTATTTATAAAATTATTACTTTTAATTATTATTGTTCATGAAATATATTTTAATAACTAAACTACAAAAATATAACGATACACACACACACATATAATTAGGTCATTAGATTTGAAAAATATCTAAATTTTTTATAATATTAAAATATTTAATTTTATTATTACAGTATTTTAATATCTAACTTTTATCTATAAAATCTAGACTTATATATATAGATAGTAATTTATTTTTAATTTATATACTTAATTATTAATTAAAATAAAATATTAAGAATCATTTTAAATTTAACTACATATTTATAAAATCATTCGTTTTGAAATATATTTTAAAGAAACTAATTTAAAAAAATAAATTTGAGCATAAGTATTAATATAATATTTAATGTTATTATTATATTATTTATATATCTAACTTTTTCTATCATCTTTTGGTTTATATATATATATATAAGTTTTTAATTTTATTATAATTATTTTATTTAAAAATATTTATATATATAGATTTTGATGAAAAGTCATATATTTAATCAATTTATATTTTAATTATTAAATTTAATAATATATTATATGTAATAAATACAATATTTAATATTACTTAAATAAAATATTTATTTATATATTCATAAAAATAATACATTATAACATTAAGTGTTATATTAATACCTATGTAATAAATATCGTTAATGTGAATAATATAATTCATCATTAAACAAAATTAATTCTATTAAATTTTATTAGATCCAACGGCTATTATAAAGTTTTAGTCTCCATCAATGGCTTACAAAACTTCAAGTCTCTTTCACTATATACTAGACTAGATTTTAGACCTATGCGTTGCAGTTTTATTTTATATTATACATTTTTAATATTTGTAGTTATTTTTTAAAATGTGTGTAAGTATGGGACTGTATAGTTGAGGATAACTTAAAGGAATTAATAAGTACTACCTATACTAACAAGATGCATCTATATTTTGGTAGCCTATCACTTAAGAACTCCACAGTTAAGTGTGCTTGACTTGAAGTAATTCTGGGATGGGTGACCTTCTGGGAAGTTTCCTAAGAAGCATGTGAGTGGGAACAAAGTACGTTGAAAAATCTTGTCTTGGTTTATAGGGACAGTCACTGATCCTAAAAGCAGCCAAGCGTTACAAAGTCGCTGACAAGGGCCTATAGCCTAACCTATATCAAGCCCAGGGCAGACTTTTTTACTAAATAAACCAAGCTTGGGCTTTTATAAAGGTCTATTTAGTTAAAAAGGCCAGACTTTAGGCCATTTAAAAAGCCTTTTAGGCCTAACAAGCTGACCTATTCAAATAAATATAAATAATAATCTTTGTTAGTATTATTATTATATGAAATTTGTTACTATGTATTTTTATCTTTTTTAAATATTAAGCATGTTGACATACACAAAGAGTCAAGCTTATAAACTTATTGAAAGATAAATTTATGCCCTATTTAAAGGCCATATTACAAAATAGACTTTTAAATAAGTTATCATGAACGTTTGATTGGACATTAAAAATAAACTTTTATCATATAAACATGTTAGTTTTGACTCTTACAAAACCTTTTTTTTACCTATTTCCACCTTTGTCTCATGCTTTGAATAGTAGCCATTTTAATATTTATAGATTATAGTTTGTTTTACATAGAGTTTTTTCCATTGGTCTAAGAGCCTATTAGCCTATGTAGAGAGAAGTTAGATTTATGTAAAATTTTTTAATACGAAATAGGCCTTTAAGTAGGTTAACAGGCCAAGTCAAGCTTTCAAATAGGTTAGGCCAGACTCAGGCAATGAATTTTTTAAATAGGCAATGCCTCTTCAGGCAAAGCCTTGTTCGGCCTAGCCTATTTCCACCCCTAATTGCAATTTGGTATGAGTTCTTTTAATGCATACATTTTCTTATTGATATTGTCTCTTCATCTCTGTATAGATAAATCCCAAAATAAGTGTAACATAACTTATTCATGAAAATAAGAGTTTTTTAAAGGAAAAAAAAATTACCTTACCAGATATTATAAGCCTTTTTACTCTAGTCTAATTATCCTTTGTTACTTCTTCAATTGGGTAATTTTTTTTATCTCGTATCATCTTTTCACAACCATAAAATTCAAAAACACAAAGCATCTAGAAAATTAAAGTAAAACTCATAGATTTTGTGTAAAAAAAATACGGATCTAATGAACAAAAAATAAGGAAAAAGAAAAAACAAATAGAAAAGAGATGAACTATTCATCCAAGAAAGCAATCTCGCACAACATGACAAAAACCTCAATGAAATCAAGAATAAAAATAATAATAATAAAAAAACACAAACCAACGTATAAAGAGCACAAAGCAAACCCATGTACAAAACACAAACCAAATCCAACAATTTGATTGAAAGAAAAAAGCAAGTCACCTAAACCGTAAGTAATGCAACATTTTGACAAACACAATTAAAAGAAGAAAATAGGAAGAACAGTAAGGAGACAACATAAATAATAAAATTACTTAAAATCAAAATTACCAAAAATAATTTACTTGTACCCCAGGTCCTGTTAAGGTTGAAACTGTGTGCTAAAATGAAAGGGAGAAATGGAGCATGGGAGCTTTCACCATTTATTTTGGAGACCAAACCTAGCAGAAAGGTTTTTATTAATAAAAGAAATAATGCAGAGACTAAAAGTCACCGTCTAATTGCTATTCCTATTAGGGTATATTGGAGAGACATTAATTAGAATTGAAAAATAATTATGATCATATAATTATTCCAAATAAAAAACAGTGCAGTGGAATGGAAAGTGGAAAGGTGTAGGGAAAGGGTGTATTTAACTTACAATTTAATGGTTTTAATTGTATGACTGTGCATGATTACATGAAAATATTCAAAAAATTTATTATTTTAATTTATACTATTTGAAGAATGTGCATGGTTACATATTGAAATGTTCAAAAAATTAATGACAATATTTTTTATTTTGTTATTTTTCTTTTTGGTTTGATAGAATTAGACTAAGAGAAAATATGCTATGCACTGGCAGTGTAAAACAATTTTACACTGTCATCTAATTACAACCTACCATGTATAGTAAGTTTGTTGACTTTTACAATAATTACCTTAAAAGTCATACTACTAATAATTTTTGATTATTTGACAGTGTTAAACTTTTTACACTAACAGTACAGTTATTAATCTCTTAGACTAACCAGTTAAATACTTTGTATAAAAATTTAAATAATTAATTATTTTTTATTTAATTCAAAAGATATTTTGAGCTACCATAAGAGTCATTTGATTGTACTTTTTTTTAAAAAAAATTAGAACATGAGTTATGGTAAAAAAATAATTTTTTGAATTTCCCCAAAAGGCACTAAAATATTGACAAATATTTTTTTATTTTTAAACTTCATTTTTTTCTCTTTTTTGTTTGATAGAATTAAAATGACCAATTAAATAATTTGGCCAAAAAATTTTGAATAATTAATTAAAATGTTATTTAACTTTTTTCTATAAAATCTTTATTTTTAATTATTATTGTTCAAAAAATATATTTCTAGGCAACTAAATTAAAAAATAAAATAGACTTATGTATATACATAATAACTTATTATTTTAATTTATATCTTTAATTATTAATTAAGATAAAATATTATGAATTATTTTAAATTTAACTACATATTTATATAATCATTAGTTTTGAAATATATCTAACTTTTTGTAATATTATAATATTTAATGTTATTGTTATGCTTTAAGAAAAATCTTATTATTATATATATTATATATACAACTTTTTTTTATTGCCGTTTAGTTTTGAAATATATATTATTAACATAAAATTATCAGAATTGTGTAATAAATAGCATTAATTGGAACAATTAAATTCTTCATTAAGCAGAATTAGGTCTGTTAAATTTGATTAGATCTAGCGGCTATTGTAATGTTAAAATTTCCATCAATGGTTGTGGTTAGTTTAAGTCTCCTTTACTTATATATTTCAAAGTAACTAAATTAAAAAAATAAAATAAACTTATGTATATACATAATAATTTATTTTTTTAATTTATATCTTTAATTATTAATTAAGATAAAATATTATGAATCATTTTAAATTTAACTACATATTTATATAATCATTAGTTTTTAAATATATCTAACTTTTTATAATATTATAATATTTAATGTTATTATTATGTTTTAAGAAAAATATTATTATTATAGTATTTATATATTATATATATAACTTTTTTTTATTGCCGTTTAGTTATGAAATATATATTATTGACATAAAATTATCAAAATTGTATAATAAATAGCATTAATGAGAGCAATTAAATTCTTCATCAACCATAATTAGGTCTGTTAAATTTGATTAGATCCGACGGCTATTGTAATGTTAAAATTTCAATCAATGGTTGAAGTTTATTTAAGTCTCCTTTTCTTATATATATATATATATATATGTGTGTGTGTGTGTGTGTGTGTGTGTGTGTGTGTGTGTGTGTGTGTGTGTGTGTGTTTTAAATTTTATTATAATTACTTTTTATTTAAAAATATTTTATATACATATAGATTCTAATTAAAAGTCATACATTTACTCAATTTATATTTATATTTTAATTATTAAATTTAATAAATATATTATATTTAATAAATACAATATTTAATATTACTTAAATAAAATATTTATTTATATATTTATAAAAATACTACTTTAAAACATTAAGTGTTACATTAATACTTATGTAATAAATATCATTAATGTAAACAATTTAATTTATCATTAAATAAAATTAATTCTATTAAATTTTATTAGATCCAACGGCTATTATAAAATTTTATTCTCCATCAAGGGCTTACAAAACTTCAAGTCTCCTTTACGATATATATATATATATATATATATATATATATATATATATATATATAGAAGATATAGATAGATAGATAGATATGTGTCCTACAATTTTAGGTGTCGTTGAAAGAGTGAAGTTTTATCGAAATATTTAAATTATAGCGTCAAGGCATTCAATGGAGGGGAATGACTTCGTTTCGTGGCCTTGATTTAACAAACTTACCTGTCTTGACTGGATTAAGTATATTATACGTCATGGATTTGTTGTCTCATACATGCCTTTTTATTTTAGGGTTAAATATATTTTTAGTCCTTAAATTTCTTTTGATTTTTACTTTTAGTCCCTAAAAAAGAATTAACCAATCTTAGTTCTTATATTTTTTCTCCATTAACATTTTTAGTTCTTGCCATTAAGTGATGACGTGGCAACTACGTTGGCAGTCACGTGTAAAATTTTTTGGTAAATTATGTTTTTAGTCCCTAATCTTTTCACAAAATTCACTTTTAGTCCATCAACAATTTTTTGACCAATCTTAGTCTTCATCTTTTACGAAATTCACTTTTAGTCCCTTAATAATTTTTTGACCGGTCTTAATCCCTCAACTGTTGTTCGTCATTGTTTTTAGTCCCTCTCATCAAGTATCACTGTTAAGTAATGATGTGACAAACCATGTTGACAGTCAAGTGACTTGCCATGTGGATTACTAGTTTGAGGTAAGTATGGGCTGTATGGCAATGAAGTGGATCGGGGGCGGATCTGTCCTCAGTAAAAGTGGGGTGGGTGTGAGTTTAAAAGAGGTGAGTTTATATTTTTGAATACCATTCCTATTCTTGTCGGGTTTTATCGGGTTTGGGTAAACTAATAGGGAACCTGTCACTTTTTTTTTTCAATTTTAATTTAGTGATACATTTTTAAATAAATTATATATTAATTTATTAATTATATTTTAATTCAAACAATATATAAAAATTAATAAATAAATAAATAATTTAAGAATTAAATTATATTTTTAATTAAATGTATAATTATAAGTTTTTTATTTAATTATTGTTATTATAATTTAAATTATTTAACTATTAAAATAAATTATTTATATTTTAATAATTATAAAAAATAAAAGTAAGAAAAAACTTAACTCTAATATATATATATATATATATATATATATATATATATATATATATATATATATATATATATATATATATATATTATAATAAAAAAATTATAAAAAATGTAACGGGGTGAGTACGTGAAACGAGGGCGGCACGAGGAGTCACATACTCGAACCTGACTTTACAAGTTGGAAAAAACTAGAACCTGGTCAAAGCGGGTTTCTCTTATCAAAGTCAGGATGAGATTGTTGATTTTGCTTACTGTATTTCCTTTTCTATTTAATTTTTTCAAATTTGAATTGGAGGATGTTGATTTTGCTTACTGCATTTCCTTTTATATTTTTTTTCCAAAATTTCAAACCTTTTTTTCTTGCAGTTTTACACAACTAAAAAATTTGTAGCGCCTTAGAAATTGCTCAAAAATGTCTTGAACTAGCAACATTTTATCACGTGATTACTACGTTAAACTAATAATCCACATAGCAAATCACGTGACTACCAACATGGTTGCCACATCATTGCTTAATGGTGATATTTGATGGGAGGGACTAAAAACAATGACAAACAATATTTGAGGGACTAAGACCAGTCAAAAAATTGTTGAGGGACCAAAAGTGAATTTTGTGAAAAGATTAGGGACTAAAAACATAATTTACCAAAAATAATGACGTGGCAACCACGTCAGACTAATTGATGATGTGGTAACTTATGTAGCTACCACGTCATTTCTTAATGGTGGGACTTAACGGCAGGGACTAAAAATATTAACAGATGAAAAGTACAAAGACTAAGACTAAGACCAGTCAATTTTTTATTTAGGGACTAAAAGTGAAAATCAAGAAAAGTTTAGGGACCAAAAACATATTTACCCTTTATTTTATGTCAAACAAGTATCATATCTAGAAATTATAAGGTTTAAGGCAAAATTTACACTCAAATTTTAGTAAAATATGAATTTTTTTATGCATTTCTTGCAATAACTTTATTTTAAAAATAAATCAAAATTAATATTTTTTTTTTCAGTTCATCATCATCGAAAATTTTCAATTTTTAGAATTTAAATAAAAATTAAACGTGATTTCATATTTTAAAAATTATTCAAATTGACTTTTAACTGAAGATGTGAATTAATCTAATATGTATACAAAATGATCAACGTGAATAGAATTTTTAGTTAAACGTGTCATCAATAATTTTACTAAAATATCATTTTTATATATGAATCATAGATTCTGACAAAGATCCAGCCAACCAACCAAAAGATCCGTTGTGTGACATTGAAGGTCCCATGACAAGGTCCAAGACTAAGAAGATGAAACAAGCTTTGCAAGGCCTAATAATGAAGATCAAGGAAAGTCCAAAACAAAGTGGATTAAGAGCTGCACTAAAGTGGGTCACTTTTTTACAAGTCAATGATGATTTGAGCCCAACTTGAAGCATCATGAAAAGCCTAAATTATTTGATCAAGAAGCAATAATGGGCTGAAGTTTTATTAGTGGGTTATTAGTTTTGGGCTGAATAGTTTCTTAAGCCCATTTTCTTATTTTCTATGTAATTTTCACACTTAATTTTAGTATATTAAGTTTAGATGTCTTTTAATATTATCTAGGTTAGTTTTTAGTGTTTTTGGGCTTCCTAAAACCATTATGATGGTTAGTGGGACTTTTTGAAGCATTGTGATGATTAGTGAAAAGTCATTTCTAGTGGGAAATTAATGTTTAGCAAGAAGTCATTACTAGTGGGAAATTAAGGCTTAGTGGACATATTAGTGGAATTTACTTCTTCTACTCGAAGGGGTGCCTAGCTTAGCCTATAAATAGGAATCTCTTGTAAGCAACCAAAGCAAAATTTGAAGATTAATCAATTTGAGTGTTTCTCTATTGTGAGAGCTTCCCCTTTGTTCTTGGGTTAAGAACTTTATAGTATTGGTTCTACCAGCAGGTCGTGGTTAGGGTTACACTTTTCCTTGATAACTTTGGTTTTACTAGCAAGTAGCGATTAGGTTCAAGTTCCTCCTAGTTTCCTTTACTTGTTTCAAGACAGTCTTAAATAAATTCACATCATTTGGTATTTGAGCTTTGGCTCTTGAAATTAGGTGTTATCTATCCTTTATTTGTTTATCTTTTTCAGTCAAAAAAAAAAATTGTTTCAATTGTTGTTTTTTTGTTGTTGTTGTTTCTTCTATATTGTCACGTTCCTGCGTTCTTTTTCATTGAGTCTATTCATCTTCTTCTATTTTCTCTTTTTGTTTGTTCTGTCCTATATTATTAAAAAAATTGTGCAAAAAAATTAAAAAAAAAGTGTGAAAAAATATAAGTACAAAAAAAGAAGAAAAAAAGTCTTTGATAATTCAATCTTTTGCTTCAAATTACATACTGCATAATAATAAAAAAGAAAAAGTCTAAATACTGTGCTTATTTCCTTATGTTGGTTTTAAAATACCTTCATTAATCTTGTCCTCATTTCAAAAAAAAACTTCAAATTCTTGTTGTTTCCATTTTCAAGTGTTTCTTGTTGGTTCTTGTTCTCTAAAGTTACCACCTTAATGTTTCTTGTTGTGTAGAATCATCCTCAAAGGTTCTCACTTAAGATCTCATAAGATGAAGTTGAGTGGAAAAAGGCAAGAGTGGTGAGACTATCAAAGGGAAAAGGTCAAATTGAGTGAAAACACAAGTGAATAAAAACATAATTTGAGTGTAGACATGTGAGAGAGTGTTTGTGTAAGGATTTTATTTTGTTTCTAACTCAATTTTTGCAGCATATTTAATCATGAGTGGAGAAGAAGGAGAATGGGCAGTTGATCTCAAATTGTTTATGAAGGTTGTTCAAAAACAATTAGAGCTTATAAATGCAAGATTGGATTATTTGCAATCTACATCCAAGTCTAGGACCCCTCCTAAGCGTAACAATGATGAGGAAGAAGAAGAGGAGTATTCAGATGGAAGAAATAGTGAAAGGAGAAGAAGAGGTGAACCAAAAGAGGACAATTACATGGGTAATATTAAGATGACAATCCCTACATTCTAAGGGAAGAATGATCTTGAATTGTACTTGGAGTGGGAGAGAGAGGTTGAACATGTGTTTGATTGTCACAATTACTCAGAGGAGAAAAAGGTAAAATTAGAAATTGTTGAATTTATTGATTATGCTAGTATTTGGTGGGATTAATTTGTGATAAGCAGGCGAAGAAATGGAGAGAGGCCTATTCGTACTTGGGAAGAGATGAAGGTTGTCATGAGAAGGAGATTTGTATCAAGTCATTACCATAGAGACTTGCACAAAAAATTGCAAAGTTTAACTCAAGATTTTATGAGTGCGGAGGATTACTACAAGGAGATGGAAATAGCCATGATTAGAGCCAATGTTATGGAAGACCATGAGGCAACTATGGCTAGATTCATTGAAGGCTTAAAGGAGATAACTGATGTGGTGGAGTTGCAACACTATGTGGAGGTGGAGGATTTGTTGCACAAAGCAATTTAAGTAGAGAGGCAATTGAAGTCTAAAAGTTCTTCCAAATTTTCCCAATCTTCTAGTTCTTCATGGAGATCAAATTGGAAGAACAATAAATCTGTTGCAAATTCTAAAGAAAATGTGAAGGCCAAGTACTCAGTTGCAGCTCCTAAAGGTAAAACTGAAAGTAATGCACCTTCTAGATCACGTGATATCAAAGTGTTTTAGGTGTTAGGGAGTTGGACATACTGCTTCTCAATGTCCAAATAAAAGAGTAATGATTCTTATGGATAATGGAGACATAGAGAGTGTGAGCTCAAGTGATGATGAAATGCCATCATTGGAGGATTGTAGTGATAAAGTTGCTGAACCTGTACATGTAGTTGCACTTGTTACTAGGCATGCTCTTAGCATATACAACCTAAGGAAGATGGTGATGTGGAGCAACGTGAGCATATTTTTCATACTAGGTGCCATATAAATGAAAAGTTATGTAGCATGATTATTGATAGTGGAAGTTGCACTAATGTTGCTAATACCTTGATGGTTGAAAAATTGAACCTGCCAATGAAAAAGCATCTTAATCTGTATAGACTTCAGTGGCTGAATGATTATGGAGATATAAGGGTGACTAAATAGGTGTTGGTTTCATTTTCCATTGGCAAATACAAAAATGAGGTTCTTTGTGATGTTGCGCCTATACATGCTGGACATTTACTTCTTGGGCGTCCTTGACAATTTGATAGAAAGGTCACTTATAATGTGTACAAAAATAGGTATACCCTTGCCATGAATGATCGCACCATTGTATTAACACCTCTCAAACCTGCTAAAGCATATGCCAATCAAATTAGAATTGTAAGAGAGTGTAAGTTGAGAGAAGAACAATTGAGCATTCAAGAAAAAGAGAGAAAAAATAAAATGAGTGAAAATAAGCAAAAGAAAAAAAAACATGAAATCGAGTGCAGTGAGGAGAAAAATAAGAAAATGAGTGCATTTGCAAAGAAAAGAGAGGTTGAGAGTGCTTTGTTAGCAAGAGAGAAACTACTTGTACTCATGTGCAAGGATGTTTATTTCACTAATGATTTCAATTCTTCTTTGCCATGTGAAGTTGTTTCTTTGTTACAGGAATTTACTAATGTTTTTCTAGAAGAAGTATCCCATGGATTACCTCCTTTAAGAGGTATTGAGCATCAAATTGACCTCATTCCTGGTCGTTCAATCCCAAATAAACTAGCCTATAGAACAAGTCCTGAGGAAACTAAGGAAATTCAAAGGCAAGTGGATGAACTAATGAAAAAGGGATTTGTGTGGGAGAGTCTTAGTCCATATGCTATTCCTGTGATCTTGGTTCCAAAGAAAGATGGAACATGGCATATGTACATTGATAGTCGAGCCATTGATAAAATCCCTATAAAGTATAGATATCGTATCCCTAGATTGGATGATATGCTTGATGAATTATATGGCTCTTATGTGTTTTCTAAAATTGATTTGAAGAATGGATACAATCAAATTCGCATGAAAGAATATGATGAATGGAAAACTGCTTTTAAAACAAAATATGGTTTATATGAGTGGTTAGTGATGCCATTTGGCTCAACTATGCACCCAGCACTTTCATGAGACTAATGAACCATGTTTTGCATTCTTTCATTGGAAAATTTGTTGTAGTCTATTTTGATGATATTTTGATTTATAGCAAGACCTTAGATGAACATGTTGATCATTTGCATGTTGTTCTTAATGTTTTGAGAGAAAATAAATTGTATGCCAATCTTAAAAAGTGTTCATTTTGTCTTGAATCTGTTATGTTTTTGGGTTTTGTTGTAAACTCAAAAGGAATAAGTAAGGATGGAGATAAGGTAAAGGCAATTAGAGAATGGGCAACACCTAAGAATGCAAATGAGGTAAGAAGTTTTCATGGCTTAGCAAGTTTTTATAGAAGGTTTGTAAAGAACTTTAGTTCTATTGCTGCACCTTTGAGTGAACTTGTTAAAAAGAATGTTATGTTCAAGTGGGATGAAGTGCATGAGAAAACTTTTAATTTGTTGAAAGATAAGTTGACCAAGGCACCTTTACTTTGTTTGCCTAATTTTGAAAAAGCTTTTGAAATTGAATGTGATGCTTCTAGTGTTGGAATAAGTGCTGTATTGATGCAGGACTCTAAGCCAATTGTATATTTTAGTGAGAAGCTTAGTGGGGTAGCATTGAACTATCCTACTTATGACAAGGAGTTGTATGCTTTGGTGAGAACTTTGCAAAGTTGGCAACACTACTTATGGCCAAGGGAGTTCATAATCCATTCTGACCATCAAAGTTTGAAGTTTCTAAAATCTCAAGACAAGCTTCAAAACAAACATGCCAATGATTCTTCAAAACAAACATGCCAATGGTTAGAATTCATTAAGATGTTTCCTTATGTGATAAGTACAAGAATGGTAAGGAAAATATTATAATTGATGCATTGTCTAGAAGGTATGCATTGCTTACTTCTTTGCAAACTAAGCTACTTGGTTTTGAGATTATTAAGGATTTTGTATGTCAATGATTCTGATTTTGGCCAAATATGGGATTCTTGTTCTAAACATGCTTTTAGGGACTATTATAGGCATGATGGGTTCTTGTTTAAGAATAATAAACTTTGTGTGCCTCTTTGTTCTTTGCGTGAAATGTTAATTAGAGAAACTCATGGTGGTGGATTGATGGGACATTTTGGAATTAATAAGACTTTAGAAATTCGTCGTGAGCATTTTTATTGGCCTAACATGAAACATGATGTGCAATCTATTTGTACTAAATGCATTACATGTAAGCAAGCCAAATCTAAAGGCATGCCCCATGGTTTTTATACACCTTTGCCTGTACTTAATCAACCTTGGACTGAAAATGGATTTTGTGTTAAGATTGCCTAGATCTCAAAGTGGAAAGGATTGTATATTTGTTGTTGTTGATAGGTTTAGTAAAATGGCACATTTCGTTGCATGTTAAAACCAATGATGCAACACATATTGTTGATTTATTCTTTAAAGAAATTGTGCGTTTGCATAGGCTGCCAAGAACAATAGTAAATGATAGAGATGTGAAGTTCCTAAGTCATTTTTGGAGAACTTTGTGGAATAAGTTAGGAACTAGGCTCTTGTTTTTCATTGTGGCACATCCACAAACGGATGGGCAAACTGAAGTTGTGAATAAGACGCTTACTACCTTGTTACCTGCTATCATTTAAAAGAATTTGAAACAATGGGAAAAATGTTTGCCACATGTTGAGTTTACATATAATAGAATTGTTCATTCTACTACTTCTTATTCTCCTTTTGAAGTTGTGTATGGTTTTAATCCTTTGACTCCTTTAGATATCTTACCTTTGCCAACTAATGAACATGTTAATTTGGATGGAAAACATAAAGCAAATTTTGTTAGGGAGTTGCATGCCAAGGTTCGAGCCAACATTGAGAAAAGGACTAAGCAATATGCAAAGCAAGCAAATAAAGGGTGTGTTAAAGTGACTTTTGAACCTGGAGATTGGGTTTGGATTCATATGAGGAAAGAAAGGTTTCCTACTCAAAGAAAATCCAAGTTGCAACTAAGAGGAGGTGGACCTTTTCAAGTGTTAGAAAGGATCAATGACAATGCTTACAAGCTAGATTTGCCAAGTGAATATGGAAATCTAAGTTCTACTTTTAATGTTGCTGATTTATCTTTATTTAATGTAGGTGATGATGTTGATTCAAGGACGAATCCTTTCGAAGAAAGAGGGAATGTGATAGAGATCCAACCAACCAACCAAAAGATTCGTTGTGTGACATTGGAGGTCTCATGACAAGGTCTAAGACTAAGAAGATGAAACAGGCTTTGCAAGGCCTAATAATGAAGATCAAGGAAAGTCCAGAACAAAGTGGATTAAGAGCTGCACCAAAGTGGGTCACTTTCTTACAAGTTAATGATGATTTGAGCCCAACTTGAAGCATCATGAAAAGCCCAAATTATTTGATCAAGAAGCAACAATGGGCTAAAGTTTTATTAGTGGGTTATTAGTTTTGGGCTACATAGTTTCTTAAGCCCATTTTATTATTTTCTATGTAATTTTCGCACTTAATTTTAGTATATTAAGTTCAGATGCCTTTTAATATTATCTAGGTTAGTTTTTAGTGTTTTTGGGCTTCCTAAACCATTATGATGGTTAGTGGGACTTTTTGAAGCATTGTGATGGTTAGTGGAAAGTCATTTCTAGTGGGAAATTAAGGCTTAATGGAAATATTAGTGGGAATTTACTTCTTTTACTTGAAGGGGTGCCTAGCTTAGCCTATAAATAGGAATCTCTTGTAAGTAACCAAAGCAAAATTTGAAAATTAATCAATTTGAGTGTTTCTTTATTGTGAGAGCTTCCCCTTTGTTCTTGGGTTACGAACTTTATAGTATTGGTTCTACCGACAGGTCGCGGTTAGGGTCACACTTTCTCTTGATAACTTTGGTTCTACCGGTAGGTCACGGTTAGGGTTAAGTTCCTCCTAGTATTCTTTACCTGTTTCAAGACAGTCCTAAATAAAATCACATCAGATTTATTCATTAAATTTAAACTCTACTAATTTTAATAGGTTTTTTTAGGGAGGGGAGAGGCGGATTCAAAAATAGATGCAAAATAACTTTGGGATAATAGATTAGTAGGTCTTTAAATTTTTAGGCAATTTTTAATTAGGTCTTAAATTTTTTTAAAATTGGATCCCTAACGTTAAATTGTTGTGAATATTCCGTTAACTTGGATGGAATATTCCCTGGTAAGGACTAAATTAAAAAAAAATAGTATAGGGATCTAATTAAAAATTATCTAAAAGTTCAAGGACCTACTCAATAGTTTAACCTTATTTTTATTTTTTTTATCTTGATTTTGCCTTTGTTTTATTTTAGAAAAAAGGAAAAATTATAGAAAGGGGTAGAGAACATCTTTAAATATTCAAATTTTGTTGCATTATTATTATGTGACTAAATTGCATTTTCGGTCCTCCTATAATTCTCAATCTGCGATTTTGGTCTTCCTATTTTTAATTTTACAATTTAAGTCCTCCAATTTTTAAAAATCGTGAATTTTAGATCCCTATTTTTAATTCTACAATTTTAGTTCCTCAAATTTTAAAAATCTTCAATTTTGGTCCAACCGTTAAATGTTCTTCTGTTGACTGTTAATGTCTCAAAGTTGATTATGGCGTGACATTAGTTTGTTAAATATTATCTACCATGTATTTAATCTAATACCATATTATAGTTAACGTTGAGGCATTAACATTCAACAGATGAACATTTAATGGTTGGACCAAAATTGCAGATTTTTAAAATTTGGGGAACTAAAATCACATAAATAAAAATAGGTGCAAAGTATTTTCTAATTTTTGTCGATGTCTAATCTCTGCCGGAGAATTTGGCTAACCACTTTTACTGAGATATCTTCTCCCAACTACCTTTTTTTCATCCACAAGGCTCAAACCTAAGACCTTACTGGACTAAGATAATGTTAGTAAATTAAAGGTTAAACTATTGAGTAGGTCCCTAAATTTTTAAACAATTTTTAATTAGATCCCTATACTATTTTTTTTTTATTTGAGTCCTTAATCTTTTGACGTTTTTTCTAATTTGGTCCCCTTGGAACAAATGACAATCAGACTAAAGTTAACCCTAGGGATCTAATTAAAACAATTGAAAAGATTTAGGACTCAATTACAAATTTGTATAGTATAGAGACCTAATTAAAAATTGTCTAAAAGGTCAGGGACCTACTGATGTATTATCCCAATAACTTTCCTAACTTTTTTAAATAAATAATAGAATAAATTATATTGACATCCTCTGAGATTTTTTGAGATTGCACAACTCTCCCTAGTTTTTTAACGTTTACAATAACTTTTCTTATAAGGGTATATAGTGTAAGGTTTTTCAAACAATCAAAGGGGTTTAATGTAATATGCAACGGGTGTTAGTGTAATGTTTTTTCTAATCAATTAAGGGGATTAGTATAAGAATAAAAAAGAGGAGTATTGAAATTTTTTTGATAAAGCTTCAAAGAGTGTTAGTATTAGTGTAATTTACTGTAAATAATAAAATTACACTTAAATAATTTACAATAATACTTATATTCATATCTTAATATTATGTAGTCTTACTAATAAAACTAGTAATAAATAATATATCATATTATAACATTTACCAACAAAATAAAATCATATCATAACAAAATTCTATAAATTAATAAATAATTTATTAAAAAATGTGAAATTTTTTTGAAGCCGTTCATAATTGGGACCTAAGACAAGTACCTCATTGGCCTTGTGGTGTACAGGCCCTGAATCTTGAAGACATGCGCTGTCTAAAAACTACAAAGCACCAATTAAATTTCATAGCTCTTGGTTAACTCAAGGAAAATTTCATTTTAATTACATTTATCGAGCAAATACTTGAATACGTGAAGCTACTGGTTGCCTGAAGCTATTTAATAAATATTTATTTTATATAGCTACAATTTATAATAAATAAATACTTTTTAACATATATATTATATCATAATTAAAATTTGTAATAAATAAATATTTTTGAACATATAAATTATATTTTAGATTTATGATAAATAGTTTATATTGTGAAATAAAATTATTTTTATCTATTGATAATTTCTTTTAAAAAATATTAAAATTTAATTTAGAACTAAAATAAAAAGGATAGATTAAAAGAGACAAAAGGGACAAGGATAGATTTAATTTAGACCAAATGCAGAGCTTAATCATCAGCGCAATAAAGAAATATCAACTCTTCTGATTATCACACTCTGCCAATAACCATTTCATCTATTTTTTAATCTGATTATTTTTCTTAATATTTTATAAACATAGTACATAAAAAATATATATGTAGGTTATATTTGGCCCAGCTTTTTTTGGCTTAAAAGCTACTTTAAGTTTAAAGCTCAAAATAAGATCTTTAAAAATAAAGTAAGAGTTGTTTGGTAATTTTTATTTTTTTAGATTTAAAGCTCTTTTTAAGTTGAAAGTTGTTTGATAAAAAAATTTAAAATTTTACATTTACTTAAAATTAATTGTCTCACTCAATACAATAATATATATATTGATAAAATAATAAAATATTATGTATAGTTAATTTTGAGTTACAATTATGTAAAATTAATTTAATCAACATAAATTTATTTTAATGATAATAAAAATTCATAAAGTATTAAAATGCACAAATTTCAAAATTTTAATTTTAAAAATGTTAAACTATTTTAATTAATAAAATTTAATTTTAAATATGATTTATAAATATTTTACTATATATAATACTAATTACAAAAGGAAAAATATTTTAAAAAAATTGTATTGTTGTTCAATAATATTTTCAAAGATAAAAAATAAATTATTTAAACAGAATTCGATACTATCAATACATATTAAATAGTATTTAACAGATAATTTAAAAAGTATTTAATGAATATATTGTTATAAATAAAAATGAAAAAACATAACTACAAATTAAAAAAAATCTTAAATCTAAATTAAATATAAAGAATAAACATTATAAATATTTTTAAATATAAAATTTTTATTTAACTATATTATTTAAAAATTTTAGTAACGTTTTTTCTTTATTTCATGTAATAAATATATTTAAATTTTTTTATTTTAAAAATGTAAAAAATTAATTTAATTAACAGAAATTAATTTTAAAGATAATTTAAAATTATTTTATTATATATAATATTAATTAAATAAATTTAAGTATTAACTACAAAAGTGAAAATATTTAAAAACCTTTATATTATCGTTTAATAATATTTTTAGAAGATATAATATAATTTGTTCAAACAAAATTTAATAATGTCAATATATATTAAAAAGTATTTAATAAATAATTTAAAAAGTATTTAATATATATATTGCAATAATTAAGAATTCAAAAACTTAACTATAAATTAAAAACTTTTAAAAAATATGGCATCTAAATTAAATTTAAAGAATAAAATTATAAATATTTTAAAATATAAAAAATTTATTTAAATATATTTTTTACTCATGTTATTAATGTTCTTTTATTTTATGTAAGGAATATTTAAAAAATTAAAAAATAAATAATATTTAACAACCTTTATATTATTGTTTAATAATATTTTTAGAAGATAAAATATAATTTATTTAAATAAAATTCAATGTCAACATATATTAAAAAGTATTTAATAAATAATCCAAAAAATATTTAATAAATATATTGTCGTAATTAATAATTTAAAAACTTAACTATAAATTAAAAAGTTATAAAAAACATGACATCTAAATTAAATTTAAAGAATAAAAATTATAAATATTTTAAAATATAAAAAAATTATTTAACTATATTATTTACTCATGTTATTAATGTTCTTTTATTTTATGTAAATATTATTTTAAAATTCTAAAAATAAATAATATTTTTTAATTTTTTAAAGTAAATAACTTAAAAATAAATTAAAACTTTATAGTAAATAAACATAATTAAAATAAAGTATTATTTAATGGGGAGCCAGTGAAACACTCAATTTAAAAAATAATAAAAAATTAAAAAAGATGATATTTTTGGTGGTGTTGAAATTTGACGAGGGGATTGAATAAATAAGCTTCTTATAAGCCAGAAAAAACTTTTTTTACCAACTTAATTATAAGTTACTTCTTTTCAAATTTTATTCTATAAAAATAAGTAATTTATATTTTTAAGAGCTTTTTACAAAACATGCTTGGCCCAACATCTCTTTTTTAGGAAAAAATAAGCTAAAAAAAAGCCGGGCCAAACACACTTTTAATATCTTAAAACCATAAAAATATTTTTTATTTAAAGGTTGAGAAACATCTTAAAAATATCTTACCAAAGACACACAAATAGCCATGATTATAAAGGTTGAGAAATGATTTGCATCATGAAATTTATTTGTTTATTAATTAATTAATCAGTTCATTTTACCAAAAACTACTGCTTCTGGCATATGAACTGTAACTAGCTATATAAGCACATGAATCTAGAATTAACTCTTATTTATCTGATTTCAGAAGCAGTATAGGCACTCCATTCAACTTTACTTGGGGGGTGGCGTAGGCACAGTGAAATCTGCAAAAACAATCCCAAATACCTTTATCGTCAACAATGCAATTCATAATATTCCGTCTACATTGTAATTAATGCTAATATTAAAGTAAATTTACACTGACATTTTTTAAATTTTTTTAAATTGCACATATATATATTTTTTATTTTTATACAAATTTTTCTTAATTATTTGAAAAATATTATACTAACATTTTTTCTTAACTATTTCAAAAACATTATATCGTGTATCTTTATAAAAAAAGTTATAATAAATGTTATAAAAACAAGAAAATTATGTACAATCTAAAAAAATCTCAAAATATATTAATATAATTTGCTCATAAATTTATTATTTTTTGTTTCCCACAGGCAGAGGGTGTAAATTTGTTATTGAAAGAGTTTCTTACTTCCACACTTGTAGCCAGCAGGGAGAGGACAGTTACAGTAGCTGAAGCAGTGCATCACTTTCTTCCAATCAAGCATATCTGCAATGGTTTTACCAGGCGGGAAATCTGTTCATAAAGCAGTAAAATTCAAATAATAATTAGTTTCGTCCCTGTTAGATTTTTGCTACCAGGTTTGTGTTTAAAGGCAGCATTTAATTAATTTAATTTAGATAAACTTCTCAATACATATTTATAAAAAATAAAAAAATTAAAATTATGTCACAAGTTAAAATGAAGTTATGCATATTATATTTTATAGAAGTTAAATGGAATTTCTACAAAAATATAACATACATAAATTAATTTAAATTTATAATAGAAGAAATTTTATTCATTTTATTTCTTTATTTTTTGAGTAAATTACATTGATATCTCTTGAAATATTTTCAGATTATACATAATCTCCCTGCTTTTTTAACATTTACAATAGGAGGTGTTTCTTAAACAATTAAGGAGGTTAGTGTAATATATAAGTAATGTCATTGTAATGTTTTTCAAACAATTAAGAGAGTTGGTATAGGAATAAAGAATGAAGGAATATCATGTGCAATTTGAAAAAACTTCATGTGGTATCAGTGTAATTTACTTTTTTTTTCCTATAAATATTTATTGATAAATTCATCTAAAATGACCCAAATCTTCCTTTATCCGTGTGCAGTGACGCTGATAGACAGCAGAATGCTTCTTCATGCGAAGAAAAAAGAGGAAATGTTTTTGAATATAAAAAAAAAAGTGGACTTTTTTTTGTTTAGAGAAAAGAAATAAAATACCTCTGTACGCAAAATAAATTAATTATTCATTACATACACTAAACAAAGTTGATAAGTTATAAATTATGTGCAAGAAGTTAAATTATGAACCTCGACCTTAATTTTACCTAAAGTTTTATGTGTCGAAAACTAAAATAATGAAGCCCAAATTTCCTTTTGGTAAAACTACTATTTCATTGGTCAACACAGATATAGTTTTATTTTAAAATGAAAATATATTTATCGTCGTTGCCTCTATTATTATATATATATATATATATATATATATTTCCAACAGTCACGATGTTAAACAACCTTTACTGTATGAGGTCCACGATTGTTTTCAGATATGTTATGTCGCACCTTTTTACTCTCTTTATTTCAAATTAGGGAAAAAGAGCATTATGGATAGAGTTGTTAAAATAGATCGCTCGACCTAGTCTAGTCCAGCAGGTCAAGGTGTGGGAGTAGGCTGGCCAGGTCCAGTCTAAATTTTTTATGGATTGCATATTTACTGGCCTAGCCTAGCTCATCGGGCTCATGTAACTGGGTCAAATTGGCTCATAGTTTGTTTTCACTAAATTTATGAGAAAATTGTCTATGTACTGACAGTGTAAAAAGATTTTATACGGTCATTCAATCACAAATCGTCATATACGATAAATTTGTTGACTTTTACAATAATTATTTTTGAAGTCAAACACACCATGATTTATGATTAATTGACAGTGTAAATTTTTTTACATTAACAGTGTATAGCTATTAAATTATAAATTTATATACATTTAAAAAAAATAATATGAGACCAAATAAGCTCGGTAGTTTTCAGGCCAACATTTTTGAGCCCTTGCTAGGCTAATTTGGCCTAATTTTTTGGGCTAGAATTGTACTTGCCTAACCCAGCTTGGCCAGCTAAGCACCAGGTCGGGTCAATTTTGCCAACTTTATATATTCAATTAGTGGAGTGTACAATTATTTTTTATTTTTATTTTTTTAAAAAAAGATGATAGAAGTTAAATAGCAAATGAAAGTACATAGTTATTTTGAAATTAGACTTTATATATAGTTTGTGGGGTGGCTTTTTTTATATATACAGTTAAAGTATAATAGTGGTGTAGTTTATAATGTTAGTTAAAATACAAAATAGTCTAAAAAATGTGGAGACAAAAAGTGATATTGCCATTATAATAGTTATAGATTATTTGTCATTTAAAATAATATACACGTCTTAAAAAACTATTAATTACATTAGTTATTATGAAAAAAACTATAAATTTTTACTAAAGTACTTATATTTAAAGATGAGTCATGAATTTATAAAGATATTTTCTGGAATAAATAATTATTAATTCTAACTTTTTAAAGAGAAGAATATGTTAAAATAAAACATAATTTTTAAAGGGACATATAAATTGAAATGGAGAGAGTATTTTCTACACTTTTTAAAAGTGCCAAATTAAGAGGAGACAAAATTAAAAACCACTATTTCAAATATTTGTATATATATGTCTACATCATAAAAATTACTAATTTAACCATAACAAAAGTTACTTATTAGTTATTACCAATTGCACAACATGTTTTTGTTTTCTTCTTTCCATATAGGTGAAGTGTTTATTATAGATTGTGAAAAGATATAGCAACCACATTGTAATGGCATACCAAAAACACTGAACAGATAAGAATCAAACAATTGAGAGAGAGAATCAAAGAAAGAGTATTGAGGAAATAACAGCATACCTATTTTTCGAGAGAGATTCCTGCAGCAGCATGATAATTTGGGATTATTTTGATATACATATCTGATGACGTTACAACACCGGGCATTGGGGTTTAGAAATGTGTAAGGGTCGCCCTTGTGCATGTAATACATGCACTCTATTTCAAAGCTACGCAGTTCTACATCACAAGTCTCTGTAGCCACCATTTTGTGGTCATGGCACAGAGATAACACACAGAGACCAAGGACTGTCAACAACCAAAAGGATTTGACGTTGGAATCCATCATTTCTCTACTTGTTTTGTTTTTCCTCCCGTTGGGTTTGGGATATGCTTTATAATTAGTGAAATGATACTCTCTTCGGCCTCAAATATAAAGAAAAAAAACTAATTTATCTTAATTAAGAAAGTTGGTTAACATTATTTAATTTTACTAATCTCATGTACAAAATAAACTTTTTCTTAAACTATCATTCATTAGAACTTGATATAATGTATAAAAAAAGGATAATTGAAAATACAATCTCAATTAAATGAAAGGATATTTTGGGGATAGATTTATTAAATAAGGTGAAATTAGTTGAGATTCATTTATATTTTAGACCAGCACGCATGAAATTTTTTTTGCCTTATATTTGAGACTAGAGGGAGTACTTGTATAACAAATTGAACAATAAATTTTACAACTAAGAGAGAGAAAGAGAGAAATTTGAAATATAATAAATGGTGTGCTAGAGAGAGATTGATAAATGATGTTATATAAATTGTTGTATGTATATACATCTCTTCCAGTTGTTTATGTTAAGGTTAAAGAGGAGGCTTTCAATGCGTAACGAGCGTGTATTAAATGTGTGTGACACCTCGAGGTATAATAATTAATAACAATTAATAACAATTTATTATGTACATATATATACACATCTTTATCTTTATATATATAAAAGAAAGGTTGCTGACACAGAAAATAATGTTGTATAAATTATTGTAAAAATTGTTACATGTATATATGACATCTCTTGCAATTATTTGTGTTAGGTTAAAGAGGAGGCTTTTAATGTGTAATGAGTGTGTATTAAATGTGTGTGACACTCCAAGGTATAATAATTAATAACAATTAATAACAGTAATAATAACAATTTATTATGTACATTTATATACATATCTTTATTTTTATATAAATAAAAGAAAAGCTACTGACACAGAAAATGATGTTGTATAATTGTAAAAGTTGTTATAATTATATATCACATCTCTTACAATTATGTATGTTAAGGTTAAAGCAGAGGCTTTTAATGTGTAATGAGTGTGTATTAAATGTGTGTGACATCCCGAGGTATAATAATTAATAACAGTAACAATAACAATTTATTATGTACATTTATATACATATCTTTATCTTTATATATATATATATATATAAAAGAAAGGTTGCTGACATGGAAAATAATGTTGTATAAATTGTAAAAAATTGTTGTATGTATTATCTCACATCTCTTACAATTATTTATGTTAAGGTTAAACAGGAGGCTTTCAATGTGTAACGAGCGTGTATTAAATGTGTGTGACACCCTGAGGTATAATAATTAATAACAATTAATAATAGTAATAATAACAATTTATTATTTACATATATATACATATTTTTATCTTTATATATATAAAGAGTGAATCATCAATTTAGTCCCTAAAATTGTAATAGTCAGTCAAATTGGTCCTTGAAATTAATAAAATGACAAAATAGTTCTTGAAAATGTACATTATCAATCAATTTAGTCTTTGAAATTAATAAAATGTCAAAATAATTCTTGAAATTATAATGGTTAGTCAAATTAGTCCCTAAAATTAAAAAGTTTTAATTTTACTTTTTGTCCCATAACTTTTAAAATTTTATGAATTATGTCTCTTAAGTTTTTTCTCACACATTTGACCTTAAACTTACATAATTTCACAAATTTTACCTTTGTTAATTGACCATCCATGATGGTGAAAATGATAAAAAAAAAAAAATGTCAAAGTAAGATTTGAACCTTTGAATCCTTAAACCCCTCTTTCTCTGTAACGACCCAACTGTCGCTACTAAACACACCTACTAATCCATACATCTCATCCTCTTAATTAGATGAATAAAATCATATCATACATGTATAAATCATAGAAAATCATCGCTGAGAGATTCATCTATCTCTCTTACTGCTATACATGATTTCTTTTGTTGTAACTTTCACCATAAATATACATACATACATACATACATACATATACATATATATATAGGGATAACACCATGCCATAACAAAACAATAATCAAATATACATCACCAGGGGAGAGGGTTCCAAAACTCACTCCCTATAGCTGGTCACACTACACGATCCCATCAAAAAAATAAAAGCAACTGAATATACAACAAAATAGCCAAGGCTTGGCTCGATAAGCCAAGCATCTTTAGCTCTCGGCTCCATCCTCAGCTCTGAGATGCCGAATCCACGAAAGCATGGCCATTTGCTCCCACGCCATAAGACGTGATTATCACAGTCATACCAGCACAACAACAGCCACATGATATCCTACAACAACAAAACACGATAAGGGTAAGCTTACTAAAACAACAATATCAAATAAGAATTCTGAAACCATCATCAATATCTCAAAATTTATACTCCTACATAAATATGTTTACATCATTCATTCTCATGATAACAAGTTCTCAATCCAGAACCCCACAACACAACCAACCCACCACAACTATGTCAATGCATGATGACACGACTCTCGAGAGATTCACAACACCTTGGGCGATAGCCAAGTCTCACCCCCTACCATGGCTTATCCAAGCACCATTTAGGTATTGCCAAAACTTTGATCTACAGATAAGCTTAGTGGTTTGTTAGGATAAGTGAATGTGGGTGGTGGCTTATCACGACACAAGATTTGCACCGCCTTGACCCCCTGCAGAATTACCCATCTGCTCATCCCCATAGGCCCATCTTTAAGACACCACATCTTATCCAGGCAATAGGTTGAAGGTCCATCTGAGCTGCAACTCCTGTCAACCATCCAATTTACATGCCTGCTCGTACAACGACATGAGGCCCATCACAACCTCATCCAACAACATATGCATGAAATGTATGTATCACAATATCACATCCACTCAACCATAACCAAACAACATATATATGTGTACCAACACAACAACAACATCACAACACCACGTGGGCCCGACCAGCACCACATGTGGTCCACAACCATTACCAACACCATGCAGGCCCATATCCAACCTCAAACATAGTCAACAGTTAAGGCCCTATTCAAGTAGCACATACCTCGTGAGAAGTCTCACATCACAACTTATACACAACTAGTAGAGGTCCTATCCAAGCAGCCTACGTCCAATAGGTAAAGCTCAAACAACATTTATGACTAGTGGAGGTCCTATCCAAGCAACCTACCACTCCTTTCACATTCTCAACCTTAGACTTACACTAGAAGTCCTTCTCAACCATGTCTCACGCAACTACGCTTTCATCATTGATCAATAACAAAACATTGTATTCACTTAGTGACCCGTATGCTCACTCAACGAATACCTTCTTTATAGAGGACCAACTTCCCCTGCGAAAGCTTTTCGCTCAACGACCATGAGTCTCGCTTAGCGAATCAGGGTCGCTTGCTCAGCGACAACTAGAGTCGCTCAACGAATTCGTTCTAGGGACTTCCCCCAAATTCTCTCAACCAAATTTTGCTCAGCCAACCACTCGCTCACTCAGCGAATAGCCATTTAAGAATGTAGCCAAAATCTGTACACATACTCCTCGCTCAGGGAATTTATTGTTTGCTTGGCGACTCACTTACAATAGAGAGCACCACTTTCCAAGGCCTCCAATTTGCTCAGCGAGTTCAGAGTTCGCTCAGCGAATTCGTTCCAAGCATTCTGGAATACACGTATTCGCTCAGTGAATCACACGCTCGCTTAGCGAACTCTCAACTGGAAAATCTCCATATTTCTATGAACACTCGCTCAACGAATCACATTTCGCTCAGCAAATCCCTTTTACACTACAGCCATTTCTATCATTCAAGAACACTTGCTCAGCGATGCGATGGGTCACTCAACGAATCCTCAACCCGACACTCTCACTTTAGCTTCAGGGGCACTTTCGCTTAGCGAGCCCCTTAGTCGCTCAGCAACTATCAGAAAACAGAATCGAAAACTCTCTTCAAAAAAACCCCCAAAGATCCAATCTTTTCACTCATTTATACCTCAAATCGATCCCACAAAGGTCGAATGTGACCACACAACATACCACAACCATGTACTCAGTACAAACAACAATCCATGCAACATTTCAGTACCAAATCATCGAAAATCGAAGGAAACCATTTCCAACACCTTTCGAACAAAAGCTCAACCCAATCACACGTTTCAGTACAATCCATAACAACATATACATACTACAACATTCATACAACAAGTATTTAACTAAGGTAAGCTTCCCTTACCTCTTAGGAGTTCTGAATTTGAATTTGGGGAAGGAGGAAGATGAGAGAAAACAAGCTCTTGAGCCAAAACCCAGAGAAATCCACTCTCCTCCGCACAAAGGAAGGAAGATCGAAGCCCGAGATCTTGCTATACTCCAAGTGGGTTTGAGAGAGATTGAGAGAAAGAGAGAGAGTTTGAGAGATGAGGGAAGGAAGAGAAATGAGAGAAAGAAAGGGTTTTATGACTTAAACCTTCCCTAGGTCACACAACGGCTATGGGCCCATTAAAGCCCATGGTCCATCTAACCATCTCCCATTACTCACAATTGATTTCACTCAACCATTTCTCTCAACAACCCATATAATTCCCAACAAGCTCACTTTGGCTCAAGAACAACATTTCCTCAATTCCCTAAATTTGGACAGGAATTCCAAAACAACCAGCACAAGCAACACTCACACAACAACTTATTTATTCGTTTTAATCACCAAGATCATATATTATATTTCCGCTTTTAGTTATTAAACTACTAAATCATACATTAAGAAAACACGATGTTACATTCTCTATTACCACCAAAGCCACTATGTTTTTTGACTTGTTTAATCTATATATAAAAAATAGACTTAAATTTGTTTTAAGTCTTTGCAAATATGGCTCTATTTAGTTTTAGTCTTTGCAAATTTTTTTGTTATTTTCATATCCTTGACATTTTTTTAGTCTTTATTATTAACTATAGTTAATTTAGTACTGACATGGTTAACAAAATAAAGAATATTAATTAAAATAATTAAGGTATGAAAAATATTTTAAATTAAGATAATTAAATTATTTTTAGGTACAATTTAATTAAGTAATGTATTTAATATTTTATATATATAAGTTAATTACATATAATTTAATTTTATAATTTATTTTTCACTTTTAACATATTATAAATAGTGATTTTTATTGCCTTTTAATACTATTCTTACTTTTCAATTCACTAATTTACTTTAATATTGTAGTTATTTTAAAACTACAATGTTAAAAATTATTAATTTATTTTTAACATTTTACTAAATAAATTATAAAAAGTAAAATGTTCAAAGTACAATGTTAAAAATCACTTTAAAAAATAAAAGTAAAATGTTAAACAATAATTTTAAAAATAACTTAAATAATTTACTTTTTAAAATATTGTTCATAATATATCAAAATTTAAAAATAAATTATAAAAGTAAATTATATGCAATTATCTTATTTATATAAATAATAAATACATTACTTAATCAAATTACATACCTAAAAATAATCTAATTATCTTAATTTAAAATATGTCTTCATTACCTTAATTATCTTAATTAATATTCTTTATTTTGTTAGTCTTGTTAATATTAAATTAACTAGAGTTAATAATAAGAACTAAAAAAAAATACTAAAAAATGTCAGGAATCTAAAA
The DNA here is from genome assembly GCA_004329165.1 of Spatholobus suberectus. NCBI lineage: Eukaryota > Viridiplantae > Streptophyta > Magnoliopsida > Fabales > Fabaceae > Spatholobus > Spatholobus suberectus. The sequence goes on from CM014736.1 coordinate 41,152,882, forward strand.
CTAACAAAAAATTTTACAAGGACTAAAACCAGACAAAGCTATATTTGGGAACTTAAAATATACTTAAGCCTAAAAAATATATTATATATATCATTACTGCATTTGTTAATTGTATTTTTGATCTCCTAAGTATATGTTTATTTTTGTATAAAACAGTATTAAAAGATATGATAAATTTATTTATTAAATATTTTTATTTTAATTATACAAATTTATTTATTTGGTTATATAAAATTATTTATTATCTAAAATTATTTATACATTTTCCACCCTTTTATATTTAGGGTAGTTATTCAAAAATAAATAAATTTATAAGTTATTGTATAATTTAACTAATAAATAATTTTATATAATTTAATAAATAAATTTGTATAATTTATAAATTTAAATAATTAAAATAAAAATATTTAATGAATAAATTTATCATCTTAAGTGTTAATATTTTTTTATATAATAAATTTAAACTTACACTTGGGGAACCAAAAATGTAATTAACAAATGTAGAAATGGTATATATTATATATTTTTACATATAAACTAAACAAGCTAACTGACTCAGTGGATATTTGTAGTTATGGAAAAGGAAGAGGTCAACGGTTTCAACTCCTCTTCTAACATTTTTACTATTTTTAAAAGGCTTAATTCCTCTTTAGGAGAAAAATGTGTGATTTTTTGAATGTTAGGACAAAATTTGCAAAATTATATAAGTTTAAACTCAAAATGCATAAAAAACCTTTAGGGGCAAAAATTTGTGAAATTTTAAAAGTTAGGTGACAAAATGTGTAATTAAGTCTTTTTAATTTTAGGGATCAATTTGACCTATCATTACAATTTTAGGGATTAAATTGATTGATAATTTACAATTTCAAGAATTATTTTGTCATTTTATTTATTTTAAGGACTAATTTGACTGCTCATTATAATTTTAGGGACTAAACTATCTGACAATGTATGATTTCAGGAACCATTTTAACTTTTTATTAATTTTAAGGACTAAATTGATGGATTATTATAATTTTAGGGATTAAATTGATGATTCAATCAATATATAAAAGAAAGGTTGCTGATGCAATTTCTTCGACCTAGAGATACATTTTTTTTTTTTGGATAAGCAAATTTCACTGATAATAGGAACACTTGAAGTGAGTAACAAGATGGGCTCAGCCCAAGCTACAGGGTACATCAGAAGTGCATCAACAACAGGTATTTCAATATACAAAAGACACCCACTGACCAAAAATAACTATTAGGAGTAATTTTTTCACTAATTACTGAAATGGAGTAGATTTTGAAAATTTACTTAGAACAGATATGAAGTGGTTACTTTATATTTTACAATGACAGATATTTAGGCTGTGAAATTTCAGTGATCTACAATCATGTTATTGCTAAGAACATGATTTGCATATACAATTTATAGTAGTCCCGATCAGACATGATTTTTCCCCAGCCAATCTCTAACAATCGTATGATCTAATTAATGATTTTAACATATGATTGTAATGCATTATTCGAGTTCAGGCATATGATTGTCCTAAACTAACCTTGATAATACTTTTGTTACTATGCATGTGTTTTGTTACCTGTATTTTCTTCAGATTCGTGTATAAACTAGCTGCCATGAATCTTCGCTATTTTTATGCAATTTCTATGTTCAACCGGAATGCATCGGTTTTATTATATGTACTGAAGTAAATTGCTTCTAAATTAGTCTGTTGCTTAACTATGCAATGAAACAAGCTACGTCTTTCACAATTAGTTTAGTACGATTAATTTTGTAGCTGTTTGTGTGGCCTCTTCCCTCAAGCGAATCAAAACATATATAGCATTTTCATTTGTTTTGATGTGTTTTGTTCCTCTTCTCAAAGGAATCTCACTGAATTCACAAATAAATTGGAGGCTTGCGATTTCTCTCACTTAACATTTGATCCGTCCCCTGACCCTTTTCTTTTTAGAGATAGAAAAGGAAATTTGCCATGCCTTGGCATTTCCATCCTCCTGCATGTCATGAAAGACCATCTAAAAAATATCTGAAAAGTCTGTATTATTAACATTTAGAATTAGAAGATATAACTCATGTTACTTGGCAGGTCTTCAGCAGTTTCCATCAAAATGTTTTGTTTGGATAAATTTCAAAAGGCTGAGAGGTTGAATGGAAACAAATTACAGCTCTCTCTGACGGATCAGAAAAAAGAATATATATATATATATATAAAATTGGGGATTCAGGCTATCCTCTATTACCTTACCTTGTTCTCCACTCCCCTATGAAGGGAAAGAACTCTCAGAACCAAAAGCACAGTTTAACAAGCAGCATTTGGCAACAAGTATGGTGGCACAAAGTGCACTAAGAGACAGTTTGTCTCACTACTTGACTGGAAGGTTACCTTCCTAAATTTTTTGTCCATGACTAGCTTTTGGTTGCTCAATGAATTTACTGAATTATGAAAGTTTATTAGAAAATTAACATATTGTGTGGTATAGTTGCTCCTCCCTGATTTCTAGAATGTAAATAATAATTTGGATGGTGCATGGCAAGGTTAACATTGCAGGGTTACCAAATTATGATTGAGAATAAGGTGAGTGAGTGGTAAACTCACATCTACAGTCTACACTGGACATAGTACTTTTTACTGGAATAATAAAGAGAGTTGATTACTTTGTTAGTTGCAAACTATTATGAACATTGCCGTGTAAAACCTTTTGATTATGAGAACAAGTAATTAAAATATCAAACTCTTAAAATGTGGCTGCTCATTATCATATATAAAAAATAAAAATAAAAGTCATTATCATATAATATAAAAAAATAAAAGTTGTATGCTTATGCAGGACGTTTATAAAAATATATATAAAAAAAAAAGTAAAGTCTGATGTATATTTACGATTTCAATTAATAAAATAAAAAAGAAAGTCATATATTTACGATTGCAATCAAAAAAATAATAAAAAAATCATATACAGTTTTACAACTTTAATAAAAATATAAAATAAAAATGAAGTCGTATATTTAATTAGTTACAACTTTGGTAAAAAAATAATTGAAAATATAAAAATAGAAAATTGCTGCTACATTCACGACTTTCGTTAAAAAAAATGCAATTCTTAAAATCGAAAAAATGAGTAAGACTTCCATTCACAAGACGTGATTCTCATTCACGACTTATTCTATTTTAAGTAAATTTTTAAATCTATCTATTTCGGTAATTATTAAAAAAATTACGTCTAATTGATAGAAAAGCTATACATAAGTCATTTCCAATTTTTATATTTAATAGAGTTAAATTAGTAAATTCAATTTCGCAAATTTTACAATTTTTAAAATCAACTTAATAGCCATCTTGAAACTCACAATTGTCATCATTTCAACATGTTATCACTTCAGTTTTTTCCACAGTGTAGGTAGTGTTTTTTAATTATTTAATAATTTTCAAAAGGCAAACACCATGTTTTGCTGAGACTATTTTGACTATTGAGAATTTTTATGCATTGTTTTTGCTCTCCTTTGTTCAATTTTTTCTATTGAAACACAATCAGAATAATTTATTTAGTGTAATTTTTATTTCTTTCTTGCTATGCTGTTGAGATTTAGTAACGGTTAATTAAAGGGAACAACAGAAAGCAGACAGCACACAAAGGATTCGGCAATGTGCCTACGTCGTCGAGAGCAGAGCAATTGTATTTTTATTAAATAAAAATAGAGTTACAACTCATATATATAACGCACAGTACATGTTTACAAAATTATCTTGTACCAACGTCTGTCCACTTATCACAAAATAAGAGTCATACACAAACAGATGCAATTTGTACTTCTATATTTAATCAGATGGGTTCAACATGGAGCTCCCATATTGACGATACGTTCAGAACATTCAGCACCAAGATCTTTCTTGATAAAATTATTCTTTTAAAAGCATGGTTAGCTATTTGGCTAATATTGGCGGATAAGACAATTCTAATGTTGGTGTGATGGCAAAATGTTTTGAAGGCCACAAATGATATATCATAGACTGAAGAATTAATTTTCCATTCTGCTCAACTTGACAATTTTCTATTGTAGGTATCCATTTGAGAGTGGGCGATATTGCTATGTTGGAAATCGAACTAGTGTGACACTCAATCACATTGATACTTATTCTCACAATTTATTTTAATTAGATTGAGAGAGATTTGTTTTTTCTATTTTAATTATGAAAAATCTTTTTTGATGTAATTATGAAATTATAAAACAACATATGTTTAAGAAAAATGTAAACACCATACATACCAACCATAAATGTACATCATTGCTATCAATATGATTATTTTAAATCTCGTTATAGAATAAATACATGAGCAAAAAAATAAAAAACTATCCTTCAAAAAAGACCTAAGTTAGAGCAGTGACTATACACAATCTCACCTTTATCTTAGAAAAGAACATAAAGTGGGTACAACAATTACGATAATTCTTCTATGGCATCACATTCCTTTAAATTCTTCCCAATCTTAGCATCCTTGGCGTCAACATCCTCTATCTTCATAATATGTCTCAAACACATACACAAAATAGAGAAACAGAAAAAAAAGAAACAAAGCAAAGGAGTGAGGAGAGATATATATATAACCTCAAATCATTTTCACAAAAGGTTTGTAGGACTAACCTACAACCTAAAATAGTAAACAAGTTAGCAAACAAATGCAATGGGGTTCCTAGGATTTGACCCAAGTTATCATGAAACAACCCAAACTTTCGTAATACGTATGGATCCATACCCCTATTAATGATTACCATTAATCATCCACAATCCTAGAAAGTGATTGGGAGCTTGTATAACCCCTCACAAAGGTACCAACATCATCATCATCATCATTTTCTCGAGAAACAAGCATACAGTTCCTCAGGGGTATACACTATGTTGGAACCAAAGACGTAGAAGCGTCTAGACACTCAAAGATTTGAAGATAACAAACTTATTAATGTTCAAGTTTCTGCCAAAGAACTAAATTCTTTACAGCATACAAACTTTTCTTTGAAGACCGTCTAGTAGACATGTTAAAGAAGACCGTCTAGTAGACGTGCTTAAAGAACATCGTCCAATGAATAACTTAAGATGATTGTCTGAAGAGCAAATTCAAATATTTGATGTAAGCTTCCAACGACAAATATTCAAATGGCTAAGTTCTATTTTGAACGTTCATTTTAATTATGCTAGTTTTCTTGAAACTAACATATTACTACTTTTGTGATCTAACGTTCAAATTGTTTGAAGCATTAAATAACATCAGAATCATTCTAGTGCAAGAGCGCAGGAAAAATAAATAAAGCAAGTCAACTTATCAAGCTGCTGAGACGAATGAAGAATGTTCAGAAAAACAGATCGCCAGCACTGTCCTGCACCTTCCATTTTAGTGCAAGTCTAAAAGCTGTCACACCTAACCTTTCTGAAAGGATAGTTTGCACGTTTCTCATTGCATAACGAAGTCAAAGTCTTCTACAACGGATCTTTTCCCTGAAGACTATATATATATGCATGCACCAAGGAAGAAGAAACAAAGTAACAGTGACAATGACGAACGATCAAGAAAAAGAACAAGAACAAAAGATATTAGCAATATTCTGATAGAAGCGTCAAGTGGACGATAACAAAAAACATGTAAAGTTTTTCAGAGTGTTTTTGAGCCTAATCTTTCAAATCCTCACTATGTGAGTTGATATCATTTGTCTAAACACTTGTTGTGTTGTGAAAGCCTGGAGAGGCTTAGTGTGAAAGAAAACTTGGATTAAGCAATCTAGGGTGATTACGTTGTAAAGCCTGAAGAGGCCGCGAACAATACTTGTAACCTAAGGTTAGTTAGTGAATACCTTCTAGGTGAAGGGATTAGACGTAGCTTAGGTTGAGTGAACCAGTATAAAACTTTTTGTGTTCTTCTTCTCTCTAGCCCTACGCTTGAAAACATTTTCATACTGATCAACTTGTTTCGAAAAAGTTTTTAAACGCACAATTCAACCCCCCTTCTTGTGCACTTTTTCTATTTCAATTGGTATCAGAGCTCGGCCTCTTGGGGTTAAGCATCTAACACTGCAGGAGTAAAAACGATCCTGACCACTCATGGAAAACGAAGGACAAGCCGTTAACAAATCGCCTCTTTTTAAAGGTCAGAACTACGATTACTGGAAGCAAAGAATGATAGCATTCTTTGATGTATGTCATATAGACATGTGGGACGTAGTAGAAACTAGCGACTACCTACCCCTTGACCATGATGGAGTGGAGCTTCCAAGAAGTCAATGGACAGAATCTCACAAACAGAGGTATCTTCTAAACTCAAAAGCTAGAAATGCTATGATGTATGCCTTATCTGAATTTGAATATGAAAAGGTACATAGCTCAAAAAGTGCTAAGAAAATATGGGACACCCTCGCGCTTTCATACGAAGGCACTTCACAAGTAAAGAGGTCTAAGTTGAGCTTACTCGTAAAACAATATGAACTATTTACTATGGAAGAAAATGAAACTATTGAACTTATGTATGGTAGATTTCAAACCATAATAAACAACTTGAGGTCCTTAAGCAAAACCTATGATATTTATGATCATATTGACAAAATCTTGAGAAGTTTGCCTAGGCAATGGAGACCGCAGGTTACAGCCTTAAGAGCTTCCAAGGATCTAACAGCACTCTCAATGGAAGAGTTACTTGGAACTCTTAAAGTCCACAAACTAGAGCTAAAGCAAGACGAAGGACAGAAGAAAAATTCCATCGCTCTAAGCGTCCAGTGTCCACCCAGAGGATCATCGTCTAAAGCACTAAACGTGGAAGAATCCTCTGAGGAAGAGTCCGAAGAGAATGACTCTGATGAAGATGAAATATCCTTCATCTCCAGAAAACTACAAGCTATGTGGAAGAAGAAAGGAAGATCAAGAGCCAAAAACTTCACAAAGAAGTTTAACAAGGCACCAAAAGAAAAGAGTCCTTCAGTCTATTATGAATACAAGAAGCCTGGACATTTTAGAGCTGAATATCCCAGTTTGCAGAAGGACAAAAAGAAGATGTTCTTCAAGAAAAAGGGTCTCATGGCTACCTGGAAAGACATTGACCTATCTTTATCAGAAGAAGAAGGAGAGGAAGAAGCTAACCTGTGTCTCATGGTGGAGACCAGCTCTGATAGCTCAGATAATGAGCAAGACGAAGAGGTAAACTTCAATAACTTAATCTCTCTACAAGAACTCTATAATGATTTACTTGCTAACTCCTCAACTCTCTCAATAGGATATAAAGAACTAAAAAAGAAATTTTCAAAAATAACAAAAGAATTCAATTTGCTCAACGAAGAGCATAAAAAGGTTTTAAAAGAAAACGAGCTTTTAAAAACAAAGAAATTTCAGAAGAGAAAGACATCTTCTCATGAAGTTTTAGAACTTCAAAAAGAAGTCACTCATCTAAAAGAAAGTTTGTCAAATTTTGTCAACGGAATAGAGAACCTAAATAAGATTCTATCTTATAGAAGAAGTCCTCATGACAAATCTGGACTTGGTGTTGTTAAAGAAAATTACAAACCTAGTAAAAACATAACCTTCTGTAAAATATGTGAAAAGAATGGGCATGAATCAACAAAATGTAGATATCGTCCAACAAAGAAGGCGTCCAATGCCTTCAGAACTAACAAAAAAGGGCCTAAGTCCATTTGGGTACCTAAGTCTATGATAATACCTGTTGCAGATTTACTTGACAACTGAAAGAAGACCCCAGTCATGGTACCTAGACAGTGGTTGCTCACGAAACATGACGGGAGAAAAGTGTATGTTCCAAAGCCTACAACCCAAGAATGGTGGATGGGTCACCTTTGGAGAAAACCAAAAAGGAAAGATCACAGGTATAGGAACAATCGGTAAGCATTCCTTCCCTTCCATTGAAAATGTTTTATATGTTGAAGGACTCAGACATAATCTATTGACCATAAGTCAATTATGTGACAGTGGACACAATGTCTCCTTTGACAAAGAAAAATGTATTGTCAAGAATCTAGATGGATCCATACTATTCTCTGCTAAGAGGCAAAGCAATCTTTATAAGATTGATCTCAATGACCTCACAATCAAAATGTATCGTGTCTAGTATCCATTAAAGAGAATCAATGGACTTGGCACAAAAAGCTTGGACATGCAAGCTTGAGACTAATCTCAAAGCTAAATAAGCATAACCTCGTAAGAGGACTTACAAATCTTGCTTACAAGTTTGATGTTCTCTGTGGTGCATGTCAAAAAGGAAAACAAGTAAAAAGCTCTTTTGAATCAAAAAATATTGTTTCCACAACTAGACCTCTTGAGCTACTACATATTGATTTGTTTGGTCCAACCAGAACAACCTCCCTTAGTGGAAAACAATATGGATTAGTCGTAGTGGACGAACATAAGTTATTTTCTTAAAACACAAGGATGAGTCTTACAAGATCTTTTTAATCTTTTGCAAAAGAATTCAAAATGAAAAAGGTGTTTGCATAGCTTCAATCAGAAGTGATCACGGAGGGGAGTTTGAAAACGAAAGATTTCAAGGGTTCTATGAGGAAAACGGAATTCTACACAACTTCTTTGTACCATGAACACCACAACAAAATGGTGTGGTAGAGAGAAAGAACAAGTCATTACAAGAAATGGCTAGAAACCATGCTAAATGATAATTCCACTCTTAAGCACTTCTGGGCTGAAGCAGTAAACACTGCATGTTATTTACAAAATAGAATTTATATAAGACCTATTTTGAAAAAGACTCCTTATGAATTGTAGAAAGGACGAATGCCTAACATATCATATCTTCATCCCTTTGGATGTCAATGTTTCATCTTAAACACTAAGGACAATCTTGGAAAGTTTGATTCTAAGTGTGATGATGGAATATTGTTAGACTATTTCGAAACATCCAAGGCTTATAGAGTTTACAACTCTAGAACCTTAACAGATGAAGAAGCCATCCATGTTAAATTCAATGACAATAAGCCTGATAAAGAAATATCAGAGCTAGATGATTCATTTGTAGATATGAAGCTAGAAGATGCCAGTCCTTCAGTGTCCAGAGATTAGATGGATGATCCAAAAGAAGAAGAAAAGGAACCAATTGGACGCTCTTGGCAAATGAAGACCTATCATCCAAATAATCAAATTCTTGGAAACGTTTAAGATCATGTTAGGACAAGATCGACCTTCAAGTAGCAAGCTCAAACTGCTTTGATTTCTCAACTGGAACCAAAAATAGTGGACGAAGCTCTCCTAGAAGATGGTTGGATCAGTGCCATGAAGGACGAACTTAGTCAATTCGAAAAGAATGATGTCTGGATGCTAGTTCCTACACCCAAGGACAAGTCTATCATTGGAACAAAATGGATGTTCCACAACAAGCTAGATGAAGCTGGCAAAGTGGTAAGAAATAAACAAGACTTGTAGCTCAAGGCTACTCTCAACAAGAAGGTACAGACTTTACCGAAACCTTTGCACCAGTAGCTAGATTAGAAGCCATCCGCATCTTACTTTCATATGCTGCTCATAGTAATATGAAGCTCTATCAAATGGACGTAAAAAGTGCATTCTTAAATGGCATAATAAACGAGGAAGTCTATGTGAAACAACCTCCTGGTTTTGAGTGTGATACTTTTCCAAAACATGTTTTCAAACTCAAAAAGGCTTTGTATGGACTTAAACAAGCTTCAAGAGCTTGGTATGAAAAGCTAAGTTCTTTTCTTTTAGAAAATAGTTTTACTAGAGGAAAAGTAGACACTACTCTCTTTCGCAAAGACGTTAAATCACACTTTATTATTGCGCAAATACATGTACACGATATTATATTCGGTGCTACTAATGACGCTTTATGCAAGGATTTTTCTAAGATCATGACAGGAGAATTCGAGATGAGTATGATGGGAGAATTAAAATTCTTCCTAGGATTGCAAGTAAAGCAAACTGCAAATGGCATATTCATACATCAAACAAAATATGTCAACAAACTTTTCAAGAAATACAAGATGGATGATGCCAAGGAAATGAGTACACCTATGCATCCATTGTCAATACTCAGCCTGGACGACTCTTCTAAAAAGGTAGACCAAACTACATACCAAGGTATAATTAGGTCTTTTTTATATCTCATAGTGTCCAAACCTGATATTATGTTCAGTGTATGCTTATGTGCCCGTTTTCAGTCTGACCCTGGAGAAACTCATCTAACAGCAGTTAAAAGAATTTTTAGATACTTAAAAAGGACCACTAACCTTGGTTTGTGTTTTAAGTCAAACAAAGAATACAGGTTAGTTGGTTACTGCGATGCTGACTATGCGGGAGATAGAATAGAACGCAAAAGCACCAGTAGAGGATGTCACCTCATTGGTGGGAATCTAGTTTCCTGGACGAGCAAAAGACAAGGGACGATTGCCCTGTCCACAATGGAAGCAGAGTATGTCTCAACTGCGTCTTGTTGCTTACAACTTTTATGGATCAAGCATCAATTAGAAGACTACAGTATCTACGAGAGTAACATTCCTATCTTTTGTGATAACACTGCTGCTATAAATCTGTCTAAAAATCCTACTTTGCATTCTCAGGCAAAGCACATTGAAATAAAACATCATTTTATGAGAGACTATGTTCAGAAAGGAATTGTTGATATTCAGTTTGTCAACACTGAAAATCAATTAGCCAATATATTTACAAAACCCCTTCTTGAAGATAAACTCATCTATATTCGAGATTTTCTTGGTATGGAATTTATAAATGAATAAGTTTTATTCAACATGCCTTGACCGTCCAATGTTTTGTAGCATCCAATGTTTCATTGTTCACTTGCATAGCTTTTCGCATTCCATAACAGCTTACATTTATGTATGCATAAAAATCTCTATCCGTACTTAATCATGTTTTCTCTGATAATGATTTGAAAATAAATGCTTTATTCCTATCTGAGTCACTGAAGCACTGTATAACCAACCTCGAAAAGTGTAAGTGCCTAACCAGCATTTATTGCACATCACTTTTCTCTTCGAAATTGAAAGAACCTCCAAAAGCAAAACTCTTCGGTTTCTTTATATACACTCAAACCTAAAACCAAACACTCACCTCTGCTCAAATCTACCTGAACTCTCTCAGTCTCTCGAAACCTCTCAAACCCTAACAATCTTTCAAGCTCTCAGATATGGCAACTGAAAAGGCTGGTCTTGCTACGAAGGCCGTGGCTCGTGTGGAGAGCTTAGACAAGGCTGTTGTTCTTATCGAAAGCTGTTTCGATGTCCAAGCTCTGGAAGACATGGGTGTGAATGTAAAGGACAACCTGCTCAGATGTGGAATTCTCAACTACTTCCACTTGAACGAGATCATATACCTAGAGCTCATCAGACAGTTCTGGAACTCTACTGTCTTCTCCAAGACAGAAATCGCGGGAACTGTTCTGGGCGTCAAGGTCACACTGGACCTCGACTTTGTTGCCCAAGCCATTGGCTGTGAGTGGGTTGGGTCCTGCATCAAGAATGGCTGGGAAAGCAATTTTGGAGGACATGACATGGTTGATGCTGCACTGATGGGTCCAGAAGGCGAAGGGCCAGTGGAATACAGCAAGCTAACAAAAGAGGGGAAGATTTTCCAACAGTTTTTGAACAAGGGAATTCTTCACAAGGCTGGATTGAAGGACAGCGTTACCTTCCTGCACAGGTTCGCGTTGTTCTACATGATCACAGGCCAACAGTTTAACCTGCTGCACCTCATCCTGAGCAACATCTTCAGGACCATGAGAGGACATGGAAAGTGCGACTAGATCACCTACGCCGCTCTCCTTAACAGACTTTTCTGGCAACAGCAAGTGTATCATGTCTTCTTTGCTCTATCTCTTGGAGAGCAAAATCAGATTAGGATTCTAGGTGGTGGCCATCGTTTCACTCAACTGCCATTCGAACGCAACAATGTTGCACAGATGAAGGCTGGATTTGTGCTGAAGCCTTTGAAAACCACGTCCAAACTAATGGACGTTAAAAAGGAAATTGTTGAGATGGCACCTCTACAAACAATTAAGCCAATCGTCCAGCTCGCTAAGCCGATGGACGACGAGGCACTATTTGTGAATCCAGTATCTGCCAGATCGTCCACCAAGAGGAGGTCATCCAAGACTCAAGCAACCAGAGTTACAAGGTCTAAGACCCAACAACTTTTAGCTCTATCTGCTCCTCTTGCAGTTGCTCCTATTGCTGCCTTTACTCCTTCACCTACTCCACCATAAGCTCCTACTAAGAGACGGTTGATCGTCGCTTTTGATGACGAAGACGATGAGCCAATTGGTAAGCTTGTCAAGAAGTAGAAAGCTACTGTGATTGATGTTCCTGTTCAACCACAACCACAACCATCTGCCTCATCCAAATGACCAGCAGAAACACTGCCAAGGGAAGCACAATCCAAGAAAAAGTAAGCTTTCCTCTCCTGTTGAAAATGAACCTGTTAGTGACTTGGCTACATCAATTTTTATTAAACCTTTTGAACCTCTTACCCAAACACAAGCCGACCCACAAGCCATACCTGAATCAGACATGCTACTGCCTGGTTATCAAGGTTATGCCTGCACCATCCCCACCCTCGGCATAACTAAGACATATCTCTCCATCAAGCCTACTAAATCACCTTCCTCCTTAACCATCATTTCCTTACCTACATCTTCCACCCCCTCAGAAACCTTGACCAAAACCAAACAGCTTTGGCCTCTACTCTTTGTTGAAGGCAACTCCCAAAATTGCATGGACGACAATGTTATTATCTTGCGTCTAGAGCTCCTTGAACTTGTTATAAGTTTTGATTACTCTCCACTTGATTTGGACAAGTACATGGACGACTATGTCCATAAACCTTCGGAAGCTTATCTAGCACTGCCTCCTGGAGCTATTGAACACTTACTGCTCAAGCGGTTTATCAGACGGAGGTACCCTAGAGTTGTACGAGCTTGGTGCATCAATGCACATCCTCTTGGAGTACTTCAACACAGAGTACCTCTTGTAGAACACATTGAGCAAGCCCTGCAACAAAGGAAACCTGGGGGTGAGTGGAGTGTTCACATAAGACCTGTAGTTTTGAAGTTTTGGCCTCTAGATCCAGAAGAAGATGGATTCTTTCCATCTGCCTTTGAGCATATGTTTTGCAACACTCTTAAAGGTTCCGCCACCTTAAAGTTTTAACTCTTCATTCCCCCATCACAACACATTCAACCTTCAGCATCCATCCGCATCCAACCAAATCGTGTCTACCCAAGACTGCCAATCATAGATGACAACCGCAAGAAGAAGAAGATTCTGACCAAGGCACCGTCCCTGCCTTTGCCGTCCAGAGCTAATTTTCAACAACATTCAACTCATTCTCGTGAATGGTTCCTAGCTCAGCATCTTCATACAGACTTGGACGAGGACGATGCTGAACGCTTCTGGCATCACCATATGTTCTTATGCGAACAAGAAGCATCCAGTAGTGGAGTTTTAGTAGATGACAAAGCCGATATCCCAACTGCAACGAACTGTGAAGTCACACAGCGTCCAGCTCGTGTATTTCACTTTTCGGACTCTTCAGCTGCCTTTGTTCGTCCAGCAAACGAGCGTCCACTCCTTGGTACAGAAACTTCTATCCTATACACTATGATTGCCGCTCTTACTCACCACACAAATTTTCAACCACCCTACCCTTGGACCACTCCACGTCCATACCAACTAGAAGCACAAAACTTAAAGCTTCTCGAAGCACCTCCTCCCCCCTCTGAAGCCTTTCCACCCACTCCTTCCCAACCACCATCACCTACACCTCCACCCCTGCCTACTCCTAGCTCTCAAGCCTTCGCAAGCCTTCCTATCTCTTCTTCTGCCCCTTTCCCCATTCTCCTTATTGACCCCATCATTCAACAATATGTTGCAAACTAGCTGCAACCCATCTTCACCCTTCTTCACCAAATTCTCTAGAACCAATAAGCTCTCCTACACCCTTCTTAACCTTCCCCACCTTCTCCTCTGCCGCCACAACAATGACTATGATGGCGTCTCCCTTCTCTCTCTATCTGCTTTTTGCTAATGACAAAAGGGGGAGAATTGGAAAACTATGTTTTTTTTATTATTTGCTATTTTGTATGATCTTCAAGTACAATAAAATACATGCTTTGTTCTGACATACATGCATTGTTCTTACATACTTCAAATATTACTCTGCCTATATTGAAAATCCATAACTGTTAGATACAATATGCTTGATACTTTGAACGTTATTCGATATGGATTTAAACTAATATATCTTGTGTCTCAAAGAATACAAAACTTGGAATATCAGGCTCAGGGGGAGCATAGTAAGTCTTTCGAAAACTCCTTTATGCGTCTTTTTATATTCCAGCAAAAACTTAAAAATTAATAAGGTTTGTCATCATCAAAAAAGGAGAGATTGTTGGAATCAAAGACGTAGAAACGTTTAGACCTTCAAAGTTTTGAAGATAACAAACTTATTAATGTTCAAGTTTTCTGCCAAAGAACTGAATTCTTTACAGCATACAAACTTCTCTTTGAAGACCGTCTAGTAGACATGTTAAAGAAGATCGTCCAACAGACATGTCAAAGAAAACCGTCCAGTAGACGTGCTTAAAGAACATCGTCCAATGAACAATTTAAGATGATTGTCTGAAGAACAAATTCAAGTATCTGAGGCAAGCTTCCAACGACCAATATTCAAACGGCTAAGTTCTATTTTGAACGTCCATTTTAATTATGCTAGTTTTCTTGAAACTAACATATTACTACTTCTGTGATCTAATATTCAAATTGTTTGAAGCATTAAATAACATCAGAATCATTCTAGTGCAAGAGCGTAGCAAAAACAGATAAAGCAAGTCAACTTATCAAGCTGCTGAGACGAATGAAGAATGTTCAGAAAAACAGATCGCCAGCACAGTCCTGCACCTTCCATTTTAGTGCAAGTCTAAAAGTTGCAGCGCCTGACCTCTCTGAAAGGATAATTTGCACGTTTCTCATTGCATAACGAAGTCAAAGTCTTCTACAGCGGATCTTTTCCCTAAAGACTATATATATATGCATGCACCAAGGAAGAAGAAACAGAGTAATAGTGACAGTGACGAACGATCAAGAAAAAGAACAAGAACAAAAAGGTATTAGCAATATTCTGATAGAAGCGTCAAGTGGACGATAGCAAAAAACGTGTAAAGTTTTTTAAAGTGTTTTTGAGCCTAATCTTTCAAATCCTCACTACGTGAGTTTATATCGTTTGTATAAACACTTGTTGTGTTGTGAAAGTCTGGAGAGGCTTAGTGTGAAAGAATACTTGGGTTAAGCAATCTAGGGTGATGGCGTTGTAAAGCCTGAAAAGGCTGCCAACAATACTTGTAACCTAAGGTTGGTTAGTGAATACCTTCTAGGTGAAGGGACTGGACGTAGCTCAGGTTGAGTGAACCAATATAAAACTTTTTGTGTTCTTCTTTTCTCTATCCCTACGCTTGAAAACGTTTTCATACTGATCAACTTGTTTCGAAAAAGTTTTTAAACGCATAATTCAACCCTCCCCTTCTTGTGCGCCTTTTCTATTTCACACTACACTAATCCCGGTGATGCTGAGTAGTTGTTAGGGTTATTAAGTCAGTTACATGATTGTCCCGACATCCAAGGCACTACCCTGACCATAGGATGTTCATAACTCGATGCTAGTACCCTTTAGATCTTATTAGTGGTCTCTACCTTCATTTCCCAGCGTACCAAACTGTAACTTCTCATACCATAAGCACGCATGCATTATTGCATAGTCCTCACATTAACAGACTCATGACTTCACTAATGATCAACTTTAAGCCAGGATACTACTCTCTCTATAAGATTCAACAGAGTTTCCTTATTTATTGACATATGTCAATTTCACAGAGATAACTCATATCTTTGCACAAATGTTGTTACATTCAAAATAGCTATTTAAATATAATAATTACAAAAATAATTATTTTATTGATCAAATATATTTTTATTTCCTTTTCCAATTTGGTTTTATGAAAAATAATTATTTAAAACTTTTAATTTAAATATTCAAATAATTTAAATATTGATCAAATATATATGTGTGTGTGTGTGTTAAAAATAATTTTCTTTATTTATATAAAAACCCAAACATAAATATATATACTTTTCTATTCTCGTTAAAGATACTTAATAAATGATTTATAAAAATTTAATACTAATAGATTATTAACTAATAGCTAAACACATTAATATAAAATTTAAATCTTCTTCCTAACTTTTTATATTAAGAACCGAAACTGTATATATGTATATGTATATATATATATATATAATTTGCACAAAGTAAAGTTTTCTACAAAATTAAATTTGAATCTGTTTTATATTAACACATATATAAATACCTATATATTTTCTAATTTAATTTATAAATATGTTTTTATCATAATTTAAAATTTTGAAAGAAATTATTTTTCTTCCTTTTCCTTTTTAATACTATATAATTATAAAGCAGATTTTAAAAGTTTTCCCTACTTTATCTATATTTATCATTTTATTACTAATAATCTAATATAATAATTAAGTATATAAATAAAGTAAATTTTTCTTAAAAAAGTCAGATCCGAATAAACGGTGTTTTATGTCTTGAATTTAAATTTTCAATTTTTATATTTACTTTAAATTAATTTTAAAACCTGTTTATATCTAATATTACAAAAAAAAAATCAATTCTTTTTCCTATTTAAATAAAACTGGCCGTGAGCCATTTTTAACAAAACAAGGATTAGAAAAAAAAATTTAACATATTATTATCATAAAATAATTTTCTTTGATGAATATAAATAGTAATAGTTGTAAAAAAGTTTATTCTTTCTTACTTCAACCAATATAGCCGAACAACATAAATCAAGAAACAGGTATGATTTTTGTTTTATTTTTTTCTAGATCATCAACATAATTAAAATTAATTAATTACATGCATGAAACATTTATTCAAACCACAAACAAACCATCAAATAACAAATAGAAATCATAGAGAGAATCATGAAATATAACAAGATAATAATATATTACAACATCATTAACAAGTATAAATAGAAGCAAAAATTAAAGAAGACATCTAAAATATAAGAGATTTGGGGGACAAATCTCTCCCACAAACTTTTGATCAAGGAAATAAAGAGGTTATTCCCTACTCCCCCCTTTACCTTAGTGTAAGACTTGTTTGAGAGAGAGAAGGCTTTGCAGAAGAAGAACTTCAACAATCACCACCAAAGAACCACCTTTTTTGCTTCCAAGAGTATAAAGTGTGAGTTTGGGTGAGGAAGAAAAATGAAAGTGAGAAGAAAGGGAGAGAGAAGAGGGATGTGCAGCAATTATGGAAAGGGGAAGATGAGTGAGTTTATGTGTTGGTATTATCTTATAAGAGACATGGTCACCAAGTTTACTTGGCCTCTAAGTCTTGATGAGTTGGCTGAAAATATCAACCCATAATTATCCTAATATTTTTCATTTTTTAAAATATAAAAGTTGTAAATAATTAGGTAATCAAATATTAATTAAAATAAATGGGTTTTGGACTTTTAAAGGGTGTTATTGGGCTTTGGCTTGGCTTGCATGTCCAACCCATCTAAGTATCTGAAAAAATATTTTTTATTAATTTTAATTTATTATATAATTATTTATAATTATTTTATGTTAAAAATGAAAATTAAATCCAATATGTACCAAATAATTATAAATTTTGAATTTTTTAATATTAAAATTAATTTTCTATTAAAATGTATTATAATTTTTAAAATTTTCTAAGACAAAAAGTCTCTAGTTATGCTTTTATAATCAACCAAGGATATTTTAGTCATTTACACATAAAATTTCAATTAATTCTCCAAAAAATTCTAAAGTTATATTTTATTATTCTAAGTATTTTTATAAGTTAAAAAAATTCATTTTAAAATTTTCTATTTATTTCTATTAATTTATCTCATTGTTAACATTTTACTAGTTTTTAGAAACGTAATGGGCATTTGACCATTTTTTGTGCTCTGGTCTGAATAAAACTAAAGTAGATTTGTTATTCTGAATACAACTATCTACTCAAAATTTTTGAATTCCTACCTAGACACTTAAAATAAATATTGAATAAAAAGAAAATGGTAGGCAGAAGTGAGGGTATTACAGCTAAAACCTAATGGGAAATGAAATGCATATGTATATATTTTGTCTTTTTAGAATATCTCTTAGTGCTCTTTTAATTCTTAGAATTTGGTTATCAAATTTAATATTTCTTTCAATAGATAATCTTTTGAAAATTTCAATTTTAGTATATTTTACTAATCCATTTCATAAATAGGCATACTTTTGACTGCAAAAATACCAGATTCAAAGTTTAGTACCTGAATTTGAGTCCCTGTAGAATAGATATCAAGAATATTAAGCAAAAGGCAAATGCGATAGAAGACAACATTCCACTTGCTTCGCTATGCTCCACTTGACTCTAGCATCTGTCCATTTATCACAAAACAAGAGCCATACACAATATTCTTCATCTTGGCGAATATCAAGCCCCTTAAGAGATAGAAGCAGAGGTTTTTCATACAGCCAGTGGGTTGGGGTCACTAACATGTCTAGCATTAAGAGCCATTTAACAAGCCCAAGCAATGCTTGAACTTGTTAGTGATAACTGGCTTGGTTAAAATATCAATTGAATTCTAAAAAATGTGAACCTTTTGAAACAATATCTGACCTGATGCAATCAACTCTCTGATCTTGTGAAACCTCACATCAATATGCTTAATTTTGGCATGGTACACCTAATTCTTTGCTAGATAAATGGCATTCCAACTGTCACAATGCAACTAAACTCCACCTTGATCAATACCCAGTTCCTTTACTAGCCTTGTAAGCCATAAAACTTCTTTAGCAACCTCAGCTACTACCATGTACTCTACTTCAGTAGTAGACATTGCCATAATTGACTAAACTGTTAATTTCCAATAATAGGCTCTCTTGTAAGAGTAAATACATACCTTGTTGCAAACCTCCTATCATCCAAATCACCAACATAATCAGAAACCGTATATCCTACAACCGAAAGATCACCTTATTAACTGCTAAACACAATACCATGATCTATTATGCCCTTTAGATACTTGAAAACCCACTTGACTACTTCCCAATATTGCTTACATGGTTTGGACATAAACTTGCAAACTTGACTTACGACATGTGCCAAATCATGACTAGTGCAAACCATAGCATACATTAAGCAACAAAATGAACTGGCATACAAAACCTTATACATGTATTCAACTTCTGCATTTGTCTTTGGGCATTGATCCAAAGAAAGCTTAAAATGATTTGCCAATAGAGTACTCACTGGCTTAGCCTTGCTCATGTCAAATTTGGCTAACACCTTCTCAACATAGCTTTGCTGAGAAAGCCATAATTTTCTTAAACTCTTATCCCTGTGAATCTCCATCCTAAGAATTTTCTTCATAATACCCAAGTCCTTCATGTTAAATTCCTTTCCAAATAGGATTTCCAACTTTCACATGATGTGAATCTTTAGCGACAATCAACATATTGTCAACATAAAGTAGCAAAAAAATAAAAGAACCATCATCAAGGCTCTTAACATAATAGTCATACTCACATCGCCTATAGACAATTTGAATCATGTAAGAGTCAAAACGCTTGTACCATTGCCTTGCAGACTGCTTTAACTTGTATAGCAACTGCCACAATTTACGAACTAGTTACCCCTGTCTAGCTTTATTGAACCGCTCTGGCTGCTCCATGTAAATATGCTTTTATAGATCACCATGAAGGAAAACTATCTTCACATCCATCTATTCTAGACTTCTAAGTGCATATCCCAACTGGCTACTAAAGCTAAAACTGCTTTGATGGAAGTATGTCTCACGATTGGAGAATAAATCTCATCATAATTAATCCCCTTCTCTTATGAATAGCTAAAACTGCTTTAACCTTTTTGCTACATGACAAGCCTTAAACTTCCCTCTTTTTTTAATACTGTTGGTTTCCTCTTGTACACCCACCTACACCCAATAGTCCATTTTCCCTCTAGAAGCTCAACTATCTCCCATGTTTGGTTCTTATGCAAAGACTCAATCTCCTCCACCATGGCACCCATCCATCTATCTTTTTCTTGACTAGCTATAGCCTCTTGACAGTTAGCTAGATCTCTAGTACTAATAGGGGTGGAAATAGGCTAGGCTAGGTTAGGCTTTGCTGGGCCTGAGCCTAGTTGATAAATCTACATTTTATGTAGATTTATAAAGCAAGTTCACATGATTTTTGCATTAGCTCATAGAAAATTTGTGAGAAAATAGGCCATTAATGAAGGATTTCATGTGATATACATTTCTAAGCTTTCTATTTAAAATTACCTGAATTGCGTTAATTTTGTTTATTTTTTGTGAAGGAAAGTTAAATGTGCAAAGGAAGAAAATACAATCCACAACATAAGGCACAAAGGAGTATTGTACTAGTCAAAAAGGACTTAGAAAAAGCAAGAAGCAAAGTGAGGAGCACAAAAAAGGCCTACAAGGACAAGAATGAACCAAAAAGGTTATTAGAAGCGCAAACTAGAGTGCACGAAGTCGTATCCACCTAGCGGGCTTGATAGGCTGCCCGACGAACCTTGCTTTAATGTCACCCGCTCGGTTGGTCAGCATGCCCGGCGCCAAAACAAAGCAGATTTTTTTCCAAAAAAACTGCCCAGCAGGTTTCCAACCACACTGGGCGAGTCCGAGATCCAAATTCTAATTTTATTTTAATTCTCAATGGGCCTAGGTTGTGTGAGACAGATCGGGTTAAGCCTCCTTCTCTAAAATTCTGGAGATGGATTACAAATACCAAAGGGCTTAATCTCATCTCTATTCTACTCTCTCTCTCTTGGTTTTTGACGAAGGAAAGACTCTCCTAAAACTTCAGAGAATTCTCCCTGCATTTCAATGGACAGAGATTGAAGGCCATTCTTTTTGTTAAGGTTTACCTTTAGTTTCTAATGATATATATTGTAATGGGTTACTTCTCTGTTGTTATGGAGAACTAATCCCTAGGCTAGGATTGTGGTGTAGCCATGCTTGAGATAACTAGAACCTCATTTTGATTGTTAATTTTATTTCCCTTTTTCTTTCAATTAATTGAATTAGTGTTCTTCATTATATTGTTTGGAATTTATCACTCCTTGTATATCTTTAATCAGTTAATTAATCGACGACTGTATCGTAATTAATTGGTAGACCTCTAAGGTAATTTAGGTTTAAGACGCTGCATGATCAAACTATGAACTAAGCTCTCAATCGAATTCATTCACCCTCTTTCTTCCTAATCCTTTCCTAGATTAAACCACTGCATGAGCAACTAGGGGTTTAATATAGGAAAGAGTTTTTACAACCCATGACCAAAGGTTGTGAAAGAACTCGATAGAGGGATATTGGCAATTGAACTTGAAAATAAAATATATTTTAACTTGGGGGAAGGAAATTGAAGGCATAGGTGAACCCATAATCCTAGGTTCTTAACTCATTGAAATCCAATTTAATTTTAATTATTCTTTTTTTGCAACCCCTTGCAATTTAATTCTTTGAACTCAACCCATAAAACTTGAATAACCTAGACAACGTACATAGGAATTTCTTTGAAAGGTACTCCATATCAATCCTTTGCATATGATATTTAGATCCAAGTCCATTGTTACTACTGCGATAGGGTATGCTTGCCCTTAAGTGTGTTCTAGATGCATCACTAGCCATAGTTAAAAATCTACAGCCTGAGCTTGACCTGTTTACTTGTTATAGGCTTTTTTAAAGTCTTAGCCTAGCCTACATAAAAGTTTGGCTTGCCCTATAAGCCTGTTTAAGGGTCTACTTTGTGATAATTTAATACCATGATAGAGGTATGATAATTTATTTAAAATCATATTTTGCAATAAGACCTTTAAATAGAATATAATTTATCTTTTAATCCCTTTCTATATATAAACGTCTAAAATTATCTACTTCCTCAGGCCTCCACTCTCCCCACTCTCCTCCCTCACATTCACTTTCATTTGAATACTCTCTTTTCATAAAGAGGTGAATTTCATTCTCTTAACATGCATCTGGTATATGCTCTTATACTTTTAATAAACTGTAACTGAATATCAAAAACAAATTTCAAATATATATGAAGATAATATATATATATATATATATTATCTTTAAAATTCAAATACACTTTTAACATGCATATGATATTCTTCTATATATATAAATTAGAATAATTATCTTGAATGAAAACATTTTTAGTTGTCATTCTTCAACGAGAACACTTTTAGGAATTTTTCTTAACCTCTTGTTTCTTTCAATCTATTATTTTCAATATCTTTAGTTTTAACTTGAATTTCAATATTCTTTTAAAAGAAATTATCAACAATTAAAAATAATATTTTATCACAATATAAAGTATTTATCATAAATCTAAAATATAATTTATATGTTCTAAAATATTTATTTATTATAAATTTAATTATAATATAATTTATATATTTAGAAGTATTTATTTATTATAAATTTTAATTATATAAAATAAACATTTATTTTGTACAATGCACAGGCTAAAATACTAGTATACTTATAAGCTTGACTCTTTATATAGGTCAACATGTTTATCATTTAAAAAGATAAATAAATGTATAATTTTAATACATTATAACAAATTTAATACAATAATAATATTAACAATAAATATTTATTTAAATAGGTTGGCCTATTAGACCTAAAAGACTTTTTGAATGGCCTAGACTTAGCCTTTTTAACTAAATAGGCTTTAATAAAAGCCTTGGTCTGGTTTATTTTCTAAAAAAGCCTAGCTTGGCTTGGGCTTGATGTAGGCTAGGCCATTGGCTATTGTCGAGCGGCCTGACCTATTTCCATCCCTAAGTACTAATAAGAAGCGCAAAAGATGCCAAATCTTTGATTTGGTGGCTTAATGGTGTGACGCCCTCTATCTTTGACAAGAGTATATTGTTGTTCTCTACTTGAACTTGCAGGTTCAGGTCTTGGAGTAGAACTTTCTGCCCTCCCATTGGTTACCGGTAGTTGTTCTACATCCATCTAAACTACATTAGAGCTAGAGTTAGCTCCATCTATCACTAGCACATCTGTCTCACTCTCCTACTACAACATGACTGCTCATCAAACACTACATCTCTACTAATCACCATTTTCTTTAAGACCAGATCCTAGAACTTGAATCACCTCATGCCTTTGACATAGCCTACAAAGATACATTTCTTCGACTTTAAATCAAGTTAAGATCTCTCATCGTTGGATATATGCATATAAGCAAGACAACCAAAAAATTTTAATTGATCAAAATTAACTGGATTACTTGTCTATACCTTTTCTACAACCTTTCCATCCAATGAAGCTCGTGGTGATTTGTTGATGAGGTAGTATGCCATAGTCATGAACTCCACCTAGAAACCTTTTGAAAGTCTAGCATTCAATCTCAAACATCTTGCTCTTTTAGCAATAAACCTATTCGTCCTCTTTGTAACACCATTCTACTATGGTGTCTTATGAACTGAAAAGTGTCTCTGAATATCGTTTTCCTCATAGAGTTTCCAAAATTGTGAATCAGTGTACTCTGTGTCATTGTTAGATCTTCAATACTTGATTTTTCTCCCTGTTTGATTCTCCACCTCTACTTTCCATAACTTAAATTTGCTGGAGACACTTCAGATTTCTATTTCAAAAAATATACCAAGGCTTTTCTAGAAAAATAGTTGGTAAAAGTAACAAAATACCAAGAACCACTTAATGAAAAATCTCTAGCAAGCCCTCATACATCAATATGCACATAATCTAGAATTCCCTTGGTTGTATGCTTTGCAGATTTGAATCAAACTCTAGGTTGTTTCTCGAACACAAAATACTTCCATAAATCTAACTTGTAACTCTTAACACCCTTCAACATATTTCTCTTGTGGAGTTTTGTTATCCCATACTCACTAAAATGACCCAAAAGCATATGCCATAATTTTGTAGTGTCATCATCTATCTTAACAGAATTAACTTCACCTACAACTGTATTCCCTAATAGTTTGTCAATATTCCTTCCAATCTTCTTTCCTTTCATCACAGTCAAAACACCCTTACATACTTTGAGAGTGTCCCTATCTCCATTAGTTTTATAACTGAACCTACTTGCCTGTAAAGTTCCTAGGGGATCAAATTCTTTCTTAGATTAGGAACGTGTTTAACGTCATGCAATGTTTTGATAATATCATCATACATTTCAATTTTGATTCGTCCCATTCTAGCAATAACACAAGGTTTATCATCACCCAAATAGACAAACCAAAATTTCCTAACTTGTGTGAGGTGAACTAGTCCCTGTTCGGTGTCATGTGATATGAGCATCCAGAATCAAAAGTCCATCCATATGTGACCTTACTAGATGAAATAAAGAGTAAATTTATTTCACTATGGTCTAAATCGTCATTTTGCACCACATTCACAGAACTAGATGACCCTTTGCATTTTACTTCCTGTTTGGACAGTCCCTCTTCAAATGCCCGATCTCTTTGCACTTAAAGCAATGTACTATCTTTTTGCTCTTGGATTTCGACCTAGAATTCCTCTTCATAGAGCCCTCTTCGCCTTGTTTCCTCCCATGTTCTTGATTCCCCTTAACATACAAACCTTTGCCTTGAGAACTGTACCCTACATTTTGTTTCCTTTGATAATGAGACATAAGTGCAATATTGATCTCTTCCAGATTGATAGATTCTTTCTCGTACATAAAGGTAGTCACCAAGTGTTCGTAGGAATTTGGCAAAGAACAAAACAAAATATTTGCCTTATCCTTATCTTCAATCTTCACATCAAGCCTCAGTAAATCAATGATTATTTGGTTGAAGTTATTGATATGTTGTTGCAAATCAAAACCTTCTTGCATCTTTAGCCCGTACAACATTTACTTCCAATACAATTTGTTCGTGAAGGACTTTGACATATACTGACTCTCCAATTTCTTCCATACCCCTCCTAGAGATGTCAAATTCATGACATGATACATCACTTCATTTGCTAAACATAATCATATGGTTCCTGCTGCCCTTTCCTTTAGTTCTTCCCAATCCAATTAGTCCATGCTATATGGTTTCATTACGCTCAATGCCTTTAAGAAACCTTGTCGTGCCAATAGATCCTTCATCTTCCTTTGCCATAACCTAAAATTACCAGTTCCATCAAACTTTTCCACTTCAAATTTTGCACCAGGGTTTAGGGCCATCTCAACCTTGCTCCTGATACCAATGGTTGAGAATTTAGCAACAGTTAATTAAAGTAAGCAACAAAAAGCAAAAAGCACACAAAGGATTAACGAGGTTTAGCAATGTGCCTAAGTCCTCAAGAATAGGGAAGTTGTATTTATTATTAATTAAAAATAGGGTTACAACTCATATATATATATATATATATATATATATACATATATATATACATACACACACAATACATGTTTACGAAATTACCCTTGCACTAGCATTTATCCACTTATCATAAAATGAGAGCCATGCATAACAGATGCAATTTGTACTTCTATATTTAATCGGATGGGTTTAGCAAGGAGCTCCCATATTGACGATACATACAGAACATTCAGCACCAAGATATTTCTTGATAAAATTATTCTTTTAAAAGCATGGTTACCTATATGGCTAATATTGGTGGATAAGACAATTCTAATGTTTGTGTGATGGCAAAATCTTTTGAAGGCCACAATTGATATATCCTAGGCTAAAGGATTAATTTTCTATTCTACTCAACTTGACAATTTTCTATTGCAGGTATCCATTTGAGAGTGGGCGATATTGTTGAGTTTGAAACCAAACTACTACCTAATGGAAAATGAAATGCATATATTTTTGTGTTTTTAAAATATCTTTTAGTGTACTTTTTATTCTTAGAAGTTGATTGTCAAATTTAATATTTTTTTAATAGATAATCTTTAAATTTCTTTGAAATTTTCAATTTTAATATATTCTATTGCTCTATTTCATAGACAGGCATACTTTTAACTACAAAAATAATGGATTCGGAGTTTGGTACCTAAATTTGAGTCCCTGCGAACAGATATCTAGAATATTTAGCAAAAGGCAAATGCGATATAAGACAACATATCTAAGCGGAAGCGCAAACATTCCATCACACTAGCTATGTTGAACTCAGGACATGATCAAAGCTTTGGTTAATGTACCTAAAGTTGTACATTTGAGCAAAATGTTGAATGACAAGAGCTTTGCATACTCCAATGAAACGTGATACTTCCTGGACTGAAGGTAAGTAATATTGTTGCACAATTATAATTTCGTATTGTAAGTAAATTTGGAAAGTGATACAAGCAAACATCTTAATTATCATCAAAAAGATTAATTTTGTATGTTCTTTATATACAAGTTTTTCTTATCAACAAGTGTTGCTCTTGCAAGGACACAAAAAGAACTTCCTATGGCCAAAACTACATATAGACAACTAGAAGTATAGTTCCTTTAACAGGTGGCTCCACATCTGTTGAGATTGGTAGTTGCTCAAGCCATCCAATAGTTGCTTCCAATTTGAAGAAGTTGAAACAGAAGTTCAAACAACAATATGAGTGGTACAAGAGCTCCTCCATATATTGTCATGATATATTTTCAATGGACTGAAAACCCAACTTTACCTTTCTCTCTCTCTTCTTGAACAAGTTAACCTTTCTATTTGTCATTTGTTCCATTATTTTGCACATCTTCCTTTACTTTTTTTATATAATATCTATGCTTTCTTTGGCTGGAAAACCACATGCTAGAATGGTAAATTTCTTTTCTGAAGGATTTAGATTTTTCATTGTTGAATTAGGTTGGGATCACCTCATCAATTAAACATGTCTATATTGTTTCAAAAAACATCTATGGACACCTTCACTCTATTTAACACTTAGTGAGAGAAAGAAATACAAGAGAGAAAAATGTAGGTATGATAGGTAATATAATGTGATATGAAGAAAGAGATAGAGAAAAATGATAGGTGCGGATGGAATGTATAAAGAAGAGAAGTGTTCAAGTATCATTACTGATATTGTTTTTGGTATAACTGCATCACCAGATAACAATTTACCTGATGACAATTAGTTTAATATCATAATATAACATTTTATCTTATAACAGGTAGTTTGTTAGGGCTAACTAGCATGTTATCTTGGCTTACTTTTGCATAAATGATTTTATCAATTAGAGTGGTATTTGTTTCTCTTATCTGTATATATGTATCTGATTTACAATTCATAATATAATAATAAAAAATTTCTCTTTGCTCTGCATGGTTCCTCATTCACATGGTATCAGAGCTCAATCTTAGAGTTCTGGTTGCCATTTTTTTTCTCTCCCTCAATTCTTCATGTTCTATTGATGATCTTCAATCTTTGTTCTTGTGACTATGGCAACCCAGAGCTACACTCAATGCTATGGTGATTATGCCACAAACCTTTGTAATCCTTTCTATCTCCATCCAAACGAAAATCCTTTTGTGATTCTTGTTTCTCCCCTATTGGATGGAAAGAATTACCATTCTTAGGCTTGTTCCATGCGAGCTGCTTTGATCTCAAAAAATAAACTCAGCTTCATCGATGGAAGTTTAGATCTGCCTTCAATTGTTGATCCTATGTTTGAACCATGGACCAGATGCAACAACATGGTGTTGGCATGGATTCAACGCTCAATATTAGAATCGATTATGAAGTCAATCTTGTGGATAGATCGTGCTTCAGATGTCTAGAAAGTTCTACTAAAGAGATTTTCTCAAGGTGATTACTTTTAAATATCCGAGATTCAAAAAGATCTTTATTGTCTTCAACAAGAGAGCCTTACAGTTTCAAATTTCTTTACTCAGTTGAAAGTCATGTAGAATGAACTAGAGAATTTTCGTCCTCTCCCTAAGTGTAAGGGTGTTCATCGGATCGAATTTATCCGATGAACCCGACAATCCAAACCAAACCAGATCAATTAAATTAGTTCAGATCGGTTCGGTTATCGGTTCTTTTCACTTCAAATCCAAACCAAACCAATCATCATTGGTTCGGTTATCGAATTTAACTTTTTTTCAACCCGAACCAATCCAATCAATTATATTTTAACTTTTAAAATAATATATTTTAAACTTAGAACTTAAATTTTGCTTCAACTTTTGTATTTTCTTTCTTTTTCATTTATTTTAATTTTCTTATGATCTTATCTAATGTTATAAAATATTTTAATTTGATCATGTTTATTATGTAAATTTTTTATTATATTTTAGGTAAAAAAATTAATAATATATGTAAAGTGATAATTATATAAATTAAATATTTTTGATAAAATAAATAATTAGTTATTAAAAAACAAGGAATATTTTTGCCTTGCCTTAGTATAAAATTAAATAATTATATAAAATAGACAATAAATAGAAATAAAAGCTTGAAAATATAATAATTTTTTTTATCATAACCCGATGACCCGAACCAAACCAACCCAATTATAATCAATTCAGTTCATTTTAGGTTGGCAAAATTTTTTTTTAAAACCCGAACTAAACCAATCTAATCAAACATAATTGGTTCGGATTTAATTTTGTCCTAAATCCGAACCAATCTAACCCGTGAACACCCCTACCTAAGTGCACATGTGGAGCAATTGATTTAGTGAGAATTCAAAAAGAACAAGATTGTGTGATTATATTCTTGAAGGGATTGAATGATCAATATTCACATGTGTGATCTCAGATCATGTTAATGGATCCATTGCCGAATGTTAGCAAAGCTTTTTCCCTTGTTATTCAACAGGAAAGGCATATGCACGCCCCTATAATTGCTGACAATAATCTTGTTGCGTTTACTTCAAATCCCAACTAAGGTGGAAGAGGAAAAGGGGGTTTTCAAGGTAGAGGAAGAGGTAAATAGACATGGGGCCGTGGCCAGAATGCAGGTCCTATAAAAATGTGCTCACATCACTACAAGAAAATTGCATATTAGCGAGGGACATTTCCTTCGCTACTCCCTCGCGCATCCCTCGCAAGCAAAATTGGCGAGGGATTTGCGAGGGACAAGCGAGGAAAATTTTTGTCGCTAAATCTAAGTCGCTAATTAGCGACGGAAATGAATTGTCGCTATTCCATCGCAAATTCCGTCGCAATCTCTCGCAAATCCCTCGCCAACCCCCTTCCTTATTTTATGGACAAATGTAAGTTATTCCCTCGCTAATTAGCTTCGGTATTTTGTCGCAAATTTGCACGCAAATCCGTCACAGATTTCCCTCGCCAATCCTTCGCCATTCCCTCGCAAACAAGTCCCTCGCAATTCTCTCGCAAAGCCTTCGCAACTTATCCCTCGCCCATCCGTCGGCGATCCCACGCAATTATTCCGTCGCTATTCCTTCGCATATCCCTCACAACAATGTACTCAATATTTGCTCGCAAATCCCTCGCAAATCCGTCACTATGGTTCGCAATAATTCCCTTGCCATTCCTACGCTATTCACTCGCAAATTCTATTTTTGTCCTGTAATAAATAATTAAAATATATCATATATTCTACATTCAGCCTGTATATCTTCCATCATCAAATATATCATATCTTGTATCAAATAATGTAAGAACAAAATTCTAGATAAATTTTAGCACACAATTATTTAAACTTTAAAAGTGTCATTTAAATAAAAATAAAGCGCACTAACATAAAAAAGGAGTAGCATGAGCGTACAAAGTTAAAATATAAAACACAGTTTAATGAAAAATAAAGTGCAGTAACATGGGTCTTACAAAGTTAAAATAAAATAAAAAACATGATCTAATGACACAAAAGTGGAATAACATCATCAATCTTTATCCTTCCTTAACGCAGGCAATATCTCTGTCCGAAAGAATTGCATTTGTGCCTGCATTTGTGCTTGCATCTGTGCCAGCATTTCTGCCTGCATTTCTGCCTTTAACTGTGCCTACATCTGCGCTTGCATCTCTGCTTGTGCCTTCATATGCGCCTGTAGATGTTCTTGCATCTCCGCCTTCATCTGCACCTGTGCCTCCATTTGCACTTGCATTTGTGTCTGCAATTGTGTATGTATTTGCAATTGTGTCCGCATCTGCTCTTGCATATTAGACACCTGTGTAGCTATTGCAGTGATGTCTTCTGACATAGGTGTAGGATTTGTGGGAGAAGGACCCACAACCGTTGAAGATGAACCATGTAGAGAAATGCTAAGATCCAAGCTATGACCGGTGCCGTGTATTCTACCTTTCTTGTTTTCACCAGAAGCCTTCAACCAGGCATCAGAGTCAACTGTTGGATGGTTTGATTTGTCTTCTCCATATTTCTCTACCATAGCATTTTCATAAGATTCCTATAATGAATTAATACAAATTTAGTAAGATATCAATAGATTAACAAAGTTTAAACTTACATTTAAAATAAATACTTACAATGAAGTCTTTCGCTCTATTAGAGACATATTCACCGTCCTTTTTTTATGGACTTTGCAATATAGTTCACTATAAGAAATGGGGCGCTTGTACTGTGCCTCCTGTGATAACATAATACAAGCAATTTTTTGAATTTGCAAATCAACTATATATTAGAATTCCTCATATCAGTAAGTTCAAACAATATGTACAGCTCAAAAGAACATGTTAGTTCAATACTAATCTACTTATCAATAAAAAAATACCAAATGACAGAATCATTTACAAATTAAATCTAAATTTTGATCATATACTTTGGTTTAGGGGTGCTAAATGCATGCATATATTTTGTAAGAAATTTTAAATAACCAAACTAAACTGTTTTGATGGGAATAGCCTTGTTGGAATGCTTCTTGGGTCAACAATGTATAGGGTAAAAAAGAAATCACAATCTAGATTATGATGAAGTCACCATTAATTATAAAGCTATAGCTCTTCTAAAGTGATGGATGAATTTTGGAAGACATACCATAGTTGTAACAATTGATAGAAAAATCAACACTTTATGCATCTACAATTAATATAAGCAAGCAATCTAGTCTCACATTTACAAGCACTCAAAATATGAAGTTTTTAACAAAATGATAAATTTAATAATTAATATATAAATGGAGGAAAGTGACAACATTTGCAATGAGTAAAGCAAAGAACTGTAGGAGGGGTAAAAGGTAGACTTCTACATATTCCAAGATGCTAATGAAAAAGACAAATGCTTCATTCCTACTACTGGTGAAGATAGCTAATTAGATAGATAAGCAACCCATATACAATAGCTCAAACATATCCCTTGAATAGATAAGCATTTAACAGAGATACCCAATACACTCTAAAGAGAAAGCAACACCAATCAAAAAAAGACAAATCATAGGTTCCAATTTTCACCACTATCCAACACCTAAACCTTAATCATGTCAAAAACATAAATAAAATCAATGTTGCAGTGGTTAAAGAATACATGCCATAAAAGAATACATTATTTGAGTGTTTTTTCACTTTATTTTTCTAATATTTATCTTTTAGAAAAGATCTAGTGAAGGACAAGAGCAAGGTGCTTCAATCAAAAAAGTAAAAAAAGACAAGGGTGAAAGTGTAATTGGAAAAATGATCTATTAGCAAGTAAAGGAGATATAGTAATCAATAGAAATAAAGTATATTAGAGTCATCCAGCATACTAACATGACATATTATAACAAGGCACAAGATAAAATGAATTGTTGGTGTCAATGGCAAAAGTATTAAGTATGATTACCATCAATTTCAAGTGTTGCCCAAAGCTTCTCGACCCTCCAGTGTGCACCATGCAGTCAGGCTTGGAGGCTCTATTGCTTTTGCCTGCAGTAGACTTCTTTTCCCACTCTGTTGTCATCCAATTGTCAACTAAGCCATCCCATATCTCGGTTCTTATTCCTTTTGGCCCATGGCCCTTTAAGTCTACAAGATTATCTGACTTTGCCATTTGTTTTGCCTTTTTCCTTGCTTTAGCTAGAGAGTCAGAAAATCGGTCCATGCATGTCCGATTCCAAACTTGTCTTGCCATATTGCGATCATAAGCTGATGCAAAACGGTACTTGTCCTACACCAATATAAAGTAAGTAAATTCGTTCATAGATATATATAATAATATGAAATATAATATTAACACCATAATTGCTTACCATAAAATCATTGAATAAGATTTCTTTCATATCAGCAGAATATTTTTTCCAGTTTTCTGCTGGGTTAGGCATCCTCATAAGTACCTCAGATATAATATCTCGAGTCACAAAATCTGGAATAAACCTCCTCCTACACGTCCATTTAATTCACATATTGATTTCAAAAACTCATAATAAATTAGTAATATGAATCATAAATTAGTAGAATTAATTTGAATTAATGATTGAGTTCAGTTTTACTTACGGCTTACTAACTTGCTGCACAGATATAACAAGTCTCCTATCAACTTCGTTGTGGGAATCTACACTTGAAGGCCCCACTACAGGTTGTGGATCATCAGATGTTGGGGCAACATATGATTGACCACCATCAATGATTGGAGTGGTGGGAGTTGATTGACCACCACCAGCTGATTGACCACCATCAGTTGATTGACCATTGGTGGAAGTAGCACCTAAGACAAGCACAATCAAACCAAAAATAAAATAAAATCAGCATACATTACATTCAAATAAATTAAGAGTTAATGATTAAAAACTCATTGAATAAGTATACCTGGTGAATGCAAAAAAGGATCTAGCAATGGAGGATCAATGGGAGATTGAGTAGGCTGACGTGGATTAATGGTGTGACTAGCTCGACCTCGTCCTCTTCCTCGAATAGGCATGATGAGTATCTTCATATAGAAATATAATGAAATAAGAAACCATAGAACAATACTATCAAAAAATAACATGAAAAATATAAGAAAGAAATTCCAACTTAATATTAATACCATTAAAATAAATGAAGACGAATCAATCATAATCACTTGAGTCTAAATCATCTAACTCCTCTTCTTCATCTATGAACTCATCATCCTCATTATCTTCATCATCTTCATTGTCATTGATGAATTGATCATAACACACATTGTCCATAGAAAAATGTATATCATCTATGTTTACTTCTTCCATTAGGGCATGTGCATCAAACAATTGTATCGCCTCATCATCAATAACAACATTATGCATTCCCGTGGATCCATCATCTTGAAAATAATCAATAGCAATTTGCTCATTTGAGAAATCATTTTCATCATTTAATGTCTCGACCACAAACAATTTGGCTCTAACCTTGCAAGCTGCCCACCAATCACCATTATTTCTACCCCTACTTTGTGGGTATCTTGTATAGTATACTTGTTGTGCTTGTTCAGCTAATATAAATGGCTCATTTGACTGGAGCTTTGATTTATGGTTGATATCAACCAACCCATATTTGTCATCGACTTTAACACCATTAATAGGGTCAAACCAGTGACAATGTAGAACAATTACTTTGTTTTGATATCCAAGATAAGACAATTCTAATATCTCCTCAATAATGCCATAATAGTCCAAATCATTGTCACCATATATATTTCCTCGAACACATACCCCACTATTCATGGTTGATTTATTATGGCCATAGTCTTTAGTATGAAATCTATATCCATTAACTACTACGCCATTGTAAGAAGTCACAACCTTCAATGGACCATAACTTATCTCCCGTATCATTCGATCCTCAACTTGACCTATACTCACCTATAGATGATTACAAAGAGAAAAATACATCGTTATATCATTTAATCTAATGAATATTGAATTGTACATTATATACAATTATGGGGGAGACAACTCACTTGATGTTTTAGCCACCTACTAAAATCTCTATCTCGAGCTTCCAATATTTCATCCTCAGAGATATTAGGATATGTTTCTCTTAGTGAATCCTCAAATTGTCTAAGAGATAATAATTAATAATTAATAATTAATAATGCAAATAATATAATTGTAAATTACACAAATTGTGAAATTACAAAGCAAACTTACTGGAGATAGGGTTCTAATTCTTTGCAATTTACCATAACATATGTCTCGACAATTTGAAGTTCTTCATCTGTTAAGAATCTACTTTGACCTTTGCCAATAAGACGACATGGGTGTTTAAAAATAGACAACTTTTCGTCAATCATATCTTCACCACCATCATCATTCCGAGGAACTTGAGTGCGTCTTGTCTGAATATTTGGATCAAAATATATAGAAGCAAAATTAGAGATTTCTTCCAAAATATATGCTTCACAAATAGATCCTTCAACCTTTGCCTTATTTCGAACCTTCCTTTTCAAGTACAACATGCTTCTCTCAAATGGATACATCCATCTGTACTGCACAGGTCCTCCAACCTTAGCTTCATAAGGGAGATGTACAACTAAATGTTCCATCGAATCAAAGAATGCTGGAGGAAAAATCTTTTCAAGCTTGCAAATTGTTTCAATAATGGAAAGTCTAGCATTCTCCATGACAGAAACACGTATTGCAGTTGCACAAATTTCTTTGAAGAACAAGCTGAGTTCTGTTAATACTCCCCATATAGGCTTTGGTAACATACCATGAAATGCCAAAGGAATTAGTCTTTGCATGAAAACATGACAATCATGACTTTTCATACCATATATCTTCCCTTCATCTATATTAATGCAACGTGATATGTTAGATGCATAACCATCTGGAAACTTTAATTGTTTTATCCACTCACACACTGTCCTTCTTTGATCAGAATTCAAGACATATGTTGCCTTTGGTTTTTTATACTTCTGATTCTCAACTATTAGCTCTAACCTAGGACGTTTACATATCTCCTTCAAATCTTCTCTTGCATTAGCATTGTCTTTCGTCTTGCCCTTTATGTCCATTACAGTGTTGAAGATGTTGTCAAACACATTCTTTTCAACATGCATAACATCCAAATTATGTCGGATTAAATTAGTGGACCAATAAGACAATTCCCAAAATATGCTCTTCTTCACCCAGTTGTGGGTTCTACCAAAGCCAGGTTGCTTTTGTTTGACCGATTTCAAGCCAAAAGTAATTGGTTGAAGTTGAGTCACTTTATTTAAGACATCTATGCCACTCAATTGTTGTGGAGGCAAAGAGTTTTCCACTACGGACTTCTTAAAAGAGTACCGATCACGACGAAAAGGATAATCAATAGGCAAATATTGACGATGGCAATCAAACCAACAACATTTCTTACCATGCTTCAATACAAATGATTTACTATTCTCTATACAATAGGGACAAGCAAATCTCCCATGAGTGCTCCAGCCAGACAACATTCCATAAGCTGGAAAATCACTTATTGTCCACAACAATGCTGCTTTCATAATGAAATTTTGCTTCTTCCACGCATCATAAGTGTTAACCCCAATGTCCCATAAGATCTTTAGCTCATCAATTAGAGGCCTGAGATAGACATCTAAACTTTTACCAGGTGACTTTGGTCCAGGAATCATAAGAGTGAGAAATATGAATTCCCTTTTCATGCACATACTTGGGGGAAGATTGTATGGTGTGACAAAAACAGGCCAACATGAGTATGGGGTAGCTGAATTACCAAATGGATTAAAACCATCTGTGCAAAGTCCAAGCCTAACATTCCGTGGATCTTGTGCAAATGTTGGATGTGTATGGTCAAATTGCTTCCAAGCCTCGGCATCAGCTGGATGTGTCATCACTGATTCATCTTGACGTGCTCCATCCACATGCCAACGCATATATTTTGAAGTATTTTTTGACATAAAGAGGCGTTGGAGTCTTGGAATAATGGGGAAATATCTCAACACTGAGCAAGGCACATCTTTCTTATTTGTAGAATGTCTTGCCTTTGGTTTAAATCGTGGTTCTTTACACACTAAGCAAACATTCTTGTCACTATTTTCTTTGTAATATAACATGCAATGATTAGGACATGCATCTATCTTCTCATATCCTAATCCCAGCTCATCAACCATTCTCTTCAATCTGTAAAAATTTTCAGGCAACCTTTCTGACTCTGGAAGCATGCTTTTCATTATGGCAATCATTCGATCATAACAACTCACACTCATGTTGAACTCTGACTTCAAATTTAGGAGTTGTGTTACAGCTGACAATTTCGTATGCTTCTTGCAACCATCCCACAAAGGTTCATCAGCATCACTTAATAAGTTATAAAACTTCGAAGCTGACAGATTTGGATCCTCTTCCACCTCTTCTACTTCTGGATTTAATCTATCACCAGCAGAATCCATAACCATATCCACATATGGATTTTGATTCTCCTCAACACGGTCTTGCATAATAGGAATCGGTGCACTGTCCATCCATCTTTCCTCACCATGAAGGGTCCAATTTACATAACCATCCAAAAAACCGTGGTCATACAAATGTTTTTCCACCCAAAATGATTTCTCCCTATAACGGTTCCTACATTTTGCACATGGACAAGGAATGCGCCCCGCTACATCAGCAACTGTTGGGTCTCCTATAGCGACTTGAATGAAACCATCAACTCCATTTCTGAATTCTTCATTTACAAGGCCAAAGCGATCTTTTCTTCGTAACATCCAACTTCGATCAGGTCTCATGACTCCTATAGTTTATTTAACACATGGAAACAATCATACTTGGAGGAAAAAGAGTATAAATAGAAAAAGGGAAAGTAGAAGAGGCATCTACTGAGATCATTGTAAGTATGGGCTAATTGGCCTCTTTAACAACCAAAGAGATAGAGATTGTGACCTATTATTCTTCTAGCATCTAACTACTCACTGCCACATTGGTATCGAGTTGGTGTTCTTGAGTAATAATACCATGCTTTGTTGAGTATTATTACTCAAGTTTTTTTGACCAATAATACTCTATTTTGTTTAATGTGAAATCTAGTACCAGTTGTAACACTAGTACAAGACAAAAAGGCAATGCAGAAATTTCACACAAAAACATTAAATTAAAACAAGAACTACAAAGCATTAGACATGGGCCTAAGTTTGAGAATTTTCACTACAATCCATACCTTAATGACAGGATATCTTCCCTTCCTTTGATTTTCCAACTAGTACTGAGGGAACTGAACCAAAGATGCTATTGTTCTTGAAGGTTCTGCAAAAATTGGCAAACAGAAAGTGTTAGCATTAATTATCCTTTTGTATATTTTTTAACACCACCGAGCAATAAAGATTAATGAACAAATCAAAGTTCTAGCATAAGTAAAAATGAAGAAGCTTTATAGGTTGTTGTCCATTGTCTTTGATATTTATTTTTGTCCTTTAATTGGGATTTGTCTAATTTTAAAAAATTAAAAGTAAAATCACCCATACTCTCTTGCTCACATTAGAATAAAATCATTCAAAAGATTTTTTTACTCACTTCGTCTACAAATAGGAATGACATTCAAATTCTAACATCCTTACCACAAATTTTAAAGTAAGAAAAACCAAATTTCAGTATCTCTTTGTAATTTTCCTAAATTATGGATATGAATCTCAATTCCCAAATAATATTGTAGATCCTAAGAGGAAAGGTTATAGTGTTTTTTCAAACACTCTTGAACCTTTTACAGGACAGACAAAGAACTTTCAACAATAGTGTTCTTGATTTATGTAATTAAATTGCATTTAATTCCTACACTTAATTAAAGGGACATTATAATATGAATATCTAAATATTCATAGGATATGAAAGTAGATAATAACAAACACGGATTCAAAAAATACATGTAAAGAAAGGCCTAAAAACCATCAAAAATTAAAGATTGCAAGTGGTCACATATTTGATTTGACATGATAGTAATTATCAAAGCTTCCATGACCAAGTGGTCATAGATTTGATAAATATTCAATATAAAGAATGCCTTACTTTGCCTATCGAGCTTATCTCTTGTAAAAACAATATACTTGTTATAGCTGCAAGTCCAACAAGTAATTTAAAATAAGTTTCAAGATAGAGAAACTAACAAATACACATAATTGAAAAAGATAAAGACATGGTAGGTTTGGAAACAATAAACATAATTAGATACTTATAGGGTATTTTTTAAAAATAAATTCATATTTGTATTTTTTAAAATATCTCTATTTTAATTCATGTATGCCCTAATAATAATTTTAATGCTATATTCTTATTTGTTAGATACTTATACATCTATATCTAAATCTATTACTTGTATTTTACTTAAATATAATAATGCACCCTTTTTTTTCAATACTTGAATCTAAGTATTGCTAGTAAGATGAATGTAGACTTTAATTTGAACTTTTGCCTTTCACTTTGTTGAATAGCCGTGGGGAACCTAACCAAATAGATAACTAAAACATAAAAGGATTTAACCAAATAAAAAACATAAAATAGACTTATGCCTAATCCATACACTAATTGACACATAAAGAGAAATCTTCCTATCCAGTTACTAAATCATACCTAACCAATTTTATTATATAAGGAAAATTTCACTAAAAGACCAATTCAGCAGTACAGGACAACGAAAAAAGGAAAATAGACTAAGTATTTAAATGGACACAATAAAATGGAGATATATAACAAAAATCTAAATATAAAGCCCTTTTGAATGATCTACATGTGATAATCAAAAGAAACCAATCCAAAAGAAAACGTCATTGAAGATACCACAGTGATTATTTAACAAGTTTAATTTTGTTTTGGATTTCAAACAATAAACATAATTTTTAACAATTGC
The DNA here is from genome assembly GCA_004329165.1 of Spatholobus suberectus. Lineage (NCBI taxonomy): Eukaryota > Viridiplantae > Streptophyta > Magnoliopsida > Fabales > Fabaceae > Spatholobus > Spatholobus suberectus. Next base: position 41,191,609 of record CM014736.1, read on the forward strand.
CTTTCCCAATATTTGAACTTTGGTTATCCCCCTGGGAGTGCAGCTTAGATGCGAATACCACTACCAAATCAAAAACAACTTTGAATCAGCATAAGTAAGTCAAATGCAAGCCGCTAGCTTCATGAGGTTTAATTGAATTAAAAATATTTTGCCTTTTTCCTTTTTCAATTTTGAACCGTTAATTGAAGATATACTCATCCCTAATCAGATTATACAACAACCTCACAAACCCGACCACTTAGCATTAGGAATAAGGAGAAAAATCTGGCGTTAGAAACAAGGTTCAAATCCTAAGAAAATCAATAGTGGATAATGATGATAATAAAAAGGAAGCTGTACCTCTGTTCATAAGGAACCTTAGGATGGTAAAGAGAGCGGTGATGAGAGTTAAACCAACAAAAACATGCTTCTTGTCCCGCTATAGAGAGAGAAAATATGATTTGGGAGAGAAGTGGAGTAGAGTTGTGGCGTGCGCAGATGATGAGCGGAGCAGAGGTGTGCGGCGTAGTATGGAGCGAGCCCTAGCAGAGGTGTGGGGAGCAGAGGAGCAAAGGTGTGGGGAGCAGAGGTGTGGCTATGAGCCCTTCTTTTTATCTGAACCCTTCTTTTTAGCTCCTTAATTAAAAAAGAATAGAATAACAAAATATTATATTTTCAAATTATTTAAATTTAAATGGTAAACATTAAAAACAAGTTTATATTTAAAATAATTTAATATAAACTAAATTTAATATAGAAATAATATATCTGTTTGATTAAGAAGTCTGTGCCATTATTTAAAAGGAACAAAAAAATTCTAATTACTTATATTATTATCATGTATATTCTTATGTATATTACTATGTATTTATATTATGTCTCCAAGTTGTATATAATAATTTATAATATAAGAGTAGAAAATAAATATTATAAATTTAAATACTATATTTTATATTAAATTAGTAGGAAAAATAACAATGCATTATAATTTTTAATTTATTTTTTGAAAAATATATACATATATTTCTATTTAATTGGTTACCCTCTTATCTAACAAAGTATTATTTTATTTTATTTAATATAAATTTAAACTTTATTTTACCCAATTAATTTAGATTATATTATATGGAAAAAATCAAAATTCAATTGGGTGGCCAGGATATGATAAGATAGAGATAGGATAACTATTATATTATGTTTTAATATGTTGTTATTACACCAATAGGATATGATAACTTTATTTCCTATCCCTTATCATATCTTATTGCTCTAGTATATTCTTATCTTGAGAGAAGAGGCGGGGTTAAGAAACAACAAGAAAGATAAGTTATTTCTATATCTTATTGTACTATGTTGAATATTAAATAAATATTATATATATAAATTATTATGATATTATATAATTATAAATAGATATAATATTATTATGAAAAATATATATATATATATATATATATATATATATATATATATGATGATATATTATAATATTATAGATATATCTAATATTATATAATAACAAATATAGTATATATATATATATATATAATAGTATATTATATTAATTAATATATTACTATATATTCTATTTATTATATATATATATATATATATTATATAAGTATATTATTAATTAAATAACAAAAGAATTCTAATTACTTATACTATTATCATGTATATTATTATGTATATTACTATGTATTTCTATTATGCGTCCAAGTTGTATATAATAATTTATAATATAAGGGTACATAATAAATATTATAAATTTAAATACTGTAATTTTTAATACAAAATTAGTAGGAAAAATAACAATGCATTATAATTTTTATGCTGTATTTTTAATTTATTTTTTGAAAAATGTATACATATATTTTTATCCAATTTTTTACCCTCTTATCTAACAAATTTTTATTTTCTTATATCTAAATAAAAAAAATTTTCTTTTACCTAATTAATTTAGATTAAATTATACGAAAAAATTAATTTAATTTGTATATATGTTTTAATTTTTTTCCATGAAATTTTAAATTTATAACCTTAAAAAAATTCTACATATATTAATCTCTCTCTCTTATTTAATAAAAAATATTTTTTCGGGCTAATTAATTTATATTTAATTACATGACAAAAAATAAGGATTAAAATTGTGTATATATCCAAAGTACATGCAAATACAAATATATTTATAAAAATAATATTTTGAAAACACATGTTTATATAGATTAAATGATATAAGACGTGTGAATATAAAATTATACAATATATATATATATATATATATATATATTCATATTTTTATATTTTTATATAATTTTAAATATATACTAACATATATTTATGAATTTGTAAACATAATAATATAAAACATTAAAGATTGTAAACTTAACACCCGTGTAGGGTACAAGTTATTACACTAGTTATTTAAATTTAATTGATAACATTAAATACTACTTTATATTTAAATTAAGTTAATATAAACTAAATTTAATATACAAATAAAATAAATTGAAATTAAGAAGTGT